>JAOPSE010000002.1:33531178-34197809 GCA_029449295.1 Zea luxurians | reverse complement strand
TTGAGAGCCATTCCAACTATGATCCAGTAAGAACTTACCTAGGGTTGCTATAACAAAGTTGTAGAGCTATTATAGAGGAACAACTTTGCTGCAGAGATCTGGATGTGTTGTCATAGAAATTTGGAAGAAATCTGGCCCTAAACTATGGCTGTCAGGTTAACTGAATGGAGCATCCCATGGTACAGTGCCTGATGAAGATCAGAACCAACGCGACAGCTCCGCTCACCACCGATGAGTCCCGCTGCGATTCGTGTCACCGGCGTAAGGATTCGCGCTCATGGCAAATGGATAACATCGTGAGGTAAGAGAATCTTCGCCGCCGGTGAGCTGGACGCCACTCCGGCTAGCCGCGGTACCTCTCCCCTTACTCACCGCCCTCGGATAAGGATTCTCACCACCGTTAAGCCGTCGCCGTTGTCCGCCGCGTGGCCCTAACTTTCCACTGCATCGCCGTAAGCCTTAGTGGCTCCTCGTTGATCGCCGGAGCAATTGCCACGACGCTGGACACCTAGCCACTGCGCCAGTACTCTTCTTCCTCCTCCGACCGCCGCGTCCCCACTGAAATTCCCGGCCACTGCCGTTGAGCCCTATAAATTGAAGCCCCCGCCAGCCCCACAAGATCATCACCTACCCAGCCACCGAAAATCGCTAGCAATCGTTCGTCAGAGAGCTTGAATTTTAGTCTTCCCCTAAATCAAGTTTCCGCCACCGCAGAACGAGCTCGCCGTGGCCAGCCCTCCACAGGTCTGATCATGCCTGTTTGTTCTTGTTTTAGCACCTTTGTATGCTGGTGATGCTACACCCCACCCGCCCAATCGAACTAGACCATCCCCAATCCCTGGGAACGTGTTGATCATTGGGTTGTCCGCACGGTCTCCGTGGCCAGAGGCCTTTGGGCAGCCATTGGTGAAATTGACTTAGGGGAAGTGAGCGGGAATGGTTCAATTCCATGCCCGCTGCTCGGGAGCACCGGTCTTGGTCTCCTCCGGCCGGTCTACGTGCTTGCTCGGAGCTCGGCTGCGCTCGGCGCCGTCGGGGACCTCATCGCGTGAAGGAATAGAACCTCAAGGGCAATTTCTGCAAACGGTCAGCGACTTAGGAAAATAGTAAGGAACCTGCTTTGAGTTAATCATAACACCGAGGCTCTTTTCGCAAAACAGTCAGCATGGGCGCGGGCGCGCGCACGTTTCCGCGTGGATCTGGGCCGCCTACGCTAGAATCGCCCAGTACTATTGCAACTTTTTCTTTTTCGGCCAGAGATAAACAAATTCTAGAAAATGGTAGAAAAATCCTAAAATGTCAAACTAATTTTCCTAGATTCCTTATTTTTCATAGTATTTAATAAAAATAATTTCATGATTTTTAGATTAAATAAGGAATTTTGGAGTATTTAAAGTAGCTTAAAAACATTAGTTCTGGATTTTTAGAAAATAAAAGGTAATTCCAAAAATGCCCAAACTTTTTATATGAGCTCTACACATTATTTAGAAGCCTTGGGTAGAATATGGTTTGATTTGGACCTTGTTTGATAACTAGAACCCAAAACCCCACCCCCTGCCCTTTGAATTCCTTTACTAACTCCGGAAACCCTAAATTCTCGGAGTTCCGTGAAGGAAAGTTGTATTCAAGACTTTAGATAATAAATTCTTATTATCTTTGCACTCTCATGAGCATTACATGACATTCATTCTTATATATATACCTATATGGTTATATTTAGAAAACAAAGAAGAAGTCGAAGTAACCGAAGAGAAGACATCACCACCTTCGGAATCTCAGGCAGGAAATTATATCTACTTTGATATCTGCGGATCCGAGCCTGACTCACCTATCAATGAAGGCAAGCCCCGGTGCATTTGCCACCTTCCTTGATGCTTTTAAAAATCTTTCTCACTTGCTTGATGCATTAGGTGATAGGAGTTGATTGCTAAAACAATTCCTGCATTACCTTCCTTGAATTTGATTTACCTTCCTTAATCACCCATTTTACAAAAGATTTTTGATGCTTAGCCTTGCTTTAGAAAAACAAAATGTTTTGTTTTTACAAAAGATGATGTGGCAAAAGTGGGTTGGATGTTTCGAAAATAAACTTGATGGTGGATCCATCATGGCCGTGATGGGTTCAACATCGGAAAAGATGTACCTCTGCCAGGTACCAAACTTTGGGTTTGAAATGATTAAGCTGAGACCGGGCGGGTGACTTGCACGAGAAAGGAGTCTCGGTGTAGTGTCTCCGTCTGAGTCGATTAAGGACCGTGTCGATGTAGGCTTCATGACCGAGGACCCTTTAACTGGTCACATGCCTCGTCATGGGTAAGCCTTGCCTCGGGTAGACTAAGGCCAGAATAAGATACACGGAATGGGCGTGGAGCGGTGGCGAGAGTAGCGTGTACCCTCCGTGGCAAGAGGCTGGACGGTGGTGTATCTGTGCTCTCGGTTCGCGTGAACCTGATCTGGTCTTAAGAACCCCGGTGGCGGGTTGACATATGAAAGGATTAAGTGCTACATATGTCATGTGATTGGAGATCCTCAGCTGAGTATAATCGATTCGGATCGCCGTACCTTCGCGGTCATGAAGACTTGGTCACTGCCCTATACGTAGAATTCCAGTAAAGATGAAAGGTTTGTTAAGAAATTGGCTAGTGCAGGTCAAGTGATTGAACTAGGGTAGAAAGAACTCTAGTTGCAGGTAATTTTACTTAACTTGACAAATAAAACTAGATTTTAAGGATCCACTTTTAGTAAGCATTTCTGCAAAACAGAGTCTTTGATTATTGAGAAGCCTTACCTTGACTCCCTTATAACCAGCATACCCTTGAGAGTCTTTTCTTTAGTCGGGTAAGACTTGCTGAGTAATTCCATACTCAGGGTTTTATTCCCCGTTGTTTTTAGGTGAGGAAGCGACAAACTTTATTGCTTCTGTTCTAAGGTGGTACCAAGGAAGAACGCCAGGAATGAAGGTGCGGGAGGAAAGGATCCTCCATTAGAACTTTTATGTAAGAACTTATCGGGAGGAGTTTTTGCCTCCCTTGGTATGTGTAATAATATTACTCTGCACTCCTAGGATATATTCTGGTCTGTAATATATACTTTGTATTACTTTTAAAATAAAGGTAAGTTTATGTAATTGCTTCCGCATTCTCGTAACTCTGATGCTTGTAATGTCTGCGTGACGGGTGAAACGCTCTTGGGAAAGGTGAGAAAAGCAGATACCGAACTTGTCAAGTGATTTAGGGGCACCTACAGGGTTGTCTGAGGTCCGTTGGACAAGGACAACTATAGGTGGGCCTAATTACTTGGGAGGTTCCGTCACAGCTGGTATCGGAGCGAAGCCCTTCTCTGCAGATATTATGAGGCATCTTCAAAAGGATTTTCTAAAGACTTATCTAGAAAATCTCTTCCCTTCTTACCTAAGTATTTCTGAAGAGTTTATCTTAATGACCAGATAGTAAGGGTGCAACATATAGAAGGTGTGAATCAACTAAGGTTGATTCTGTAATTATACATGCATCATGCTAAGAACTATGCTAATAAAGTTTTCCCCTTAGAAAAATGCCGTCGCGCACGAGGAGAACTGCGCGCAAGCATACTAGACCGATTGGTGTGCCATGTCATCAACTGGCCCCAAGACATGATGATAGTAGTAGTGGAAGTAACGATCCGATAGGGGATCTCGAAGCAGAAGTGAATCGGCTCCAAGCGGAACTCCGCCGCAGGACTGATATATGGGTCGCAGATGGCGATAGAATAAATGAATTGAGAAGTGACGTCCGCCACCTGCGAGATCAGCTCGCGGACCGAGATTTAGCACTCGACTGGGTAGTTCAATCTCGTTCGCTTGCCTGGGCCAAGGAGGCAACAGCTCAAGCTCGAGTAGCAGAGCTCAACTTGGCCATTGACGACCTGCAGACTTATTGCAATACGTTACATGAAGAAGTTCATGTACTATATTCGCAACTGCACCCCAGTGAACCTGCGGATCCTGTCGGGACGGAAGCCGGACCCTCGCATGTAGCGGGAGAAGCGCTTGGTGGTGAGTTGGACCTTTTCAGGCCCCCTCCCTCTATGAGGTTGGTCGATGAATGGTCTCCCACACCCAACAACGAGGCTGCCAGGAGCAACCGGAAGCAGGAGTAGTGGTGTAATAGTAGAAATAGAAGTAGTGTATTGTATAATAGGTAGTGTTATTGTATAATAGGTAGTGTATCCTGTTGTAAAAATTCGAGTCTGTAACATTACTCTTTTTAGTAATGTAAAATGGATGGTGTTCTTTGGCATGTCATATTGTTTCCAAATGTTTGTTGCCACAGATGCCTTCCAGGACTCGTGCACAGGACGGAGCTAGTACCTCCCGTGGGAGGGAGGCAACGCTAAATCCACCTCCAGTCCCTCCCACACTTGCCGAGGCTATCGCCGCCTTGGTAAACGCGACAACGGATAATACCCGTTTCTGCGAGAGATGGCGGGTCAACAGTTCCAACAACCAGGCGGGCGGGGTTATCAACAGGGCCCCCGTGAAACCTCTTACTTGGACTTCTCCGAGACGCGCCCATCGTTGTTCGTTAAGGCGGAAGACCCTTTAGAAGCGGACGAATGGGTCCGCGTCATCGAGCAGAAATTTGGACTTCTTCGTTGTTCCAAAACTCAGAAGCCCCTATTTGCGGCACAGCAATTGCGTGGCCCTGCCAGCACCTGGTGGGGAAATTTTGTTGCCGTACAACCGGCTGGTCATCAAGTAACCTGGGATGAATTCAAGTTAGCCTTCAGAGAACATTATGTGCCTGAGGGAGTCCTCCACCTAAAACAGGAGGAATTTATGAAGCTGAAGCAAGGAGGGGATACCGTTAATCAGTATCTCAATAAATTTAATCATTTATCCCAGTACACAATCGATCAAGTTAACACAGATTTGAAGAAGAAGAATTGTTTTATGAGAGGTTTAAATGATCGACTGCAAAGAAAGATGGCAACCTGCATAGATCTTACTTATGGAAGAGCTATCAGTACAGCATTGGCAGTTGAAGCAAAGTATGCAGGCGCCAGAAAAATCTAAGGGTTTTGGAGGTGACAGGCCTAGTCAGGGCCCGGTGAAAAGGCAACGGTTTGTTATCCGGCCTTCCAACCAAAATCGCTCTTTCTCTCGTCCACCCTCCTTCCCTTTTAAGCAACCAGTATTTATCCGTCCCAATAATGCCCCCACTGCAACAAGTCAGCTGGGTGCCCCAGGCACTCGATTCCCTGCCCTTCCCAGTTCATCAACGGGATGCTTCAATTGTGGAAAGTCTGGGCATTTTATCAAGGATTGCCCTTATCTAAAGCAGAACCAGTCAAACAATCCACAAGGATCTGGGAATTCCTCTCAAGCCAAGGGAAATACTATGGGCAAAAATACAAAGAAGACAGGACGCATATATTATACGCAAGTGGCCACTACACCGGACGGTGAGCCGATAATGATGGGTATGTTCCTTGTGGCCAATCATCCCGCAATTATTCTCTTTGATTCTGGTGCTTCGTATACATTCATCAGCAAGAAATTTGTGGAGCAACATTGCATTTCATACCATGAATCAAAAGAAGGGTTTAAAATTCACTCACCCGGGGGACAAATATTTACTAGAGAAGTGGCCTATCAAGTGCCCATAACATTGGTCGGACGGGACTTTCCTACTAATATGATTGTTCTGAAAGGCCAAGACATAGATGTCATTTTGGGCATGAATTGGTTGGCCCGACATAAAGCAACCCTCAACACTGATCAGAGAACCATTAGGTTGAGTCATAATCAAGAGGAAATTCTGTTGTCCATCCCCATTCCAACCAAAACCACTGGCAGAGTTTATGAAGCCATTATACCGGAGATCAAGGATATTCCGGTAGTATGTGAGTTCCCAGATGTCTTTCCAGAGGATTTGCCTGGATTGCCACCTAAAAGGGAGGTAGAGTTTGTAATTGAGTTGAAGCCCGGTACGGCTCCTATTTCTAGAAGATCGTACCGGATGCCTCCAAATGAGTTGGCAGAACTGAAGATTCAATTATAAGATCTACTAGAGAAAGGATTCATCCGGCCAAGCTCGTCGCCATGGGGTTGTCCAGCCATATTCGTCAAGAAGAAGGATCAAACTTTACGGATGTGTGTGGATTATCGACCCCTGAATGAGGTCACAATCAAGAACAAGTACCCTCTTCCGCGGATTGACATTCTATTTGATCAACTGACTGGAGCGAGGGTATTCTCCAAGATTGATCTCAGATCGGGCTATCATCAGATCCGTATTCGGCCCAAGGATATACCAAAGACCGCATTCACTATGCGGTATGGATTATTTGAATA
Source organism: Zea luxurians (assembly GCA_029449295.1). Lineage (NCBI taxonomy): Eukaryota > Viridiplantae > Streptophyta > Magnoliopsida > Poales > Poaceae > Zea > Zea luxurians. The sequence continues at coordinate 34,191,475 of JAOPSE010000002.1, read as the reverse complement.
CCTGGTAATGTCTTTCGGACTGACAAATGCTCCTGCTCACTTCACTTATTTGATGAACTCGATATTCATGCCCGAGTTGGATAAATTTGTGGTGGTCTTCATTGATGATATTTTGATATATTCCAAAAATGAAGAGGAGCATGCCCAACACTTACGGATCGTGTTAACGCGCTTGAGAGAACATCAGTTATATGCCAAGTTCAGTAAATGCACGTTTTGGCTGGAAGAAATTCAATTTCTGGGACATGTACTGTCTGCTAGGGGGATTGCGGTGGATCCCAGCAAAGTCAAGGATATTTTGGAGTGGAAACCCCCGACCACTGTTCATCAAGTCTGAAGTTTCCTTGGACTGGATGGTTATTACCGCCGATTTATACCAGATTTTTCTAAGCTTGTGAAGCCAATCACAAGTTTATTAAAGAATGATATTAAATTCAATTGGTCTTCAAAGTGTAATGAAGCTTCTGAGCAATTGAAGGTATTATTAACCACTGCTCCGGTATTGGCTCAACCGGATATCAATAAGCCCTTTGATGTGTATTGTGACGCATCAGGCAGTGGTCTCGGCTGTGTGTTAATGCAAGAAGGCCGAGTAATTGCGTATGCTTCAAGGCAATTGTGCCGACATGAGGAGCATTATCCTATTCATGATCTGGAGCTAGCTGCAGTGGTTCATGCCCTGAAGATCTGGCGTCATTATCTGCTGGGTAATGTCTGTCATATTTATACAGACCATAAAAGCTTGAAGTATATCTTCACCGAGTCAGAGTTGAACATGAGACAAAGGCGATGGCTCGAGCTGATCAAGGATTATGAATTAGAAATCCATTATCACCCAGGCAAAGCAAATGTAGTGGCAGATGCACTCAGTCGCAAGGCTTCCTGCCATTGTCTAACAATGAGGACTTCTGACATTACATTATGCCAGGAGATGGAGAAGTTAAACCTGGGAATGATTCAGCAAGGGACTTCAAATCATTTGAAGCTGGAGTCAGTCATCTTACAAAGGATAATTGACGCACAGAAAGATGATGAGGGTATGAAACACATACGTGAGAAGATTTGGGCTGGAAAAGCCAAATGTTTCAAAGAAGACGATCAAGGTGTTGTATGGTTCAACAACCGCATAGTGGTGCCGAAGAATGAAGAGCTCCGCCAGCAAATTTTAGATGAAGCACATCTTAGTCGCTATTCTATTCATCCTAGAAGCATTAAGATGTATCATGATCTAAAGCAGCATTATTGGTGGGCGAAGATGAAAATAGAAATTGCACGCTATGTGGCTAGGTGTGACACTTGCAGACGTGTCAAGGCCATACACATGAAGACTGCCGGTCCATTACAATCTTTACCTATCCCAACATGGAAATGGGAAGATATAAGTATGGACTTCATTGTGGGATTACCCAGGACTACAAAAGGGTATGACTCTATCTGGTTTATCGTTGATCGACTCACAAAGATCGCCCACTTCCTACCCATCAGGGCAAAATACACAGTGGCCACTTATGCAGCATTATACATGGCCCGTATTCTCAGTTTTCATGGTATTCCAAAGACGATAGTGTCAAATCGTGGATCGCAATTCGTGTCCAAATTTTGGGAAGAACTTCATAAATCCCTGGGTACTAAATTGCTCCATAGCTCCGCCTATCACCCTCAAACCAGTGGGCAGACTGAGAGGGTAAATCAGATACTGGAAGATATGCTACGGGCATGTGTTCTGGAATTCCCACAAAAATGGGATGAATGTTTGCCGTTAGCGGAATTCTCATATAATAATAGCTATCAAGAAAGCATCAAGATGGCACCCTTTGAAGCTTTATATGGACGACGATGTCGTACTCCGCTAAATTGGTCTGAACCTGGTGAAAGGTACTTCTTCAGGCCTGATATGGTGAAAGAGACCGAAGAAAGAGTTCAAAGAATAATTCATAATTTAAAGAAAGCTCAAGCTCGTCAGAAGAGTTATGCAGACAAACGGCGAATGCCCTTATATTTCCTTGAGGGAGACTATGTCTACATAAAGGTTTCGCCAATGAAGGGGGTATCACGTTTCGGGATTAAAGGAAAGCTTGCACCCCGGTACATTGGTCCTTTCCCTATACTTGAGCAATGTGGACCAGTGGCATACCGACTCCAACTACCCGAAACCTTGTCTGCTGTGCATAATGTGTTCCACGTATCACAATTGAAGAAGTGTCTTTGGGTTCCCGATCGAACCATTGAAGTGACAGATGTTGTCCTTGAACCAGACTTAACATATTCCGAACATCCCATTCGAGTCTTGGATCAAAAGGACAGGATTACCCGGAGAAAAACTCTCAAGTTTTACAAGATACAGTGGAACCAACATTCCGAAGATGAGGCTACATGGGAAACTCAAGACTTTTTAGATAAGAATTTCCCAGGCTTTTTGGCCTCATGTAATTTGTAAAGCATGTATAGCTGCTGTAATAAAGGAATAAATCCCCAAACCACCCCTGCCTTGTACCAAGAATAAGGAAATAAAGACGTGATGCGTTTCCTTTTCCATTACTTACCCTAGGACTTTTAATCTCGGGATGAGATTCTTTTATGGGGAGAAGGATGTAACACCCCTGGTGCTACTGTAACTAAAACTTGAGCATAACATCATAAGCATTGGCATTGCATATGTTTGATACACTTAGAGTGCATTCACTAGGCAAAAATTTCAAGCAAGTTGTATTGTTATGGCATTTTGCTAATAGAACCCTGGAATAGGGGACTTAACCCTAAATAGGGACCAAAAGGGTAAAACATGACCCAAATTGAGAAAACCCTAAGGTTTAAGTAAAACAATCATAAAATGTTACCAAAGATGGATCTTCATTACATTCATACCCCTGAGATACCAAAAACCCTAATTGGAACCCTGGAAAACCCTAAATCCAAACCCTAGGGGCCTATGTGCAAAAATAGTGCACTTGTGGACTAAAATGTAAAAACCATGTTAAATAAGTATCTTAAGTCATATGGTTCCCAATCATGAGGGTTTGCAATCCAAAACTTGAGATTTGGACTTAAGTGCAAAAGAGCCACACTTGACTCATGTGATGAAGTCTGAATTTCAGTGTGATTGCTTCAACTTTGAGCCCTTGTAACTTCCAAATTAGTGAGAATTTGCCCTAGGTCACCACATCAAACTTGTAGACCAAACAAAGGAGAACAACTTTGCTTGAGAGTGTAAGCATAGTTGTGGAAAAGATATGGAGATAATTAAGCCTGAAGTCAGGCTGTCAGGCTGATATAGTCTGAACTTCAGATTGACAGTAACCTAGATCCCAGTTTGAGAGCCATTCCAACTATGATCTAGTAAGAATTTACCTAGGGTTGCTATAACAAAGTTGTAGAGCTATTATAGAGGAACAACTTTGCTGCAGAGATCTGGATGTGTTGTCATAGAAATTTGGAAGAAATCTGGCCCTAAACTATGGCTGTCAGGTTAACTGAATGGAGCATCCCATGGTACAGTGCCTGATGAAGATCAGAACGCCAACGCGACAGCTCCGCTCACCACCGATGAGTCCCGCCGCGATTCGTGTCACCGGCGTAAGGATTCGCGCTCGTGGCAGATGGATAACATCGCGAGGTAAGAGAATCTTCGCCACCGGTGAGCTGGACGCCACTCCGGCTAGCCACGGTACCTCTCCCCTTACTCACCGCCCTCGGATAAGGATTCTCACCACCGTTAAGCCGTCGCCGTTGTCCGCCGCGTGGCCCTAACTTTCCACTGCATCGCCGTAAGCCTTAGTGGCTCCCCGTTGATCGCCGGAGCAATTACCACGACGCTGGACACCTAGTCACTGCGCCAGTACTCTTCTTCCTCCTCCGACCGCCGCGCGTCCCCACTGAAATTCCTGGCCACTGCCGTTGAGCCCTATAAATTGAAGCCCCCGCCAGCCCCACAAGATCATCACCCACCCAGCCACCGAAAATCGCTAGCAATCGTTCGTCAGAGAGCTTGAATTTTAGTCTTCCCCCAAATCAAGTTTCCGCCACCGCAGAACCGAGCTCGCCGTGGCCAGCCCTCCACAGGTCTGATCATGCCCTCTTTGTTCTCGTTTTAGCATCTTTGTATGCTGGTGATGCTCACCCACCCGCCCAATCGAACTAGACCATCCCCAATCCCCGGGAACGTGTTGATCGTTGGGTTGTCCGCACGGTCTCCGTGGCCAGAGGCCTTTGGGCAGCCATTGGTGAAATTGACTTAGGGGAAGTGATCGGGAATGGTTCAATTCCATGCCCGCTGCTCAGGAGCACCGGTCTTGGCCTCCTCCGGCCGGTCTACGTGCTCGCCGGAGCTCGGCTGCGCTCGGCGCCGTCGGGGACCTCATCGCGTGAAGGAATAGAACCTCAAGGGCTTTTCTGCAAACGGTCAGCGACTTAGGAAAATAGTAAAGGAACCTGCTTCGAGTTAACCATAACACCGAGGCTCTTTTCGCAAAACAGTCAGCGCGGGCGCGGGCGCGCGCACGTTTCCGCGTGGACATGGGCCGCCTACGCTAGAATCGGCCCAGTACTATTGCAACTTTTTCTTTTTCGGCCAGAGATAAACAAATTCTAGAAAATGGTAGAAAAATCCTAAAAATGTCAAACTAATTTTTCTAGATTCCTTATTTTTCATATTATTTAATAAAAATAATTTCATGATTTTTAGATTAAATAAGGAATTTTGGAGTATTTAAAGTAGCTTAAAACATTAGTTCTGGATTTTTAGAAAATAAAAGGTAATTCCAAAAATGCCCAAACTTTTTATATGAGCTCTACACATTATTTAGAAGCCTTGGGTAGAATATGGTTTGATTTGGACCTTGTTTGATAACTAGAACCCAAAACCCCACCCCCTGCCCTTTGAATTCCTTTACTAACCCCGGAAACCCTAAATTCTCGGAGTTCCGTGAAGGAAAGTTGTATTCAAGACTTTAGATAATAAATTCTTATTATCTTTGCACTCTCATGAGCATTACATGGCATTCATTCTTATATATATACCTATATGGTTATATTTAGAAAATGAAGAAGAAGTCGAAGTAACCGAAGAGAAGACATCACCACCTTCGGAATCTCAGGCAGGAAATTGTTTCTACTTTGATATCTGCGGATCTGAGCCTGACTCACCTATCAACGAAGGCAAGCCCCGGTGCTTTTTCCACCCTCCTTGATGCTTTTAAAATCTTTCTCACTTGCTTGATGCATTAGGTGATAGGAGTTGATTACTAAAACAATTCCTGCATTACCTTCCTTGAATTTGATTACCTTCCTTGATCACCCGTTTTACAAAAGATTTTTTGATGCTTAGCCTTGCTTTAGAAAAACAAAATGTTTTGTTTTTACAAAAGATGATGTGGCAAAAGTGGGTTGGATGTTTTCGAAAATAAAACTTGATGGTGGATCCATCATGGCCGTGATGGGTTCAACATCGGAAAAGATGTACCTCTTCCAGGTACCAAACTTTTGTTTTGAAATGATTAAGCTGAGACCGGGCGGGTGACTTGCACGAGAAAGGAGTCTCGGTGTAGTGTCTCCGTCTGAGTCGATTAAGGACCGTGTCGATGTAGGCTTGCTGACCGAGGACCCTTTAACTGGTCACATGCCTCGTCATGGGTAAGCTTTGCCTCGGGTAGACTAAGGCCATAATAAGATAACACGGAATGGGTGTGGAGCGGTGGCGAGAGTAGCGTGTACCCTCCATGGCAAGAGGCTGGACGGTGGTGTATCTGTGCTCTCGGTTCGCGTGAACCTGATCTGGTCTTAAGAACCCCGGTGGCGGGTTGACATATGCAAGGGTTAAGTGCTACATATGTCGTGTGATTGGAGATCCTCAGCTGAGTATAATCGATTTGGATCGCCGTACCTTCGCGGTCATGAAGACTTGGTCACTGCCCTATACGTAGAACTCCAGTAAAGATGAAAGGTTTGTTAAGAAATTGGCTAGTGTAGGTCAAGTGATTGAACTAGGGTAGAAAGAACTCTAGTTGCAGGTAATTTTACTTAACTTGACAAATAAATCTGGATTTTTAAGGATCCACTTTTAGTAAGCATTTCTGCAAAACAGAGTCTTTGATTATTGAGAAGCCTTACCTTGACTCCCTTATAACCAGCATACCCTTGAGAGTCTTTTCTTTAGTCGGGTAAGACTTGCTGAGTGATTCCATACTCAGGGTTTTATTCCCCATTGTTTTTAGGTGAGGAAGCGACAAACTTTTGTTGCTTCTGTTCTAAGGTGGTACCAAAGGAAGAACGCGAGGAATGAAGTGCGGGAGGAAAGGATCCTCCATTAGAACTTTTATGTAAGAACTTATCGGGAGGAGTTTTTGCCTCCCTTGGTATGTGTAATAATATTACTCTGCACTCCTAGGATATATTCTGGTCTGTAATATATAACTTAGTCATACTTTAAAAATAAAGGTAAGTTTATGTAATTGCTTCCGCATTCTCGTAACTCCGATGCTTGTAATGTCTGCGTGACGGATGAAACGCTCTTGGGAAAGGTGAGAAAAGCAGATACCGAACTTGTCAAGTGATTTAGGGGCACCTACAGGGTTGTCTGAGGTCCGTTGGACAAGGACAACTGTAGGTGGGCCTAATTACTTGGGAGGTTCTGTCACAGATGTGAGGTCGCTTAGGACGAGCATGCATGCATCATTTTTCTAAGCTACTTAGTAAAAAGGACAATATCAATAAAAGGCTATAAAATCAAGAGATACACGTAATAAAAATTCAATCCGGCATCAAAAGTCCCAACTTAACCATGGGAAGGCCAAGCATTAGTTTCTTTTTATTTTGGTAATTCTTTTTCTTTTTCGCTTACGCTTACTGAAAGTCGCCTAGAGGGGGGGGGGGTGAATAGGGCGAAACTGAAATTTACAAAGTTAATCACAACTACAAGCCGGGTTAGCGTTAGAAATATAATCGAGTCCGAGAGAGGGTGTAAAAACAAATCGCAAGCGAATAAAGAAGTGAGACACAAGGATTTGTTTTACCGAGGTTCGGTTCTCGCAAACCTACTTCCCGTTGAGGTGGTCACAAAGACCGGGTCTCTTTCAACCCTTTCCCTCTCTCAAACGGTCACTCGGACCGAGTGAGCTTTTCTTCTCAATCACTTGGAACACAAAGTTCCCACAAGGACCACCACACGATTGGTGTCTCTTGCCTCAATTACAAGTGAGTTTGATCTCAAGAAAGAATGAGAAAGAAAGCAATCCAAGCGCAAGAGCTCAAAAGAACACAACAAATCACTCTCACTTAACACTAAAGCTTTTGTGGAATTTGGAGAGGATTTGATCACTTGGGTGTGTCTTGTATTGAATGCTTAGCTCTTGTAAGTGGTTGGAAAGTGAAAAACTTGGATGACTTGAATGTGGGGTGGTTGGGGGTATTTATAACCCTAACCACCAAACTAGCCATTTGCTGGAGGCTGCTGTCGCATGGCGCACCGGACAGTCCGGTGCGCCACCGAACAGTGTCCGGTGCGCCAGCCATGTCACCTGGCCGTTGGGTTCCGACCGTTGGAGCTCTGACTTGTGGGCCCGCCTGGATGTCCGGTGGCGCACCGGACATGTACTGTAGAGTGTCCGATGTGCTGTCTCCGCATGCCTGACTTCTGCGCGCTCTGGCGCTTATTAAATGCGTCTGCAGTCGACCGTTGGCGCGAAGTAGCCGTTGCTCCGCTGGCTCACCGGACAGTCCAGTGTGCACCGGACATGTCTGGTGAATTTTAGCGGAGCGGAAATCCGAAGCTGGCGAGTTCAGAGACGCTTCTCCCTAGAGCACCAGACACTGTCCGGTGTACACCGGACAGTCCGGTGAATTATAGTGGAGCGCCTCTGAGTTTTCCCGAAGGTGAAGAATTCAGCTTTAGGTTCCCTGGTGCACCAGACACTGTCCGGTGGCGCACCGGACAGTCCGGTGGCACACCGGACAGTCCGGTGCGCTAGACCAGGGTGCCTTCGGTTGTCCCTTTGCTCTTTTGTTTGAACCCTTTTTCTTGGTCTTTTTATTGGCTTATTGTGAACCTTTGGCACCTGTAGAACTTATAAACTAGAGCAAACTAGTTAGTCCAATTATTTGTGTTGGGCAATTCAACCACCAAAATCATTTAGGAAATAGATGTAACCCTAATTCCCTTTCAATCTCCCCCTTTTTGGTGATTGATGCCAACACAAACCAAAGCAAATATAGAAATGCATAATTGAACTAGTTTGCATGATTGTAAGTGCAATGGTTACTTGGAATTGAGCCAATAAAAATTATCATAGGATATGCATGGATTGTTTCTTTATAATTCTAACATTTTGGACCACGCTTGCACCACTTGTTTTGTTTTTTTTTCAAATTCTTCTGTAAAATCTTTTCAAAGACATTTTGAAACTAGTCAAAGGTAAATGAATAAGATTTTGCGAAGCATTTTCAAGATTTGAAATTTTCTCCCCCTGTTTCAATTGCTTTTCCTTTGACTAAACAAAACTCCCCCTAAATAAAATCTTCCTCTTAGTGTTCAAGAGGGTTTTAAGATATCTATTTTGAAAATACTACTTTCTCCCCCTTTTGAACACAATAAGATACCAATTTGAAATTTACCAATTGAAAATCATTAGTTTTAAAATTAGGGTGGTGGTGCGGTCCTTTTGCTTTGGGCTCATACTCTCTCCCCCTTTGGCATGAATCGCCAAAAACGGAATCATTAGAGCCCTTCTAAACTACTTTCTCCCCTTTGGCAAATAAAATATGAGTGAAGATTATACCAAAGTCGGAGAATTGCTCGGAGCGTCGGCGAAGGAAGAGTTATATAATCGAGTGGAAGCCTTTGTCTTCGCCGAAGACTCCAATTCCCTTTCAATACACCTATGACTTGGTTTGAAATACACTTGAAAACACATTAGTCATAGCATATAAAAGAGATAGGATCAAAGGTATACTTATGAGCTATGTGTGCAAAATATCAAAAGAAATTTCTAGAATCAAGAACATTTAGCTCATGCCTAAGTTTGGTAAAAGTTTGTTCATCTAATGGCTTGGTAAAGATATCGGCTAGTTGTTCTTTGGTGTTAATATATGCAATCTCGATATCTCCCTTTTGTTGGTGATCACTTAGAAAATGATACCGAATGGCTATGTGTTTAGTGCGACTATGCTCGACGGGATTATCCGCCATTTTGATTGCACTCTCATTATCACATAGATGAGGAACTTTGGTTAATTTGTAACCATAGTCCCTAAGGGTTTGCCTCATCCAAAGCAATTGCGCGCAACAATGGCCTGCGGCAATATACTCGGCTTCGGCGGTTGAAAGAGCTACGGAATTTTGCTTCTTTGAAGCCCAAGACACCAAGGATCTTCCTAAGAATTGGCAAGTCCCCGATGTGCTCTTTCTATTAATTTTGCAACCCGCCCAATCGGCATCGGAATAACCAATTAAATCGAATGTGGATCCCCGAGGATACCAAAGCCCAAACTTAGGAGTATAAGCCAAATATCTCAAGATTCGTTTTACGGCCGTAAGGTGAGCTTCCTTAGGGTCGGCTTGGAATCTTGCACACATGCATACGGAAAGCATAATGTCCGGTCGAGATGCACATAAATAGAGTAATGAACCTATCATCGACCGGTATACCTTTTGATCGACGGATTTACCTTCCGTGTCGAGGTCGAGATGCCCATTGGTTCCCATGGGTGTCTTGATGGGCTTGGCATCCTTCATTCCAAACTTGTTTAGAATGTCTTGAGTATACTTTGTTTGGCTAATGAAGGTGCCCTCTTGGAGTTGCTTCACTTGAAATCCTAAGAAATACTTCAACTTCCCCATCATTGACATCTCGAATTTTTGAGTCATGATCCTACTAAATTCCTCACAAGTAGATTCGTTAGTAGACCCAAATATGATACCATCAACATAAATTTGGCATACAAACAAATCATTGTCAAGAGTTTTAGTAAATAAAGTAGGATCGGCGTTTCCGACTTTGAAGCCATTAGCAATAAGGAAATCTCTTAAGCATTCATACCATGCTCTTGGGGCTTGCTTAAGCCCATAAAGTGCCTTAGAGAGTTTATACACATGGTTAGGATACTCACTATCTTCAAAGCCGGGAGGTTGCTCAACATAGACCTCTTCCTTGATTGGTCCATTGAGGAAGGCACTCTTCACGTCCATTTGGTAAAGCTTGAAGCCATGGTAAGTAGCATAGGCCAATAATATACGAATTGACTCAAGCCTAGCTACGGGTGCATAGGTTTCACCGAAATCCAAACCTTCGACTTGGGAGTATCCTTTGGCCACAAGTCGAGCTTTGTTCCTTGTCACCACACCATGCTCGTCTTGTTTGTTGCGGAAGACCCACTTGGTTCCTACAACATTTTGATTAGGACGTGGAACCAAATGCCATACCTCGTTCCTAGTGAAGTTGTTGAGCTCCTCTTGCATCGCCACCACCCAATCCGAATCTTGTAGTGCTTCCTCTACCATGTGTGGCTCAATAGAGGAAACAAAAGAGTAATGCTCACAAAAATGTGCAACACGAGATCTAGTGGTTACCCCCTTATGAATATCGCCGAGGATGGTGTCGACGGGGTGATCTCGTTGGATTGCTTGGTGGACTCTTGGGTGTGGCGGTCTTGGTTCTTCATCCTCCTTATCTTGATCATTTGCATCTCCCCCTTGATCAATGCCGTCATCTTGAGGTGGCTCATCCTTTTGATCTTCTCCTTCATCAACTTGAGCCTCATCCTCATTTTGAGTTGGTGGAGATGCTTGCGTGGAGGAGGATGGTTGATCTTGTGCATTTGGAGGCTCTTCGGATTCCTTAGGACACACATCCCCAATGGACATGTTCCTTAGCGCGATGCACGGAGCCTCTTCATTACCTATCTCATCAAGATCAACTTGCTCTACTTGAGAGCCGTTAGTTTCATCAAACACAACGTCACAAGAAACTTCAACTAGTCCCGAGGACTTGTTAAAGACTCTATATGCCCTTGTGTTTGAATCATATCCTAGTAAAAAGCCTTCTACAGTCTTAGGAGCAAATTTAGATTTTCTACCTCTTTTAATAAGAATAAAGCATTTGCTACCAAAGACTCTAAAATATGAAATGTTGGGCTTTTTACCGGTTAGGAGTTCGTATGATGTCTTCTTGAGGATTCGGTGTAGATATAACCGGTTGATGGCGTAGCAAGCGGTGTTAACCGCCTCGGCCCAAAACCGATCCGGCGTCTTGTACTCATCAAGCATGGTTCTTGCCATGTCCAATAGAGTTCGATTCTTCCTCTCCACTACACCATTTTGTTGTGGGGTGTAGGGAGAAGAGAACTCATGCTTGATGCCCTCCTCCTCAAGGAAGCCTTCAATTTGAGAGTTCTTGAACTCCGTCCCGTTGTCGCTTCTAATTTTCTTGATCCTTAAGCCGAACTCATTTTGAGCCCGTCTCAAGAATCCCTTTAAGGTCTCTTGGGTATGAGATTTTTCCTGCAAAAAGAATACCCAAGTGAAGCGAGAATAATCATCCACAATAACTAGACAGTACTTACTCCCGCCGATGCTTATGTAAGCGATCGGGCCGAATAGATCCATGTGTAGGAGCTCAAGTGGCCTGTCAGTCGTCATGATGTTCTTGTGTGGATGATGAGCACCAACTTGCTTCCCTGCTTGGCATGCGCTACAAATCCTGTCTTTCTCAAAATGAACATTTGTTAATCCTAAAATGTGCTCTCCCTTTAGAAGCTTGTGAAGATTCTTCATCCCAACATGGGCAAGTTGGCGGTGCCAGAGCCAACCCATGTTAGTCTTAGCAATTAAGCAAGTGTCGAGTTCAGCTCTATCAAAATCTACCAAGTATAGCTGACCCTCTAACACTCCCTTAAATGCTATTGAATCATCACTTCTTCTAAAGACAGTGACACCTATATCAGTAAAAAGATAGTTGTAGCCCATTTGACATAATTGAGAAACGAAAAGCAAATTGTAATCTAATGAATCAACAAGAAAAACATTGGAAATGGAATGGTCAGGAGATATAGCTATTTTACCCAAACCTTTGACCAAACCTTGGTTTCCATCCCCGAATGTGATCGTTCTTTGGGGATCTTGGTTTTTCTCGTAGGAGGAGAACATTTTCTTCTCCCCTGTCATGTGGTTTGTGCACCCGCTATCAATGATCCAACTTGAGCCCCTGGATGCATAAACCTACAAAACAAGTTTAGTTCTTGACTTTAGGTACCCAAACGGTTTTGGGTCCTTTGGCATTAGAAACAAGAACTTTGGGTACCCAAACACAAGTCTTGGAGCCCTTGTGTTTGCCCCCAACAAACTTGGCAACTACTTTGCCGGATTTGTTAGTTAAAACATAAGATGCATCAAAAGTTTTAAATGAAATGTCATGATCATTTGATGCACTAGGAGTTTTCTTCTTAGGCAACTTTGCACGGGTTGGTTGCCTAGAGCTAGATGTCTCACCCTTATACATAAAAGCATGATTAGGGCCAGAGTGAGACTTCCTAGAGTGAATTCTCCTAATTTTGCTCTCAGGATAACCGGCAGGGTACAAAATGTAGCCCTCGTTATCCTGAGGCATGGGAGATTTGCCCTTAACAAAGTTGGATAATCTTTTAGGAGGGGCATTAAGTTTGACATTGTCTCCCTTTTGGAAGCCAATGCCATCCTTGATGCCAGGGCGTCTCCCACTATAGAGCATACTACGAGCAAATTTAAATTTTTCATTCTCAAGTTCGTGCTCGGCAATTTTAGCATCTAGTTTAGCTATATGATCATTTTGTTGTTTAATTAAAGCCATATGATCATGAATAGCATCAATATCAATATCTCTACATCTAGTGCAAATAGAAATATGCTTAATAGTAGATGTAGAGGGTTTGCAAGAATTAAGTTCAACAATCTTAGCACGCAAAATATCATTGTTATCTCTAAGATCGGAAATTGTAACATTGCAAACATCTAATTCTTTAGCCTTAGCAAGCAATTTTTCATTTTCAATCTTAAGGCTAGCAAGAGAGATATTCAATTCTTCAATCTTAGCAAGTAAATCAACATTATCATCTTTAAGATTGGGAATTGAAACATCACAAACAAGTGAATCAACCTTAGCAATTAATCTAGCATTTTCATTTCTAAGGTTGGCAATAGTGTCATGGCAAGTGCTTAGCTCACTAGTTAATTTCTCACATTTTTCAACTTCTAGAGCATAAGCATTTTTTACCTTAACGTGCTTCTTGTTTTCCTTAATTAGGAAGTCCTCTTGAGAATCCAAGAGGTCATCCTTCTCATGAATAGCACTAATTAGTTCATTTAACTTTTCCTTTTGTTGCATGTTAAGGTTGGCAAAAAGGGTGCACAAATTATTCTCCTCATCACTAGCATTACCCTCATCACTAGAGGTTTCATATTTAGTGGAGGATCTTGATTTTACCTTCTTCCTTTTGCTGTCCTTTGCCATGAGGCATTTGTGGCCGACGTTGGGGAAGAGAAGACCCTTGGTGACGGCTATGTTGGCGGCGTCCTCGTCGGAGGAGGAGTCGGTGGAGCTCTCATCGGAGTCCCACTCCCGGCACACATGGGCATCGCCGCCCTTCCTCTTGTGATATCTCTTCTTCTCCTTTCTTCTTCCCTTCTTGTCGTTGTCCCTGTCACTATCACTTGATAATGGACATTTAGCAATAAAGTTACCGGGCTTACCACACTTGTAGCAAACCTTCTTGGAACGGGATTTGTAATCCTTCCCCTTCCGTTGCTTGAGGATTTGGCGAAAGCTCTTGATGATGAGCGCCATCTCCTCGTTGTCGAGCTTGGAGGCATCGATGGGTGTTCGACTTGGAGTGGATTCCTCCTTCTTTTCTTCCGTCGCCTTGAATGCGACCGGTTGTGCTTCAGACGTGGAGGGGACGTCAAGCTCGTTGATCTTCTTTGAGCCTTTGATCATCAACTCAAAGCTCACAAAATTACCTATAACTTCCTCAGGGGTCATTTGTGTATATCTAGGATTACCACGAATTAATTGAACTTGAGTAGGGTTAAGGAAAACAAGTGATCTAAGAATAACCTTAACCACTTCATGGTCATCCCATTTTTTACTCCCGAGGTTGCGCACTTGATTCACCAAGGTTTTGAGCCGGTTGTACATGTCTTGTGGCTCTTCCCCTTGGCGAAGCCGGAAGCGACCGAGCTCCCCCTCGATCGTCTCCCGCTTGGTGATCTTGGTCACCTCGTCTCCTTCGTGCGCGGTCTTTAGCACGTCCCAAATTTCCTTTGCGCTCTTCAACCCTTGCACTTTATTATACTCCTCTCGACTTAGAGAAGTGAGGAGTATAGTTGTGGCTTGGGAGATGAAGTGCACGATTTGGGCCACCTCGTCCTCATCATAATCCTCATCCCCTACGGATGGTACCTGTACACCAAATTCAATAACATCCCATATACTTTTGTGGAGTGAGGTTAGGTGATATCACATCATATCACTCCACCTAGCATAATCTTCACCATCAAACGTTGGTGGTTTGCCTAATGGGACAGAAAGTAAAGGTGTATGTTTAGGAATGCGGGGATAGCGTAGGGGATCTTACTAAACTTCTTGCGCTCATGGCGCTTAGAAGTTACGGACGGCGCGTCGGAGCCGGAGGTCGATGGTGATGAAGTGTCGGTCTCGTAGTAGACCACTTTCCTCATCTTCTTGTGCTTGTCGCCTCTCCGATGCGACTTGTGGGAAGAAGATTTCTTCTTCTTCCCCTTCCCCTTGTTGCGGGACTCTTCCGATGAAGTCTTCCCGTGGCTTGTAGTGGGCTTGTCGCCGGTCTCCATCTCCTTCTTGGCGTGATCTCACGACATCACTTCAAGCGGTTAAGCTCTAATGAAGCACCGGGCTCTGATACCAATTGAAAGTTGTCTAGAGGGGGGGTGAATAGGGCGAAACTGAAATTTACAAAGTTAATCACAACTACAAGCCGGGTTAGCGTTAGAAATATAATCGAGTTCGAGAGAGGGCGTAAAAACAAATCGCAAGCGAATAAAGAAGTGAGACACAAGGATTTGTTTTACCGAGGTTCGGTTCTCGCAAACCTACTCCTCGTTGAGGTGGTCACAAAGACCGGGTCTCTTTCAACCCTTTCCCTCTCTCAAATGGTCCCTCGGACCGAGTGAGCTTTTCTTCTCAATCACTTGGAACACAAAGTTCCCACAAGGACCACCACACGATTGGTGTCTCTTGCTTCAATTACAAGTGAGTTTGATCTCAAGAAAGAATGAGAAAGAAAGCAATCCAAGCGCAAGAGCTCATAAGAACACAACAAATCACTCTCACTTAACACTAAAGCTTTTGTGGAATTTGGAGAGGATTTGATCACTTGGGTGTGTCTTGTATTGAATGCTTAGCTCTTGTAGTGGTTGGAAAGTGAAAAACTTGGATGACTTGAATGTGGGGTGGTTGGGGGTATTTATAACCCCAACCACCAAACTAGCCGTTTGGTGGAGGCTGCTGTCGCATGGCGCACTGGACAGTCCGGTGCGCCACCGGACAGTGTCCGGTGCGCCAGCCACGTCACCTGGCCGTTGGGTTCAGACCGTTGGAGCTCTGACTTGTGGGCCCGCCTGGATGTCCGGTGGCGCACCGGACATGTACTGTAGAGTGTCCGGTGCGCCGTCTCGCGCGTGCCTGACTTCTGCGCGCTCTGGCGCATATTAAATGCGTCTACAGTCGACCGTTGGCGCGAAGTAGCCGTTGCTCCACTGGCTCACCGGACAGTCCGGTGTGCACCGAACATGTCCGGTGAATTTTAGCGGAGCGGAAATCCGAAGATGGCGAGTTCAGAGACGCTTCTCCCTGGAGCACCGGACACTGTCCAGTGTACACTGGATAGTCTGATGAATTATAGTGGAGCGCCTCTGAGTTTTCCCGAAGGTGAAGAATTCAGCTTTAGGTTCCCTAGTGCACCGGACACTGTCCGGTGCGCCAGACCAGGGTGCCTTCGGTTGTCCCTTTGCTCTTTTGTTTGAACCCTTTTTCTTGGTCTTTTTATTGGCTTATTGTGAACCTTTGGCACCTGTAGAACTTATAAACTAGAGCAAACTAGTTAGTCCAATTATTTGTGTTGGGCAATTCAACCACCAAAATCATTTAGGAAATAGGTGTAACCCTAATTCCCTTTCACTTACCCTTACACAAATGACTTCTCACGAATCCTCGGAAGGAGGGAATGCACAATCCCACACGGATGGGCTTGCACGAGAGGGGTTTCCCTATATTTTGTGGGAAGTGCTGCAGGGAGCCGGTTACGCTACGCCTCCCTAGTACGTGGTGCAGTTGTTCGAGGAACACCGGGTACCCCGCTGTAGGGTGAGGATGACCTTGGAGCCTCATCCTTGCAGCTGGGCTGGCGTTCGTTGGACTCCGAGTCTTTCGGTTTCAGGGCTGAAGATACTATCGAGTCCACCGCTCTCCACGTGCTGACGACCTTTTGTGGCTTTCACCCCTTGGAGCTATCAACTCATCCCATTGTCTTTTTCCCCACTGAGAAGGAGGATGACCCAATGTGGAAGGAACGAGTGGAGCATGCCAAGGATGTGTGGGCTCTTTACCCGGGGCAGACTGCTCACCTGACGGTGTGATGCATGAATGCCCTGTATCGTCTACAAGCAGTGCGAGGTGAGGCAATGTCCCAGCTGATGGGGTTGGTGGAGTCTACCAAGATCACCCTGGATAACAGGGAGGACCTTGTGGTAGACCTGTCCACTGAGCTGGTGGAGAAGGACCTCCAGGTGGAGCAGATGGCCACTCAAATTCAAGAGCTTGAGGATCAGATAGGGGCCAGGGAGAACACCATTGAGGTTCTCGAGGATCAGCTCCTGACCACGCAGCAACAGCTTGAGGAGGCCAACCAGCATTTGGATATGCACCATCAGGAAATTCAAGACATGGAGGCAGAAGGGGTCGACGAGGATGTTGACATTGAGGGAGGAGAGGAGCCAGAGCCTGCATCCAGCTTGGACACTGCTGGCTCAGGGACACCACCTTCCTCCGAGTCTAGCATTGCCTCGTTTGCCCATTAGCTTTCAGAGTTAGGGTAGAAGTGTACGACAGTAGAACTCCTTGAAACTAACTTAGCTTTTGCACCTTTAGGGTACTAGGCTAGGGAGAGTTGAGTATTTTGAACACTGCTGTAACTGACAGAAAACCCTTTTGGCTTGATGAATGGTGGATGATTTCTATTTTAAGTTATGAAGGAAATTTATGTCATGTGGTACCTCTTGTGAAATTGCAAAGAAATGTTTGAAATTTTACAAGCCTTGTCATTTAAAAATCTTTTACCATGTGCAATCCCTGATTTCCAAAGTATGATATTAAGAGCATCCTAAATTTCAGATGGCAGGAAGAGCGCGCCGTGGACAGAATGAGCGCATTCCTCCACCACCGTCGCTGCCTCCTACCATGCAAGAGCTGATGGCTCAGCAGAATGAGATTCTGCGACAGTTAGCTCAGCATCAGCCACCACCCCAGCATTATGGTGGTGGTGATCACCATTAGCGTCCCCCAGCAGCGGCCATCTATCAGGAGTTCCTCAGCACTCAGCCGCCATTGTTCACTCGGGCAGAGGATCCACTTGATGCTGATGTGTGGCTCAGGGTAGTGGAATCCAAATTCCCACTGCTTAATGGAGGCTGTTCTGATGCGGCCAAGGTTCGTTTCGCCACCCAACAACTTCGCGGACCCGCGTGAACCTGGTGGGATCACTTCCTCGCTATGCAGCTAGTTGACCACGTGGTTGAATGGGGGGAATTCAAGGCAACATTCAGGGGACATCACATACCAGCAGGCATCACGGACCGCAAGCTTAATGAGTTTCTGGCACTTACTTAGGGGAGTCGTATAGTGTTACAGTACGCCCAAGCCTTCAATGACTTGTGTCAGTACGCAGGGTATCATGCTGACACGGATGAGAATAAGAGGGACAGGTTCAGGAGGGGCCTTAGTACTAAGCTCCGCGACCGTCTCAACACAGTAAGGGCCAACAACTACAATGAGTTAGTCAACATGGCCATTTCTCAGGAAGACTGCATCACAGCCCGCCAGGCAGAAAAGAAGAGGAAGACCCCTATGGCAGGACCTTCAGCTCAGCCTCAGTGCTTCTAGATTGTGTCCGACACTCAGAATAGGGGACCTCAGCAGCAAGGGCGGTGGGTGATCCGACCACAACAGCAGCAGCATGCACCCAACCGCTCTCAACCCCCAGTTCAGAGGAACAACAACCAGCCACAGCAGCAGTACCGTCAGGCCAATGACAACAGATGTTTCACTTGTGGCAACACTGGACACTACACCAAGAATTGCCCCAAGAACCAGCAGAGGCAGGGGCAGAACGCAAATCATAACCAAGGCAAGAGGCAAAAGGTGCAAGTGAGGCAAGGCAGGCTGAATTTCACCATGTTGGCTGACATTCCAGAGGGAGCGCCCATCATTACTGGTATCTTTTTCGTTTTGAATTATCCTGCAGTCATTCTTTTTTATTCAGGTGCATCACACAGTTTTATCAGTGCAAAATTTTGTGCCAAATGCCAGTTACCTTTTCATCACAAAAATGGGGGCATTACCATTTCAACACCAGGAGGCAGGGTTGCCACCTATCAAATCAACAGGCAGGTGCCTATAAAATTTGGTAGTCTTATAATTAAAACCACCCTCCTTATCTTGGGGTTGGATAGTGTGGATATCATCTTAGGAACTGACTGGTTATCAATACATCAGGCAGCGATAGATATCGCAGCAAGGGCCATTGAGATACACTCACCTACTGGTGGTGAAATCACGTTATATTTGCCTAACCAGGGTTGTACCCGTTCCTGTGCCTTCGCCCTGATAGAGTCACCCGTCGAAAGGATTCCAGTGGTCTGTGAGTACCCCGATGTTTTTCCAGATGAATTGCTAGGGATGCCACCCGACAGAGACATAGAGTTTGCAATTGAGCTACAACCCGGAACTGTCCCTATATCCAAGAGACCGTATAGGATGCCTCCAGCAGAGTTGGCAGAACTGAAGAAGCAGTTACAAGAGTTGTTGGACAAGGGATTCATTCACCCAAGTACTTCTCCATGGGGATGTCCAACCTTGTTCGTGAAGAAGAAAGATGAGAGTCTGAGGTTGTGTGTTGATTACCGCCCTCTCAATGCGGTAACAATCAAAAATAAGTATCCGTTGCCCCACATTGATGTGTTGTTTGATCAGTTGGTGGGAGCCAAGGTGTTTTCCAAGATAGACCTTCGCTCTGGCTATCACTAGATCAAGATCAGGGCCAGCGATATTCCGAAGACGGCTTTCTCTACCAGATACAGACTTTATGAGTGCTTGGTGATGTCATTTGGGCTGACCAATGCCCGGGCATATTTCATGTATTTGATGAATTCAGTGTTCATGCCAGAACTGGACAAGTTTGTGGTGGTTTTCATTGATGACATTTTGGTATATTCAAGAAATGAACATGAACATACTAAGCACTTGCATATAGTACTTCAGAGACTGCGCGATCATCGCTTATATGCTAAATTGTCCAAATGTGATTTCTGGCTAAGGGAGATTAAATTCTTGGGTCACACCATTTCTCAGGATGGGATATCAGTTGATCCTGAGAAAGTGCAAGAAGTGATGAATTGGAAGCCTCCTACCACCGTACGACAGATTCGGAGTTTTCTGGGATTGGCAGGATATTATCCGCAATTCATTCCGGACTTCTCTAGGATTGCTAAGCCAATGACGGAATTGTTGAAGAAGGGAGTAAAATTCGAATGGAGTCAGAAATGTGAGGAGGCCTTTCATGCACTAAGGCAGCATCTGACAATAGCACCCGTGCTAGCACAGCCTGACAACACCAAATCTTTCAATGTTTATTGCGATGCTTCGGGCACTGGATCAGGTTGTGTTTTGATGCAAGACAACAGAGTTATTGCCTATGCATCGAGAGCACTCAAGCCTCATGAGCAGAACTACCCCACACATGATCTGGAGTTAGCAGCAGTAGTTCATGCTCTAAAGATATGGAGACATTATCTGATGGGAGCTCATTGTAACATCTATACTGATCACAAGAGTCTCAAGTATATTTTCACTCAGGCTGATCTTAATATGAGGCAGAGAAGATGGTTGGAATTGATCAAGGACTATGATTTGGAAGTGCATTACCATCCTGGCAAGGCCAATGTTGTGGCAGATGCCCTAAGTCGAAAATCCCAGTGTAACTGTGTAACTATGGACTCTAAGATCGCCACTCTATGTGACGAGTTGCGTAAGCTGAACATGGAAGTTATTTCCCTAGGTACCTTGAATTATATCTCAGTAGAGCCCACTCTACATGAGCAAATAGTCCTAGCATAGATTGGTGACAAGGGTGTTCAAGTCATTAAGAAGATGCTCGAACTAAAGGTGGATAAGTACAAATGCTTTCGTTAGGACAGCAAGGGAGTTCTATGGTTTGAAGACCGATTGGTTGTTCCTAAGAATCCAGAACTCAGGAAAAAAATATTGGATGAAGCTCATCTTTCCAAATTTTCCATGCACCCCGGCAGTAACAAGATGTATCATGATCTCAAATCTTTGTATTGGTGGACCAGAATGAAGAGGGAAATTGCTAAGTATGTATCTGAATGCGACACTTGCCAAAGGATCAAGGCTAGTCATTTGAAGGTAGCAGGTACCTTACAGCCTCTCCCCATACCATCCTGGAAATGGGAGGACCTCAGCATGGATTTTATTGTGGGTTTGCCTAACACCTCCCGACACCACGATTCTATTTGGGTCATTGTGGATAGGTTAACCAAGATAGCTCATTTCTTGCCAGTACATACCACCCACAGGGCAGAAAAGTATGCAGAAATCTATATTGACCAAATAGTGCGTTTGCATGGAATACCAAGGACTATCGTGTCAGACAGAGGAGCACCGTTCGTAGCACGTTTCTGGGAGCAGCTACAAGAGTCACTTGGAACCCATGTGATCAGAAGCTCTGCATACCATCCTCAAACTGATGGCCAGACGGAAAGAGTAAATCAGATTCTTGAGGACATGTTGCGAGCATGTGTGTTACACTATGGTAAGAATTGGGATAAGTGCCTTTCCTTGGCTGAGTTCTCTTACAATAATAGCTACCAATCCAGCCTAAAGATGGCACCGTTCGAGGCCTTGTATGGGAGAAGGTGTAGAACACTGCTAAATTGGTCACAAGCTGGAGAGAGGGAAATATTTGGACCTAACCTAGTACTTGAAGCCAAGAATAAAGTCAGAGTCATTAAGAAGAACTTGGAAGCTGCTCAGGCCAGATAAAAGAGCTATCACGATAAGAGAAGGAAACCTCTACAGTTCGAGGTGGGAGATCATGTATATCTGAAGGTGTCACCCACCAAAGGTGTTCAGAGGTTTGGAATCAAGGGCAAGTTAGCTCCTCGCTATATTGGGCCCTATGAGATCAAAGAGACTTGTGGACCTGTAGCATACCAGTTGAAGTTTCCACCTCATATGTCAGCAATTCATGATGTATTCCACGTATCTCAGCTACGAAAGTGTGTCCGCTTACCCACGAAAGTGCTACCTGAACCAGAATTGGAGATAGAACTAGACTTGTCTTACCAAGAGCACCCCGTCAAGGTATTGGACCAAAAGGAAAGATCAACTTGATCAAGGTCAATCTGAATGTATAAGGTTCAGTGGAGCAACCATTCAGAAGAAGAGGCTACGTGGGAAACTGAGGATTTTCTACGTTCTCGCTTCCCTGACTTTCTGCCTAAAGGAATCGGTACGTAACCTAAAACACCCACCCCCACCTGCCCTTTGAATCTAAATACAAGAGAAACCTAGTTAATAAGAGTAGAGTAAGTTGTGAAAATAAATCTAGAAGGAGTTCCTTCTGAAGTTGCAAAGAGAATGACATTCGAAGAGCAGTTAACTAAAGAAACTTGATTAAAGGAAACTACAACACACCAACACACACCTTCTTGGTACCCCACTAGAGGATCCCTACCCAATCTCGAAACGAGATTCCCTTAAGAGGGAGGGCTGTAACACCCTTGGGGTTACCCAAAGCCCTGGCCAAAGAAGCACATTGGGTCCTACTCAAACTTTATGCTAAAATGGAAAGTGAAGGGACTCAAAGTTTAGAGGCATGGTTAAGATAAGCATTAACCATAACAAGAAAGCAATTCTATCCTTCATACAATGTTCACCCACAAACAAGATTCTAAAACCCTAATTCCTTCTTAAGCCCTTACACCCTAACCATGGGATTAAAGGGGAAAGAGTGGGCAAATGATCAAAACATAAAAAGGAACCTTGACTAAAGATGAAGTGTATTAGTAAAGCTACAAAATTTAGTAAGAGAAATATTACAAAAAGGTCCAGCAAAAACCTCAAATTAGTACATCAAGTGGAAAGCACACTAGAGCCATCAAAATTTCTCTAAGTCCCCAAAACCACCCTAGCCCAAAGATCAAAGGTGTTCACCTTTGTGCTGGTGCCAAAACCACTTGGACCAAATAGCAAAAAGTACCCAAATCACCCAAAGCACCTCCCTGAAAAATTTGAATTCAAACCGAGGTCATTTGACATGGTTTGACATCGGTTTTGTCACTGGTGAACAGTGTCGACAGACTTGACTTGGCGCCCTCATATCTCACAAGCTAGGGCATATCTCCCATTGGAACTTACACAAACTAGCTAGCCCTAGGTGCTAGGAAGAGATCTACACAAGACCCTTGGCGAGATTCGCACGTTTGTGATCCCTGCAGGCGCTTGAACAAAGGCAGAAACAATCGCACACGTGTTCGACACCGTTCTGGCACGCCAGAGCACGCCCTCGCCGCTCCGCCCACGCGCGCAGCCCTGTGCCGTGCCAACCTCGCGTCCACGCCCGCGCCTATAAAATTCTTCTCGGACTCGACCGTACACCTTCGTGCGTCGCTGACCCAACCCGAGCTCAAGTTCGCCGGAGTTTGCCCCATGAGCGAGGTGCCTGCGGCCGCGCAGGCCACGACCACCGTAGACCGGCCAAACTAGCCATTCCCCGCCCCGTCCGACCCTCTGGATAGCCTCTACGGACCTCAGTGAAGCTCCCAGAGCCGGGGATTGAACTCTACCTCACTGGAGACACCGGATCGATGTCGCCGGACTTCAACCGACCGTTGGCGCACGTAGACCGAGCTCCACGGTAAGTCTTCCATCAATTCCTTGCACTAGTAGCGTCCTTAGCACCCCGTAAAGCTTCATGTGCCACTCGATTGAGCAATACCACCGTGAGCAGGCCGGAGCGTATGCCGCCGACGAGCCCGATCGCCTGCGCACGTGGCCCGACCGATTCCGGCCATCACCATCAACGAGTCGCACCTCGACGTGACTGACAGGACCTCCCGGATCTAACCCCGCCCTTCACCGGACCTTCCTCGCCGCCGGTAAGCCGCGCCACCCTGTTTATTCCCCGCGGTTACTGTTTCAAGGGGGGAGGGAGCTTAGGGGAAAAGAAGAAGAAGCCAGAGGGGTTTTTTGAATAGTTAGTGACTCAGGTGAGTAGTTCCGCAAGGGTATGGTTTAAAGACTTAGTTAAGGGAAAGCCCAGGGGTCTCGGTGTAAACTGGTTTTTCCTTAAACCTTTTAAACATTATTCATTTAAATACAGGCGGACCTTACAAAATTCATAACTCCAATTTTATCCAACCAAATTTGGGCAAACTTGTTTTGCTAGGTTCTGAATAATATGAACTACTTAGGAAAAATAACAAACACCCTAAGTACTGCAGGAAATTTTAAAGTTTTGATTTAAATAGTAAACTAACCAAAGGCTAAATAAAGAAGGGAAAAATAGCTACACTGTTAAAGTGAGGTCAAGAAAAATTAGAGAGATACTTAACTACTAACTATCTTGTTTAAAAATAATAAACCCCTTAGTACACCAAATTAGGGGCATGTTTACCATTAAAACTTGTTTTGATTCAAACTCAAAGAAAATGCAAAAGGGAGTTTAAAATAAGGACCAGAGGCCAACCACATTTTTGCTAGCTTACTTTAGTAGCATAGTTTACTAGAAAATTTTGTTGAGCCCTCTATTAGTACAAAAGAAATGCACCACATTTTATTTTATGAAACCCATGAAAACTTAGAAAACTCCTAGAAAATTAACCCCAAGGATAACCCACCCCAATCCTTGGGATAACTAGTAATATGCGATATGAATCTAGGAAAAATATAAGTTCTGTTGTTTGATATTTTTCAAATAACAAGTTAGTTGTAAGTACCTTTTTGGCATTGAACTTTAGAAAAGCGCAACTAAATACCCATTGGGTATTTTTCTGTGATTTTTAACACAGAGACCTATCATCACCCATGAATCTTAGCAAAAATAAAATTTAGTCCAGAAACCTCACCTAAATCAGAGCTATAGTGCAAAGTGCCCTTTTACCCTTACTTTGTTATTTTTGCACAAGGAGTATCTAAATTAATTTCAATCTCAAATTTTTAGAATGAACCACAGAGGTCAAAGTTTACCCATTGTAATTTTTGAAACATTTTTAGAAAATTCCAAATTGCCATGATAGTTCAAAAACACTCAATAATAAGCAAAATAGAAAGTAGAATGAGAATTTTTGGGAGAAATTAGTGGGGTGCAAATTTAAATCCTCCAAGGGCCCAAAGCAAGCATCCAAAGGATAACTAAAATGTTAAGTTCATTCAAGACTCTAAAAATAAGTGTATGAAACCCTTAAGGTCGACAAAGGAAACCCCTAGTGTACTCACTATTTTAATATTGTTCACCTTACATAGCATTTACAAATTGCCATATCATTAATATGCATATATCTTATTCATTGCATTCGATAGACTGTAATCTCGCTGACGGAGAGTACATCCTCGTTCTGGAGCAAGGAGTTGCTCAGGAGGTAGTTCAAGAGCCAGCACCAGAGCCTGCCATCGAGGATCTACCTGCCCCAGCTTTGGAAGGCAAGCCCCGATTTTATGCATAACCGTTATATATGCTATTTCACTGCACTTAATGTTTGTAGGCTTGTACTGTGCACTTAAGTGTAGGAGTTGACTGAAACCCTAGTTGCATGAACTCAGGATTCCATTTGAGATGGATACTAGTATGCTAGGTCGAGTAGCTGCTTTACTAATTAGGGATCTCGGTAGAAGTCGAGTGATGTTTCTAGCACTCGTGCGAGGTCAGGACTTGGTTGTATCCATTTTTATATCATAATGATGATGGTCTATGGACAACGATCCATGGGGATGCATTGTCTACAAGACGAAAATTGGAATAAGGATTAAGGTGTGGTACCGTGTGTCAAGATTTTGAACGTACTAAACACATGCTGAGAAATATGGTAAATCGGTAAGCCTAGTACCTGAGTGAACTTGCCCGCAGACTTTACTCCTCACGCGACCTGAGACGTGGTCTCCCATTCAGGTTGTGGTGGGTACAAGTGCGGTCACTGCACGACGGCAGTCGGGGTCAGTGAGGCATTGTACGCCAAGGCGGTGAGCCCTGTTCTGTTGCTAGGGAATCGATGGGGACGGTTGATATGTGTGGGGACGGAGTGCCTCGCCACGTCGTGTGTTTAGGTTTACCTTGCAAGGTTTAAAAACTCGATTCGAATCGTCTGCTTCTTGCAGCTAATGAGACTGCTTGACCCATGCTGCTACGTTGAGTAACAAGTGGAAATGTGTTGTCTTGGCAAAAGATGTTGATTGCTAAATGGTTGATACCTTGTATGATTAGTTAGGTACACATTTAGTCTTAAGAGAGTCACACTAAAACTTGAAAAAGCTAAAACTTGATTTTAGACTCAGCTAGTGCTTTTGGCAAACCAAACCCCTCAGCCAAACAGCTGCATGTCTAGAGGTAGAGGAGTAGACTCCTCACACTGGGTAAGTCTAGCTGAGTATTAGTATACTCAGCCTTGCTTGTGGCATAATTTTTATAGGTTCTCTGGAGGATATAGTTGCTGGAGTGACTTGGCTGTCCATCTTGCCACCGGGTTGGACAGTCGAGTGGGACCCTACCTCAGCAGAGGAGGAGCATGAGGAGTGATGGGCCAGGCTTCCCCATCCCTCCGTTATTTCACCGTTAGTTATATTCCGCTGCATTCCAAACAATGATCACTACTTTTGATAAACTCCGATGATGATGTAATAATCTTAAGTACTCCCTTAATGTATGGTTTTATGCTTTATTGTATTTGCTCTGTACCTCACCTTCGAGTGAGTACGTGGTACTTGAAAGGGAAATAGGGTCAAACCTTTTCCTAAATGATTTTGGTGGTTGAATTGCCCAACAAAAATAATTGGACTAACTAGTTTGCTCTAGATTATAAGTTCTACAGGTGCCAAAGGTTCAACACAAAACCAATAAAAAGTCCAAGATAGGGTTTAAAAAGAAAGGAGCAAAGCCAACCGAAGGCTGCCCTGGTCTGGCGCACCGGAGACTGTCCGGTGTGCCACCGGACAGTGTTCGGTGCACCAGGGAGATCAACTCTGAACTGCACAGCTTCGGATTTTTGGAGAGCCACTCCGCTATAATTCATCGGACTGTCTGGTGTAGCACCGGACTATCCGGTGTGCCAAGCGGAGCAACGGTCACCAGCGCAACGGTCGAGTTCAATGGTCGGCTGAAACAGCTACAGTGCGCGGACAGCGCGCGTAGAGTCAGTGTAGCGCCAGAAGGTGCACCGGACAGTGAACAATGACTGTCCGGTGCACCACCGGACTGTCCGGTGGCCCCACCTATCAGAGCTCCAATGGTCGAACCCTAACAGTTGGGTGACGTGGCTGGCGCACCGGACAGTGTCCGGTGGTGCACCCCCATCGAGAGCAGCCCCTCCGAACAGCCATTTTGGTGGTTGGGGCTATAAATACCCCCAACCACCACACTTTAAGGCATCCAAGTTTTCAGACTTCACATTCAATACAAGAGCTAGTGCAATCAATAGAAGACACAAATTCAATAGAATCAAAGCCTCTCCAAGTCCCATTTCCACTCCAAGCAAATAGTGACTAGAGAGAGTTTTTACTCGTGTTCTTTGAGCTCTTGTTCTTGGATCGCTTTTCTTCTTCCCCCATTCTTGTTCTCAAGCTACTTGTAATCAAGCAAGTGACACCAAGTTGTGGTGGTCCTTGTAAGGGGTCTAAGTGACCCGTTTATTAAGGAGAAAAGCTCACTCGGTCTAGGTGACCGTTTGAGAGAGGGAAAGGGTTGAAAGAGAACCGGTCTTTGTGACCACCTCAACGGAGAGTAGGTTTGCAAGAACCGAACCTCGGTAAAACAAATCACCGTGTCATCCGCTTTATTTGCTTGTGATTTGTTTTCGCCCTCTCTTTCGGACTGGCCTTTATTTCTAACGCTAACCCGACTTGTAGATTGTGCTTAAAGTTTATAAATTTTAGATTTGCCTATTCACCCCCTCTAGGCGACTTTCAATTGGTATAAGAGCCCGGTACTTCATTAGAGTCTAACCACTCGAAGTGATGTCGGGAGCATCCGCCATGAGGGAGATCGGGACCGGCGGCGACAAGTCCGCAAGCTCGGGGAGAACCCATTCGAGGGAGTCTGCCCACCAGCACAAGGAGGAATCCTCTTCCTCCATCAAGTCACAACGGAGAGGTGACAAGAAGAAGAAGATGAATAAAGTGGTCTACTACGAGACCGACTCTTCGTCACCCTCCACCTCTGGCTTCGAATCAATGTCCGTCACTTCTAAGCGCCATGAGCGCTGCACGATGGCAGTCGGGGTCAGTGAGGCATTGTACGCCAAGGCGGTGAGCCCTGTTCTGTTGCTAGGGAATCGATGGGGACGGTTGATATGTGTGGGGACGGAGTGCCTCGCCACGTCATGTGTTTAGGTTTACCTTGCAAGGTTTAAAAACTCGATTCGAATCGTCTGCTTCTTGCAGCTAATGAGACTGCTTGACCCATGCTGCTACGTTGAGTAACAAGTGGAAATGTGTTGTCTTGGCAAAAGATGTTGATTGCTAAATGGTTGATACCTTGTATGATTAGTTAGGTACACATTTAGTCTTAAGAGAGTCACACTAAAACTTGAAAAAGCTAAAACTTGATTTTAGACTCAGCTAGTGCTTTTGGCAAACCAAACCCCTCAGCCAAACAGCTGCATGTCTAGAGGTAGAGGAGTAGACTCCTCACACTGGGTAAGTCTAGCTGAGTATTAGTATACTCAGCCTTGCTTGTGGCATAATTTTTATAGGTTCTCTGGAGGATATAGTTGCTGGAGTGACTTGGCTGTCCATCTTGCCACCGGGTTGGACAGTCGAGTGGGACCCTACCTCAGCAGAGGAGGAGCATGAGGAGTGATGGGCCAGGCTTCCCCATCCCTCCGTTATTTCACCGTTAGTTATATTCCGCTGCATTCCAAACAATGATCACTACTTTTGATAAACTCCGATGATGATGTAATAATCTTAAGTACTCCCTTAATGTATGGTTTTATGCTTTATTGTATTTGCTCTGTACCTCACCTTCGAGTGAGTACGTGGTACTTGAAAGGGAAATAGGGTCAAACCTTTTCCTAAATGATTTTGGTGGTTGAATTGCCCAACAAAAATAATTGGACTAACTAGTTTGCTCTAGATTATAAGTTCTACAGGTGCCAAAGGTTCAACACAAAACCAATAAAAAGTCCAAGATAGGGTTTAAAAAGAAAGGAGCAAAGCCAACCGAAGGCTGCCCTGGTCTGGCGCACCGGAGACTGTCCGGTGTGCCACCGGACAGTGTTCGGTGCACCAGGGAGATCAACTCTGAACTGCACAGCTTCGGATTTTTGGAGAGCCACTCCGCTATAATTCATCGGACTGTCTGGTGTAGCACCGGACTATCCGGTGTGCCAAGCGGAGCAACGGTCACCAGCGCAACGGTCGAGTTCAATGGTCGGCTGAAACAGCTACAGTGCGCGGACAGCGCGCGTAGAGTCAGTGTAGCGCCAGAAGGTGCACCGGACAGTGAACAATGACTGTCCGGTGCACCACCGGACTGTCCGGTGGCCCCACCTATCAGAGCTCCAATGGTCGAACCCTAACAGTTGGGTGACGTGGCTGGCGCACCGGATAGTGTCCGGTGGTGCACCCCCATCGAGAGCAGCCCCTCCGAACAGCCATTTTGGTGGTTGGGGCTATAAGTACCCCCAACCACCACACTTTAAGGCATCCAAGTTTTCAGACTTCACATTCAATACAAGAGCTAGTGCAATCAATAGAAGACACAAATTCAATAGAATCAAAGCCTCTCCAAGTCCCATTTCCACTCCAAGCAAATAGTGACTAGAGAGAGTTTTTACTCGTGTTCTTTGAGCTCTTGTTCTTGGATCGCTTTTCTTCTTCCCCCATTCTTGTTCTCAAGCTACTTGTAATCAAGCAAGTGACACCAAGTTGTGGTGGTCCTTGTAAGGGGTCTAAGTGACCCGTTTATTAAGGAGAAAAGCTCACTCGGTCTAGGTGACCGTTTGAGAGAGGGAAAGGGTTGAAAGAGAACCGGTCTTTGTGACCACCTCAACGGAGAGTAGGTTTGCAAGAACCGAACCTCGGTAAAACAAATCACCGTGTCATCCGCTTTATTTGCTTGTGATTTGTTTTCGCCCTCTCTTTCGGACTGGCCTTTATTTCTAACGCTAACCCGACTTGTAGATTGTGCTTAAAGTTTATAAATTTTAGATTTGCCTATTCACCCCCTCTAGGCGACTTTCAATTGGTATAAGAGCCCGGTACTTCATTAGAGTCTAACCACTCGAAGTGATGTCGGGAGCATCCGCCATGAGGGAGATCGGGACCGGCGGCGACAAGTCCGCAAGCTCGGGGAGAACCCATTCGAGGGAGTCTGCCCACCAGCACAAGGAGGAATCCTCTTCCTCCATCAAGTCACAACGGAGAGGTGACAAGAAGAAGAAGATGAATAAAGTGGTCTACTATGAGACCGACTCTTCGTCACCCTCCACCTCCGGCTTCGAATCAATGTCCATCACTTCTAAGCGCCATGAGCGCAAGATGTATAGTAAGATGCCCCTTCGCTATCCTCGTATTTCAAAACACACTCCATTACTTTCCATCCCATTAGGCAAACCACCGGTTTTTGAAGGTGAAGATTATTCTATGTGGAGTGATAAAATGAGGCATCACCTAACCTCACTCAACAAAAGCATATGGGATATTGTTGAGTATGGCACGTAGGTACCGAAGGAAGAGGACAATGACTATGATCGGAGGAGGTCAACCAAATCCGGCACTTTAACTCCCAAGCCACTACTATACTCCTCGCCTCTCTAAGTCGAGAGGAGTATAATAAGGTACAAGGGTTGAAGAGTGCTAAAGAGATTTGGGATGTGCTCAAGACCGCGCATGAAGGAGATGAGGTGACCAAGATCACCAAAAGGGAAATGATCGAGGGGGAGCTCGGTCGATTCATGCTCAACCAAGGAGAAAAGCCACAAGCCATGTACAATCGGCTCAAGACCTTGGTGAACCAAGTGCGCAACTTCGGGAGCACAAAATGGGATGACCATGAAATGGTCAAGGTTATTCTAAGATCACTCAGTTTTCTTAATCCTACACAAGTTAAATTAATTCGTGGTGATCCTAGGTACAAGGTAATGTCTCCCGAGGAGGTTATAGTAAAGTTTGTGAGCTTTGAGTTAATGATCAAAGGCTCTAAACAAATCATCGAGCGAGGCGCCACCTCCACACCCAAGGTGCAACCCATCGCATTCAAAGCGACAGAGGAGAAGAAAGAAGAGTCTACGTCAAGTAGGCTCCCCATCGACGCCTCCAAGCTCGACAATGAGGAGATGGCGCTAATCATCAAAAGCTTTCGCCAAATCCTCAAGCAAAGGAAGGGGAGAGACTACAAACCCCGTCCCAAGAAGATTTGCTACAAGTGTGGTAAGCCCTGTCTCTTTATTGCTAAATGTCCATTGTCAAGTGATAGTGACAGGGGCGACGACAAGAGGGGAAAGAAGGAGAAGAAGAGGTACTACAAGAAGAAGGGCGACGATGCCCATGTTTGTCGGGAGTGGGACCCCGATGAGAGCTCCACCGACTCCTCCTCCGACGAGGACGCCGCAAACATCACCGTCAACAAGGGTCTCCTCTTCCCCAACGTCGGCCACAAGTGCCTCATGGCAAAAGACGGCAAAAAGAAGAAGGTAAAATCTAGAGCTTCCACTAAATATGCAACATCTAGTGATGAGGCTAGCTCTAGTGATGATGATGATGACTTGCTTACACTTTTTGCCAACCTTAACATGCAACAAAAGGAGAAATTGAATGAATTGATTAGTGCTATTCATGAGAAGTATGAACTCTTGGATAGCCAAGAGGACTTCCTTATTAAAGAGAACAAGAAGCATGTTAAAGTTAAAAATGCTTATGCTCAGGAAGTAGAAAAATGTGAAAAATTGATTAGTGAGCTTAGCATTTGCCATGATATTATTTCTAACCTTAGAAATGAAAATGCTAAATTAACTGCTAAGGTTGAGAAGTTAAATGTTTGTGATGATTCTCTTGTCAAACTAAAAAATGATAATGCTAGTTTGATTTCTAAAATTGACAAGTTGAATAAATCTCATTCTAGCCTTAAGATTGAGAATGATAATTTAATTGCTAAGGCTAAGGATTTAAATGTTTGCAATGATTCTATTTCCAATCTTAGAAATGAGAATGCCATGTTACATGCTAAGATTGATGAATTAAATGCTTGCAAACCCTCTACATCTAGTGTTAGCCATGTTTCCATTTGTACTAGATGTAGAGACATTAATGTTGATCCTATCCATGATCACCTAGATTTAATTAAACAACAAAATGATCACATAGCTCAACTTAGTGCTAAAATTAATGAGCATGACTTAGAAAATGTAAAATTCAAATTTGCTAGAAGCATGCTCTATAATGGGAGATGCCCTGGGATTAAGGATGGCATTGGCTTCCAACAGGGAGACAATGTCAAGCTTAGTGCCCCTAAAAGATTGTCTAATTTTGTTAAGGGTAAGGCTCCCATGGCTCAAGATAATGAGGGTTACATTTTATATCTTGCTGGTTATCCCGAGCACAAAATTAGGAGAATTCATTCTAGGAAGTCTCACTCTGGCTCTCATCATGCTTTTATGTATAAGAGTGAGGCATCTAGTTTTAGGCAATCCACTCATGTTAAATTACCTAAAAAGAAATCTCCTATTGCATCAAATAAACCCAATGTTTCATTTAAGACTTTTGATGCATCTTATGTTTTAACTAACAAATCAGGCAAAGTAGTTGCCAAATATGTTGGGGCCAAACACAAGGGCTCAAAGACTTGTGTTTGGGTACCCAAGGTGCTTGTTTCTAATGTCAAAGGACCCAAGACCGTTTGGGTACCTAAGAACAAGGCCTAAACTTGTTTTGTAGGTTTATGCATCCGGGGGCTCAAGTTGGATCATTGATAGCGGATGCACAAACCACATGACAGGGGAGAAAAGGATGTTCTCCTCCTATGAGAAAAACGATGATCCCCAAAGAGCTATCACATTCGGGGATGGAAATCAAGGTTTGGTCAAAGGACTTGGTAAAATTGCTATATCACCTGACCATTCTATTTCCAATGTTTTTCTTGTAGATTCTTTAGATTACAACTTGCTTTCAGTTTCTCAATTATGCAAAATGGGCTACAATTGTCTTTTTACGGATATAGGTGTAACTGTCTTTAGAAGAAGTGATGATTCAGTAGCATTTAAGAGAGTATTAGAGGGTCAGCTATACTTAGTCGATTTTAGTAGAGCTGAACTCGATACTTGCTTAATTTCTAAGACTAATATGGGTTGGCTCTGGCATTGCCAACTAGCCCATGTTGGGATGAAGAATCTTCATAAGCTTCTAAAGGGAGAGCACATTTTGGGACTAACAAATGCTCATTTTGAGAAAGACAGGGTTTGTAGCGCATGTCAAGCAGGGAAGCAAGTTGGTGTTCATCATCCACACAAGAACATCATGACGACCAACATGCCACTTGAGCTACTCCACATGGACCTATTCGGCCCGATAGCTTACATAAGCATCGGTGGGGGTAAGTATTGTCTTGTAATTGTGGATGACTATTCTCGCTTCACTTGGGTGTTCTTTCTACAAGATAAATCTCAAACCCAAGAGACCTTAAAGGGATTCTTGAGACGAGCTCAAAATGAGTTCGTATTGAGAATCAAAAAATAAGAAGCGACAATGGGATGGAGTTCAAGAACTCTCAAATTGAAGGCTTTCTTAAGGAGGAGGGCATCAAGAATGTGTTCTCTTCTCCCTACACACCTCAACAAAATGGTGTAGTGGAGAGGAAGAATAGAACTCTACTTGACATGGCGAGGACCATGCTTGATGAGTACAAGACTTCGGACTAGTTTTGGGTGGAAGCAATCAACACTGCTTGCTACGCCATCAACTGTTTCTACCTTCATCGAATCCTCAAGAAGACATCCTATGAACTCCTCACCGGTAAAAGCCCAATGTTTCATATTTTAGAGTCTTTGGTAGCAAATGTTTTATTCTTGTTAAAAGAGGTAGAAAATCTAAATTTGCTCCTAAGGTTGTAGAAGGCTTTTTACTTGGTTATGACTCAAACACAAGGGCATATAGAGTCTTTAACAAGTCCACTGGACTAGTTGAAGTCTCTTGTGACATTGTGTTTGATGAAACTAACGGCTCTCAAGTAGAGCAAGTTGATCTTGATGAGCTAGATGATGAAGAGGATCCATGCGTCGCACTAAGGAACATGTCCATTGGGGATGTGTGTCCTAAGGAACCCGAAGAGCCCACACAAGCACAAGATCAACCGTCATCTTCCATGCAAGCATCTCCACCAACTCAAGATGAGGATCAAGCTCAAGATGATGAAAATGAAGATCAAGAAGAGCCACCTCAAGAGGAGGACAATGATCAAGGGGGAGATGCCAATGATCAAGACAAGGAAGATGATCAGGGTCCAAGACCGCCACACCCAAGAGTCCACCAAGCGATACAACGAGATCACCCCGTGAACTCCATCCTCGGTGATATTCATAAGGGGGTAACCACTCGATCTCGTGTCACTCATTTTTGTGAACATTACTCTTTTGTGTCATCTATTGAGCCATAAGGCTGGAAGATGCGTTAAGAGATTCGGATTGGGTGCTGGCAATGCAAGAGGAACTCAACAATTTCACGAGGAATGAGGTATGGCATTTAGTTCCACGTCCTAATCAAAATGTTGTAGGAACCAAGTGGGTCTTCCGCAACAAGCAAGATGAGCATGGTGTGGTGATAAGGAACAAAGCCCGACTTATGGCCAAGGGATATTCACAAGTCGAAGGTTTGGATTTCGGTGAAACCTATGCACCCGTAGCTAGGCTTGAGTCAATTCGCATATTACTTGCCTATGCTAGTTACCATGGCTTTAAGCGTTACCAAATGGACGTGAAAAGTGCCTTCTTCAATGGACCAATCAAGGAGGAGGTCAATGTTGAGCAACCTCCTGGCTTTGAAGATAGTGAGTACCCTAATCATGTCTATAAACTCTCAAAGGCGCTTTATGGGCTCAAGCAAGCCCCAAGAGCATGGTATGAATGCATAAGAGACTTTCTTATCACTAATGGCTTCAAAGTCGGTAAAGCTGATCCTACACTCTTTACTAAAACTATTGCAAATGATTTGTTTGTATGCCAAATTTATGTTGATGATATCATATTTGGGTCTACTAACAAATCTACTTGTGAAGGGTTTAGTAGGATTATGATTCAAAAATTTGAGATGTCTATGATGGGAGAGTTGAAGTATTTCTTAGGATTTCAAGTCAAGCAACTCCAAGAGGGCACCTTCATCAGCCAAACAAAGTACATTCAAGACATACTCACCAAGTGTGGAATGAAGGATGCCAAGCCCATCAAGACACCCATGGGAACCAATGGGCATCTCGACCTCGACACGTGAGGTAAATCCATAGATCAAAAGGTATACCAGTCGATGATTGGATCTTTACACTATTTATGTGCATCTCGACCGGATATTATGCTTTCCGTATGCATGTGCGCAAGATTCCAAGCCGACCCTAAGGAAGTTCACCTTAGGGCCGTAAAACAAATCTTGAGATATTTAGTTCATACACCTAAGTTTGGTCTTTGGTACCTGAAGGGATCCACCTTTGATTTAATAGGTTATTCAGATGCTGATTGGGTAGGGTGTAAAATTGATAGAAAGAGCACATCAGGGACTTGTCAGTTCTTGGAAAGATCCCTGGTGTCTTAGGCTTCAAAGAAGCAAAATTCAGTAGCTCTTTCTACTGCCGAAGCCGAGTACATTGCCGCAAGCCATTGTTGCGCGCAATTACTTTGGATGAGGCAAACCCTTAGGGACTATGGTTACAAATTAACCAAAGTCCCTCTCCTATGTGATAATGAGAGTGCAATCCGCATGGCGAATAATCCCGTTGAGCACAGCCGCACTAAGCACATAGCCATTCGGTATCACTTTTTGAGGGATCACCAATAAAGGGGGGATATCGAGATTGCTTATGTTAGCACCAAAGAACAATTAGTCGATATCTTTACCAAACCACTAGATGAGAAAACTTTTACCAAACTTAGGAATAAGCTAAACATTCTTGATTCTAGGAACTTTGATTGATCCTTTGCACACATAGCTCATTTATATACCTTTGATCATATCTGTTTCATGTACTATGACTAATATGTTTTTTCAAGTGTATTTTATGCTAAGTCATAGATTGAAAGGGAAATGGAGTCTTCGGCGAAAACAAGGCTTCCACTCCACTCCATCGTATTATTTACCCTTCGCCATCACTCCGCACTGCTCTCCAATTTGGTATAATCTTCACTCATATTCATTTGAACCATTGGGGAGAAAGTAAAAAGGGCTCTAAAGACTTCATTTTTGGCGATTCATGCCAAAGGGGGAGAGAGTATTAGCCCAAAGCAAAAGGACCGCACCACCACATCAATTTCAAATGTTGTTTTCAATTGGTATTCTTCAAATTTGTAGTCCTCTAAAAAATTCTATCTCATTTGATATCTATATCTTAAGGAGGAGTTTTTCAAAATTGGTATCTAAAATATTTGGTCTTCTTTCAAATTTGTAAAACCCTCTTGAACACTAAGAGGAGAATTTCATTGAGGGGGAGTTTTGTTTAGTCAAAGGAAAAGCATTTGAAACAGGGGGAGAAAATTTCAAATCTTAAAAATGCTTCTCAAAATCTTATTCATATACCTTTGACTATTTGCAAAAAGACTTTGAAAAAGAATTTCCAAAAAGATTTGCAAAAACAAAACAAGTGGTGCAAGCGTGGTCCAAAATATTAAAAGAAAGAAAGCAATCCATGCATATCTTGTGAAAGTATAAATTGGTTTAATTCCAAGCAACCTTTGCACTTACCTTATGCAAACTAGTTCAATTCTGCACTTATATATTTGCTTTTTTTTGTGTTGGCATCAATCACCAAAAAGGGGGAGATGGAAAGGGAAATAGGGTCAAACCTTTTCCTAAATGATTTTGGTGGTTGAATTGCCCAACACAAATAATTGGACTAACTAGTTTGCTCTAGATTATAAGTTCTATAGGTGCCAAAGGTTCAACACAAAACCAATAAAAATTCCAAGATAGGGTTCAAAAAGAAAGGAGCAAAGCCAACCGAAGGCTGCCTTGGTCTGGCGCACCGGACAATGTCCGGTGCACCAGGGAGATCAACTCTGAACTACTCAGCTTTGGGTTTTTGGAGAGCCACTCCGCTATAATTCACTGGACTGTCCGGTGTAGCACCGGACTGTCCGGTGTGCCAAGTGGAGCAACGGTCGCCAGCACAACGGTCGAGTTCAACGGTCGGCTAACACAGCTACAGTGCGCGGACAGCGCACGCAGAGTCAGTGCAGCGCCAGAAGGCGCACCGGACAGTGAACAGTGACTGTCCGGTGTACCACCGGACTGTCCGGTGGCCCCACCTATCAGAGCTCCAATGGTCGAACCCTAACGGTTGGTTGACGTGGCTGGCGCACCGGACAGTGTCCGGTGGCGCACCGGACTGTTCGGTGCGCCCATCGACAGCAGCCCCTCCCAACGGCCATTTTGGTGGTTGGGACTATAAATACCCCCCAACCACCACACTTCAAGGCATCCAAGTTTTCAGACTTCACATTCAATACAAGAGCTAGTGCAATCAATACAAGACACAAATTCAATAGAATCAAAGCCTCTCCAAGTCCCATTTCCACTTCAAGCAAATAGTGACTAGAGAGAGAGTTTTTACTCGTGTTCTTTGAGCTCTTGTTCTTGGATCGCTTTTCTTCTTCCCCCATTCTTGTTCTCAAGCAACTTGTAATCAAGCAAGAGACACCAAGTTGTGGTGGTCCTTGTAAGGGGTCTAAGTGACCTGTTGATTAAGGATAAAAGCTCACTCGGTCTAGGTGACCGTTTGAGAGAGGGAAAGGGTTGAAAGAGACCCAGTCTTTGTGACCACCTCAACGGGGAGTAGGTTTGCAAGAACCGAACCTCGGTAAAACAAATCACCGTGTCATCCGCTTTATGTGCTTGTGATTTGTTTTCGCCCTCTCTTTCGGACTCGCCTTTATTTCTAACGCTAACCCGGCTTGTAGATTGTGTTTAAAGTTTATAAATTTCAGATTTGCCTATTCACCCCCTTATAGGCGACTTTTAGTACTTGATCCTGTTAGTGGCCTTGTCGGACTAGATCCGAGGGACTGACGTTTTATTCCTATTTAAGTGTGGTCTATCCTCTAAGGTGGGACTTAGGCACTTAAGTTGGAATAATTCGGGCGGTTCCGCCACACCCTGTACGTTCAAGAAATTGACGCGGAGTCCAGGAGATTAGAAAATCCAGGAAAAGTAAATAGAAAATAATTTTTATTGTAAAAATAATTGTTAGAACTTGTTTAATTCCT
This sequence comes from Zea luxurians, assembly GCA_029449295.1. Taxonomy (NCBI): domain Eukaryota; kingdom Viridiplantae; phylum Streptophyta; class Magnoliopsida; order Poales; family Poaceae; genus Zea; species Zea luxurians. Next base: position 34,153,518 of record JAOPSE010000002.1, on the reverse strand, counting down.
AGAAAATTCATACTTAGTCCAAATTGATCCATTCCAGTTTCTATAATTTTGTAATATTATTGTTTATCATTTAGTTCCACTATTTTGACATGAAAGCCACATTAAAAATCTATCTCCTAATTAATCTTGGACCTAGCACATAGAACCTTTGGAAATTCATAACTTAAAATCCATAACTCCAAAATTAATGATTCTTGTTCCTATGATCTTATTTTAATATGTCGATTATTAATATGTATTTTGTTTACTTGTTTGGTGTGATGTTAATTTCTCCTTTATACTATGCTTGTTCGTATTGTGGCGAGTAGAAGAGCTAGTGGCTGAGGATCCTGTATTCCTGTGTTCAGCAGGTAAAAGTTGCTGAGCAGGAGCTCATTGAAGGCAAGTTGTGCCCTTGACCACTTTTATTACCCAATAATGTTCTTTAATATCACTTATTCATGCATAGGTTTAATTTTGATGGGACCCAATAGGTTGCCCTAGTCTACTTATCTTTTTACCTTGTTTACCCCTGAATCATTTGGGTAGTTTTGCTATTGCTCTACATGGTTTTAGGTTTAATACTACATTATGTCCATGTTCCAATTATTCTGTTATTTTATTTATGTTCATGTCAAGATCATTATTTTTAATTGGAACATGGAGCTTAACTTGAGAAACACGTGCCACCACAAGGGTGGAATGGGACGCCCTTGGCTGACTAACTAGGAAAGCTAGTGGAGAACGACCTTAACCGATAGGGGCAAGGGCAGTAGGGGAGTAGGCGTGTAGGGAGGTTCCCGGGTTGATTTTGCTGCGATGGCGGTCAGATGGGGGATTTCTGCATTGCTCTTCCGCTCTTCCTAGAAACTGTAGCGGGTTTTCTGAAGCTAGTGGAACTAGGTAAAGGCCTCATAGTGTTACCCTGCCTCGCTTCCTTGGTAGAGGTGTATGGGACTCATGACCCCTTGGAAGATGGGTAACATGACTTGTGGGTACAGGGTACAACCTCTGCAGATTGTAAAACTGGTACACTAGCCGTGCTCGCGGTGATGAGCAGCTCTGTAGAGTGCTCATATAAACTCCCCAACAGGAGAAGAACAGGTGGCCTAGGAGGAGCCGCACAACGAGGAGTTCGACTTGATCTAGGTGGTGTCTCCCAGTCGACTTTATGGCGCTAAGTATGGACTTTAGTTTGCTGTATATTTATCTTTTATTTTAACTTCCGCTATGTAATAAATACTTTTATGATATTGTGACATTTATCTCTATGCACTCTGTTATTATATGTGCTGTCTTCTTTGGCGCATATATGAGATGCACCTGGCTTTATCCCTTAAATCCGAGTGTGACAGAAGTGGTATCAGAGGAAATGTTGACTGCAGGACGAAACCTAAATAGAAATGGACAAAACCATTACCTACTTACCTTACTCTGATTCTTTCGATACTTATCTTGATCCTATCTCACCTTTTTGTTGTTCTACTCTGATTACTCTTATCTTTTCTACTCTAAGACAAGATGGATTTCACACTTTTGAGTCCTACATTTATGACCTTTTTAAGAGATAGGAAACCTAAGACAAAATTAAAACTATTTTCTCTACTTAAAAATGTTGGTTGATTGTTCTGATGATAAATATCTGATTTGCTTCTTTGATTGATTGAAACATTATAGTTGGGCATCTTAGCATGTACCACCATAAGGTAATATATTAGTTTTAGTAGGTAACACACTAATCTACTTAGCTAATAAATCCCCAAAGTAACATGAATCGTAATTACTTGCCTTATCTATAATTCTTTGTTTCTTACCATATGTTTCTAACTCAGATGGTCAATACCAGGAAGGGTGGTGGAATTGATCTACCCCCTAATCGACACAATCGTATGGTACTTATAAAGCAACAACAACAAGAAGAGATGGATCCTCCAAATCCTCCACCAGCCGGAGCTGATCCAGCAGTTGTAGCCCAGATGCGGATAATGCAACAAATGGCTGATACTATGGCACATATGCGCGCACAGATGCGATAGGAGCATCAGGAAAGGTGCCAAGAGAGGGAGGAGATGCGCCAGGAGCGAAGGGTGCAACAACAGCAAGCACCACTGCCACCACCACCACCACCACCACCACCAGTTCCACCCTGGGACAAGCACCGTAAATTCATGAGCCACAAGCCACCGACGTTCGCCAGCTCTCTAGATCCTCTACAAGCTAATGATTGGCTGAAGTTTGTGGAGAAGATGTTGATCATTGCACAGTGGTACCACTAGATGAGGCGCATGAAGGATGTTGTGATGAGTTCGTGAGTGGTCTAGGCCGTCGTCTCCCAGTCGACTTTGGTTGCTGGATCATTGTCTTTGTATGATATAATTATTTAATTATTTTGTACAAAACTTCGTTATATATTAAAGATGTGACATTCGTTTCTATACCATTAGTCATCATATGTGTGAGACTTGATCCTAGCACACTTGGTGATTATTTCGTGCCCAGGTTTTGGACCCCTAAAACCTGGGTGTGACACCTCCCAAGGCGACCCCGATCGCCCTAGGACCGCTAGAGCCCCTGCGACCCTGCTCTCTGGTGAGCTCCCCGCTGCGGACACGGGCGGCGCTGCCTCGAGTGGCCAAAGAAGGAAGCTACAGCTGGCCGCCCGATCCTAGCCATCCACCCTAGATCTAACTATTAGAATCTAGTTAACCTAAGTCTAATATGTGTCGTTGATATGAGATCCAATGGCCCATGCCCGCACCTCTGCCCTTGGGCCCCGCTTGTCAGCCGTGCCCACGCCTCTACCCCTAGGCCCTGCCTGTCAGTCGCTCGCATCTCGCAGCCATGCATGCCCATCCCATTGATCTAATCTCGATCATTGATCTAAGATCCAATGGCCGAGAGAACCCGATATCCCTTCGCGTGGTTATTTTTTCAAAGAACCCCTCGGCTTTCCGGAAATTATCTTTCGTCCGGGGCCCTGGTATTTTACAGATAGATCCTCGATTCTTTTATTTAATAAGAAATAGGCATTTAAATGGTATTTTAAATCCCAAAACTTGAAAAATTCATAACTTTGTCATATGCACTCCAAATCAAGTGCTTCAAATTGCATAATGTTCCTTATGTTTTTGTCTACCTGCTAGAATTATCATCATCCATTGTTTTAATGTCCCAATTAATAGATAATCTTTAGATTGATAATGATGTTATTAGGACCCTAATAAAACAAATCAAGGATAAACAACTCTAAGAAATGTTCTAGTTTGAGACTTACACCATCTAGAGATTAATTAACCCATCACTAAACTAACTTTATTTGAACAATATTATAATAACATAGACTTGGTTAGTGAATAGTAATTCACCTTGTGTAGTGATCTACCCTTGGCTTAGGGAACTCCACACTGTCTGTACATTTTTGTTGAACCTGTGATTACTCTGTTGCATATGTTTGGTGTATTGTTCTTTTGCTATTCCCCAAGTGTGTTGAATGAATGATTGCTTTGCATAGACAACGAGAAGTTCATGTTTCCTAATGGAGTTGCCAGAGAAGTCCTTGAGCAGTAGCTTGGTGAAGGCAAGTGTCATATGACCTATTTATGTCCTATTTACATGATAATTCATTTCCTCGCATTACATAATTGAAACCTAAGGATTTGATTAGCTTTCTATTTACCTTGTCCTTGACCACCTTTTGGGTTTTTATGGTTAGCATTATGCTAGCACTCTACTTTAATCAATGAACATGGTGAGACTACTTTATGATACAATGATTTTATTCTGGATATGGTGATGAGCTTGTGTCACTAAAGGAGGCTCGGGCTGTTTCCAGAGTACTTCTCCCTAAGGACCTGTTTGTTAGATGATCACCCGGGAAAACAGTGCAACCATGAGGGAGGCATGCGACACCCTTAGCTAATTAATTAGAGGAACTTGAGATGTAATCTGCTTTGCCGTTGTACCGTCAATGTGGTCCGGGCACAGTATTTGCTCTACCGAGGCTGGGTGCCGAGGTTCTTTTGTTTTGCTTTTTGTTAGTCGCCCTCCTGTGGGGAGAGATACTATGTTTATTAAACTAGAGAAACCTAATGGGTGGCTATGACCTCTAGGGAATCTTTATAAAGGCTACGTAGTGAAACCTTGCCGACTCACCTTAGGAGTGTTTAAGGGTTCGATCAACCTACGACCAAAAGGGATCACGACTCGTGGTTAAAGTGTGCGACCTCTTCAGAGGGTTAGAAACTGATATATCAGTAGTGCTCACGGTTAAGAGCGGCATTGGGAGCTCCTTTGATTAGAAATACTTTGGATACATTTATGATGATGACTTTAATGATGATGCTTATAACTATGGATTCTGGTATTCTCCTCTTTGAGGAGGTACCCTTTGGGATAACAACTAGGTTGTATGATGAAACTTGGCTTATATCAATGATTAAAACTTGACCAAGTAAAAGCAACCTACTTTTAGCCTAACTCCACATAAAGCTAGTCCACTACAGCGAAACGGCACATTTGTTGAGTATGTTGATGTGTACTCACCCTTGTTTATCACAAAACACCAGGTTGTTCACACTGCAACCACTGCTCAAGAGAAGATGAAGGCAACATAGAGGACTTCTAGGAGTTTCAGGACTTCGAGGAGTTTTAGACTAGATTAGTGGCAATCCCCAGTCAACTGCCTGTGAAGTCCTTATCTTTACGGTGCTTCACGACAACACTTTGATTACTCGTTAAGTTGATGACTATGTGGATGTCTCAAACATCATGATGTAATAAGTTAATACCTCTTTATGTTATTATTAGAGCACTATGTGATGATGTTCATTTATGTAATCACTGTGTACTTGAGTTCTGGTCCTGGCACGTACATGGTTCGCATTTGGTTTGCCTTCTCAAACCGGATGACATTGACCCTTTGATATTAATGCTTTTGTTGGATTTGAGTTGTAGTCTCAAAAGAGGATTGAAAGGAAAACAAGGATTTGGACAAAGTAAGAAGCTTCCATTGCATAAACAGTGTCAATGAATTTTTTTCCAAATTGCCTTGGATTTCCATTGCCTTTGCTCTTCATTTGCTATTTTTGGTGAGGCAGTGAGTTTAAGCCACTAGTTTCTCTGTTTTGGTGCTTAATGTCAAAGGGGAGAAATTAAAGGCCAAAGCAACTGGATCGACCACTACTTGAGTTTTTAAAAGTTTTAAGCTTTGAACTTATCCTTTTGATCAAAACCCTTTTGATAGAGGAGCCTCCTTATTGCAAAAATATCCTCTTTTGGGGGAAAGCCATCTCATGGGGAAAGGGGGGTTTGGTATTTGATCAAAACAAGTCTTTAAAAATGGTGTTTTGACTTAGAAGGTAGGAAAATGGCCTTGTTTGCAAAATCAAAAACCTGTGATGGCTAAAGAATCCAAATATGCCAAAACATTTGAATAAACCTTTAGTTTGAGTTTGAACTTCAATTTGTCAATTTTGTCTCATATTTGTCAAGTTAGTCAATTTCGAGTTGCTTTAGGTGTGTTGGCACAAATCACCAAAAAGCGGGAGATTCAAAGGGAAATGTGTCATAGGGCCATTTCTACTTGTTTTGGTGATTAAGTGTTCAACACACTATATTGGACTAACTACATTGATTTGGGTATGTTCACAGGTCTACTTGAAGACAAGTTGAAGAGATCAAGTCCAAATGAGCTAATCTTGAGGGCCAAAAGTGTAGCTTTGGGTAAAATAAAAGAAACATGAGGTTTAAGTGTTTGAATAAGTTGCACAGACCCTATTCTATGTTTCTAGCACTTTGGTTGGCTACTAACTCTTTTATGCAAGAAAAGTGCATTTTGGATTTGAAATGAGCCATATTGAAAACCCTGGTGAAACTAAGGGGAAGAGGTAAGTTCCCAACACTTAGTCAATTGGATTACATGTTATTTGTGTTTGTCTAAGTCGTAGGGAAGTTTAACACCCTGAATTTGGTGGTATAATTTTTTTCTCATATCTGAAAGTCTCTAGAGAGGGGGGTGAATAGGCAGAATCTGAAAATTATAACTTTAAACACACATTACAAGCTGGGGTTAGCGTTAGAATGAATATTAAGTCCGGGAGAGAGGGGAAAACAAATCAACCAACAAATAAAGCGGATGGACACAGTGATTTGTTTTACCGAGGTTCAGTTCTAAAGAACCTAGTCCCCGTTGAGGTGGTCACAAAGACCGGGTCTCTTTCAACCCTTTCCCTCTCTCAAACGGTCACTTAGACCGAGTGAGGCTTCTTCCTTAATCTCACGGGTCACTTAGACCCCACAAGGATCACCACACAATTGGTGTCTCTTGTCTCACTTACAAAGCACTTGAGAGTAAGAAGTGAGAAAGAAAATAAAGCCAAGCAAACAAAAGCAACAAGAAAACAGAAGTGATCCTCTCACAAGTCCTAATGCACTAGAATTGGATTGGGGACTTTGATCGGATCAGTGGCTTTGATTTGTGTCTTGGAGTGTTGCACTTTGCTCTTGTATTGAATGAAGAGTGTTGAATGCTTGGATGGTTGGAGTGGTGGTGGTTGAGGGGTATTTATAGCCCTCACCCACCAAAACAACCGTTAGGGCAGGCTACTGTCGACGGGCGCACCAGACAGTCCGGTGCGCCAGCCATGTCACCCAACCGTTAGGGTTCTGACATAGTCGACCATTGGAGCACTAACTTCTGGTGGCACCAGACAGTTCGGTGCCGCACCGGACAGGCACTGTTCATTATCCGGTGTGCCTCTGACCTCTGCTCTGATTTCTGCCGCGAACTGTAGCGCTGTCAGGGACACTATGCAGTCGACCATTGCGCCGAAGATCCATTGCTCCGCTGGTGCACCGGATAGTCCAGTGAATTATGGCAGAGCGATGCCTGAGAAACCCGAAGGTGAAGAGTCCAGAGTTGTACAGTCCTAGGGCACCGGACACTGTCCGGTGGTACACCGGACAGTCCGGTGCGCCAGACCAGGGCACACTTGGGTTTCTTTGCTCCTTTCTTTTTGAACCCTTTCTTTAATCTTTTTATTGGTTTGTGTTGAACCTTTATGCACCTATGGAATTATTTGTGTTGGGCATTCTACCACCAAAATTATTTATAGGAAAAGGTTAAACACTATTTCCCTTTCAATATCCACAAATTCAGGTGTTACTCCTCTTTTCCCTTCTCTCTCAAACCCTTTTTCTCTTTTCTCTAGAATAAGGAATATTACTTCATTGGAAAACACAATTATATTATAGAAGGCAAAACCTCAAAGAAGAATGGAACGTTGCATCATGTTGAACCCTAAGTTTTGTCTTTGTTTGATGCATATGCTTGAGATGGTTATATTTGAATTTGTGGCATATTTGAATTTGAGTCCAAAGGAGAAAATAAAAAGAAAAGGGAATAAAAATTTGTAATAAAAGGAAAAGAAGCCTGCAACTCTCTCCCTCTTGGCCTTTCGGTCCACTCTCGGCCCATCCCAACCGTGTCCCCCGCCTCCCCCTTCTCTCTCTGCTTGGCAGGCCCGCCCTATCGGTGTCACCCACTCTCTCTCTATCTATCTATATATCTTTATTTTTATCTATCTATGTCTGTGTCGTGGGCCCCGCCCTATCAGCGCCCGTTGCCCTTGCGCCCGCACCAGCCCGCTGACACCCTGACCCCACCCGTCAGCCCTGTCTCCCGCCCCTCAACCGCCCGCTCCGCCGTGGCCGTGCCCACTTTGTGTGTTCCGCGCAGATAACCTCAAGTGTAGACCTAAAAGTTAAACCCGAAAACCCTAAACCCTAAACCCCATGCGCCTTGCTTGAGCTTCAAGTGAAGACCTCAGACCTCCAACGCCCCCCGCTCCCCTTTTGCACTCCCTTTGCCGGTTTCCCCCACCCTTAGCACTAGTAGCGCCGCCATCATCGCAAGGCTATTTCGCTGTCATCGCCGAGCCTCTGCCATCACCCTTGCCACGGTGAGCTCCGCCTGAGGATGGTGGACCAAAAACCCACCTTGGTTTCCACTCTTCCCTCTCTCTTCGTCTAGTCCTTGCTCACCCTCTTCCCTAGTGCAGACCGAAGACCGCTGCCACGTTTCCTCGCCGTCTAGCTGACTGGAGCCCCCAACATCATGCCAAGCCTCCCCGAGCACCGCCCATGGGTAAGGGACCCCACCTCGCATATCTTTGTCTTAGCTCTTCGTCGTTGTAGTGAATTTAGGCTCACCAGAGCCGTTGCACACTGAACCGCCACACCTCCGTGTCACCCAGCCAAAGTAACACCACTTCGTGTCCAATCCTCGACCACCGACACTCCCAACCCCACACTGAAGCTCACATAGGCCTTAGTTCACCTGATCAACCCTCACCGGGATCGGATTGCTCGCCAGAGCACCTCCTGCCCCACCCAGATCACCTCACCATCGTTCAACCACCTCTGGTCTCTCTCTCACGACTGGAGCACCACCTTAAGGTTCCCTAAGTCACCCCCGATGTTTGTGGCCCGCCTAAAAGGTCCCAAACCTCCTAGAACTTGGGCCCGCCTCATCTCTAGCGACTTCTCCGTCGCGGGCATGAGGGGCACCGCCCAAACTGGCCAGAGTCGTTTACCACCCCTGGACTGCCGATCTCAACCGCCCATCCCTGATTCAATGGCTCAGATCGTCTGATACCCGTGCACATCAGCCCATTGAATCAAAACCTTCTATTCCCCATCCAACGGCCCAACCACCACGCCAGCTCTCACTCCTCTGCCCCTGGGCCCCGCTCGTCACCGTCCGAGCCCCCCCGTGCCATGCCCTCGGCCGAGGCAAGAATCCGTTAGTCGTCTGAGCCCCCACGTCGCCCTTGGTCGAGGCAAGAATCTGTCAGTCGTCCGAGCTCCGCGTCGGGCCCTCGGCTGAGGCGAGAATTCGTCAGTCGTCCGAGCCCTACGCCGCACTCTCGGTCGAGGCAAGAATCTTTGTCATCTAACCCCATCTCCCTTTCTTCACTATGCCCGATGTGGCCATGGTGCCCGCCCTCGGCGTGGCCGAGCCGCCTAGCTTGACCTCGCGCGACGCGCCTCACCCTCGCCATTTGTCATGTCTTGTATGCCGAACCACGCACGCAGTAGCCCCAAACCGCGTCCCCGCATTGCGCACTCGCTTTCGTGTGTGTGTAGCACATCGTCGAGACTCTGACGACGTCTGTCTAACCCCGCACACGTTCGTCTACCCCATTTCTGCCCCCCTTAGGCTTTGTCGCCTACCAGCCCTACGTGTGCATAGCCTCGCCGTCGCGCCCCTCTCTTGTGTCATGTCGTCGCACATCGTTTTCGCGTATCACGTGTTGTCAGTGCGCGATATTAAATCATTCGCTTATAATCACTCATGTCAATTAATTAAATATTTATTTAATCATCCACTATTATAATAGTATGTTAGTCAAAACTTAGTAGTGTTAATTTACATTTGATAAATGTCAATTAATATAATTATGTCAAATTAAATGTTTTAACTAATACTTGTTTAGTGTAAACGCGATAACTTCTCAACCGTAGCTTCGATCTCGATGTTTCTTTTTCTTGTGTAACCATAGAAGCGATCTCTATTTTATATTGAATTTTTTCCTTATGTTTTCTCTTGTACGGTGTAATGTTCTTATACATATATATGTTTGTTTGCTTGTGCCTGTTCGAGTTCATTGTGTGTCATGAATAGACGTGATATGTTCCCAAGCTTTGAGGAATCGACGATCAAGTTTTGGCAGCCAAGTGATTAAGCTCTTCAAGGTCTACAAGGTTGAAGACCCTAAGCACTCGTTAGGTGAAGGCAAGTGTCCTCTGACCCACTTATGCCCTATTCACATGATAATTCATTTCCTCGCATTACATAATTAAAACCTAAGGATTGACTAGATTTCTATTTATCTTGTCCTTGATTACATTTTTGGGTTGGATTATTATGAGTATCTTTATGCTAGTGTTGTACTTAAATTAATGAACAAGACGAGATTACTTTGTGATACAATGTTTTATTCTGGATATGATTATGATCTTGAGGCACTAAAGGAGGCTCGGGCCATTTCCCGAGTGCTTCTCCGTAAGGACCTATTCATTAAGAGTGAAAGGGAAATAGGCTCACACCTTTTCCTAATTGATTTTGGTGGTTGAATTGCCCAACACAAATAATTGGACTAACTAGTTTGCTCTAGATTATAAGTTCTACAGGTGCCAAAAGTTCAACACAAACCAATAAAAAGACCAAGAAAGGGTTCAAATAAAAAGAGCAAAAGACAACCGAAGGCAGCCCTGGTCTGGCACACCGGACTGTCCGGTGTGCCACCGGACAGTGTTCGGTGCACCACTGGACAATGTTCAATGCACCAGGGAGATCAACTCCAAACTTGCCACCTTTGGGAATTCTGGGAGCCACTCCGCTATAATTCACCGGACTATCCGGTGTAGCACCGGACTGTCCGATGTGCCAAGCGGAGCAACGGCTACCTGCGCCAACGGTCGTCTACAACAGCTACAGTGAACAGTGAACAGTGCCGACTGCGCGCGTAGAGTCAGAGCAGGTGCCAGATGGCGCACCGGACAGTGAACAGTACCTGTCCAGTGCACCACCAGACTGTCTGGTGGCCCACATGTCAGAAGCTCCAACGGTCGAACCCTAACGGTTGGGTGACGTGGCTGGCGCACCGGATAGTGTCCGGTGCGCCCTTCGACAGCAGCCTTCCCCAACGGCCATTTTGGTGGTTGGGGCTATAAATACCCCCAACCACCAACACTTCAAGGCATCCAAGTTTTTAGCCAACACATTCAATACAAGAGCTAGTGCATTCAATACAAGACACAAATAGAGTGAATCAAATTCTCTCCAAATCCCAATTCCACCCAAAGCAATTAGTGACTAGAAGAGAGAATTTTGTTGTGTTCTTTTGAGCTCTTGCGTTTGGATCGCTTTTCTTCTTCCCCATTTCTTGTTCCCAAGATCATTGTAATCAAAGCAAGAGACACCATTTGTGTGGTGGTCCTTGTGGGGACTAAGTGTCCCATTTGATTGAGAAGAGAAGCTCACTCGGTCTAAGTGATCGTTTGAGAGAGGGAAAGGGTTGAAAGAGACCCGGTCTTTGTGACCACCTCAACGGGGAGTAGGTTTGCAAGAACCGAACCTCGGTAAAACAATTCACCGTATCATCCGCTCTTATTCGCTTGTGATTTGTTTTCGCCCTCTCTTTCGGACTTGATTATATTTCTAAAGCTAACCCCGGCGTATAGTTGTGCTTAAACTTTAAAAATTTCAGATTTGCCTATTCACCCCCCCTCTAGGCGACTTTCAATTGGTATCAGAGCCCGGTACTTCATTAAGAGCCTAACCGCTCGAAGTTATGTCGGGAGCTCACACCAAGAAGGAGATGGTGACCGGCGAGAAGCCCGCCACAAGCCACGGTAAGGCTCCATCGGGGGAGTCCGGCAACAAGAGGGAGGAATCACCTCCCCGCATCAAGTCGCACCGGAGTGGCGACAAGAAGAAGAAGATGAAGAAGGTGGTCTACTATGAGACCGACTCTTCGTCGCCATCCACCTCTGGCTCCGACGCGCCGTCCGTCACTTCTAAGCGCCATGAGCGCAAGAAGTTTAGTAAGATCCCCTTACGCTATCCTCGCATTTCCAAACATACTCCATTACTTTCCATTCCATTAGGCAAACCACCGGCTTTTAACAATGAAGATTATTCTAGGTGGAGTGAAATGATGAAATATCACCTAACCTCACTCCACACAAGCATATGGGACATTGTTGAATTTGGAGCACAGGTACCATCCGTGGGGGATGAAGATTATGATGCGGACGAAGTCGCCCAAATCCAACACTTTAATTCCCAAGCAACTACTATACTCCTCACCTCTCTAAGTCGAGAGGAGTATAATAAGGTGCAAGGGTTAAAAGTGCAAAAGAGATTTGGGACGTATTAAAGACCGCGCACGAAGGAGACGAGGTGACCAAGATCACCAAGATGGAAACGATCGAGGGGGAGCTCGGTCGATTTATGCTCAACCAAGGGGAGAAGCCACAAGCCATGTACAACCAGCTCAAAACCTTGGTGAACCAAGTGCACAACCTCAAGAGCACCAAATGGGATGACCATGAAATGGTCAAGGTTATTCTTAGATCACTTGTTTTTTTAACCCTACTCAAGTACAATTAATTCGTGGTGATCCAAGATATAAACTAATGTCTCCCGAGGAAGTGATAGGAAAGTTTGTGAGCTTTGAGCTAATGATCAAAGGCTCCAAACAAATCATCGAGCGAGGCGCCACCTCCACACCCGAGGTGCAATCTGTCGCCTTCAAAGCGACGGAGGAGAAGAAGGAAGAGTCTACATCGAGTAGGCTTCCCATCGACGCCTCCAAGCTCGACAATGAGGAGATGGCTTTAATCATTAAAAGCTTTCGCCAAATCCTCAAGCAAAGGAAGGGGAAAGATTACAAGCCCCGTTCCAAGAAGGTGTGCTACAAGTGTGCTAAGCCCGGTCATTTCATTGCTAAATGTCCATTATCTAGTGATAGTGACAGGGGCGACGACAAGAAGGGAAAGAGAAGAGAAAAGAAGAGATACTATAAGAAGAAGGGCGGCGATGCCCATGTTTGCCGGGAGTGGGACTCCGACGAGAGCTCCACCGACTCCTCCTCCGACGAGGACGCCGCAAACATCGCCGTCAACAAGGGCCTTGTCTTCCCCAACGTCGGCCACAAATGCCTCATGGCAAAGGACGACAAAAAGAAGAAGGTAAAATCTAGAGCTTCCACTAAATATGCAACATCTAGTGATGAGGCTAGCTCTAGTGATGATGAGGATGATTTGCTCACCCTTTTTGCCAACTTAAACATGCAACAAAAAGAAAAATTGAATGAATTGATTAGTGCTATTCATGAGAAGGGTTAACTCTTGGATAGCCAAGAGGACTTCCTTATTAAAGAAAATAAGAAGCATGTTAAAGTTAAAAATGCTTATGCTCAGGAGATAGAAAAATGTGAAAAATTAACTAGTGAGCTAAGCACTTGCCATGACACTATTTCCAACCTTAGATTTGAAAATGATAAATTAATTGCTAAGGTTGAGAATTTAAACGTTTGTGATGATTCTCTTGTCAAATATAGAAATGAAAATGCTAATTTGATTGCTAAGATTGACAAGTTGAATGAATCGATTGCTAGCCTTAAGATAGAAAATGAAAAATTAATCACTAAGGCTAAAAATTTTAATGTTTGCAATGATATTGTTTCCAATCTTAGAAATGGGAATGTCATATTACATGCTAAGATTGATGAACTAAATGTTTGCAAACCCTCTACATCTACCATTGAGCATGTTACCATTTGTACTAGATGTAGAGATATTAATGTTGATGCTATTCATGATCACCTAGCTTTAATTAAACAACAAAATGATCACATAGCTCAACTTAGTGCTAAGATTAATGAGCATGACTTAGAAAATGAAAAGTTTAAATTTGCTAGAAGCATGCTCTATAGTGGGAGACGCCAGACATTAAGGATGGCATTGGCTTCCAACAGGGAGGCAATGTCAAGCTTAATGCCCCTAAGAAATTATCTAACTTTGTTAAGGGCAAAGCTCCCATGGCTTAGGATAACGAGGGTTACATTTTATACCCTGCCAGTTATCCCGAGCACAAAATTAGGCACTCTAGGAAGTTTCACTCTGGCTCTTATCATGCTTTTATGTATAAGAGTGAGGCATCTAGTTCTAGGCAATCCACTCAGGCTAAATTTCCTAAGAAGAAAACTCCTATTGCATCAAATGAACCTAATATTTCATTTAAGACTTTTGATGCTTCATATGTGCTCACTAACAAATCAGGCAAAGTAGTTGCCAAATATGTTGGGGGCAAACACAAGGGGTCAAAGACTTGTGTTTGGGTACCCAAGGTGCTTCTTTTTAATGTGAAAGGACCCAAGACCGTTTGGGTACCTAAGAACAAGTCCTAAATTTGTTTTGTAGGTTTATGCATCCGGGGGCTCAAGTTGGATAATTGATAGCGGGTGCACAAACCACATGACTGGGGAGAAAAGGATGTTCTCCTCCTACGAGAAAAACCATGATCCCCAAAGAGCTATCACATTTGGGGATGGACATCAAGGTTTGGTCAAAGGACTTGGTAAAATTGCTATATCACCTGACCATTCTATTTCTAATGTTTTTCTTGTAGATTCTTTAGACTATAACTTGCTTTCAGTTTCTCCATTATGCAAAATGGGCTACAATTGTCTTTTTACGGATATAGGTGTTACTGTCTTTAGAAGAAGTGATGATTTAGTAGCATTTAAGGGAGTGTTAGAGGGTCAGCTATACTTAGTTGATTTTAATAGAGCTGAACTCGACACTTGCTTAATTGCTAAGACTAACATGAGTTGGCTCTGGCATCGCCGACTAGCCCACGTTGGGATGAAGAATCTTCATAAGCTTCTAAAAGGAGAGCACATTTTGGAACTAACAAATGTTCATTTTGAGAAAGACAGGATTTGTAGCGCATGTCAAGCAGGAAAGCAAGTTGGTGTTCATCATCCACACAAGAACATCATGACGACTGACAAGCCACTTGAGCTACTCCACATGGACCTATTCGGCCCGATAGCTTACATAAGCATCAGCGGGAGTAAGTACTGTCTAGTTATTGTGGATGATTATTCTCGCTTCACTTGGGTGTTCTTTTTGTAGGAAAAATCACAAACCCAAGAGACCTTAAAGGGATTCTTAAGATGAGCTCAAAACGAGTTCGGTTTAAGGATCAAAAAGATTAGAAGCGACAACAGGACGGAGTTCAAGAACTCACAAATAGAGGGATTTTCTTGAGGATGGGGCATCAAACATGAGTTATCTTCTCCCTACACACCACAACAAAATGGTGTAGTGGAGAGGAAGAATATAACTCTACTTGACATGGCGAGGACCATGCTTGATGAGTACAAGACTTTGGATCGGTTTTGGGCGGAAGCAATCACTACTACAGTAAACCTCTGTACAGGCGGTCCGGTTAGCCTTTACACAGGCGGTTCCAGGAACCGCTTGTGGTGCACCGACTGTGATGTAAAACAACATCACAGGCGGTCAATCGAAAACCGCCTGTGATAGAAACACATCACAGGCGGTCCGGCTTAAAAGAACCGCCTGTGACAGAAACACATCACAGGCGGTCCAGTTTAAAAGAACCGCCTGTGATAGACACACATCACAGGCGGTTTTAAATATAAGTCCGACTGTATTTCAATATACATATTCCAGATTCATATTTCGATTCCAGATTCATATACAGAATTAATAACAGATTCAACACACAGATTCAAACACATATTCCATACACAGATTCATAATACACAGATTCCATACACAGATTTATACCTAATAAGTTCCATAACAGGTTCCATACACATATTCATCCACATATCAAGTTCCATCGTACACAGATTTATACACATATCAAGTTGCATAACAACTCAACATCTCAAAGTTCCATAGACAACTAAACATCTAAAGTTCCTAACTAAATATTTAAACACTGTGTGATATCGTGTACAAACTTAGTTCTGGGAATTGTTGCAAATTTCCATTTGTATTGTAGAATAGCCCTTGTTGATGAAGAACTTCACGGCGCATAAAGTAAAGCAGGTCTTTTACAACCTTAGCCACGTCGATGGAAACCATATCTCTTTCTAACCATTCAACATTGATCTTGGATTTAGAAACCTGCAATGAAAGCAAAAAGCAAGCAGCACTAAGAGTAATGTGATGAGCAACAATATAACATAAAAATTGCAACATAGACAATGATAGCGAACTTACATCCTCATGATTGACCATGTAATGAAAGGTGACACGACACCATTCGCATACATAATAACCGCACAGGACAGTACCCGGAGGTTGTTTATCACCATATGGAAATAATGATATTGACAAATTAGGCTTGTCCTCTGGATGTTCGCCGCCAAGACCTTTCCAATAAAAACGGTATGCACTGCATATAAGAATAGCATTGTGAGATTAAGAATACATTTGTTAAGTTGTAATAAGTACAAGTGTGCAATAATAATCATACTTATCTAAAATCTTCAAGAAGTCATTATACGTAGCCTTTTCCATTCTCAGTGAGTCAAAGACCACGAGTTTACCGTGCTTTGGAAAGATCATGATACAAATGTAGTGGTCACTATATAGACATAGACGAAAACACATGTTAAGATCACGATTGTCATAATTTATAGTTCAAAACCATGTCGAGAACTTA
The DNA here is from genome assembly GCA_029449295.1 of Zea luxurians. NCBI lineage: Eukaryota > Viridiplantae > Streptophyta > Magnoliopsida > Poales > Poaceae > Zea > Zea luxurians. The sequence goes on along the minus strand of JAOPSE010000002.1, from coordinate 34,137,266 downwards.
CTTAAAGTGGTGCGGAGCTATTATTAAGTCCTTGCCATGTTGTACATGATTATACATGGCTCGTCCAATGTATGTCGCCATCACCTTCATTTTCTTTCTCTGATTCTGTTTGACGGCTTTCTCAAATTCAGCATCATCCAAGTCTTTGTATTCTTCTCCATGTCTCCGAGCAACTTCTTTGTAGCGAGCTTGGGATATCATCAACGGGTCAAGAAACCCTGTCTTAAGTTGTTTCTTCTTATCATCCATGTATTGCATCCTACGTGTAAAAGTGTTAATCGTTAGACTCTCATTTATGTGTGCGTGTACAAAACTAACAAATATGAAAGTTTAGAGGTACTTACAAGCAAAAGAGGGTTAAGTAGTTGGTTTCCATCCTTTGTAACAAGTAATCAAGGCATGAATTTGTAACAAGTAATCAAGGCATGATCAAGGAGTGCACCGAGGAATCAAGGCATGACTAGCAGAAACAAGTAATCAAGGCATGAATTTGTAACAAGTAATTAAGGCATGATCAAGGAGTGCACCGAGGGCTCGGAGATGGGCACGGCGGCGCACTCGGCGCTCGGGCTCGGGGACGGGGACGGCGGCGCTCGGCCTTGGGGACGGGGACGACGGCGCTCGGCCTCGGGGACAGGGACGACGACGCTCGGGCTCGGAGATGGCGACGACGGCGCTCGGGCTCGAAGATGGGGACGGCGGCGCACTCGGCACTCGGGCTCGGGGACAGGGACGGCGGTGCTCGTGCTCGGGGACGTGGACGGGGACGGCGGCGCTCGGGCTCGTGGACGGGCGCGGCAGCCTGGCGGCGCAACTGTGTCAGCTCAGGCGGGACGAGTTAGGGTTCCTGCCGAAACCATAGCCTTTTATATTGTACACACATCACAGGCGGATTTTTAGAAAAACCGCTTGTGATATATCACATCACAGGCGGTTTTTTATTCCGACCGCCTGTGAAGTTAATCTATCACAGGCGGTCGGAATAAAAAACCGCCTGTGATTTGATATATCACAAGCGGTTTTTCTAAAAATCCGCCTGTGATGTGTGTACACTATAAAAGGACTAGCCCACGGGTTCCAGAACCCTAACTCCCAGAACAAGCGCAGCACTGAAGCGACGGCGAGTGTTTTTTGAAATCTACAGGAAGAAGGTTTTGTTTTTGAATTTATTGATTGATTTCAATAGTTTATGCATATATATGATCTCCGTTTGTTTTCTTTCTCATTTTGATGCGATTTTTTGCCTCAATTTTGTAATATAGACCGGATTTGAAGAAAAGCTTAGGAATTCCAAGATTTGGACTTGTAGTAGTTGATCTAATTTAAAGATTATTTAGAAACACAGTTGTCTCACCTCAAGGTACCTATTGCTGCAATGTTTGTTTCATTTTCATGCACATCAATTCGTTTCATGTTTTATGGATGAATTCAATTAATTAATGATTTTATTGATGTTAATCTTTATAGGGATAGGTAATGGACCGAGGTTGGATGTACAATGTGCCAAGACCACATCCGTTATACATTCGAAATTTGAGAAGCTTTATTGAAGCGGCCAACAAGCGCGCGAATTTGCGAAAAAGTAAGGAGATATTATGTCCGTGCATCGATTGTGATAATAAGATAGCTTTGAGAGATACAGGAGTAATCCAATCACATCTGCTAAAAAGAGGGTTTAAAAACAATTACACGATATGGTCAGAACATGGTGAGTTGGATCCGTGTGAAGTGCCTGGTAATGACGAGAGAGTTGTCGGAATTTTAGATCTTAAAGTTGATTGTAAAGTGGATTATGCGGATGCTAATCAAGATTTTGAAGAATTTGATTGCGAAGAGATGTTGCGCCATATGGAACCAGAAATGTTGAGTTCTATGGGATCGCAGAAAGGGCTATCTAAAATGGAGGGACTGGAAAGTGCATCAAAAGAACCTTTATATGATGAATCAAAGGGTTGTGACAAAGAGTTTACTACACTACGTATAGTTCTAGAACTTCTTAAGTTGAAGGCTAGCGTCGGATGGTCTGATACTAGCTTCACAGATCTTTTGAATTTTCTATCCCAATTACTACCAAAACCCAATAAACTACCAACAAGCACTTATAAAGCGAAGAAGCTTATATCTCCCATAGCTCTAGGTGTGCAAAAAATTCATGCATGTCTGAACCATTGTATTCTGTATCGTGGCGATTTTGAGAACGCCTCAAGATGCCCAGTTTGCAATGTCAGTCGATACAAGAAGAGCTACAATCCAGATTGTGTAAAAAAATTCCCGAAGAAAAATAAAAACAAGAAATCCACTATTGGACCTGAAAGTGACGATGACACTTTTGATGACATGGATGGGAAAAAGAAGTCAAAGATCCCAGCTTTGGTGATGTGGTATCTTCCAGTAATTGATCGCTTAAAACGTTTGTTCTCAAATCCTAGGGAGGTTGAGCTTATGCGTTGGCATGCTGAAAATCGCAAGCAGAATAACAAACAGATTCGACACCCTACTGATGCATCACAATGGAAAAATTTCGATCTTATGTATCCTGAGTTTGCCAAAGAAACCAGAAATGTAAGATTTGCTTTGGGTACAGACGGAATGAATCCATTTGGTGAAAAAAGAAGTGTACATAGCACCTGGCCCGTGACTTTAACGATGTACAACCTTCCATCATGGCTGTGTCACAAAAGAAAGTACATTATGTTGACTATTCTTATTCAAGGTCCAAAATCAGCTGGTGTTGATATTGATGTGTTCCTAGAACCTCTTATGGAAGATATGACAAAGCTCTGGAATGAAGGAGTTAGAATATGGGATGAGTATTGCCATGAGTATTTCAACTTAAGAGCAATTATATTTGTTAGCATCCATGATTCTCCCGGTGGCGCCACACTATCAGGGCAAAAGACTAAAGGAAAGAATGGTTGTGTAATGTGCGTCGATGGAACTGCTTCCATGTACCTTAAATCATCCAAGAAGTTGGTGTTCATGGGACACAGACGGTTCTTGATGAAGCAGCATAAGTACCGAAAGATGAAAGAGGAATTTAACAATGAGCTAGAAAGTGAAGGTGCACCAAAGCCTTATAGTGGGAAACTTGTTTTTGAAATTGTAAAGAACATTCATGTTGTATTCGGAAAGGGAAAAAACAAAGGAGAAAAGAGAAAGAGAACTGACCCTTCAACTTACACAACTTTCAAGAAGCAATCAATTTTTTTCAAGTACCTCCCATACTGGAAGGATATGGAAATTTGCCACAGCATTGATTTGATGCATGTAACAAAGAATGTTTTTGACAGCATCATTGGAACCTTGCTGGGCATGCCGAGTAAGACAAAGGACGGACTTAAATCACGCAATGATCTAGTAGATCTTCAAATCAGACCGGAACTTCATCCAGTAGATAGTGGCAAAGGGAAGCCTTACCTACCCCCAGCTAGCTATAACTTGTCAGTTGAGGAGAGAACAAAGATTTGCAAATGTTTGCATGGGGTCAAAGTGCCCACAGGTTTCTCATCCAATATCAGCAAACTAGTCAGGATGAAGGACTTGTCTCTATTTGGCTACAACTCTCATGACTGCCATGTGATGATGACAGTGTTCCTCCCAATTGCGGTAAGAGCCCTCGAAACAGAGCATGTCAAAGTTGTCATCACACGCTTGTGTTACTTTTTCAATGCGGTTTCACAAAAAGTAATAGCTTTAGAAGACTTGGACTATCTAAAGGCATACATCATCGAGACTATGTGCAAGCTTGAAATGTGTTTTCCTCCATCATTTTTTGATATGCAAGTACACCTAATCATACATCTCGTGGATCAGATAAAAATATTAGGGCCACTATATTTACATCATATGTTTCAGTTGGAGCGATACCTGGGAGTATTAAAAGGTTATGTGCGAAATCGCGCTCACCCAGAGGGTTCAATCATGGAGGGATACACTACAGAAGAAGTGATTGAGAGCTGTATAGATTACATCAGTGATGGAACAATGATAGGTGTGCCTGTACCTAAAGATGAGGGTAAACTATGTGGGAGAGGGAGAATGGGCAAGAAAACTTTTCACGTTGAGGATTACAAGCTAGTACATTGTGCTCATGGTAGTGTACTACAACATCTCACGATACCCGAGCCTTACATAGAGGAACACCTGGATGAGCTTCGTAAAGAAAATCAGAACCGCACAGAGAACTGGATCATGAGGGAGCACAAACATCGTTTCAGCGAATGGTTAATGGACAAAAACATCCCATTCGGAGACTCTTTGGAAGAGAAAACAATGAAGAATTTGGCTTCTGGGCCATCGTGTTTTGTGACATCATGGCAAGCATATGACATCAATGGGTACACATTCTATACTAAATCAAAAGACATGAAAAGTGTTGCACAAAATAGTGGTGTTCGTATCGATGCTTTTGACCTACATGGACAGAAGACCACATATTTTTGGATTCATAGAGGAAATATGGGAACTTGATTATGGCCCAAGCATGAAAATACCCTTATTTAAGTGCCAATGGGTACAACATCCCGTGGGGGTGATAGTGGATAACTACGGACTCACACTGGTAGACTTAAAGAAAGTAGGATATAAAGATTACCCGTGGGTTCTCGCCGAATGTGTTGCACAAGTGTTTTATGTACTCGATCCAGCAGATGAGAAGATGCATGTAGTTATTTCTGGAAAGCAAAAAATTGTTGGAGTTGAGAATGTGGGAGACGGAGATGAAGAATACAATAAGTATGAAGAGATGTTCGTCTTTAACGGTCCAGAGAGAATCAAGCGTGTGGAAAAGAAAATTGATAAGAACTTAAAGCCATACATACGGAAAAATGGTAGTTCATGAAAAATTGTATGAATCAAATTGTATTTGTTATCATGTATGATCGACTATGAATTGTGGTTGCCAATTAATTTAAAATTTCTCTAGTTATCTATGTGTGCTATTATAATTCATTTAAATTGTACTTGCATATTTTTGTTAAAAATTAAATATTAATTCATTTAAATTGTATTTGCATATTTCTGTTAAAAATTAAAATATTAATTTATTTAAATTGTATTTTCATATTTTCACAATCATAGGCGGTTTTTCCTTAGGGTCCGTTTGTGAAAAGGATAGAGCACCACAGGCGGTCCTAAACAAAAACCGCTTGTGATACTATTACATCACAGGCGTACCGAACCGCCTGGGACATCACAGGCGGTTTTCTAACCGAACCGTCTGTGATGTAAAAAGCCTACCGCTTGTATAGAGCCAAATTGTACTAGTGTCTCGTCCACATCAATGGTGCCACTAAAAGCTCATGTACAAGTTTTGCTCGAGGGGGATCTTCAGGGAAAAAACCCGTTTGCTAGAGAGTGACCACAACTTTTGATGCTTTCACATTTATTATAAGCAAAAGTATGTACTTTGGCCTCCGTTTAAAAATAAAACCCATCTTTAGTCAAAACAGTAGTATGTTTGGTACCTGACATTTTCAAACTCGATATCCATATTTACAAAAATACATTGCGTTGTGAGCTATAATATATATTTTTTTGCAGCAAAAGACGATTTTTAAAATCAAAACTTTAGGATCTATCCAAAATAAAATAGGAACTTTTGCATTAATGAAAAGAGATCAAAGTCACTACCGGAATTTGGCTCTTTGCCGAGTACCAAATATTTTGCCGAGTGTTTTTTCGAGCACTCGGTAAAGAAGCTCTTTGCTGAGTGCCACGCAAAAAACCCTAGGTAAAATAAAACACTCGGCGAAGAAGCTTTTTGCCGAGTGTTTTATTTTTGACACTCGGTAAAGAGTTTCTTTGCCGAGTGTCAAAAATATAACACTCGGCAAAGAGCTCTTTGCCGAGTGTTTTTTTCAACAATAGGCAAAGTCAATTTAAAAATCACATTTTAAAGCAGTAAATTAATTCAAATGGAAAAAATTCAACTACAAATTTGTATAACTCACCATGATGTACAATTTATATTTTGATATTTCTTCATATGACAAAATAAATGTTTTAACTAATACTTGTTTAGTGTAAACGCGATAACTTCTCAACCGTAGCTTCGATCTCGATGTTTCTTTTTCTTGTGTAACCATAGAAGCGATCTCTATTTTATATTGAATGTTTTCCTTATGTTTTCTCTTGTACGGTGTAATTTTCTTATACATATATATGTTTGTTTGCTTGTGCCTGTTCGAGTTCATTGTGTGTCATGAATAGACGTGATATCAGAGCCCGGTACTTCATTAAGAGCCTAACCGCTCGAAGTTATGTCGGGAGCTCACACCAAGAAGGAGATGGTGACCGGCGAGAAGCCCGCCACAAGCCACGGTAAGGCTCCATCGGGGGAGTCCGGCAACAAGAGGGAGGAATCACCTCCCCGCATCAAGTCGCACCGGAGTGGCGACAAGAAGAAGAAGATGGAGAAGGTGGTCTACTATGAGACCGACTCTTCGTCGCCATCCACCTCCGGCTCCGACGCGCCGTCCGTCGCTTCTAAGCGCCATGAGCGCAAGAAGTTTAGTAAGATCCCCTTACGCTATCCTCGCATTTCCAAACATACTCCATTACTTTCCATTTCATTAGGCAAACCACCGGCTTTTAACAATGAAGATTATTCTAGGTGGAGTGAAATGATGAAATATCACCTAACCTCACTCCACACAAGCATATGGGACATTGTTGAATTTGGAGCACAGGTACCATCCGTGGGGGATGAAGATTATGATGCGGACGAAGTCGCCCAAATCCAACACTTTAATTCCCAAGCAACTACTATACTCCTCACCTCTCTAAGTCGAGAGGAGTATAATAAGGTGCAAGGGTTAAAAGTGCAAAAGAGATTTGGGACGTATTAAAGACCGCGCACGAAGGAGACGAGGTGACCAAGATCACCAAGATGGAAACGATCGAGGGGGAGCTCGGTCGATTTATGCTCAACCAAGGGGAGGAGCCACAAGCCATGTACAACCAGCTCAAAACCTTGGTGAACCAAGTGCACAACCTCAAGAGCACCAAATGGGATGACCATGAAATGGTCAAGGTTATTCTTAGATCACTTGTTTTTTTAACCCTACTCAAGTACAATTAATTCGTGGTGATCCAAGATATAAACTAATGTCTCCCGAGGAAGTGATAGGAAAGTTTGTGAGCTTTGAGCTAATGATCAAAGGCTCCAAACAAATCATCGAGCGAGGCGCCACCTCCACACCCGAGGTGCAATCTGTCGCCTTCAAAGCGACGGAGGAGAAGAAGGAAGAGTCTACATCGAGTAGGCTTCCCATCGACGCCTCCAAGCTCGACAATGAGGAGATGGCTTTAATCATTAAAAGCTTTCGCCAAATCCTCAAGCAAAGGAAGGGGAAAGATTACAAGCCCCGTTCCAAGAAGGTGTGCTACAAGTGTGCTAAGCCCGGTCATTTCATTGCTAAATGTCCATTATCTAGTGATAGTGACAGGGGCGACGACAAGAAGGGAAAGAGAAGAGAAAAGAAGAGATACTATAAGAAGAAGGGCGGCGATGCCCATGTTTGCCGGGAGTGGGACTCCGACGAGAGCTCCACCGACTCCTCCTCCGACGAGGACGCCGCAAACATCGCCGTCAACAAGGGCCTTGTCTTCCCCAACGTCGGCCACAAATGCCTCATGGCAAAGGACGACAAAAAGAAGAAGGTAAAATCTAGAGCTTCCACTAAATATGCAACATCTAGTGATGAGGCTAGCTCTAGTGATGATGAGGATGATTTGCTCACCCTTTTTGCCAACTTAAACATGCAACAAAAAGAAAAATTGAATGAATTGATTAGTGCTATTCATGAGAAGGGTGAACTCTTGGATAGCCAAGAGGACTTCCTTATTAAAGAAAATAAGAAGCATGTTAAAGTTAAAAATGCTTATGCTCAGTTGATTTTAATAGAGCTGAACTCGACACTTGCTTAATTGCTAAGACTAACATGGGTTGGCTCTGGCATCGCCGACTAGCCCACGTTGGGATGAAGAATCTTCATAAGCTTCTAAAAGGAGAGCACATTTTGGAACTAACAAATGTTCATTTTGAGAAAGACAAGATTTGTAGCGCATGTCAAGCAGGAAAGCAAGTTGGTGTTCATCATCCACACAAGAACATCATGACGACTGACAGGCCACTTGAGCTACTCCACATGGACCTATTCGGCCCGATAGCTTACATAAGCATCGGCGGGAGTAAGTACTGTCTAGTTATTGTGGATGATTATTCTCGCTTCACTTGGGTGTTCTTTTTGCAGGAAAAATCACAAACCCAAGAGACCTTAAAGGGATTCTTAAGACGAGCTCAAAACGAGTTCGATTTAAGGATCAAAAAGATTAGAAGCGACAACGGGACGGAGTTCAAGAACTCACAAATAGAAGGATTTCTTGAGGATGGGGGCATCAAACATGAGTTATCTTCTACCTACACACCACAACAAAATGGTGTAGTGGAGAGGAAGAATATAACTCTACTTGACATGGCGAGGACCATGCTTGATGAGTACAAGACTTCGGATCGGTTTTGGGCGGAAGCAATCAACACCGCTTGCTACGCCATCAACCGTCTCTACCTTCACCGAATCCTCAAGAAGACATCGTATGAACTCCTCATCGGTAAAAAGCCTAATGTTTCATATTTTAGAGTCTTTGGTAGCAAATGCTTTATTCTTGTTAAAAGAGGTAGGAAATCTAAATTTTCTCCTAAGGCTGTAGAAGGCTTTTTACTTGGTTATGATTCAAACACAAGGACATATAGAGTCTTCAACAAGTCCACTGGACTAGTTGAAGTTTCTTGTGACATTGTGTTTGATGAGACTAATGGCTCTCAAGTAGAGCAAGTTGATCTTGATGAGCTAGATGATGAAGAGGCTCCATGCGTCGCGCTAAGGAACATGTCCGTTGGGGATGTGTGTCCTAAGGAATTCGAAGAGCCTCCACAAGCACAAGATCAACCATCTTCCTCCATGCAAGCATCTCCACCAACTCAAGATGAGGATCAAGCTCAAGAGGATGAAAATGAAGATCAAGAAGATGAGCCACCTCAAGAAGGGGAGAATGATCAAGGGGGAGATGCCCATGATCAAGACAAGGAAGATGATGATGGTCCAAGACCGCCACACCCAAGAGTCCACCAAGCAATACAAAGAGATCACCCCGTGAACTCCATCCTCGGTGATATTCAAAAGGGGGTAACCACTCGATCTCGTGTTGCTCATTTTTGTGAACATTACTCCTTTGTGTCTTCTATTGAGCCATATAGGATAGAAAACGCATTAAGGGATTCAGATTGGGTGTTGGCAATGCAAAAGGAACTCAACAACTTCATGAGGAATGAGGTATGGCATTTAGTTCCACGTCCTAACCAAAATGTTGTAGGAACCAAGTGGGTCTTCCGCAACAAACAAGATGAGCATGGTGTGGTGACAAGGAACAAAGCCTGAGTTGTGGCCAAGGGTTATTCACAAGTCGAAGGTTTGGATTTCGGTGAAACCTATGCACCCGTAGCTAGGCTTGAGTCAATTTGTATATTACTTGCCTATGCTACTTACCATGGCTTTAAGCTTTACCAAATGGACGTGAAAAGTGCCTTCCTCAATGGACCAAACAAGGAGGAGGTCTATGTTGAGCAACCTCCCGACTTTGAAGATAGTGAGTACCCTAACCATGTTTACAAGCTCTCTAAGGTGCTTTATGGGCTCAAGCAAGCCCCAAGAGCATGGTATGAATGCCTAAGAGATTTTCTTATCGCTAATGGCTTCAAGGTCGGAAAAGCCGATCCTACTCTCTTTACTAAAACAATTGCAAAAGATTTGTTTGTATGCCAAATTTATGTTGATGATATCATATTTTGGTCTACTAACAAATCTACTTGTGAAGAGTTTAGTAGGATCATGATTCAAAAATTCGAGATGTCTATGATGGGGGAGTTGAAGTACTTAGGATTTCAAGTGAAACAACTCCAAGAGGGCACCTTCATCAGCCAAACCAAGTATATTCAAGACATACTCACAAAGTTTGGGATGAAGGATGCCAAGCCCATCAAGACACCCATGGGAACTAATGGGCATCTCGACCTCGACACGAGAGGTAAATCCGTAGATCAAAAGGTATACCGGTCAAAGATAGGATCTTTACTCTATTTATGTGCATCTCGACCGGATATAATGCTTTCTGTATGCATGTGTGCAAGATTCCAAGCCGATCCTAAGGAAGTTCACCTTAGGGCCGTAAAACGAATCTTGAGATATTTAGTTTATACTCCTAAGTTTGGCCTTTGGTACCCCAGGGGATCCACTTTTGATTTAATTGGATATTCAGATGTTGATTGGGCAGGGTGTAAGATTGATAGAAAGAGCACATCAGGGACTTGTCAGTTCTTGGGAAGATCCCTGGTCTCTTGGGCTTCAAAGAAACAAAATTCTGTAGCTCTTTCTACCGCCGAAGCCGAGTATATTGCCACAGGCCATTGTTGCGCGCAATTGCTATGGATGAGGCAAACCCTTAGGGACTATGGTTACAAATTAACCAAAGTTCCTCTCCTATGTGATAATGAGAGTGCAATCCGCATGGCGGATAATCCCGTTGAGCACAGCTGCACTAAGCACATAGCCATTCGGTATCACTTTTTGAGGGATGACCAACAATAGGGGGATATCGAGATTGCATATGTTAGCACCAAAGAACAATTAGCCGATATCTTTACCAAGCCATTAGATGAGAAAACTTTTACCAAACTTAGGCATGAGCTAAACATTCTTGATTCTAGGAATTTTGATTGATATTTTGCACACATAGCTCATTTATACCTTTGATCATCTCTCTTTTCTTTGCTATGACTAATGTGGTTTTCAAGTGTATTTCATGCTAAGTCATAGATTGAAAGGGAAATGGAGTCTTCGGCGAAGACAAGGCTTCCACTCCACTCCAACATGTTATTCATCCTTCGTCGTCACTCCGCATCATTCACCACTTTGGTATAATCCTTCACTCATATATTGTGTGCCAAAGGGGGAGAGAAAGTAAAAGGGCTTATTTTCACTCACAAGTATCCGTTTTTGGCGATTCATGCCAAAGGGGGAGAAATTATTAGCCCAAAGCAAAAGGACCGCACCACCACCAATTTCAAAAATGTAGTCTTTCAAATTTGTATAAAGAAGTTCTTTTAGCTGGTATCTTATTTTTGATATAATTTCAAATTGGTATAACCTCTTTCAAAATAAACACTAAGAGGAGAATTTCATTGAGGGGGAGTTTTGTTTAGTCAAAGGAAAAGCATTTGAAACAGGGGAGAAAATTTCAAATCGTGAAAATGCTTCTCAAAATCATATTCATATACCTTTGACTATTTGCAAAAAGACTTTGAAAAGAATTTCCAAAAGATTTTGCAAAAACAAAACTTGTGGTGCAAGCGTGGTCCAAAATGTTAAATATGAAGAAAGCAATCCATGCATATCTTATGAAAATGTATATTGGTTTAATTACAAGTAACTTTTGCACTTACCTTTTGCAAACTAGTTCAATTCTGCACTTATATATTTGCTTTGGTTTGTGTTGGCATCAATCACCAAAAAGGGGGAGATTGAAAGGGAAATAGGCTCACACCTTTTCCTAATTGATTTTGGTGGTTGAATTGCCCAACACAAATAATTGGACTAACTAGTTTGCTCTAGATTATAAGTTCTACAGGTGCCAAAAGTTCCACACAAACCAATAAAAAGTCCAAGAAAGGGTTCAAATAAAAAGAGCAAAAGACAACCGAAGGCAGCCCTGGTCTGGCGCACCGGACTGTCCGGTGCACCACCAGACAGTGTCCGGTGCACCAGGGAGATCAACTCCGAACTTGCCACCTTCGGGAATTCTGGGAGCCACTCCGCTATAATTCACCAAACTGTCTGGTGTGCTAAGCGGAGCAATGGCTACCTGCGCCAACGGTCGTCTAAAACAGCTACAGTGAACAGTGAACAGTGCCGACTGCACGCGCAGAGTCAGAGCAGACGCCAGATGGCACACCGGACAGTGAACAGTATCTGTCTGGTGCACCACCAGACTGTCCGGTGGCCCACATATCAGAAGCTCCAACGGTCGAACCCTAACGGTTGGGTGACGTGGCTGGCGCACCGGACATTGTCCGGTGGTGCACCGGACTGTCCGGTGCGCTCTTCGACAGCAGCCTTCCCCAACGGCCATTTTGGTGGTTGGGGCTATAAATACCCCCAACCACCAACACTTCAAGGCATCCAAGTTTTTAGCCAACACATTCAATACAAGAGCTAGTGCATTCAATACAAGACACAAATAGAGTGAATCAAATTCTCTCCAAGTCCTAATTCCACTCAAAGCAATTAGTGACTACAAGAGAGAATTTTGTTGTGTTCTTTTGAGCTCTTACGTTTGGATCGCTTTTCTTCTTCCCCATTTCTTGTTCCCAAGATCATTGTAATCAAAGCAAGAGACACCATTTGTGTGGTGGTCCTTGTGGGGACTAAGTGTCCCATTTGATTGAGAAGAGAAGGTCACTTTTTCTAAGTGACCGTTTGAGAGAGGGAAAGGGTTGAAAGAGACCCGGTCTTTGTGACCACCTCAACGGGGAGTAGGTTTGAAAGAACCAAACCTCGGTAAAACAATTCACCATGTCATCCGCTCTTATTCGCTTGTGATTTGTTTTTGCCCTCTCTTTCGGACTCGATTATATTTCTAATGCTAACCCTGGCTTGTAGTTGTGCTTAAACTTTATAAATTTCAGATTTGCCTATTCACCCCCCTCTAGGCGACTTTCAAATAGACCACTCGAGAAAACAGTGCAGCCATGATTGTGGTATGGGACGCCCTTAGCTAATTAATTAGAGGAGCTAGAGGTGTAGTTGCTTCGCCGTCGTGCCGTCAACGGTGTCCACGGCATAGTACTGTCTCTGCCGAGGTCGGGTGCCAAGGTTCTTTTGTTCTGCTTTTTGTTAGTCACCCCCTACAGGGAGGAGTACTGTGTTTATCAAACCTGGAGAATCCTAACGGACAGCTATGACCTCTAGTGAATCTTTGTAAAGGTTATGTAGTGAAATCTTACTGATTCACCTTGGTAGTGTTTAAGGGTCTGGACAGCCCGAGGCAAAAGGGGTCATGGCTCATGGGTAAAGTGTTTGACCTCTATAAAGGAATGAAACTGATATATCAGTCATGCTCACGGTTAAGAGAGGCCTTGGGATCCTCTTTGATTAGAGATACTCTGGATAGCTTTATGATGATGGTTCTAACTATGGATTCTAGTATTTCCTTTATGCGGATGTATTCTTTAGGATAATAACTTGGGATTGATGACAAAACTTGGCTTATATTAATGAATAAAACTTGACAAAGTAAAAGCAACCTGCTTTGAGCCTAACTCCACATAAAGCTATTCCACTTCATCCAAATGGGACATTTGCTGAGTACGTTGATATGTACTCACCCTTGCTTTCACAAAACACCAGGTTGCCTTTGGTGCAACCTATGCTCAGGTAAAGAAGAAGAAAGTGTCGAGGCAATCTCTAGGAGTTCCAAGACTTCGACGAATTCAAGGATTAGACTAGCGACCTCCCCCAGTCAGCTGTCTATGGTGGGTTTATTTATGTTGGCTACGTTTCTATTATGTGCACTTTGATTTATATAATGTAAATGACTCTAGTCTGTCATAATATTACTTAATCTTTATGATTATTCGAAGCATTGTGCGATGATGTCACACCCGGGTTTCGGGGCACCAAGACCCGGGCGCGAACATAATCACCAGGTGTGCTGGGACCAAGTCTCACACATATGATGAATCATGGCACATGATCGAATGTCACATCTTTACTATATAATAGGAGTTCTGTATAAAATAAATAAATAATTACATTATAAGGAGACAACGGTCCAGCAACCCAAAGTTGACTGGGAGACGACGACCTAGACCTCTCATGAACACAACACAACATTCTCCATGCGCCTCATCCTGTGGTACTTGTTCTTGACCTGTGGGGGTGTGGGACAGCAAGAGTGAGCTCACATACGTTCATAGCTCAACAAGTTGTGGGGAATAATGTGCATGAACTCGCCAAAGGTGGGAGCCCACGTGAAGTGTAAGGCTTACCAAAGAGGATGGTTGAAGCTGAGCATTGCTTTCAAAGTTGGTAAAAATTTTATTAGCAATTACTAAGTATAAGTAAATACCAACCCAATTAAGTAGTAGAACAAAAGTAATAACAACATCCTCAATGCAATGCATATGACAAATTGAATTTAGTTCCATAAATTAATCATGTGAGTGTCTGAGCTACTCATGACCGTGAGCACGGCTAGTATACCAGTTTTACACTCTGCAGAGGTTGCGCATCTTTACCCACAAGTCATGTTACCCATCTGCCAAGAGACGGCCAATCCCATACACCTCTACCGAGGAGGCAAGGCAGGGTAACACTACGAGGCCTTTACAAAGTTCCACTAGCTTAAGAAAATCGCTATAGTTTCTAGGAAGCTCCAATGCAGGGATCCCTCGCTTGACCGCCATCGCAGCAAAATCAACCCAAGGACCTCCCTACACTGACCACTCCCCTACTGCCCTTGCCCCTTTCGGGTAAGGTAGTCCTCCACTAGCTTTCCTAATTAGTCAGCCAAGGGCGTCCCATACCACCCTTGTGGTAGCACTGTTTTCCTGGGTGATTCTCTATGTTCCAATTAACATAATGATCTTAACATGAATAGTAAATAACAACTGATAATAAAATATAACCATGAATAAAATATATCTCTATACCCAAAACAACATAAGGCAATAGCAGGTACTACCCAAAAATTCAGTGGTAAACAAGGTATAAAGATAGTCAAACTAGGGTAACCTATTGGGTCCCATCAAAATTTACCTATGCAGATCAATATAATTAATCAGAACATGACTGGGTAAAAAGAAGTGATCAAGGGCACAACTTGCCTGGCACTTGAGATTCCAGGTACCAACTTGCTCTTCAGATTCTCGTGACCTCACTGCTAGTCATAGCAATACAGGCAAACATGGTATAGGCAAAATTAGCATCACACCATACAAAAGAATAAACTGTGTAATAATAATCTACGCGTCGCTACGAGATCATGGGAATAAGAATTACTAAATTTGGAGCTACGGTTACCGAGTTATGATTTTCCAAAGATCCACGTGGTTAAATATAGAATAGACTAAGTGCAACATTTTAACCTATATTTCATGACAAAACAAAGTTACCAGATGATAATAAATATTATTGTGAGACTAATGCAACTAGAATGGATCAAAACAGAGTTACGGTTATTGAGTTATGAATTTATGAAGTTATTGAGTATCTAGAACTGATTAATTCGAATGAACGATTTAAATTCAAGTTTCATGGCTAAACAGTGTTACTGGTTGGTAGACAATATTAATACAAAATTAATGTCACTGGAATGGACCCAAAAGGATTTAATATGAATTTTCTATGAATTTATTGAATTTCTAGATTTATTTATGTACTAAAAATCAATTTCTCTAAGTAATTCTCTATTTTTATCACCCACGGGACTGGGCGCATTAATAACTAAAAGACCAGGGGCTCTCCCACAAAAGTTCCTAAGACTCATATTCACCCCGCGCAGGATGGCAGGTTGATTTCCCCAAAACCCAGGGGCCTCTTTAAAACTTTGCCCGCAAAGGGGTATGGGCACATCTCAATCGTCGGATCTAAACCCGATCGCTCAGATTAAAAAGTCGAATGGTTAACTCGGGATCTAATCTACACTCTTCATCTACGATCCAACGACCACGATCCAAATAGCTCCCTCACCCATCATGTCCGCTCGATTAAACTTCAATGCCCAGGATCCCCCCACGAACTGGTACCCCTGTCCCGATCACAGGATCAAGATCCCACGGCCAACGCTCCTCTCCCACATCACCCTCAACTCTCTCTTCCCCAACTCCGCACATGGCGGCGCCGGAACAGGCCATGCGGAGGCCATTGCCGGCGGCTCCAACACGGCCTCAAGGCTTCAAACACAAATCCGATAGGCACATCACGATTCAGGGACGAAGGTCAATCAAGAGGGAGGGGACTCTTACTGAGGCTGCGGCGTATAGGCACCCGTCCGCGACGAAGAGCAGCACCATGGCGGAACATCGCTCAAACAAGAAATTCCATGCGGCCCCGCCACCAATCCCTCCCGGTGAAGCCATGCCCATCGTCGGTGTGCCACGGCTACACGTCCAGACCCCGTGGCGCACCCCGAAATGACCCGGTGCCTGCACGGTTTCACAGCAAGGAACAGCGGCGGCTTACTTCTCCCTCGCTCTCCCTTTGTTTCTCCCTGCGCCCGTTGTTTGGGGAGGAGTGGCTCCGAATCTTATACTCCGAGGAGCACGCGGAAAAATCGAGGTCCGAGCCCAAATATCGCCTAGGTGGTTTGGTGCCCGGAGATCGCGGCACGGAGGAGCTGCACGCGATACTGTTGCGTCCATCTGCAAGGTTGGTGCTGAACCCGCTAGGTGGGGCCTGCATGGAAGTGACCAGGTTAGAGTGATGGGCTACACGAAAGAAAATTGCAAAGCGGGCCGCCCGAGCGAGACATGGGCTGATAGGGGAGATGGGAGTTTGGGCTGCGCGGGATAGAATTCGGAAATGGGCTGAGACAGGCGAAGTTTGGCCCAAGCGCAGGAAATTCTCCCATTTTCTTTTCTATTCTTTTATCTTTTCTATTTCAATTTTAGATATCAAATTCAAATTCAAATCCCTATTTAAACTTTCAAATTTCAACTTTCAATATATAATTCTAATGTAAAGGTGAATCCTATTTCCATTATTATTTATTCTTCTACCTATTATTTAATTATAAATGGCTTGATTAGGATTTCCTTTCTTGTTTTCTATTTTATATTTGCATTTATGAGTTGAGGCCAAATTAAGTTATGATTTTCTTTATTCAAATAAAATGCATCACAAAAATAACATGAGCATGTGATGCACTTTTCTTTATTTATTTATTTGTTATTTACATAATTTAATGCCATTAGTTGGGTATGCAAAGAGAAATAAAAATGAATTCAAGGAATCCCCAAAACACCCTCTTATAAATTTATTTATTTATTCATTTTATTTTTATACCAATTTTGGGCTTTACAGATGATGAGTCATTTATGTAGTAGCTATGTATGTAAGTTCTGATCCTGGCACGTACATGATTCACATTCGGTTTGCCTTCTGAAACCTGGTGTGAAAGGAAGCCCTCAAAGAAAGCCGAAAAACTTTGGCGCAGATAGGCTCAAAAGCGCCAAGTATAGGCCATTTTGGGCCTCACCAGACCGGTCTGGTGGTGCACCGAACCACATCCACACAGGCCCGAAACTTGGTATTTTGGCAGCATGGGTCATTGGACCGTCCGGTGGCACACCGGACCGCCTGTACGATCGACGTCTAAGGTCTCGAGAAATATTCTATAGCTCATTCAACCATGAACAGTACTCGAACCGGTGTGCAACCTGACCGCCTCCAGCGGCTCCATCCAACGGCACGCGGGTGACGCAACGGCTAGCTGATGTGGCCCACGGTCCGGTGGTTCACCAGTCTGGTGCCACTCAGCTAAGGAAGGCCCCAATTATAATTCTGAGCGCGGGGCTACATGGCCCAGTGCGGTTTGTACCGGACCGGTCCGGTGCGCCCGCAGTCAGCTAGATTTTGGCTGCTTTTACAAGGAAGGAGGCAACGAATCTTAGCTCCTTTGGGGCTATAAAAGGACCCATATGGCGCCTCCAACCAACACCCAAGTACTTCAAGAGCACAACAACACTTCGACTCTCTGCAACAACGCTTTCTAGTGGTTTTATTGAGATTCGAGCACTAGTTTTGAGTCGTTCTTGTGATATTGTGTCCTTGCGCTTGTGTCATTGTGTTTCTTGCATGTGTGTCACACCTGGTTTTAGAAGGAAAACTGAATGCGAACCATGTACGTGCCAGGATCAGCAATTCACGTACACAGCAGTTACATAACAGGACATCATCACACAATGCTCAAATAATAACATAAAAGAGAGTAATAGTTGATTACATCATGATGTCCGAGACATCCACATAGTCATTAACAATTATCAAAGTGCGAAAACGAAAGATAGATAAACATGGCCTTCACAGGCAGTCGACTGAGGGTTTGCCGCTAACCCACACCTAGAACTCATCGTACTCTTGGAACTCCCGGAAGTCCTCCACCACGACTTCATCTTCTCCTGAGCAGTGGTTGCAACGTGGACAACCTGGGGGTTTGGTGTGTAAAGCAAGGGTGAGTAAACATCAACATACTCAGCAATTGTCTCGTTTGGCTGTAATGGACTAGCTTTATGTGGGGTTAAAGTCAAGCAGTTGCTTTTAATTGGTCAGGTAATTATTACTAGTAGAGAGCCAGCTTTTAGCATTAACCCAAAAGTAACCTTTCCAAACGGAAAGAATACCAGAAACCATAACCATAATCACAATAGAAACCAACATTATCCTCATCATCTTCTGTAAACAAAGCATCTTTGATCAATGTGTCTCTAATCAATGGAGCTCCTAAGGCCGCTCATAACCGTGAGCACAGCTGATATATCAGTTTCGTAACACTCTGCAGAGGTTGCACACTTTACCCACGAGTCATGATTCCCTTTTGCCTCGGGTCGATCAAACCCTTAAACACTACCAAGGTGAATAGGCAAGGTTTCACTATATAGCCTTTACAAAGATTCCCTGAGGCTGTAGTCACCCGTTAGGTTTCCTAAATGTACCGCACTCCTCCCCAAGGGGCAAACCACCCTCGGCAGAGCGAGCTGCATACACCGAGCCCCATTGACGGCACGACGACGAAGCAAACTACACCTCAGTTCCTTAGATTATTCAGCTAAGGGCGTCCCATACCACCCACATGGTTGTACTGTTTTCCCGGATGGTCATCCAACGAACCAGTCCTTACGGAGAGGCACTCGAGAAACCACTCAAGTCCCCTTAAATGTCACAATATCATCATCATAATCAAGAGGGAAAACAACGTATCATAAATAATCTCATCATGTTCATTGATTAGTGTGAGGCACTAGCATAAAGCTAAACCAAAATAACCCAACCCACATAGGTAAACAAGGACAAGATAAACAAAGCTAGTCAATCATTAGGTATAAATTGTGTAAATGCGGGGAGTGAATTATAAAATGAGTAGGACATAGATGGGTCAAGGGACACTTGCCTTCACCAAATAGCTGCTGCTCAGGGTCTTCACCTGAAACTCCTTCGGACTCCGCCAACGGGCCGTTATCTATATGAGTTCAAACATCTGTTCCACAGATTTAATATAAAAAGAACAACACACCACGCAACAGAATACAATAAATAAGCGGACGCTCGGCGCAGGGCTCGCACCTACGACTAAGCGAGAAAGAGAAAACAACAGTCGAGGCTGCGGTCGAAAGGCGATTAAGCTAAGCAACTATGGATCGAAGTACTTGCCTAAACATAACCATATTAATTTGACAACTGCGCGCGCCGGGGGCTCTCCGGGGCCACACCGGGGACCGCGCCCGAGGGGGCCGCACCGTGGGGCCGCGCCGTGCCGCACGGGCCGCGCCACCGGGCCGCACCGGGGAGCCGCTCCACTGGACTGCGCCGGGGAGCCGCGCCGCGGGGAGGGGCGGACGGGGCCGCGCTGAGGGGCTGGGCCGGGGGCCGCGCGCACGGGGAGAGAGGAAGGAGGGAGAGGAGAGGGGAAGGGAAAGGGGAGCTCACCTCAGGATCCGATGATCGGCGGCAACCGTCCACCGGATCACACCTAGGGCAAAGGAGGTGGAAGAGAGGGAGAAGGAAGATGCTGCGTTGGAAAAGAAAATGAGATAGAGAGGAGAGGGAGGCGCGCATGGGGGGGGGGGAGGGCGCAAGGGGGCGCACGCCAGGGCCGGCCGGGTCGGGCCGGGCCAGATCGCGGGTCGGGCCGGAGATCCACTGCACGCACGACCACTAAACGAAAACAATACCACGAATCGAAAAAAGAAACGAGATGGACGCGCGATCAGACACAACATCAGACAAAGAAGTATGCTTCGGCATGATGCAACACCCATGTTAACTTAGGTTTTTGTTTGCACGCGATATGGACACCAATCTCTATACTGCTTTGAAAATTGGAAGAAGGAGCGAAATGGGAAGAAAAAAAAGAGTAACGCCTGAATATGGTGAGTACGGAGAAGAAAAATTATACCCCTCAAATTTAGGGCGTTACAATGTGTTGCTGCGATTTGCTCTTGTGTGTACTTTCTCTCCCTATCTTACTCTAAGTTGTAACTCTGATCTTTTGTAAGGCTGCAACAAACTCCAAATTGTGGAGATTCCTTGTGAACGGAAATACTTGTGATATAAAGAACAATCGTGTCAGTCAAGTTTGATCTACGTGATCACTTGAGAGGGGTTTATTGCAACCCTTATCTTAAGGAGGACACCATAACATAGATGTAGGCTTTGCCGAACTACGTGATAAAAATCGTTGTATCACCTGTCTCGTTTTACTTTCTTGTGATTCTCTTTCTTCTTAAGTTCTTTTTTATCACTTGTTGCTCTTAGTATAATTAATATCTTGGAACAACAATCAAGTGAAAGGAACTTTTCTCTCTTCTTCTTGTCTCAAACTTGGTTTTAGTTTACACTAACTTCATTATAGACCAAGTTTATGTTGTTTAAGTCTTTTTTTTAGGATCACCTATTCACCTCCTCTCTAGGTGCTCTTAGGGACGATTGTTGAAACTGGTGTTTTATATAGTATAGATTGAAGTAGTCAGAAGTCTCCACTCTCTACGAAAATGCAAAAGGTAAAATCTTCTTGTCATCCACTTCAAGTCCAATAGTGCCTAGTTTCATCCATACTCTCTTGTACCTATGACTTAAACATTAGATAGGTAGATATTTGTACGAAGTTCCGTCTATAGTTCTCTACTTATGTATTTTTTGAAAACTTGCTAGTTGCTTGCCACCACATATTTTGAAAACTCCAGGGATTCAATGGCAGCACAAATTTTGAAACTCCACATATTAAATATTTAGTGCTTGTTGTTGTGGCCTTGTGAGTAATAGGGGTGAAAACGGGCGGATAGTAGGTCATCCCGTATCCTACCCTAATGTATTTCAATCGGATACGGGATCGGATACGGATAGTTAGAAACGGGATGGATACGGATACAGGGACCGGGTATTTAGTCGGGCGGATAAGGGACGGATACGGATATTGTGTAGCCGGATACATGCGGATACCGGGTACTTATCGGATAATGCATACATTAATTATCATTCACTATAATTCAGTTGGTGCATAAAATAGTTACATCGTGCAACATAATAGTCCATCATGACAATATAACAATAAGTTTACATCATGGAATGTAATATTCTAACATGACAATATAGCAATAAGTTCACATCATACAACACAATAGTCCAACATGATAATATAGCAGTAAGTTCTCATCATTCAACACATCATACAATATAGCATTACATAGACCATAGACCAACAAGACAATATAACAATAAGTTCATAGCATACAATAGTCTAACACAATAGTTCAAATATAATAGCGATAAGTTCACATCACACAAGAGTCTAACATAGCACAAGATAGTTCAACACAATAGACTATTACAATAAAAGGTAGTTTTCAAATGGCATAAAATAGTGCAAGCAATCCATGCTTGTTTGAAGATCTCAAGTCGCGACACCATCGTCCACCTCCATAGCATTCATAGCTTCAGCTATAGTTTTTATTTCACACTCCAAATCTGAAACCAATAGAGAGCAACAAAACATATCAATAACCATCATCATCATTTAGTCATAGAGAAATACAAGAACACATGCACAATAAAATGAGTACTGAG
Source organism: Zea luxurians (assembly GCA_029449295.1). Taxonomy (NCBI): domain Eukaryota; kingdom Viridiplantae; phylum Streptophyta; class Magnoliopsida; order Poales; family Poaceae; genus Zea; species Zea luxurians. Next base: position 34,115,370 of record JAOPSE010000002.1, on the reverse strand, counting down.
TACTGAGTAAATATTTACTGCTTGTTGTTGTGGGCTTGTGAGTACTGAGTAATGGGTTGGTAGAAAGAACCCGTCATGACTCATGAAATCGTCCGGCCCAGAAGCCTCGTTTGCGACCGTCATGACTCATGAAATCAGCCGTCGGACAGCCGTTCTCTCATGCTTGCCTGACTGATCACACAGGCCATACACAAATTCCCTGCCCGTTTCCTAAGACCAGGAAAGAAAAGAAAAGAAAGACCCGTCTCATACTCTCATCCGACCAGATGTGAAATTAAATTGCCAGACGCGGGAAGCGGCTCGGGATCTCCAGGGGTCATCGACACGAGAAATTCGACAGATAGATAGATAGATGATCCGGCACTCCACGCCTCCACCAAAGTTCCCGGCGTCTGAATCCGATTAGATTCCCGGTCAAATCTGTGCATCCGAGAACAAGGCTCTGACATTTCCCAAACAACGGACTACTTTGGGAGCCACTATCGATTGCATTGCATCGCAGCCAGGACCCAGGAACAAACAAAGGGATCCGTGACTATCTCTTAATCCGTTCGAACGGGATGGTGCATCACCTACCCGAGAATTTGTCTTCATCGTTTGGTACAAGTGGAGTGGGGTAGCGTGTACTTTTTTAAAAAAATTTGTTTTCTATAGAAACAGCCAGGTAAACGAGTAGTGGTATCTGTTAGAATATAAACCATGTGATCTAATTTTAAGGGTAGCAGTTGCTTTGGTGAACAGTTGTGTCTGTTCACAAACATCCCTCGCCAGTGACGAATCTAGCCAAAATATAATCAGGGTCATCAAGAACAGCTTTACTATATCATACAAAATTTTATAAACTTTAATAGTATTTTGTTTATAAACTTTAATAGTATTTTGATAAAGGATTTATAAAATTTATGGGGTTGGCTGACCGGATAAACCCCCAATATTCGCCCATGGCCAGCCGCCTCGGCTTCGCATGCGGTAGGGACCAGCCGGCGGCACCGCCTGTGCACAGGTGAGGCGCTTAAGATTTTGAACCCTAACCGGCCCCCTCTTTTATGCCATGGACTAGGCCAGCCAAATGGGTCTCCATGCCATGGCCGTTTCTACCAGATGGATCACATTTTTCTTTTATTTTCTGCAATTCCAGACATAAGTCTCCGTATTTGTACATAATTACTATCTTAATTAGTGTTAGTACATCTAAATTTAAATTTAGACTTCTGCTGATATATATATATATATATGTAATTGTATATATTTGTCTGGTTTCACAATAAATATTACATACTCGTTCATGAATTATATGTGTTTTAAAATTTATAATTCATATACCTCTATGTGCTTTTGTTTTTGCATTCTTTTATGTTTGTATGGAAAACATAGCACGTAATTAAGTCAAAACTTAATGTTTCTCGTACAAAATAAGGTTGCATTTTTTGGAAAAGCATAGGGTGATCGAGACTAAGCACTGGCTGCGCTAAATTCTTTATAGAGTTTAGAGGCCCAGAGACCGTGCTTTAGGCAGCATTTGAAATGTCTATCACTATGAGATCTACATCTTTCGACGTGATTACCTATATGTACTAACCCAAAAATATCACGGACCACGCAGGCGTCGTGGGCTGTGGAGCCAGGCAGGACGTCGCGGTCACGCTCACAACTCAAAAAATTCTTTTAATTAAGTTCTACTTAATTAAATGATATATTTTTGATGCATATATTCAACTTGAGATTATTTAACACATGATGGAGATCTAGGCTTTGGTTGTAATAAGTTCTTCGAATTTATTTTCCCTGAGATCAAGCTTTTAGACAATAAAAAGTTTATTTGCCCGTCAGTAAGAGGTCTACATCATATGATAATGATGATTATCTATATGTGTTTTTTCAATTAGATATGTAGGAGATGTGATGTTGGTTATTCACCTTTATGGTGATTACTATTTTATTTTTGAAACTTAGTCAAACACTGGGTAGTGGAGACCTAAGCATTGACTGCAGTATGTTCTATGAATATATCCCCTGAGACCATGCTTTTAGTCAGCAAAAATCTTTGTCCACTACTGATAGATCTACTCCATTGTTTCATTGCATGGAGGTTGAAAGGGAAATAAGCTCACACCTTTTTCTAAATGATTTTGGTGGTTGAATTGCCTAACAAAAATAATTAGACTAACTAGTTTGCTCTAGATTATAAGTTCTACAAGTGCCAAAGGTTCAACACAAACCAATAAAAAGTCCAAGAAAGGGTTCAAATAAAAAGGAGCAAAGACAACCGAAGGCTGCCCTGGTCTGGCGCATCGGACTGTCCGGTGTGCCACCGGACAGTGTCCGGTGCACCAGGGAGATCAACTCCGAACTTGCCACCTTCGGGAATTTGGGAAGCCACTCCGCTATAATTCACCGGACTGTCTGGTACACCACCGGACTGTCCGGTGTGACAGCGAAGCAACGACTAAATGCGCCAATGGTCGTCTGCAAAAGTCTACAGTGAACAGTGAACAGTGCAACTGCGCGCGTAGAGTCAGAGCAGGCGCCAGATGGCGCACCGGACAGTGAACAGGACCTGCCCGATGCACCACCGGACTGTCCGGTGGCCCACATGTCAGAAGCTCCAATGGTCGAACCCTAACAGTTGTGTGACGTGGCTGGCGCACCGGATAGTGTCCGGTAGCGCACCGGACTGTCCGGTGCGCCCTTCGACAGCAGCCTTACCCAACGACCACTTTGGTGGTTGGGGCTATAAATACCCCCAACCACCAACACTTCAAGGGATCCAAGTTTTCAGCCAACACATTCAATACAAGAGCTAGTGCATTCAATACAAGACACAAATAGAGTGAATCAAAATCTCTCCAAGTCCCAATTCCACTCAAAGCATTAGTGACTAGAAGAGAGAGTTTTGCCGTGTTCTTTTGAGCTCTTGCGCTTGGATCGCTTTTCTTCTTCCTCTATTCTTGTTTCCAAGTTCTTTGTAATCAAAGCAAGAGACACCAATTGTGTGGTGGTCCTTGTAGGGACTTAGTGTCCTAATTGATTGAGAAGAGAAGCCCACTCGGTCTAGGTGACCGTTTGAGAGAGGGAAAGGGTTGAAAGAGACCCGGTCTTTGTGACCACCTCAATTGGGAGTAGGTTTGCAAGAACCGAACCTCGGTAAAACAAATCACCGTGTCACACTCTTCATTTGCTTGTGTTTTGTTTTCGCCCTCTCTTTCGGACTCGATTATATTTCTAACGCTAACCCCGGCTTGTAGTTGTGCTTAAAGTTTATAAATTTCAGATTTGCCTATTCACCCCCCTCTAGGCGACTTTCAATTGGTCTAAGAGCCCTATTAAGAGCCTAACCGCTCGAAGTGATGTCGGGAGCTCACGCCAAGAAGGAGATGGTGACCGGCGAAAAGCCTGCCACAAGCCACGGGAAGGCTCCATCGGGGGAGTTCGGCAACAAGAAGAGGGAGGAATCACCTCCCCGCGTCAAGTCGCACCGGAGTGATGACAAGAAGAAGAAAATAAAGAAAGTGGTCTACTATGAGACCGATTCTTCATCGCCTTCCACCTCCGGCTCCGACGCATCGTCCGTCACTTCTAAGCGTCATGAGCGCAAGAAGTTTAGTAAGATCCCCTTACGCTATCCTAGTATTTCCAAACGCACTCCTTTACTTTCCATCCCACTAGGCAAACCACCGGTTTTTTACGGTGAAGATTATTGTATGTGGAGTGATAAAATGAGGCACCATCTAACCTCACTCCATGCTAGTATTTGGGACATTGTTGAATTTGGAGTGCAGGAACCATCCGTGGGGGATGAAGGCTATGACTCGGACAAGGTAGCCCAAATCCGACACTTCAACTCCCAAGCCACTACTATACTCCTCGTCTCTCTAAGTCGAGAGGAGTATAATAAGGTGCAAGGGTTGAAGAGTGCCAAAGAGATTTGGGACGTGCTCAAAACCGCGCACGAAGGAGATGAGGTGACCAAGATCACCAAGCGGGAAACGATCGAGGGGGAGCTCGGTCGATTCATGCTTCACCAAGGGGAGGAGCCACAAGCCATGTACAACCGGCTCAAGACCTTGGTGGACCAAGTGCGCAACCTCGGGAGCACCAAATGGGATGACCATGAAATGGTCAAGGTTATTCTAAGATCACTTGTTTTTCTTAATCCTACACATGTTCAATTAATTCGTGGTGATCCTAGATACAAGCTAATGTATCCCGAGGAGGTTATAGGAAAATTTGTGAGCTTTGAATTAATGATCAAAGGCTCTAAGAAAATCATCGAGCAAGGCGCCTCCTCCACACCTGAGATGCAACCCGTCGCATTCAAGGCGACGGAGGAGAAGAAAGAAGAGTCTACATCAAGTAGACTCCCCATCGACGCCTCCAAACTCGACAACGAGGAGATGACGCTCATCATCAAGAGCTTCCGCCAAATCCTCAAGCAAAGGAGGGGGAAGGACTACAAGCCCCGCTCCAAGAAAGTTTGCTACAAGTGTGGTAAGCCTGGTTACTTTATAGCAAAATGTCCTATTTCTAGCGACAGTGACAGGGGCGACGACAAGAGGGGAAAGAAGAAGTAAAAGAAGAGGTACTACAAGAAGAAGGGTGGCGATGCCCATGTTTGTCAGGAGTGGGACTCCGACGAGAGCTCCACCGACTCCTCCTCCGACGAGGACGCCGCAAACATTGCCGTCAACAAGGGTCTTCTCTTCCCCAACGTTGGCCACAAGTGCCTCATGGCAAAGGACGGCAAAAAGAAGGTAAAATCTAGAGCCTCCACTAAATATGCAACATCTAGTGATGACGAGAACTCTAGTGATGACGAGGATAATTTATTTGCCCTTTTTGCCAACCTAAACATGCAACAAAAAGAAAAATTAAATGAATTGATAGGTGCTATTCATGAGAAGGATGAACTCTTGGATAGCCAAGAGGACTTCCTAATTAAAGAAAATAAGAAGCATGTTAAGGTTAAAAATGCTTATGCTTAGGAAGTAGAAAAATGTGAAAAATTAACTAGTGAGCTAAGCACTTGCCATGATATTATTTCCAACCTTAGAGATGAGAATGCTAAATTAATTGCTAAGGTTGAGAAGGTAGATGTTTGTGATGATTCAATTATTAATCTTAGAAATGATAATGCTAGTTTGATTGCTAAGATTGACAAGTTGAATGCATCTCTCTCTAGCCTTAAAATTGAGAATGAAAAATTAATTGCTAAGGCTAAAGATTTAAATGTTTGCAATATTTCTATTTCCAATCTTAAGAATGAGAATGCTATTTTATGTGCTAAGATTGATGAATTAAATTCTTGCAAACCCTCTACATCTACCATTGAGCATGTTACTATTTGCACTAGATGTAGAGATATTAATGTTGATGCTATCCATGATCACCTAGCTTTAATTAAACAACAAAATGATCACATAGCTCAACTTAGTGCTAAAATCAATGAGCATGACTTAGAAAATGAAAAATTCAAATTTGCTAGAAGCATGCTCTATAGTGGGAGATGCCAGGCATTAAGGATGGCATTGGCTTCCAAAAGGGAGACAGTGTCAAGCTTAATGCCCCTAAGAAATTGACTAATTTTGTTAAGGGTAAGGCTCCCATGGTTCAGGATAACGAGGGTTACATTTTATACCCTGTCGGTTATCCCGAACACAAAATTAGGAGAATTCATTCTAGGAAGTCTCACTCTGGCTCTCATCATGCTTTTATATATAAGAGTGAGGCATCTAGCTCTAGGCAATCAACCCATGTTAAATTGCCTAAAAAGAAATCTCCTATTGCATCAAATGAGCCTAACATTTCATTTAAGACTTTTGATGCATCATATGTTTTAACTAACAAATCAGGTAAAGTAGTTGCCAAATATGTTGGGGCCAAACACAAGGGCTCAAATACTTGTGTTTGGGTACCCAAGGTGCTTGTTTCTAATGTCAAAGGACCCAAGACCGTTTGGGTACCTAAGAACAAGGCCTAAATTTGTTCTGTAGGTTTATGCATCCGGGGGCTCAAGTTGGATAATTGATAGCGGGTAAACCACATGACTAGGGAGAAAAGGATGTTCTCCTATGAGAAAAACCATGATCCCCAAAAAGCTATCACATTCGGGGATGGAAATCAAAGTTTGGTCAAAGGGCTTGGTAAAATTGCTATATCACCTGACCATTCTATTTCCAATGTTTTTCTTGTAGATTCTTTAGACTATAACTTTCTTTCAGTTTCTCAATTATGAAAAATGGGCTACAATTGTCTTTTTACAGATTTAGGTGTTACTGTCTTTAGAAGAAGTGATGATTCAGTAGAATTTAAGGGAGTGTTAGAGGGTCAGCTATACTTAGTTGATTTTAATAGAGCTGAACTTGACACTTGCTTAATTGCTAAGACTAACATGGGTTGGCTCTGGCATCACTGACTAGCCCACGTTGGGATGAAGAATCTTCACAAGCTTCTAAAGGGAGAACACATTTTGGGACTAACAAATGTTCATTTTGAGAAAAATAGGGTTTGTAGCGCATGTCAAGCAGGGAAGCAAGTTGGTGTTCATCATCCACACAAGAACATCATGACGACTGATAGGCCGCTTGAGCTACTCCACATGGACCTATTCGGCCCGATAGCTTACATAAGCATCGGCGGGAGTAAGTACTGTCTAGTTATTGTGGATGATTATTCTCGCTTCACTTGGGTGTTCTTTTTGCAGGATAAATCTCAAACCCAAGAGACTTTAAAGGGATTCTTGAGACGGGCTCAAAATGAGTTCGGCTTAAGGATCAAGAAGATTAGAAGCGACAACGGGACGGAGTTCAAGAACTCAAAAATAGAAGGCTTTCTTGAGGATGAGGGCATCAAGCATGAGTTCTCTTCTCCCTACACGCCACAACAAAATGGTGTAGTGGAGAGGAAGAATAGAACTCTACTTGACATGGCGAGGACCATGCTTGATGAGTACAAGACTTCGGACCGGTTTTGGGTGGAAGTAATCAACACCGCTTGCTACGCCATCAACTGTCTCTACCTTCACCGAATCCTCAAGAAGACATCGTATGAACTCCTCATCGGTAAAAAGCCCAATGTTTCATATTTTAGAGTCTTTGGTAGCAAATGCTTTATTCTTGTTAAAAGAGGTAGAAAATCTAAGTTTGCTCCTAAGGCTGTAGAAGGCTTTTTACTTGGTTATGACTCAAACACAAGGGCATATAGAGTCTTTAACAAGTCCACTGGACTAGTTGAAGTTTCTTGTGACATTGTGTTTGATGAGACTAATGGCTCTCAAGTAGAGCAAGTTGATCTTGATGAGCTAGATGATGAAGAGGCTCCGTGCGTCGCGCTAAGGAACATGTCCATTGGGGATGTGTGTCCTAAGGAATCCGAAGAGCCTCCACATGCACAAGATCAACCATCATCTTTAAATCAAGCATCTCCACCAACTCAAGATGAGGATCAAGCTCAAGATGATGAAAATGAAGATCAAGAGGAGCCACCTCAAGAGGAGGACAATGATCAAGGGGGAGATGCTAATGATCAAGACAAGGAAGATGATGAAGGTCCAAGACCGCCACACCCAAGAGTCCACCAAGCAATACAACAAGATCACCCCATGAACACCATCCTCGGCGATATTCAAAAGGGGGTAACCACTCGATCTCGTGTTGCTCATTTTTGTGAACATTACTCCTTTGTGTCCTCTATTGAGCCATATAGGGTGGAAGACGCATTAAGGGATTCGGATTGGGTGTTGGCAATGCAAGAGGAACTCAACAACTTCACGAGGAACGAGGTATGGCATTTAGTTCCACGGCCTAACCAAAATGTTGTAGGAACCAAGTGGGTCTTCCGCAACAAGAAAGACGAGCATGGTGTGGTGACAAGGAACAAAGCTCGACTTGTAGCCAAGGGTTATTCACAAGTCGAAGGTTTGGATTTTGGTGAAACCGTAGCTAGGCTTGAGTCAATTCGTATATTACTTGCCTATGCTACTTACCATGGCTTCAAGCTTTATCAAATGGACGTGAAGAGTGCCTTCCTCAATGGACCAATCAAGGAGGAGGTCTATGTTGAGCAACCTCCCGGCTTTGAAGATAATGAGTACCCTAATCATGTCTATAAACTCTCTAAGGCGCTTTATGGGCTCAAGCAAGCCCCAAGAGCATGGTATGAATGCCTAAGAGATTTTCTTATCGCTAATGGCTTCAAAGTCGGCAAAGCCGATCCTACTCTTTTTACTAAAACAATGCAAATGATTTGTTTGTATGCCAAATTTATGTTGATGATATTATATTTGGGTCTACTAACAAATCTACTTGTGAAGTGTTTAGTAGGATAATGATTCAAAAATTCGAGATGTCTATGATGGGGAAGTTGAAGTATTTTCTAGGATTTCAAGTCAAGCAACTCCAAGAGGGCACCTTCATTAGCCAAACAAAGTACATTCAAGATATACTCACCAAGTTTGGGATGAAGGATGCCAAGCCCATCAAGACACCCATGGGAACCAATGGGCATCTCGACCTCGACACGGGAGGTAAATCTGTAGATCAAAAGGTATACCGGTCGATGATAGGATCTCTACTTTATTTATGTGCATCTTGACCAGATATTATGCTTTCCGTATGCATGTGTGCAAGATTCCAAGCCGATCCTAAGGAAGTTCACCTTAGGGTCGTAAAACGAATCTTGAGATATTTAGTTCATACTCTTAAGTTTGGTCTTTGGTACCTCAAGGGATCCACTTTCGATTTAATTGGATATTCAGATGCTGATTGAGCAGGGTGTAAAATTGATAGAAAGAGCACATCAGGGACTTGTCAGTTCTTGGGAAGATCCCTAGTGTCTTGGGCTTCAAAGAAGCAAAATTCAGTAGCTTTTTCTACCACCGAAGCGGAGTACATTGCCGCAGGCCATTGTTGCGCGCAATTGCTTTAGATGAGGCAAACCCTTAGGGACTATGGTTACAAATTAACCAAAGTTCCTCTCCTATGTGATAATTAGAGTGCAATCCGCATGGCGGATAATCCCGTTGAGCACAGCCGCACTAAGCACATAGCCATTCGGTATCACTTTTTGAGGGATCACCAACAAAGGGGGGATATCGAGATTGCATATGTTAGCACCAAAGAACAATTAGCCGATATCTTTACCAAGCCATTAGATGAGAAAACTTTTACCAAACTTAGGCATGAGCTAAACATTCTTGATTCTAGGAATTTTGATTGATATTTTGCACACATAGCTCATGTATATACCTTTGATCCTATCTCTTTCATGTGCTATGACTAATGTGTTTTTCAAGTGTATTTTATGGTAAGTCATAGATTGAAAGGGAAATGGAGTCTTCGGCGAAGACAAGGCTTCCACTCCACTCCATCGAATTATTCATCCTTCACCATCACTCCGCATCGCTCTCCAATTTGGTATAATCTTCACTCATATATTGATTGCCAAAGGGAGAGAAAGTAATGACAAGCTTATATTTCACTCACAAGTATCCATTTTTGGCAATTCATGCCAAAGGGGGAGAAAGTATTAGCCCAAAGCAAAAGGACCGCACCACCACCAATTTCAAAAAATGTGTTCTTTCAATTTGTATTAAAGAAGTTTTTCAATTGATATCTTATTTTTGATACAATTTCAAATTGGTTTGACCTCCTTTCAAAATTAATATCTAAAACCCTCTTAAACACTAAGAGGAGAATTTCATTGAGGGGGAGTTTTGTTTAGTCAAAGGAAAAGCATTTGAAACAGGGGAAGAAAATTTCAAATCTTGAAAATGCTTCTCAAAATGATATTCATATACCTTTGACTATTTGCAAAAAGACTTTGAAAAGAATTTCCAAAAATATTTGCAAAAACAAAACAAGTGGTGCAAGCGTGGTCCAAAATGTTAAAAATAAGAAGAAAGCATCCATGCATATCTTATGAAATGTAAATTGGTTTAATTCCAAGAAACCTTTGCACTTACCTTATGCAAACTAGTTCAATTCTGCACTTATATATTTGCTTTGGTTTGTGTTGGCATCAATCACCAAAAAGGGGGAGATTGAAAGGGAAATAGGCTCACACCTTTTTCTAAATGATTTTGGTGGTTGAATTGGCCAACACAAATAATTGGACTAACTAGTTTGCTCTAGATTATAAGTTCTACAGGTGCCAAAGGTTCAACAAAAACCAATAAAAAGTCCAAGAAAGGGTTCAAATAAAAAGGAGCAAAGACAACCGAAGGTTGTCCTGGTCTGGCGCATCGGACTGTCCGGTGTGCCACCGGATAGTGTCTGGTGCACCACTGGACAGTGTCCGGTGCACCAGGGAGATCAACTCCGAACTTGCCACCTTCGGGAAATTGGGAAGCCACTCTGCTATAATTCACCGGACTGTCCGGTGCACCACCGGACTATCCGGTGTGACAGCGGAGCAATGGCTAAATGCACCAACGGTCGTCTGCAAAAGTCTACAGTGAACAGTGAACAGTGCAACTGCGCGCGCAGAGTCACAGCAGGCTCCAGATGGCGCACCGAACAGTGAATAGGACCTATCCGGTGCACCACCGGACTGTCCGGTGGCCCACATGTCAGAAGCTCCAACGGTCAAACCCTAACAGTTGGGTGACGTGGCCGGCGCACCGGACAGTGTCCGGTGGCGCACCGGACTGTCCGGTGCGCCCTTCGACAGCAGCCTTCCCCAACGGCCACTTTGGTGGTTGGGGCTATAAATACCCCCAACCACCAACTCTTCAAGGGATCCAAGTTTTCAGCCAACACATTCAATACAAGAGCTAGTGCATTCAATACAAGACACAAATAGAGTGAATCAAAATCTCTCCAAGTCCCAATTCCACTCAAAGCATTAGTGACTAGAAGAGAGAGTTTTGCCGTGTTCTTTTGAGCTCTTGCGCTTGGATCGCTTTTCTTCTTCCTCTATTCTTGTTTCCAAGTTCTTTGTAATCAAAGCAAGAGACACCAATTGTGTGGTGGTCCTTGTAGGAACTTAGTGTCCTAATTGATTGAGAAGAAAAGCTCACTCGGTCTAGGTGACCATTTGAGAGAGGGATAGGGTTGAAAGAGACCCGGTCTTTGTGACCACCTCAACAGGGAGTAGGTTTGCAAGAACCGAACCTCGGTAAAACAAATCACCGTGTCACACTCTTCATTTGCTTGTGTTTTGTTTTCGCCCTCTCTTTCGGACTCGATTATATTTCTAACGCTAACCACGACTTGTAGTTGTGCTTAAAGTTTATAAATTTCAGATTTGCCTATTCACCCCCTCTAGATGACTTTTAGAGGTTATCTATTTGTGTCCACCAATTTTAAAAAATAACTCGTTTTGGTACACTTTTATGTGATACCTGGAACTCTCTCCGACTTATGAAGATATGATATATTTTGCGGTGATATTAAAACATCAAAAAAATGGTTATGTCATTTGAAGGATAATTATTTAATAGAGGTTGATGAACTCGCCTAATGGGTGTAACACCCCAGGTGTTACCAAGGCCCTAACTCCCTACTTGTACTCATGACATGTTATCTCATCTGGTTAAGTGGAGGAGAGGGAGCTCCAAAACCTTGGAACCATGGGTTAACTAAGAATGTTAATGACAAAAGCTTCACCCAAATGTTTTGAGCAATTATCACCTTGGGCAAGAGAAGATTAAACCCTAGACCCTTCTTGAACCCTTAACTCCCAAAACCTTGGTTTAAGGGAAAGGTTAAGCAAATGTGCACATCATGAGTTAAACCTTAACCAAAGTTTAAGTAACATTATAATCTACAAAATGCAGAGGGGAAACATTACAAAAAGGCCCCTTAAAGACCCCAAATCCATTCTTTAAGTGGAAAGCACACTAGAGCTCTCTAATCCTCTCTAAGTCAAAAATAAACCCTAATCTAAAGATCAGGTGTGTTCACTTAGTAAATGGTGCCAAAACCACTTGGCCTGAATATCAAAAAGGAGCCAAACCACCTAAGGAACCCACTGGAAAAGTTTGAACCCGAGCCAAATTCGTTTGACACGATTTGACAACACTTTTGTCTCGGGGTGAATAGTGAGACAACCCAGAATTGGCGTCCGCAAATCTCCCTACCTAGGGCATATCTGTCATTGGAACTCACATACAAGAGACAGCCCTCGGTACCAGGAAGAGGTCTGCGCCGGATTTTTGCCAAGATTCACACGTTTGTGATCTCAGCAAGCTTTTGAACAAGGGCAGAGACACACCTCCACGTGTTCGATGCGCCCTGAACTCGCTAGAGCACGCCCGGCGCCCGACCTCGCGTGCCCCACGTCGCGCCAAGCCGAGCCCGTGCCATTGCCCGCGCCCGTGCCTATAAAACCAGCCAAGGCTTCAATCGTACGCCCCCGCTCGCTCTCGACCTCGCCGGAGCGCCAGATCACCGGCGTTTGCCCGGTGCACAGCGTGCCAGCGGCCACCCGAGCACCCACCATCGTAGACCGGCCAACCGAGCCATCCCCAGCCCCATCTGACCCTCGAGAGATACTCTGCGTGCCTCAGTGAAGCTCCCAGAGCGAGGAATCGAGCTCTGCCTCGCCGGAGACACCAGATCAAGGTCACCGGACTTCACCTGACCGCCGGCGAACGTGGACCAACCTCCACGGTGAGCCTTTCTTCAATTCCTTGCACGGGTAGACTCCTTAGCACCCCGTGAAGCTTTCCGTGCCCTTGGATTGAACTGTATCGCCGTGGATAGGCAGGAGCACCCGCCGCCGACGAGCTCGCCCGCCTGTGCACGTGGACCGGCCGATTCCAGCCATCACCGTCGTCGAGCCGTACCTCGCCGTGACCGCAAGGACTTCCCGGAGCCAACCCCGCCCTTCGCCAGACCTCCCTCGCCGCCAGTAATCCGCGCTGCCCTATTTACTTCTGTGGGTACTGTTCAAAGGGCGGGAGGGACCTCAGGGAAGAAGGAATAGAAGTCGGGGGGGTTTTTGAATTGTCAGAGACTCAGATGAATAGTTGCGCAGGGGTATAAGTTAAAGGTTTGTTCTAGGAAAAGCCCAGGGTCCTCGGTGTAAACTGGTTTTCCAGAAAACCTTTTAAACATTTCTCTTTTAAATACAAACAGAGCTTGTAAAATTCATAACTTCAGTTTTATTCAACCAAATTTAGTCAAACCAATTTTGCCAGATTCTAAATAAGGTAAACTACTTAGGAAAAATACAAAACCCCCTAAGTGTTGCAGAAGAATTTAAAGTTCTGAATTAAATAGTGTTCTGGCCAAAAGCAAAATAAAAGAGGGAAAAACTGTTAGACTGGGGTTAAGAAAAATCAAAGAAGTACTTAATCACTCCCTAACCTGTTTAAAAATAATATACCCCTTAGTACACCAAATTAAGGTAGGGTTTACCATTTAAATCATTTTTAGTCCAAAGTTAAAGAAAATAGAAAAGTAGTTTAAAATAAGAACCAGGGGGTAACCACATTTTTGCTAGCTCACTTATTAAGTATAGTTCACTGGAAAATTTTGTTAGACCCTCTGTTAGTACAAAAGAAATGCATTACCTTTTATTTTATGAGAACAATGAAAACTTAGGAAAATCTTAGAAAAATAATCCTGAGGAGAAAACACCCCAAACCTTGGGATAACTAATATTTTGTTATTATGAATATAGGAAAAATATGAGTTCTGTTGTTTGATATTTTTTAAATAACAAGTTAGTTATAAGTACCTTTTTGGCATTAAACTTTAGAAAATCACAACTAAATATCCATAGGTCTTTTTCTGTGATTTTTAAAACAGAGGCCTAATATCACCCATGAATCTTGACAAAAATAAAATTTAGTGCAGAGACCTCACCTAAATTAGAGCTATAGTATAAAGTGCCCTTTTTCCCCTTACTTTTGATAATTTTACACAAGTAGTGTCTGAATTAATTTCAGCCTCAAACTTCTAAAATAACCCACAATGGTAAATGTTTACCCACTGTAATTTTATGACATTTTTGAAAAATGTAATCTGACCATGATAGTTCAAAATGCTTATTTAGAAGCAATGGAAAGTCAAAGGGGAATGTTGGGATAATTAGATAATGTACAACCAAAACCTTTCAAGTACCCCATGGAACATAAAAATATAATTAAAAAGTGTAACTTCATTCAAAATCTCAAAGATGGAAGTGCAAAACCCTTAAGTATACCCACAAGAAACCCTAGAGTACCACTACACTTAGTACTATTTTACCATGCATAACCCCTACAATTTATCATGTCATTAATAAACATATATCTTATTTATTGCATTTGATAGACTGTAATCTCGCTGACGGGGAGTACATCCTCGTGCCGGAGCAAGCAGTTGCTCAGGAGGTAGCCCAGGATCCAGCACCAGAGCCTGCCATCGAGGATCTGCCTGCCCTAGCTTTGGAAGGCAAGCCCGGTTTTATGCATAACCTACTTATTATGCTATTTTACTACACTTATTGTTTGTAGGTTTGTAATGTGCACTTAAGTGTAGGAGCTGTTTGGAACCTTAGTTGCATGACTCAGGATACCTTTTGAGATGGATACTAGTATGCTAGGTCGAGTAGTTGCTTTACTAATTAGGGATCTCGGTAGAAGTCGAGTGATTTTCTAGCACTCGCGCGAGGTCAAGAATTGGTTGTATCCACCTTGATAACAGAATGATTATGGTCTATGGACACGGATCCATGGGGATGCGTTGTTTATGAGACATAAATTGGAATAAAGATTAACGTGCGGATACCTGTGTCAAGCGTTTGAACGTAATAAGCACATGCCGAGAAATATGGTAAATCGGTAAGCCTAGTACCTGAGTGAACCTGGCAGCAGATTGCCCTCCTCACGTGACCTGAGACGCGTGGTCTCCCATTCCAGTTATGGTGGGTACAAGTGTGGTCACTACACGACGGCAGTTGGGGTCAATGAGGCACTGTACGCCAAGGCGGTGAGCCCCTCTCTGCTGACGGGGAATCAATGGGGACATTGATATGTGTGGGGACGGAGTGCCTCACCACGTCGTGTGTTTAGGTTTACCTTGCAAGGATAAAAACTCGATTCGAATCGTCTGCTTCTCGCAGCTAATGAGACTGCTTGATCCATTGTACTGCATTGAGTAACAAGTGGAAATGTGTTGACTTGGCAAAAGATGTTGAATGCTAAATGTTTGATACCATGTATGACTAGATAGGTACACATTTAGTCTTAAGAGAGTCACACAAAAATTTGAAAAAGCTAAAACTTGATTTTAGACTCAGCTAGTGCTTTTGGCAAACCAAACCCCTCAGCCGAACAGCTGCATGTCTAGAGGTAGAGGAGTAGACTCCTCACACCAAGTAAGTCTAGCTGAGTATTAGTATACTCAGCCTTGCTTGTGGCATAATTTTTACAGGTTCCTTGGAGGACATGATTGCTGGAGTGACTTGGCAGTCCATCTTGCCACCGGGTTGGACAGTCGAGTGGGACCCTACCTCGGCAGGGGAGGAGCATGAGGAGTGATGGGACATGCTTCCCCATCTCTCCGTTTATTTGTCGTTAGTTTTATTCCGCTGCATTCCGAACAATGATCACCGCTTTTGCTAAACTCCGATGATGTTGTAATAAATTTAATACTCCTTAATGTATGGTTTTATGATTTATTGTATTTGCTCTGTGCCTCACCTTCGAGTGAGCACGTGGTACTTGATCCTGTTAGTGGCCTCGTCGGACTAGATCCGAGGGACTGACGTTTTATTCCTATTTAAGTGTGGTCTAGCCTTTAAGGTGGGACTTAGGCACTTAAGTTGGAATAATTCGGGCGGTTCCGCCACAATGGGCTTAATTATCCTCAATGTTCATTGGATATGTTCATTGGATGTCAAGATCATTTTTGCATTATATGGGCATTCATCTCTTCCTTTGGAAGAAGTGTGATGCTCTCTTTCTCTTACGGTTCTATTGAAAAGAACTTTGTGCTTTGCGACTTGGTCCACAAGCGCACGATGAATAGCAAAGGAATCATAAGACGTTATCTTATGAGTAGGAGCCTACAATATGTTGTAGACTAAACCTTTGTATTCATAACATTTGCTTAAATTTGAATTGGTGCAAACTATCATCATTATTCTGCATTTATTCCAAACACATAATGAATAATATGATGAACTTCTTTTGAAGTCTCATCATTAATGCCAATGTTTTTGTGGCGCCTCTCTTGTGAGGTTCATAGTGTTTAAAATAATGTTGAGAACAACAGGAGGTTAAATGGATTGACACTATTGTTAATCTATAAACCCGGCTGACCAATGCAAAATACAACATGAAGCAAATATATAAGCACACCAGAAAGAGAAGGGCAATGAGGATGACAAACTTGTTTGTCATTACACTATACGTGATTTAGTGTTGTATGTCTTAGCATCTAAAATATTGTATATTAAATCCCTAATAGATGTAAACTACTCATGAAAGCTAAGATATGAAGTGTACTTCCATATTTGTTCTGACATGATAACGGTGGTTGGTTGTTTAAATCATGGTTCATACTGAATCACATAACACCACTTCTCTGTTTATGAGAAGACTACTTAGTTAGATGATTTGCTTTTGAATACTATTCAAATGATCCATGAGATACGATATAATCTCATTATTATTGATATCACATTTATTCATGTTGTGATATGTTCAACTCATGTGATGTGAGTTGAACACACTCATGTGATTTGAGTATACAAATTTATAAATTTGAGTTGCATAAACTCATGGATTTGAGTTGAACACACACTATGCAACTTAATTTGAACAAACTCATCGATTGGAGTTAAACACTCATGTAATTAGAGTTGAACAAACTCATCAATTGGAGTTGAAGACTCATTGATTTGAGTTGTGCAAACTTGTACAAGGATTCTTCCAATTGAGGAAGACATGCAATGTGGAGAATTGAACCACAAACTCTATAAGTGGGAAAAATATTCTCTTATTCCTTTGGAAAGAGGAAATAATATTTTGACAATCGCTTCATGCAATATCATGATATGTTATTACCATACTTCCTATGGTAATAGAGGTATCAAGGATGTATTGATATATCCTAATTTGATCTTATAAAATTATAGAGATATCCATATAATTTCTATCATGTGAAACACAAGGTAATAGTGATGGATATTGTATGTGTTTCTCGGAAACATTTCTTATGGATTGTATTTGTTGGGGTCTTGTTCTCAAACGCTAAGAGTTAAGAACAAGGCAACATAAAAAGTGTTAAATGTCAAAGTCCTTCGTCCTTCGAGGCATTATCTCCCTTCGGATATAATGAATTCCGGACGAAGGTTATGAAGGACAAACCTTCATAATCATAATAAATGATGAAGAAGGGTCCATACACAAGATATGGAAAAGTAATATAAACACTTTAAATGTTATTATTAACTTATTTTGATTTGCGTTGTTGTATTTACAATGATAGATTATTAATGTACCTTTGGCTCGAAGAAAAGCAAGAGTACAAGCGTGACGTGAGAGCAAACGCCAAGTCCACATGAACAGTACGGGAGTACTGTTCATCTATTTATAGGCAAGGGACGCAGCCCATGTAAAATTACATTCATGACCTTTATATTTGCTAATAACACTATAGTAATTCTTCGAGGTCTAATTTGCCTTTGCATCTTTAAGTCGGTTCCCCTTTTCTACTGTCATGCCAAAGCTTTCCTGTGCACAGCTTCGTGATCACCTTGTCCTTCGTCATAATCGCCTTTCGTCTCGCTCAGGCTTCGTCCTAACCATGCTCTGTATGCTCATGATCCGAATCCGAAGATACCTGTTCACATATTTCACTTGGAAAATATTATCAAATCATATTTTTGAGGACCTTCGGAAGCCGAAGGCCCCCAACAGTAGCCCCTCGCAATATTAATTTGCTAGAATAATAAATTCAGATTGCGATATGGACGAAGGCCTTAAGCCAAAGGTCCGAAAAACACCTTCCCTTTGCTAGAATAGCAACAGTCAATGACAAGTGGGGCCTTGCCACTTGCAACGTACTGAGCGTATAAATAAGAACGCACCGCCAGCACATTTAACACGCTTTCTTGCCGCCGGCTCCTGCCTTCCTAATTTTTAGCTCTTTGCACACCAACGCTTGCCTGGCTTTTACATTTTTAAGCTTCGTCTTTGAGAGCACTTTCCTAGCATTTTCGAAGATGTCTGAAGACAAGAAAACTGTCGCTGAGTCGAAGCTTAGCCTTTCCGAAGAGATGAATCTCGGCTTCCTTGAATCAATAGCAAAAACAAATACAGAGAAGATTACTAGGGAGATTTTAGAGGGTTTGTCTGAAGACACTAGTGATAGTGACATCTATGATGTGGAAAGTGGCGGTGAAGATTCCGAAGATCGACCTTAGCGACCAAGCCAAGCAGTTTTTGGAAAATCAAGCATTAAACAAAGCCATCTTGTCAATATGAGGGGCAGATATTTTCGGGATTTATCTATTGTAAGGGCTGACGAAGGAGAGAAAACTTGTCCAACGCTTGAGGAAAATGAAGTCGTGATATTCCGAAGCTTCTTTAAGGCTCGACTTCGGTTTCCTTTGAGCAGTTTCGTGGTAGAAGTTTTGAAGATATTTGAAATCTACCTTCATCAAATTACTCCTGAAGCAATCATAAGGATGGGAATCTTCGTATGGGCCGTGAAGAGCCAAGGTTTGGAACCAAATGCAAAAAGTTTCTGCAATATGCATGAGTTATTGTATGAGACGAAACCATGGGGTAAGGAGCAATATCACAACAATTTTGGCTGTTATAGCTTCGGTGCCCGCTCTGGGTCAAGCTGTCCCGTGCCAACTTTTCGGAAGAGGTGGCCTGGGGACTGGATGAAGGAATGGTTCTATGTGAAAAATGACTTGAAAACGCGAGAAGACATTAAAGGTATCATTATGCGCCCTATCTGGCAGCGCTTCGGCCTTCGGAAACCGATGGTGGAAATTGACGAAGCAGCCAAAGAATGCCGGAGAGCCTTCGGAGTAGTTTGCTCTTTCATCGGGTCAGGAGATTTGATCCAAGAACACATCGCCTTCAGAGTATGGCCACTTGCAGATAAGTGGCAAATGCCAAAGGAAACCGTCAGCGAACCTAACGAAGGTAGACTAGTTAGGCTAAAATTCACCTTCAAATATGGAGATAAGTTTGTCGAGCCAGATGACGACTGGCTGAAAAGTATTGAGGCCGTAAGCGATGAGTTGCTTGGGCCATACTCGAAGGCAGAAGATACTGCACTATCCGCAGCCTTCGGAGGCCGGAAGAAGAAAAGGCTCAACCGAGTATTTGATGCCATTGGGTTCATGTATCCTGACTACCGTTACCCAACACGGGGTTAAAAAAGGAAAGATACGGCGTCTACGAAGGAAGCCGCCTCAGCCGCTCTTAGTGAGCCAGCGTCGAAGAGGAAAAAGATAAAGGTTCTTACACACCGTCCGCGCTATATCGAACCGGCCACAGTACCCGAGTTTGTCAGTGAATCCTCTTCGGCCCCCGAAGCCAAAGAGGCGACTCCCCTAAAGAATATTGAAGAGCCGGTCACAATGCCGGAGACAAAGAGAATAGAAGAACCGAAGGCTGAAGAAACAAGGACATCTGAAATTTTAAGTCCTTTAGCAAAAGTTGAAGTACCGAAAAGCCAAAAGGGTCCAGCATTAACCCCCAAAAGAAAAAGGATGGTTAATGTACTGGATGTATTGGAGACAATAAAGTCTTCAAGCAGTACTCCGAAGAAAATTGCCGAAAACTCCCGAAGTGCAAATCGAAGCCTTTGAGGCCGAAGGTTCAAAACACCAAGCTGAAACTAAAGCTGGGCCTTCAGAGCCTGCCAAGGTAAAATTCTTGGAAACCAAAGAAACAGAAACAACAGAACAAATCTTTGTTGAAGAAAGTGGCACTGTCGCCCCCGAAGCCTTTTCTGAAGCTTCCGATTATATTTTTCGACATGCTTCGGGGAAGGAATTGACTGAAAAAGAAAAGCAGGAGGCTCAGTCCTATGCCCGAAGACTGAATACCCCAAGGGGGCGTTGATATTCAATGGCAGCGGAGAAGAAGACTTCTTGTATTGTCTCCCTGACAGCAAGGAGATTTCAGTCTGTCGGGAGATGAGCAAAAGCTTTGGATTCCCAACACTAGAAGACGAGCTCTCAGTGTTGTCAAAGAACGAGCTAGCTGACAGCTTAGCGTACAATAGTTTAAAGGTGAAAAAAATGAAATCTTTGTATTATTTCTTGAAACCAAAATTTTTCATTTGCTTAAACTTATTTAACAAACATTTTTTCCAGGGTCTTATACTTAGCAATGCCCTCAGGGCACAAAAAGATGTCGAAGACGAAGGGTGTACCATAGCCTTGAGCAACCTTCGTTCCGAAGTAATTGAACTAAGGAACGAAGGTCTCGAAAAAGATAAAATATTGCACTCGTTATTGAATAAAATAAAAGAAGACAAAGCTGCTTTCAAAACTCAAGCCGAAGCTCAGAAGCGCGAAATTGAAGATCTTCGGAAACAACTAGTCAGAGTTAAAGAAGAATACACACTTGAAGAAACAAAACGAGAAATTAGTGAACAATGGGCCAATCATTTAGAAAGAAACGTTGAAGAGCTTCGTGCATCCAAGAAAAAGTGTTATGAAAATCTGTAGAATGTGTTAAGAAAATAAGAACCAGCTTCGCCAGCGTCGGCGCATTCTCAAGTGAGGAGGACTTCATAAAGGGTGACCCCGAAGGCCCAATTGGATGGATCAGCCATGAAGCTGAAGCTTTTGAAGAAGTTTTGAATAGCCGTGGAGACATATGTGCCTTTACGGGTGCCAGGGGGATTGCCACTATTTTGGAGAGAAAAGGCTGTGACCATGTAAAATTTTTGGCATAATCCGAAGCCGCATTGTCTTCTGAAGATATAAAAGACCCCTCGGCCGAAGCAAGCCTGGTTGGTGGAAAATTTTTCACCGATATCTGGGACAATGGTGGCCGGGAGATGGCCCAAGAAATTATACGAAAGAGCGAGAAAGGTATTCATGACGCTAGAAAAGTAGTAGAGACCGCTGAGAAGAGTGCAGATGCCGAAGTGCAAATAGGTACTGACTAGCAGTTTTTGGCTCTGTTGTAATTTTTGATTTCGAACTTGTTTACGCTTTGTAACACAGCCGCACTTTCTCGCCCCTCAGAGCCTGCCAAGCCATCGGCAGACCCCCACGCGAAGGGGGACGACGAAATTAGAAAAATGGCTGAAGCTATCATGGATAAAGTTGTTGATCAACTACTGAACGAAGCTGCAGAAGTTGTTCTAAGGGAAAACTAGATGTTATTGTAAAAACATTTGGAGTGTAATATTTATTGTAATATTTTGTAACTTTGAATGTAATATATAAGCTATTTATGGTTCAATTCTTCACGAAGCATGAAACTTTACATACATACCATTTTTTGAGCCTTCGGCGAAAAAAAACACCTTCCCTTCTTTTCATGCTTCGTAAATAATATCCGTATTTTCATAAAAACTTCCAATCTTCGTAAAATCAATAACCAATAAATCTTTTCATTTCGGAGTTTGACGAAGGTATGCTTCTTCAAAATTTACTTTCTTGTGCCTTGGCACTGTTTCTTCGAAACAATCTCCAAATATCAACATTGATCCCCTTCTTGCGTCATTGATGCAATATGATGTATCATGTTATGCTATGCAAATGATGTGATGATGTGATGTTATGCAAAATGATATTTGCCGAAGATCGACGTTTATTTTTCACTCTAAGCCTCCCTTAGGAGCTTCTTCACCTTTTACTTCAGCGGAATCAGCGTTTATTTTTCGCTGTAAGCCTCCCTTAGGAGCTTCTTCGCCTTTTACTTCAGCGGAATCATCGTTTATTTTTCGCTGTAAGCCTCCCTTAGGAGCTTCTTCGCCTTTTACTTCAGCGGAATCATCGTTTATTTTTCGCTGTAAGCCTCCCTTAGGAGCTTCTTTGCCTTTTACTTCAGCGGAATCAGCGTTTATTTTTCGCTGTAGTCTCTGCATTCCCTTCGGAACGACTTTTGAGCAGAAAACTTACGCTGCGCTCCCTTAGGAACGACTTTTTGTTATTTCGGAAATTCCCCTTGTAACCATAAATCTTATGCTTCGGCAACTCCGTTACTCTGTGGAGAAGGTATATTTTTACTGTGGCAAAAACGAAACTATTACAAGAGATTTAAAAAACGACAAAAATACTTGGGCTTTCAATAATTGTTCCTTATTAAAAAAGAAAATGATACTGAATGTAAAAAATGCTTCCGAAGTAGGATATTTGTTAGTAAATATGCTTCGATTCTGGCACAGTACTATTGATTGTGCGGGCTTTGGACTCTTCTCTGAAGTCCCATTGGAGGTGGAGATGCTGACTCCCTTCTGGCTGCTGGCCTTGTTGCATTGGTGGTGGTGGGGGAAGCTGTTGCCAGGATGCCTGAGGTTGGCTTGCTGAAGCGACAGAAGCTGCAGGGTGGTTGCCTACATACTCTGGAATGTATGGCGAATGGTACGAAGCAGTGTGCATAACTTGCTTCGGCTGGCTTTGTTGGGCCGCAGCTTCTGCTATCTCCTTTTGTTTCTGGATGGTAACATGGCACATCCTGGTAGTATGGCCCTTGTCCTCACTGCAGAATAGGCAATAAATTTTCCTGGGCTGATCCCCAAATCTCCCTCCGAAGCCCCTGGCGCCTCTGCCCCTTGGAGCTGGAGGTCGAGGATAGCTCTGCTGGTGCCCCGAAGCCTGGGAGGAATATTGTGGCCTCTACTGCTGGCTTCCCCTGTCATCATTCTGAGTGGAATGAATCGATCTGACATGTCTGGGATGAATTCTCCCTCCGAAGCCCTTGGCTATTTCGGAGAACCTGTAAGCTTCCTCCCTCCTCTATCGAAAATCATTGTCAGCGCGGATGTATTCATCCATCTTCTGAAGCAATTTCTCCAGAGTCTGAGGGGGCTTTCTGGCGAAGTATTGGGCTGAAGGTCCCAGCCGAAGCCCCTTAATCATGGCCTCAATGACAATTTCATTGGGCACTGTTGGCGCTTGTGCCCTCAGGCGTAAGAATCTTCGGACATACGCCTGAAGATACTCTTCGTGATCTTGGGTGCACTGGAATAAAGCTTGAGCGGTAACCGGCTTCGTTTAAAACCCTTGGAAGCTGGTGATCAGCATATCCTTCAGCTTCTGCCATGATGTGATCGTTCCTGGCCGAAGGGAGGAGTACCAGGTTTGTGCAACATTCTTGACAGCCATGACGAAAGACTTCGCCATAACTGCAGTATTGCCACCATAGGAAGATATTGTTGCTTCGTAGCTCATTAGAAACTGCTTCGGATCTGAATGGCCGTCGTACATGGGGAGTTGAGGTGGCTTGTAGGACGGGGGCCAAGGTGTAGCCTGCAGTTCTGCTGATAGAGGAGAAGCATCATCAAAGGCAAAATTTCCATGATGGAAATTCTCATACCAGTCATCTTCGTTGAAGAAGCCCTCTTAATGAAGCTCTCTATACTGAGGCCTTCGGTTCTGCTCATCTTGAGTAAGATGGCGAACTTCTTCAGAGGTTTCGTCTATCTGCCTTTGCAGATCAGCCAGCCTAGCCATCTTTTCCTTCTTCCTTTGCACCTGCTAATGGAGCATCTCCATATTTCTGATCTCTTGGTCCAAGTCGTCCTCCTGAGGCGTTGGACTGATGGCCTTCCTTTTCTGGCTTCAGGCCTCCCGAAGAGAGAGTGTCCTGGTTGGGGTCCAGCGGCTGCAGAGCGGCAGCCCCTGTTGCTAAAGCTTTCTTTGGCGGCATGACGAAGGTCTACGCTTGCCGAGGGTGCTCAAAACTCAAAATAGTGGAAGTGAGTTCACCGGAGGTGGGCGCCAATGTTGGGGACTTGTTCTCAAACGCTAAGAGTTAAGAACAAGGCAACATAAAAAGTGTTAAATGTCAAAGTCCTTCGTCCTTCGAGGCATTATCTCCCTTCGGATATGATGAATTCCGGACGAAGGTTATGAAGGACAAACCTTCATAATCATAATAAATGATGAAGAAGGGTCCATACACAAGATATGGAAAAGTAATATAAACACTTTAAATGTTATTATTAACTTATTTTGATTTGCGTTGCTGTATTTACAATGACAGATTATGAATGTACCTTTGGCTCGAAGAAAAGCAAGAGTACAAGCGTGACGTGAGAGCAAACGCTAAGTCCACGTGAACAGTACGGGAGTACTGTTCATCTATTTATAGGCAAGGGACGCAGCCCATGTAAAATTACATTCATGACCTTTATATTTGCTAATAACGCTATAGTAATTCTTCGAGGTCTAATTTGCCTTTTCATCTTTAAGTCGGTTCCCCTTTTCTACTGTCATGCCGAAGCTTTCCTGTGCACAGCTTCGTGATCACCTTGTCCTTCATCATAATCGCCTTTCGTCTCGCTCAGGCTTCGTCCTAACCATGCTCTGTATGCTCATGATCCGAATCCGAAGATACCTGTTCACATATTTCACTTGGAAAATATTATCAAATCATGTTTTTGAGGACCTTCGGAAGCCGAAGGCCCCCAACATTATTCTATATGCATCCGCCCGTACAATGTTTTGCATTTGTCATAACTTTTCATGGGATGATGCTTACCATGCTGGGTAAGATTGAATTGGTCATTCCATCGTTGGGACGACATGAAAAGTTATGGGCAATTCTATTGGTCATGTCTTTTCATAAGATGGATACTTGATGAGTATCCATCAGGAATGAGATTTTTAGTCCCTCTTATCTTAAAATCTGACCTGAATTGGTAAAGTTCTTTGAATTGTTTTCAATAAAATGAGTTTGGTCCATTACAGAGATTGTATGGACATTGAAGACTTTATATGGTTCTATGGTGCATCTATATAATGACCTAAAGTGTGTCCTTGGGACAACATGAGACCATTAAGTAATAATGTCCCAAGCTTCAGCATATTAGCCTCCACACTACTGAATTTAACAAAAATACTTACAATGATGATTGTTTGTCCTAGTATTTAGAATGATATCAATAATGGATATGACAAATCTATGATAGATTCAAAAATTTCAGATCGTTCATGACCATCAGTAATGAATTGTCACTTCCAACTAGTTATGGTTAGATTTAGGAAGTTTTGCACGCTCCTGACTTGTCATTAACTACACGTATTGTATGTACAAGTTCCCCTATGGTTTTAGTATGTGGGAATCCATAAAGTATTTCCCATGCATACATTGGGTATGTTCCCAAACCACCGCAGCGTACATGTATGGGAACACAGAAAGCTAGGATCTATGTGAGAATTCATTCTCCGACGATCATTTAGTATTTAGAATATCTTTGTGATAATCTATTTACGGCACGTATGCTAGCTTGAATCATGAGCTTTTCCAGGCATGAGAGGGAGATTTCAAGTACCAAAAACAATGCTAGGAAATTATAATGAATGCGGTAAGCATTCAGGCTCAGGATCACGTACTAAAACTAAACCTTTGGGTTCGAATGATTTGCAATAAGTTGCAAATTGACTGCCATGTGCATTTACTATGAGGTGTCACTCAAATTAATACTTTGTGGAAGTGCTAGTAAAAGTGGTTAGATGGAATGCCACTCGACTTCCTATTGCAATGACATTGTAAATAAGAGGGGGAGAAGTATGGTCACAAATTCTAAGATTAAGATGCTTGCAAGAAACTGAAGGTTCTACCTTCTGAGATAGTAAATGCAAACCAACAATTCATTGGTAACCAACCTAGTGTTGGTGGACACCTAGAGGTTATGAATTATCCTGTGAATTGAAGACATTCACAACCTAGCTCAGTGCACACTAATGAGGCAGGGTATCAGAAGCCCTTGATTCTCGTTTTAGGATTTCACGATGAATCATAAGGGTGCATAAGAAAATGACTTCATGTCAACTGGAGAATTGTGTTATTTGAAAGCTACAAGTGTCGACACATACATCTCAACAATTGTATATGCGCTCCAAGTGATCCAAAAGACTATGGCCATAGCAGAGCATGAGTATGCTCAAATTGGATCTTGTTGAGTGATACAATGTTGCAGAGATAGCCTTGCTCACCGGAAAGAAGTGTTGAATTATTTCCACTTCATGGTATCTTACAGTGGATACAATTTTGTTTTTCATGGACATGGAAACAATGAAGTCATGAGAAAGCATGGCTAGTAGCAACTGGGTTTTTATGCAAACCAAAGCATTATTTGAATGTTATAATTCTCCGCTACTGTGAATAGTAAAATTTCAATACAATCCTAAAGAAATCATCTATTTGTGCAGTTGATAGATGTAGTGACAACATATGCATATGTGGTCACTAGATTATGGTGGAGTCTTGGAGGATTCCAAATACCTAATCACCAATCACAAATTTGCAATGCTTGGAAAGTCTTTGTGACTTAGAACATCTTGATCAAATATGGTACAATCGACCTAGTGAATCCTTCCTTCTGAAGGGATACACGAAAAATGGTATGTTTAGTGTAAATATGTGTAGCATATTTCTAAACATACATTACTTATCGACGGAGTTCAAGATAGAAGATATGAATTGAAAGAGATTTTCAATTCAAAGTAAACTCTCCTGAGTATCTTGGATACAAAGTTGTCTATATCAACATATATTGAAGAAATTCAATTTGAGGTAATCATGGTTATTTGATTCTCTCGTATCATGAGATGTGCTATCGTATATTGCAAGGGCATCCCCGGATATTGCTTTGCAATGATTTGCTAGCTAACAGTACATGAGATCGAGTTATGTTCTCTAAGAGTACTCATGATCTATTTATGGTTGGATATACTTGAGAGCACCTAGAGGGGGGGTGAATAGGTGATCCTGTAAAAATTGAACACTAATAGCCACAAAACTTCATTATGAAAGTTAGAACGGCTAAGTAGCTTGAAACGAGTTCTTGTGAACACAGATAATCCAAGGTAAAGCACACAAGAGACACGCGATTTTTATCCCGTGGTTCGGCCAAGTAACACTTGCCTACTTCCACGTTGTGGCGTCCCAATGGACGAGGGTTGCACTCAACCCCTTTCAAGTGATCCGATGATCAACTTATATACCACGATTTTTCCTTTCTTTGTCTTTCTCCCATTTGCGAGGAATCTCCACAACTTGGAGCCTCTCTCCCTTACAATGAAGATCACAAAAGATGTACGAAGTAAGGGAGGGGAGAGCAACACACACAAGACTCAAAACACAGCACAATCACGCACACAAGTCACAACTTGAGCTCAAAACACAACTCTCGGAGTTCACAACTCAAATGGATCTCAAGTCACTATCTCAAAGAATCAAATGTGCGAAGTTGGAGTCTTGGAGGCTTAGAATGTTTCTTGAATGCTTAGGTTACTCCTCCATGCGCCTAGGAGTCCCTTTTATAGCCCCAAGGCAGCTAGGAGCCGTTGGAGGCCAACAAGGAAGGCTATCCTTGCCTTCTGTCGGGTGGCGCACCGGATAGTCTGGTGCACCACCGGACAGCCACTGTTCATGTCCGGTGCGTGATCTCCTTCCTATTCTGGCGCAGACGACCGTTGCAGATTCGTGGCCGTTGGCGCACCGGACACTGTCCGGTGCCCCCTACCGACCGTTGGCGCGGATCACGCGTTGCCCGCGGATTGCGCGGCCGACCGTTGCGCTGGCGGCCGTTGGCTCACCGGACAGTCCGGTGCACCACTGGACAGTCCGGTGAATTATAGTCGTACGCCGCCAAATTCTCCCGAGAGCGGCCTATTCACCGGAGTTCAGCCTGGTGCACCGGACACTGTCCACCGGACAGTCCGGTGTGCCAGACTGAGTTGGACTACGACTGTATACAACCAAGTCACTTGCAATTCTTTTCTTCTTCTCTTTTCTCTGTTTCAAGCACTTAGACAAAATATGTTAGTACTCAAAACAATGTACTAAGTCTAGAAACGTACCTTGTTACATGATTTGCACCTTTTGCTTGTTTGGCACATAATATCTCACTCACTATGTGTTGGACACTTAATCACCAAAATATTATAGAAATGGCCCAAGGGCACATTTCCCTTTCAATCTCCCCCTTTTTGGTGATTTATGCCAACACATCAAAAAGCAATGCAAAACATGCAACATCGACTCAAATTGAAGACCAAATTGTTTTTGATTCTAATTTGGCATATTTGGATCATTCTTTGCCACCACTTGGTTTGTTTTTTTTGCAAATCAAACTCATTTTCCTATCTCTAAGTCAAACACACTTGTTTAGGCACAAGGAGAGATATTCTAATGGAAAAAATGATCAAGTGCCAAAAACTCCCCCTTTTTCCATAATCATAAAATCTCCCCACAAGAGACCAAATTTTGCAATAGGAGTATTTGACAAATAAAAAGCTCTAGCTCTATTGTTTTCAAAAAATTTCAAGTGGTAGCTGATCCATTTGCTTTGGCCTTAATTTCTCCCCCTTTGGCATCAAGCACCAAAATGGGATCATTTTTGGCCCTTTAACCTCATTGCCTCACCAAAAATGTCAATTAAGATCAAAATGGCAATAAGAGCATAAGAATGAACTTGGAGGTGAGTACACTAATACTGGAGTGCAGTGGAAGTCTTTGCATGGTCCAAGTTCACCTTTCCCTTTCAATCCACCTTTGAGACTATATCAAGTACACTTAAACACAAAGGTTAGTCTCAAAGGGTCAAGTTGTGACACTTCTCCCCCTAAATATGTGCATCATTCACACATGGACTTGTGAGGTCCAGGGATCCCTTGCACAACTTGAGCACCATAAATAAGCAATAAATCACATAAATGCATAATGTAACGTGATCAAAGGCATAAAACACATGTATGCTATAGATCAATCCAAGTTACGTGAATCTAAGACATTTAGCTCACTACGCAGCCTGCAAAAGGTTTTCTAATCTAATGGCTTGGTAAAGATATCGGCTAGTTGGTTCTCGGTGCTAATATGGAACACCTCGATATCTCCCTTTTGCTGGTGGTCTCTTAGAAAGTGATGCCGGATGTCTATGTGCTTAGTGCGGCTGTGTTCAACAGGATTATCCGTCATGCGGATTGCACTCTCATTGTCACATAGGAGTGGGACTTTGCTCAGATTGTAGCCAAAGTCCCGGAGGGTTTGCCTCATCCAAAGTAGTTGCGCGCAACACTGTCCTGCGGCAACATACTTGGCCTCAGCGGTGGATAGGGCAACAGATGTTTGTTTCTTTGAACTCCAGGACACCAGGGACCTTCCTAGAAATTGGCACGTCCCTGATGTGCTCTTTCTATCAACCTTGCACCCGGCATAATCGGAGTCAAAGGTAGACCCCTTTGGATACCAGATCCCGAAGCAAGGCGTAGAGACTAAATATCTAAGAATCCGCTTAACGGCCACAAGGTGACATTTCCTTGGGTCGGATTGAAATCTAGCACACATGCATACGCTAAACATAATATCCGGTCTACTAGCACATAAGTAAAGTAATGACCCTATCATAGACCGGTATGTCTTTTGATCAACGGACTAACCTCCTTTGTTGAGGTCGACATGTCCGTCGGTTCCCATAGGTGTCTTCGCGGGCTTGGCGTCCTTCATCCCAAACCACTTGAGAAGATCTTGAGTGTACTTCGTTTGGGAGATGAAGGTGCCGTCCTTGAGTTGCTTCACTTGGAACCCAAGGAAGTAGTTCAACTTGCCCATCATTGACATCTCGAATTTTTGAGTCATCACCCTGCTAAACTCCTCACAAGACTTTTGGTTAGTAGAACCAAATATTATGTCATCGACATAAATTTGGCACACAAAAAGGTCACCGTCACAAGTCTTAGTGAAAAGAGTGGGATTGGCTTTCCCAACCTTGAAAGAATTAGCAATTAAAAAATCTCTAAGGCATTCATACCATGCTCTTGGGGCTTGCTTAAGTCCATAGAGCGCCTTAGAGAGCTTACACGCATGGTCGGGGTACCTGTCATCCTCAAAGCCAGGGGGTTGTTCCACGTACACCTCCTCCATTATTAGCCTGTTGAGGAAAGCGCTCTTCACATCCATTTGAAACAACCTGAAAGAGTGGTGAGCGGCATAGGCTAATAATATTCTAATAGACTCTAGCCTAGCCATAGGAGCAAAAGTCTCCTCGAAATCCAAACCTGCGACTTGGGCATAACTTTTTGCCACAAGTCGAGCCTTGTTTCTTGTCACCACCCCGTGCTCGTCTTGCTTGTTGTGGAACACCCACTTGGTTCCCACAACATTTTGCTTGGGACGTGGCACCAGGCTCCAAACTTCATTCCTCTTGAAGTTGTTGAGCTCTTCCTGCATGGCCAACACCCAATCCGGATCTTGCAAGGCCTCTTCTACCCTGAAAGGCTCAATAGAAGAGACAAACGAGTAATGCTCACAAAAATTAGCTAATCTAGAGCGAGTAGTTACTCCCTTGCTTATGTCACCCAGAATCTGATCGACGGGGTGATTTCTTTGGATCGTCGCTGGGACTTGAGTTGGAGGGGTCAGTGGTGCTTCTTCCTCCACATCTTGTTCTTCTTGTGCTCCCCCTTGATCACACGCCTCTTCTTGATGAACCTGTTCATCATCTTGAGTTGGGGGATGCACCATCGTTGAGGAACAAGGTTGATCTTGCTCTTGTTGTTCCTGTGGTCGCACATCTCCAATCGCCATGGTGCGTATTGCGGCCGTCGGAACTTCATCTTCATCTATATCATCAAGATCAACTTGCTCTCTTGGAGAGCCATTAGTCTCATCAAATACAACATCGCTAGAGACTTCAACCAAACCCGATGATTTGTTGAAGACTCTATACGCCTTTGTATTTGAGTCATACCCTAGTAAAAACCCTTCTACAACTTTGGGAGCAAATTTGGAGTGTCTACCTTTCTTCACCAAAATGTAGCATTTGCTCTGAAATACACGAAAGTAAGAGACATTGGGTTTGTTACTGGTAAGTAGTTCGTAGGAGGTCTTCTTGAGGAGACGATGTAGATAGAGCCAGTTTATGGCATGGCAAGCTGTGTTCACAGCTTCCGACCAAAACCACTCGGGCGTCTTGAACTCTCCAAGCATCGTCCTCTCCATGTCGATAAGCGTCCTATTCTTCCTCTCTACCACACCGTTTTGCTGTGGTGTGTAGGGAGTGGAGAACTCATGCTTGACACCTTCCTCCTCAAGATACTCCTCAACTTGTAAGTTCTTGAACTCAGACCCGTTGTCGCTCCTTATCTTTTTCACCTTGAGCTCAAATTCGTTTTGAGCCCTCCTTAGGAAGCGCTTTAGAGTCACTTGGGTTTCTGATTTATCCTGCAAAAAGAACACCCAAGTGAAGTGGGAAAAGTCATCTATAATTACAAGACCATACTTACTTCCCCTGATGCTAAGGTAGGCGACGGGTCCAAAGAGGTCCATGTGAAGAAGCTCCAGTGGTCTTGATGTAGTCATCACATTCTTGCTATGATGAGTGCTTCCCACTTGTTTTCCTGCCTGACAAGCTGCACAAGGTCTATCTTTTTCGAAGCAGACATTGGTTAGTCCTAACACATGTTCTCCCTTTAGAAGTTTATGAAGGTTCTTCATCCCCACATGTGCTAGACGGCGATGCCACAACCAGCCCATGCTAGTCTTAGCTATTAAGCATGCATCTAGATCGGCCTCCTCTTTCGAAAAATCAACTAAGTAGAGTTTGCCGTCTAATACACCCTTAAAAGCTAATGAACCATCACTCCTTCTAAAGACAGAAACATCAACATTTGTAAACAAACAATTGTAGCCCATGTGGCACAATTTACTTACAACTAGTTGATTATACCTTAATGATTCTACAAAGAATACATTTGAAATAGAGTGCTCAGATGAAATGGCTATCTTCCCCAATCCTTTAACCTTGCCTTGTTTCCCATCTCCAAAGATGATCGAATCTTGGGAATCTTTGTTCTTGACGTAGGAGGTGAACATCTTCTTCTCCCCCGTCATGTGGTTTGTGCATCTGCTGTCGATAATCCAGCTTGAGCCCCCGGATGCATAAACCTGCAAGGTAATTTACACTTGGGTTTTAGGTACCCAACTCTTGTTGGGTCCTACAAGGTTAGTCACAATAGCCTTTGGAACCCAAATACAAGTCTTGTCTCCCTTGCATTTGGATCCCAACTTTCTAGCCACTACTTTTTCATTTTTACATAAGAGCGCAAATGAAGTATTGCAAGCATAGTAAATGGTAGAAGATTCATTGCATACTTTCCTAGGCACATGATGCACAACATGATGTCTCCTAGGCTTACTTCTATCATGCACAAAAGTAGAGCTAGAAGCAAACATAACATGTGAATTAAAGGCATCATGATCATGACTCCTATTATAATGAGCATTTCTAGAAAATTTTCTATCATTATAAATGAAAGCATGATTCCTTGGAGCACTATTAGCCATAGGGGCCTTCCCTTTATCCTTGTTGGAAATGGGAGCCCTTTGGCTTATTAAGTTCTTGGCTTCCTTTCGAAAGCCAAGTCCATCCTTAATTGAGGGCTATCTACCAATGGTGTAGGCATCCCTAGCAAATTTTAATTTATCAAAATCAACCTTACAAGTCTTAAGTTGAGCATTAAGACTTGCCACCTCATCATTTAATTTAGCAATGGACGCAAGATGTTCATCACAAGCATTGATATCAAAATCCTTGCATCTATTGCAAATTATAACATGTTCTACACATGAACTAGATTTATTAGCTACCTCTAGCTTAGCATTTAAATCATCATTCAAAGTTTTTAAACTAGAGATAGATTCATGGCAAGTAGTGTCGGGGACCATAATTAGGGGTACCCTCAAGACGCCTAATTCTCAGCTGGTAACCCCCATCAGCATAAAGCTGCAGAGGCCTGATGGGTTTGATTAAGTCAGGGATCAGTCCATACGAGCGACTCGATCACGCCACGCCCGAGCCTAGCCTCGGGCAAGGGCAGCCGACCCTGAGATGTTTCCGTCTCGCCCGAGGCCTCCTCTTTCACGGCAGACGCATCTCCGGCTCGCCCGAGGCCTTGCCTTCGATAAGAAGTAACCCTGACTAAATCACCGCGCCGACCGACCAAGTCACTGGGGCCTTTAACGCAAAGAGTAAGACTGACGGGCAGCCAGGCTTGGCCAAAAGCGCCAGAGGAAACTCCGCTCCGCCCGACCCAGGGCTCGGACTCGGGCTAAGGCCCCGGAAGACGGCGAACTCCGCTCCGCCCGACCCAGGGCTCGGACTCGGGCTAAGGCCTCGGAAGACGGCGAACTCCGCTCCGCCCGAACCAGGGCTCGGACTCGGGCTAAGGCCCCGGAAGACGGCGAACTCCGCTCCGCCCGACCCAGGGCTCGGACTCGGGCTAAGGCCCCGGAAGACGGCGAACTCCGCTCCGCCCGACCCAGGGCTCGGACTCGGGCTAAGGCCCCGGAAGACGGCGAACTCCGCTCCGCCCGACCCAGGGCTCGGACTCGGGCTAAGGCCCCGGAAGACGGCGAACTCCGCTCCGCCCGACCCAGGGCTCGGACTCGGGCTAAGGCCCCGGAAAACGGCGAACTCCGCTCCGCCCGACCCAGGGCTCGGACTCGGGCTAAGGCCCCAGAAGACGATGAACTCCACTTCGCCCGACCCAGGGCTCGGACTCCACCCCGACCTCTGCTGAACGACCTCCGCCTCGCCCGACCCAGGGGCTCGGGCTCGGCCTCGGCCTCGGCCTCGGCCATGCAGGACAGACTCGACCTCGGCTTCGGAGGAGCCCCCACGTCGCCCGACCTAGGGCACGGGTCCGCCACGTCGACAGGAAGCGCCATCATCACCCTACCCTGAGGCGACTCGGGCCGCAGAGAACAGGACCGACGTCCCATCTGGCTAGCTCCGCCAGATAGGCAATGATGGCGCCCCGCTGGACCATGACGACGGCGGCTCCCAGCTCCCTTACGAAAGCAGGGGGACGTCAGCAAGGGCCCAACCACTCCGACAGCTGTCCCTCCGCCCGGCTCCATTGCTTCTCCAACAGCCACGACGCCACACTAGCTGGGTGCCAAGATCTCTCCGGCTGCCACCTTGGCATGTACTTAGGGCACTAGCTCTCCCCCGCTAGACACGTAGCACCTTGCTACACCCCCATTTGTACACCTGGATCCTCTCCTTACGCCTATAAAAGGAAGGACCAGGGCCTTCTTAGAGAAGGTTGGCCTCGCGGGAACGAGGGCAGGGGCAGGCGCTCTCTCGGGGCCGCTCGCTCCCCTCACCCGCACGGACGCTTGTAACCCCCTACTGCAAGCGCACCCGACCTGGGCGCGGGACGAACACGAAGGCCGCGGGAATCTCCGACTCCCTCACGACCCGGCTTCGGCCACCTCGCTCTCGCTCTCTCTCTCCCCCCTTCGCGCTCGCCCACGCGCTCGACCCATCTGGGCTGGGGCACGCGGCACACTCACTCGTCGGCTCGGGGACCCCCCGGTCTCGGAACGCCGACAGTTGGCGCGCCAGGTAGGGGCACGCTGCGTGTTGACGAGTAGTTTCCCGTCAAGCTCCAGATGGGCAGTCTCCAACGACCTCTTCAACCCGGGACGGTGCTCCGTTTCGGGAGTCTCGAGTTCATGTCTTTCGACGGCAACTACGACATGATACTCCTTCCACCGCCGCGCGACAGCGACAATGGTGGCGGACAGCCCGCCCGCCGGCGGCGGAATCGACGACGTCTTTCCCGCGTGGGGGAAGGACAACTTTCGAGCTCACCCCATCCTCTCCCTCGCCATCGGAGGAGGAGGCGGGGCAACCAAGGCCGAGCGGGAGGCTGCGCTCAGTCGACTGTCGAGCAAATCGACATCCCCAGCGCCCCAACGGAGGACGCGTCGGGCATCACCCACGCGTTTGAGGCGAAGGCGAGCGCCGTCCCCCCGCGACACGCCGATCCCGAGCAAGTGGACGACGCCAGCACGCTCACGGAAGGCCTGCAGGACGTCGCCCTCGCACCCAGGACGACAGCACGATCAGCCCCCGATGCGACTTCGTCGATCCTCGTCGACCAAAAGGTACGGGCTGATTCCCATCCTTCGTCATTTCGACTCGGCCTCAACCCGCCTGGCGGCCTCGCTTTGGCGGGCGCTCACGTTGAGGCGAGTGCAACCTCTCTGGGGTTTCGTGTGCGGTCGCCTTGGGACCGATTGACGGGTGTCTCGACCTACGGACCCTCTGGGTCCGAGGAAGATGACGACCCCAGCATCTGCTGGGATTTCTCTGGATCTGGCAACCCCAGTGCCATGCGGGACTTCATGACCGCATGCAACTACTGCCTCTCCGACTGTTCCGACGGCAGCCGCAGCCTTGACGACAAGGACTACGGCCCGAGCCGCGAATGTTTCCACGTCGAGCTAGGGGATCCCTCCGGAGGCGGCTGTCTCGGCATGCCGGAGGATGGTGATCCCCCTAGGCCAGCGCCTCGCGCCGACATCCCGCGGGAGCTAGCTATGGTCCCCGTTCCGGCGGGGGGTCACGACCCACAGCTCGAGCAAGTCCGCGGGGCGCAGGCCGGGCTCGATGAGGGAGCAGGAGCGCTCGAGGCAATCCGCCGGAACGTCGGGCAGGTATGGGCGAGCCAGCCCCCGGCCGGAGGAATACGTCACCTGCCCCAAGGTCTCCAGCACCGCATCGCCAACGATGCCAGGGACAGACCGCCACCCGCATCTGGCGGAACCGGTCAGGACCTGGCCACCGCAGCAATGCTCCTCCGCGCGATGCCGGAGTCATCAACCACCGAGGGTCGGCGAATCCAGGGAGAGCTCAAGCATCTCCTGGAAGGCGCTGCGGCCCGGCGGGCCGAGAGCTCTGCCTCCTGAAGGCAGGGGTACCCCTCGGAACCTCGTGCCGCGACTTCCCGACTCATGCGGGAAGCCTCGGTCTACACCGGGCGCACGCGCAATACCGCGCCTGCGGCCCCGGGCCACCTCGGTGACGAGCACCCTCACCGCGACCGTCGGGCCCGCCTCAACGAAAGGGTGCGCCGAGGTTATCACCCCAGGCGTTGGGGACGCTACGACAGCGGGGAGGATCGGAGTCCCTCGCCCGAACCACCCGGTCCGCAGGTCTTCAGCCGAGCCATTCGGAGGGCGCCGTTTCCGCCCCGATTCCGACCCCCGACTACTATCACAAAGTACTCGGGGGAAACGAGACCGGAATTGTGGCTTGCGGACTACCGCCTGGCCTGTCAACTGGGTGGGACGGACGACGACAACCTCATCATCCGCAACCTCCCCCTGTTCCTCTCCGACACCGCTCGCGCTTGGTTGGAGCACCTGCCTCCGGGGCAGATTTCCAACTGGGAGGATCTGGTCCAGGCTTTCGCCGGCAACTTCCAGGGCACGTATGTGCGCCCCGGGAATTCCTGGGACCTCCGAAGCTGCCGGCAACAGCCGGGAGAGTCCCTTTGGGACTACATCCGACGATTCTCGAAGCAGCGCACCGAGCTGCCCAACATCACCGACTCCGATGTCATCGGCGCGTTCCTGGCCGGCACCACCTGCCGTGACCTGGTGAGCAAGTTGGGTCGCAAGACCCCCACCAGGGCAAGCGAGTTGATGGACATCGCCACCAAGTTCGCCTCTGGTCAGGAGGCGGTCGAGGCCATCTTCCTAAAGGACAAGCAGCCCCAGGGCCGCCCGTCGGAAGATGCTCCCGAGGCGTCTACTCCGCTCGGCGCCAAGAAGAAAGGCAGGAGGAAGTCGCAAGCGAAACGCGACGCCGCCAGCACGGACCTTGTCGCCGCCGCCGAGTACAAGAACCCTCGGAAGCCCCCCGGAGGCGCCAACCTCTTCAACAAGGCACTCAAGGAGACGTGCCCCTACCATCAGGGGCCCGTCAAGCACACCCTCGAGGAGTGCGTCATGCTTCGGCGCCACTTCCACCGGGCCGGGCCACCCGCAGAGGGTGACAGGGCCCGCGACGACGGCAAAAAGGAAGATCACCAGGCAGGAGAGTTCCCCAAGGTCCGCGACTGCTTCATGATCTACGGAGGGCATGCGGCGAATTCCTCGGCTCGGCATCGTAAGCAGGAGCGTCGGGAGGTCTGCTCGGTGAAGGTGGCGGCGCCAGTCTACCTAGACTGGTCCGACAAGCCCATCACCTTCGACCAAGATGACCACCCGGACCACGTGCCGAGCCCAGGGAAGTACCCGCTCGTCGTCGATCCCGTCATCGGTGACGTCAGGCTCACCAAGGTCCTGATGGATGGGGGCAGCTGCCTCAACATCATCTACGCTGAGACCCTCAGGCTCCTGCGCGTCGATCTGTCATCCGTCCGAGCAGGCGCTGCGCCCTTCCACGGGATCATTCCCGGGAAGCGCGTCCAGCCCCTCGGACAGCTCGACCTTCCTGTCTGCTTCGGAACACCCTCCAACTTCCGAAGGGAGACTTTGACGTTCGAGGTGGTCGGGTTCCGAGGGACCTACCACGCAGTGTTGGGAAGGCCATGCTACGCGAAGTTCATGGCCATCCCCAACTACACCTACCTGAAGCTCAAGATGCCGGGCCCCAACGGGGTCATCACCGTCGGCCCCACGTACAAACACGCATTCGAATGCGATGTGGAGTGCGTGGAGTACGCCGAGGCCCTCGCCGAGTCCGAGGCCCTCATTGCCGACCTGGAAAGCCTCTCTCGAGAGGTGCCGGACGTGAAGCGACATGCCGGCAACTTCAAGCCAGCGGAGACGGTTAAGGCCGTCCCTCTCGACCCCAGTGGCGACACCTCCAAGCAGATTCGGATCGGATCCGGGCTCGACCCCAAATAGGAAGCAGTGCTCGTCGACTTTCTCCGCGCAAACGCCGACGTCTTTGCATGGAGTCCCTCGGACATGCCCGGCATACCGAGGGATGTCGCCGAGCACTCGCTGGATATTCGGGCCGGAGCCCGACCGGTCAGACAGCCTCTGCGCCGATTCGACGAGGAAAGGCGCAGGGTGATAGGCGAGGAGATCCACAAGTTGATGGCAGCAGGGTTCATCAAAGAGGTATTCCATCCTGAAT
Source organism: Zea luxurians (assembly GCA_029449295.1). Taxonomy (NCBI): domain Eukaryota; kingdom Viridiplantae; phylum Streptophyta; class Magnoliopsida; order Poales; family Poaceae; genus Zea; species Zea luxurians. The sequence goes on along the minus strand of JAOPSE010000002.1, from coordinate 34,077,343 downwards.
GGCTTGCCAACCCTGTACTTGTGAGGAAGAAAGGGGGGAAATGGCGGATGTGCGTAGACTACACTGGCCTCAACAAAGCATGTCCGAAGGTCCCCTACCCTCTACCTCGCATCGATCAAATCGTGGACTCCACTGCAGGGTGCGAAACCCTGTCTTTCCTCGATGCCTACTCAGGGTATCATCAAATCAAGATGAAAGAGTCCGACCAGCTGGCGACTTCTTTCATCACGCCCTTCGGCATGTACTGTTATGTCACCATGCCGTTCGGTTTGAGGAACGCGGGTGCAACGTACCAGCGGTGCATGAACCATGTGCTCGGCGAACATATCGGTCGCACGGTCGAGGCCTACGTCGATGACATCGTAGTCAAGACGAGGAAAGCCTCTGACCTTCTCTCCGACCTTGAGCTGACATTCCGGTGTCTCAAGGCGAAGGGCGTCAAGCTCAATCCCGAGAAGTGCGTCTTCGGGGTGCCCCGAGGCATGCTCTTGGGATTCATCGTCTCCGAGCGGGGCATCGAAGCCAACCCGGAGAAGATCGCAGCCATCACAAACATGGGGCCCATCAAGGACTTAAAAGGCGTACAGAGGGTCATGGGATGCCTCGCGGCCTTGAGCCGTTTCATCTCGTGCCTCGGCGAAAGAGGCCTGCCCCTGTACCGTCTCTTAAGGAAGGCCGAGTGCTTCACTTGGACTCCCGAGGCCGAGGAAGCCCTCGGGAACCTGAAGGCGCTCCTCACCCAGGCGCCCGTCTTGGTACCCCTAGCTGATGGAGAAGCCCTCTTGGCCTACGTTGCCGCTACCACTCAGGTGGTCAGCGCCGCGATCGTGGTCGAAAGGCAGGAAGAGGGGCATGCCTTGCCCATTCAGAGGCCAGTTTACTTCGTCAGCGAGGTGCTGTCCGAGACCAAGATCCGCTACCCACAAGTCCAGAAGCTGCTGTATGCAGTGATCCTGACGAGGCGAAAGCTGCGACATTACTTCGAGTCTCATCCGGTGACTGTAGTGTCATCCTTCCCCCTGGGGGAGATCATCCAGTGCCGAGAAGCCTCGGGACGGATCACAAAGTGGGCGGTGGAAATCATGGGCGAGACAATCTCGTTCGCCCCTCGGAAGGCCATCAAGTCCCAGGTACTAGCGGACTTCGTAGCCGAATGGGTCGACACCCAGTTGCCGACGGCTCCGATCCAACCGGAGCTCTGGACCATGTTTTTCGACGGGTCGCTGATGAAGACGGGAGCCGGCGCGGGCCTGCTCTTCGTCTCACCCCTCGGGAAACACCTGCGCTACGTGCTCCGCCTCCATTTCCCGGCGTCCAACAATGTGGCTGAGTACGAGGCTCTGATCAACGGATTGCGAATCGCCATCGAGCTAGGGGTCCGACGCCTCGATGCACGCGGCGACTCGCAGCTCGTCATCGACCAAGTCATGAAGAACTCCCACTGCCGCGACCTGAAGATGGAGGCCTACTGTGATGAGGTTCGACGCCTGGAAGACAAGTTCTACGGGCTCGAGCTTAACCACATCGCCCGACGCTACAACGAGACTGCGGACGAGCTGGCGAAGATAGCCTCGGGGCGAACGACGGTTCCCCCGGACGTCTTCTCCCGGGATCTGCACCAACCCTCCGTCAAGATAGGCGGCACGCCCGAGCCCGAGGTGCCCTCGGCCCCGTCCGAAGTGACCTCGGCCCAGCCCGAGCCATCCTCGGTTCAACCCGAGGAGCCCTCGGCCCCCGAGGGCGAAGCACTGCACATCGAGGATGAGCAGAGCGGGGTCATGCCAGATCAAGATTGGCAGACCCCGTACCTGCAATATCTCCGCCAAGGAGAGCTGCCCCTCAGCCGAGCCGAGGCTCGGCGGGTAGCGCGACGCGCCAAGTCGTTCGTCTTGCTGGGCGATGAGTAGGAGCTCTACCACCGTAGCCCCTCGGGCATCCTCCAGCGATGCATCTCCATCGCCGAGGGTCAGGAACTCCTGCAGGAAATACACTCGGGGGCTTGCGGCCATCATGCAGCACCTCGAACCCTCGTCGGGAACGCTTTCCGCCAAGGCTTCTACTGGCCGACGGCGGTAGCTGACGCCACTAGAATTGTCCGCGCCTGCGAAGGGTGCCAATTCTATGCAAAGCAGACCCACCTGCCCGCTCAGGCTCTACAGACAATACCCATCACCTGGCCCTTCGCTGTGTGGGGTCTGGACCTCGTCGGCCCTCTGTAGAAGGCGCCCGGGGGCTACACGCACCTGCTGGTCGCCGTCGACAAATTCTCCAAGTGGATCGAGGTCCGACCCCTGAACAGCATCAGATCCGAGCAGGCGGTGGCGTTCTTCACCAACATCATCCATCGCTTCGGGGTCCCGAACTCCATCATCACCGACAACGGCACCCAGTTCACCGGCAAAAAATTCTTGGATTTTTGCGAGGATCACAACATCCGGGTAGACTGGGCCGCCGTAGCTCATCCCATGTCGAATGGGCAAGTGGAACGTGCCAACGGCATGATTCTACAAGGGCTCAAGCCCCGGATTTACAATGATCTCAACAAGTTCGGCAAGCGATGGATGAAGGAACTCCCCTCGGTGGTCTGGAGCCTGAGGACGACGCCAAGCCGAGCCACAGGTTTCACGCCGTTCTTCCTGGTCTACGGGGCCGAGGCCGTCCTGCCCACTGACCTGGAATACGGCTCCCCGAGGACGAGGGCCTACAACGAAGAAAGCAACCAAGCTAGCCGAGAAGACTCGCTGGACCAGCTGGATGAGGCTCGGGACAGGGCCTTACTACACTCGGCACGGTATCAGCAGTCCCTGCGACGCTACCACGCCCGAGGGGTCCGACCCCGAGATCTCCAGGTGGGCGATCTGGTGCTTCGGCTGCGGCAAGACACCCGAGGGAGGCACAAGCTCACGCCCCCTTGGGAGGGGCCGTTCGTCATCGCCAAAGTTCTGAAGCCCGGAACGTACAAGCTGGCCAACAATCAAGGCGAGGTCTACGGCAACGCTTGGAACATCCAACAGCTACGTCGCTTCTACCCTTGAGATGTTTCCAAATTGTTCATATACCTCGCACCCACGCAAAGTTTAGTCAACAAGGAAGGGTCGGCCTCGCCTCGGCAAAGCCCGACCCTCCCTCGGGGGCTAAAAGGGGGGAAACCCCCTCTGCGTCAAAATTTTCCTCGAACAAAAAATCTCTTTTATCAGAATATCTTTCGTGCTTTTTGACTACTTCGAAAAGTGGGTCATGGAAACGACAGGGTACACGTAAGCAGTCAAGGCTGACCGAGCCGAGGGACTCCTACGCCTCCGGGATACGGATACCTCACTCATCACCTTCTGCGATAAGTAACTCGCGTTCGGATAAGGTGACTCCACGGATCGAACAAGTCTCTACGTTCGGAAGCTCTCCTGTCGAAGCGATTCTTCAAGTTTTCTCGACTAAGTCGATGATAGGGCCTCATGGACGAGTAAAAGTGCGCGTAAGCGGCAAGGCCGACCGAGCCGAGGGACTCCCACGCCTCCGGGATACGGATACCTCACTCCTCACCTTCCGCGAGAAGCAACTTTCGCTTGACCAAACATCCCTGTTACCGACAAAAAAGTCCAGATGCTTGGAACAAGAGGAAAAGGGACGCAGCTTTACAACACGGCAAGGGTGTGTGTTCTGGCCTCGACGGCCGCACAAAGCACACGCTACAAGACAAGCTGATCCTGCAGGCTCAGGTCTTGGCGCTGGAAGGGGGGCAGCGACACCCTCGGCATCGACAGCAACTTCGGCAAGGCCCGAACTAGCCTCGGACGGTGACGCGGTCCGAGGGCCTCCGCTCCAAAGGACGGCGTCATCACCACGCCCGGGCGATCGTTGTCAGGGACTTCTCCGGGAATCCGGCCCGAGCAGGCGGCTCGGCCAGCCACCTCCGGGGCCTCGGCCAACCACCTTCCGAGGGCACGAGCCCGGTCCGAAGCCTCGGCTGACCGACTCCGGTGTCGATCCTGCCAACGGACAACCCGGCTAGGCTCCGGCCAACCAGGTTTCATTTCCGAGCCAACTCTGCCTCTGCTCATGCTGATATCGCTACCCCCGGCCTCGGCTCGTCGAAGAGCGGCCGAGGGGTCTCTTTAACTAAGCTAGAGGAGCCTCGGACAACAGGGCCGACCGAGCCGAGGGACTCCTACGCCTCCGGGATACGGATACCTCACTCGTCACCTTGACACGGGGCGACTCATGCTTAGTGAAGCGGTTTAGACAATCAGCAGACGGGTCTTAGTGCTCGGAAATGAGGAAAAAACACGGCTCCGTGCCGTAATTACATACATGTTCGGGCCCCGAAAGCCGAAATGAACAAAAAACCCGGCACTCGAGGTGCCATTACAAACGGAACTCCGGTTCCGCCCCCGCAGGTACGAACAACCCCACTCGATAGGGGCGGGCCTGCGGGGCGGCAGAAGAACTCTCACCCCCCGAGGACGAGAGGCAGCCATTCAGGCCAGGAGACGGAGATCCAGGGCTATTGACGGAGTTGGCAATCTCATCGGTAGAGAAGCCACCTCCGTCCGCCGATGCCTCGGAACGCGCCGGCAGGTCTTCGCCCATGCCAGGGCCGTCCAGGGCGTGGGCACTGCCCTCGCGGTGCACGGCGCAATCGTCGTCCGGACGGAGGACGCGGCGTGGCGCCCTGGCCGTGCGACGACGACCCGCTTCCTCCGGCATGGCTGGAGGAAGTCTCCGTGAAGCTGGAGGACGCCGTTCTCCCCCAGACGCATGGGGAAGAAGAGGGCAACCGACCCACACGGAGACAGCCCCCTGACCCGCCTCGTCCTCCCTCTTGGCCTGGTGATGAAAATCCTTGAGGCTGAGGGAGGGGCAGAGGCCGCAGCCCGGCTCGCTTTCCCCCACCATCTAGCCGGAGGTCACCCTCGTGGGTGACCGCCGGTGGAGGGGTGCAGCCGGGCTGTATGATGAAAATCCTCGAAGCCGAACGATGGCCGAAAGGTACCCGCTCCCACGGAGCGGTGTCCCCCGACGATGAGGCACGGAGACGGCGGTTTCCCCCATCCGGGGGCTTGAAAGGCGGAAAGACACGATGCATAAGGGAGGAAGAAGACATGGTCGCCTTACGAAAGGGGTCGCCCTCCTTTTAAAGGCAACTCTCCGTGCTTGCGCCCCCAACCGTCACGGGCTGAGTCTTCTCCAACATGCCTCCAAAGCCCTCCCCTGCGGCGCGGGGGCTGGGGCCCACCTGTCATGCAGACCGGCTCCGAGCAGAAGAAGCCGAACCGCCGCGCGCGGCGCGCGCGCAACCACCCAGCAGTTACAATCGACCCTCCACTTTTGCCCAGACCAACGGGCGAAGGGGGTGGGCAGCCATGCGAGCGGCATGCAGCCGCGCCAAGTGGACACGCCTCTCCGACTCCTGACAGGCCAGCGCGGAGGCTCAAGCCCACGCTTCGCGCAACCGGCGCGCCGGATGCTGCATGTAAGCCACTATGCCACTTGCGCCACCACCACACCTCCTTGGTTGCGGAACCAATACCGCGACCCAAGGCGGCCCAACGCGCGGCCCAGCTGCGCCAGCCTGACGCAGCGGTCAAACGCGGTCAAAAGTGGGCCGGCAGTAATGACAGTGGCAGGCGCGCAAGAGCAGCGATCACGCCATCAGCCAGGCTCACTTCCCATCCGGAGGCAGCAAGAGAACCCCCTCTCTCACGGTGTGAAGACGACACGCCCGTGACCCGTTCCTCGAACGGCTCGCGCACGCGCAACGGCAGCCTCGCCAACTACTCGCCCCGGCGCATTAACTCCGCGGCTCGACGGGCGGCGCTACTGGCGGGAGCAGCTGGCGACGTTTCGCCTTCACCAAAACGACCACACCAAAAAAGGTACGCCACGTCGTTCAATTTCGTATCCTTTTTCCCTTTTTCCCCTTTCTCTATCTCTTGCAACAGGGACCGGGAAGGGGGATACCCCCAAAGGGATCCTTCCCCGTGAAGGAACTAGGCTCCGAGCCTCCTTACTGATCAGGGGTTCGAAGGCTGGCCCCCCGAAGGGTTCAACAGCCGCCTCAGATCGCGTGGGCCCGACACCCACTACTGGTCAGAGGTTCGAAGGTCGGCCCCCCGAAAGGTTCCACGACCGCCTCAGGCTACTCGGGCTCCGCGCCCATTTCTGATCAGGGGTTCGAAGGCTGGCCCCCCGAAGGGTTCACAGTCGCCTCAGACACCGAGCGAGGGATGACCAGGGGTACGTTCGATACATAACCAAGGCTCGAGCTGCGCTCCCGAGGTACCCTAGGACATTTCCGAGACCAGCGGGAACGACTCTGTAACGGAATCCCATCGGAGGGAGGCAACGAGCCCTCGGACCCCGTCGCCAGGGGACCGGGTCCGGCAGATCACCCGCAGGTACTTTTGGGCGTGCCTCCGGGCCCCTAGCCGACCCCCAACGAACGGGGCACGGACGTCCACTCAGATTACCCGATTGCAGCTCACCGGAGACACCATGTTCGGTGCCCATCGAGGGTAACATGGCGCTCTCCCCCCCTCCTCCTTGCGGAAAGGCGACGTAGGGGCGTATGTAAAAAAGCCGAGTCTGTCCCTGATCGTCCTCTCGCTCTGTGCGGAGGCTCGGGGGCTGCTCTCGCAAACCCGGCTCCGGCTGAACCGTTGACAGCGTCAACATACCAGCCCGAGAACTTGGGCCCCAACAGTGCACCCGGGCTACGGCCTGTTCGCATGAGGGAACCGCCAGACCAGCCGAAGCATTACGCAAGGCATTAAGACCTCGAAGGAGTGAAACCACTCCTCCGAGGCCTCGGGGGCTACACCCGGCGGGTGCGCTCGCGCGCACCCACCGGAACCAAGTACAACCGAGAAAGGCTGGTCCCCTTGCAAAAAAGTGCAACAAAAGCCTCCAAGCGAGTGTTAACACTCCCTTCGAGGCTCGGGGGCTACTGTCGGGGACCATAATTAGGGGTACCCTCAAGACGCCTAATTCTCAGCTGGTAACCCCCATCAGCATAAAGCTGCAGAGGCCTGATGGGTTTGATTAAGTCAGGGATCAGTCCATACGAGCGACTCGATCACGCCACGCCCGAGCCTAGCCTCGGGCAAGGGCAGCCGACCCTAAGATGTTTCCGTCTCGCCCGAGGCCTCCTCTTTCACGGTAGACGCATCTCCGGCTCGCCCGAGGCCTTGCCTTCGATAAGAAGTAACCCTGACTAAATCACCGCGCCGACCGACCAAGTCACTGGGGCCTTTAACGCAAAGAGTAAGACTGACGGGCAGCCAGGCTTGGCCAAAAGCGCCAGAGGAAACTCCGCTCCGCCCGACCCAGGGCTCGGACTCGGGCTAAGGCCCCGGAAGACGGCGAACTCCGCTCCGCCCGACCCAGGGCTCGGACTCGGGCTAAGGCCTCGGAAGACGGCGAACTCCGCTCCGCCCGAACCAGGGCTCGGACTCGGGCTAAGGCCCCGGAAGACGGCGAACTCCGCTCCGCCCGACCCAGGGCTCGGACTCGGGCTAAGGCCCCGGAAGACGGCGAACTCCGCTCCGCCCGACCCAGGGCTCGGACTCGGGCTAAGGCCCCGGAAGACGGCGAACTCCGCTCCGCCCGACCCAGGGCTCGGACTCGGGCTAAGGCCCCGGAAGACGGCGAACTCCGCTCCGCCCGACCCAGGGCTCGGACTCGGGCTAAGGCCCCGGAAGACGGTGAACTCCGCTCCGCCCGACCCAGGGCTCGGACTCGGGCTAAGGCCCCAGAAGACGATGAACTCCGCTTCGCCCGACCCAGGGCTCGGACTCCACCCCGACCTCTGCTGAACGACCTCCGCCTCGCTCGACCCAGGGGCTCGGGCTCGGCCTCGGCCTCGGCCTCGGCCATGCAGGACAGACTCGACCTCGGCTTCGGAGGAGCCCCCACGTCGCCCGACCTAGGGCACGGGTCCACCACGTCGACAGGAAGCGCCATCATCACCCTACCCTGAGGCGACTCGGGCCGCAGAGAACAGGACCGACGTCCCATCTGGCTAGCTCCGCCAGATAGGCAATGATGGCGCCCCGCTGGACCATGACGACGGCGGCTCCCAGCTCCCTTACGAAAGCAGGGGGACGTCAGCAAGGGCCCAACCACTCCGACAGCTGTCCCTCCGCCCGGCTCCATTGCTTCTCCAACAGCCACGACGCCACACTAGCTGGGTGCCAAGATCTCTCCGGCTGCCACCTTGGCATGTACTTAGGGCACTAGCTCTCCCCCGCTAGACACATAGCACCTTGCTACACCCCCATTTGTACACCTGGATCCTCTCCTTACGCCTATAAAAGGAAGGACCAGGGCCTTCTTAGAGAAGGTTGGCCTCGCGGGAACGAGGGCAGGGGCAGGCGCTCTCTCGGGGCCGCTCGCTCCCCTCACCCGCGTGGACGCTTGTAACCCCCTACTGCAAGCGCACCCGACCTGGGCGCGGGACGAACACGAAGGCCGCGGGAATCTCCGACTCCCTCACGACCCGGCTCCGGCCACCTCGCTCTCGCTCTCTCTCTCCCCCCTTCGTGCTCGCCCACGCGCTCGACCCATCTGGGCTGGGGCACGCGGCACACTCACTCATCGGCTCGGGGACCCCCCGGTCTCGGAACGCCGACAAGTAGATAACTCAGAGGAAAGCATTTCATTTCTCTTAGTTTCTAAAGCTAGAGATTTTTGCACACACACAAATTTATCATGCTCCTCATATAAAATATCCTCTTGTTTTTCTAACAATCTATCCTTTACATTTAGAGCATCAATCAATTCATTGATCTTTTCTACCTTCGCTCTATCTAAACCTTTGAATAAGCTAGAATAATCTACTTCATCATCACTAGAAGTAGTGTATTTAGGGGTATCGCGAACACTTACCTTCTTCTCCTTGGCCATGAGGCAAGTGTGGCGTTCGTTGGGGAAGAGCGAAGACTTGTTGAAGGCTGAGGCTGCCAGTCCTTCATCGTCGGAGTCGGATGAAGAGCAGTCCGAGTCCCATTCTTTGCCAAGATGAGCCTCGCCTTTTGCCTTCCTATAGCTTTTCTTTTTCTCCTTCTTCCCGTGTCTTTCTTCCCCCTGGTCATTTTCATTATCGGGACATTGAGCAATAAAATGACTTGTCTTACCGCATTTGAAGCAGGAGCGCTTTCCCCTTGTCTTATTCTTGTTGGGGTACTCCTTGTGTCCTTTTAGTGCGGTCTTGAAACGCTTGATGATAAGCGCCATCTCATCTTCGTTGAGGCCAGCGGCCTCCACTTGTGCCACCTTGCTTGGTAGCGTCTCCCTGCTGGTGGTTGCCTTGAGAGCAACAGTTTGAGGCTCGTGGACGGGGAGTGGACCGTTTAGAGCGTCGTCCACATATCGGGCCTCCTTCACCATCATGCGCCCGCTCACAAACTTTCCAAGAATCTCCTCGGGCGTCATATTGGTGTACCTGGGATTCTCACGAATAAGGTTAACAAGATGGGGGTCAATTACCGTGAATGACCTTAGCATAAGTCGGATGACGTCATGGTCCGTCCATCTTGTGCTTCCATAGCTCCTAATCTTGTTGACCAGGGTCTTGAGCCTGTTGTATGTTTGTGTTGGCTCCTCTCCCCTAATCATCGCGAACCTTCTCAGCTCGCCTTCCACCAGCTCCATTTTAGTTATCATGGTGGCGTCGTTTCCCTCATGTGATATCTTGAGGTAATCCCAAATTTGTTTGGCATTGTCCAAGCCGCTCACCTTGTTGTATTTGTCCCTGCACAAAGATGCTAACAAAATAGTGGTAGCTTGTGCATTTTTATGAATTTGCTCATTAATAAACACTGGGTTATCCGTACCATCGAAATGCATTCCATTTTCAACTATCTCCCAAATACTAGGATGGAGAGAGAATAAGTGACTACGCATTTTGTGACTCCAAAAAGAGTAGTCCTCTCCATCAAAGTGTGGAGGTTTACCAAGTGGAATTGAAAGCAAATGAGCATTAGAATTGAACGGAATACGAGAATAATCAAATGAATAATTTTGATTAACCATTTTCTTCTTTGAAGAGGAGTCATCGTCGTCGTGTGGTGAAGAAGACGAGGCATCACTGTCATAGTAGATGATCTTCTTGATGCGCCTCTTCTTCTTTTCATCTCTTTTCTTATGACTCGAGCCTGAGTCGGTTGGCTTGTCATCTCTAGGCTCGTTGAGGAAAGACTCCTTCTCCTTGTCGTTGACCACCATCCCCTTTCCCTTAGGATCCATCTCTTCGGGCGATTAGTCCCTTACGTGAAGAGAACGGCTCTGATACCAATTGAGAGCACCTAGAGGGGGGTGAATAGGTGATCCTGTAAAAATTCAACACTAATAGTCACAAAACTTTGTTATGAAAGTTAGAACGGCTAAGTAGCTTGAAATGAGTTCTTGTGAACACAGATAATCCAAGGTAAAGCACACAAGAGACACGCAATTTTTATCCCGTGGTTCGGCCAAGTAACACTTGCCTACTTCCATGTTGTGGCGTCCCAATAGACGAGGGTTGCACTCAACCCCTTTCAAGTGATCCGATGATCAACTTGAATACCACGGTTTTTCCTTTCTTTGTCTTTCTCCTGTTTGCGAGGAATCTCCACAACTTGGAGCCTCTCGCCCTTACAATGAAGATCACAAAAGATGTACAGAAGTAAGGGAGGGGAGAGCAACACACACAAGACTCAAAACACAGCACAATCACGCACACAAGTCACAACTTGAGCTCAAAACACAACTCTCGGAGTTCACAACTCAAATGGAGCTCAAGTCACTATCTCAAAGAATCAAATGCGTGAAGTTGGAGTCTTGGAGGCTTAGAATGTTTCTTGAATGCTTGGGTTACTCCTCCATGCGCCTAGGAGTCCCTTTTGTAGCCCCAAGGCAGCTAGGAGCCGTTGGAGGCCAACAAGGAAGGCTATCCTTGCCTTCTGTCGGGTGGCGCACTAGATAGTCCGGTGCACCACCGGACAACCACTGTTCATGTCCGGTGCGTGATCTCCTTCCTATTCTGGCACAGACGACCATTGCAGATTCGTGGCGGTTGGCACACCGGACACTGTCCGGTGCCCCCTGCCTACCGTTGGCGCGGGCCACGCGTCGCCCGCGGATTGCGCTGGCGGCCATTGGCTCACCAGACAGTCCGGTGCACCATCGGACAGTCCAGTGAATTATAGTCATACGCCGCCAAATTCTCCCGAGAGCGGCCTGTTCACCGGAGTTCAGCCTGGTGCACCAGACACTGTTTGGTGCACCACCGGACAGTCCGGTGTGCCAGACTGAGTTGGACTTCGGCTGTATACAACCAAGTCACTTGCAATTCTTTTCTTCTTTTCTTTTCTCTATTTCTAACACTTAGACAAAATATGTTAGTACTCAAAACAATGTACTAAGTCTAGAAACGTACCTTGTTACATAATTTGCACCTTTTGCTTGTTTGGCACATAATATCTCATTCACTATGTGTTGGACAGTTAATCACCAAAATATTATAGAAATGGCCCAAGGGCACATTTTCCTTTCAATACTGATCTTGGATATCTATAGAAGATCCCCAGGTGTAAGATCAATGACATACTTCAGGTAAGTTGGACCTGCTGTTTGATAAATGTCTATCAACAGAGATTAATGGTCATGGTCACTTACACTAATCATTTTGTAGCACACTTCGTGTGATTGTACAGAATGGTAAACTACATACTGATGGTATGTGGTGGTCATGATTTTCTACCACTGGCCTTATTATCTATAAAGATAATATTACTTTGTGTTGTTTAGATGATAAACAAGTTACGAACTAAGTCTCTACCTTACTCCACATTTTTAAATGTGTATGAGAGCAGATATGGGATGACTTAGCGATTTGCAAAGGTTCGGGGGAGTTTCCCTTTTGATCAGAAGAACTTGTCTGTACATCATGTTGTACTCTTTTCTTTGTGTGAGTTTTTCCCCTATTTGGGTTTCTCATTCAAAGTTTTTAATGATGCAACATCAGCACAAGGTCTATGTCTTATCATCTATTTTATCCCACCGGGTTTTTGAGGATGATACATTATGACATACCTATTATTGTATTTAAACTAGGTTATGCGTTTATCAATCTAGAGTTTAAATGGATCAACAATAGAGCATGAATACTCTCCTTATTTTTCCATTGGGTTTTTGAGGAGACACGACTGATATGTTGATTTCTCAGATTTTCTAACAAGATTATTTTGAAGGAATATTGGCCTGAGCTGTATGTCTCATCATTTATTTTCCCCACTGGGGTTTTTGAGATGATGGCTATAGACATATTATTGTTCTTTAGGCTAGAGGTCCATGGGAGAACAATGATGTACCATAGTTCAATTGAATCACTGATCATTATCTATGAGGATAATTCAGCTTGTGTTGTTTAGATGAAAAATGTAATATCATGAGTAACAATAATAAACATATTTCTCATAAATTGTTTTATCTCCATGAACTTCAGAAAAATGGAGATATAAACATCTTGCAAAAAGTCTTGTGATAATATTGCTGATTTATTCATAAATCTCTACCACACTCCATGTTTTAGAAATGAGTTGAGGGAATTGGTAGAGAAGACATAAAGACTTGCAAGAATTAGGGAAGTAATTCTCCATGATGTTTAACCTATTTTATGTCATCATATTACACTCTTTTCTTTGTATAAGTTTTGGCTTGTTGAAGTTTTCTCATCCAAAAAGTTTAACGAGGTAATATTAATCAAGCTATAAGCTTCATCATTTATTTTCCCCATGAGGTTTTTTAAGAATGATGATTATAAGCATACTTTCTTTTGGAAATCGGTGTGAGTTTCACTCGTAAGAAAAAAGAATTGTATACTTCTTATTTTTTCACGTGGTTTTTTAAGGAGAATAACTTCTTGAAAGAATAGCTAAAGAACAGGGTTTTCTAAGGAAAATAACTTCTTGAAAGAATAGCTAAAGGACAGGGTTTTTTAACAAAAATAACTTCTTGAAAGATGAAGTTGGAATTGAACAAAAGGAAACGTTAGAATATAAACCATGTGATCTAATGCCAATGGGTACCAGTTGCTTTGGTGAATAGTTGTGTCTACTCCCAAGCACCTCTCCATATATATATATACTAGGTGAGTGCTCGTGCGTTGCAACGGAAACATATAATACCATGATAATTTATATCTAAATGTGTGGTATAAGAATCCAAGGGGAAATGGAAACAAGAGGTCACAAATATGATACATATCGTAACAGATTAAAAAAGTTTTCTTCGACATAACGTTTATTGGTTGGATATTAAAACAATAGAAAGTCATTAGGTTGTCAATGTGTATTTGCAGAATAAAAAAGAATACAAACTAACCTTCACCCTAAATCCAGTAAAAAATACACCTAAACCATACTCGCTTCAAATTGGCACGATTTCACTTCCACACAAGAATCGCTAACATCAGCACATGATGAATTTAGTCACCTGAGAAACATAAACCTTGTAGTCGAGTAGCATCTGGGGCATCTTCTTCATATGATCTAGGTCATTCAAACCAGGCTGCTAGCTTCTGCTACCCAACGATTGCATGTGGCGCATAGTGCAGATGCTAGAGCCGGGCGCGGTTGATGGTCCACCAGTGGGAGGAAGGGAGCAGGAGGACGACACGTAGAGTCGTCGGCCGATGTGCGGACGACCAGAGGCAAAGGCGTGAGGCGATTGGCAAGACAAGTGTGGGAGAGCCACTGAGGCAGACGTGGAGTCTAGGACTGCCCTGCCATTGCTGAGCGCCCAAGTATCAGCGTCGCCGTCACTGCATGCCAAGGGTGACTCAGGGAAGAAGCGGAAGCTAGTGAGGATCTAGGATGACAATAGTGATGTGGGATGAAGACACTATGCTCCAGGAACTCCTTGGAAGGTCCGAGCGGTGGGGGAGACTATCGTCGCCTCGAGCGTTGCCCGAATACCATTCGTTGCCAACCTCGACATGAACGCGGGAGACAGAGCGAAGTTGGCGACTGCTTGGTAGAGCCCAACTTCATCTGGAGGGAGAGAGAAGCCTACCGCGATTTGGCACCATATGGGGCACCGCTGTGGCGTGTAGCGTGCTCCCGTAGCCGCTAAAGAAGTGGTGGGGACACCTCGCAGTACCGCTGCAGGTAGCCTTAGGCTGTCTCCAACAAGAGACCGTAAACATCATGTACCCTAAATATAGAGGTTTTACATGTTTAGTATAGCTCCAACAAGAAACGCTAAAACTTCTGCTAAAATATAGCATGCATTCCTAGTTTGCAACATTTGGCGGAGTGGCGACCGCTCGCTATCAACTATTCACACGCGCGCTGCCTCCTCCTGTTCTCTCCTACGCTGCCTTGGAAGCTTCTGGAGGTCAAAGCAACAACACTGCTAATGTGGAGCAACTTGGTTCAGCCGCAACGCTGACGACATCAAAAAGTTGTAAAAGAAGGGCTAGAACGAGGAAAGAGAGGAGATCGAGCAGATACTTGGGAGCCGGAGATCGAGTGCAGGAATGGAGGTGGCATTGCCCATGACGTCTCCAAGCACGGTGATGTCGACCTCCATCACACGACGCAACCACATCCGGTGAAGAATGTTGAGCTCGATGGAGGCGACGCTGGCCACAGGCTCAGAGCTAGGACTGAGTGACGATGGCCACGTGATTCACATCTGGGATGGGGCAAGAACAGAGCAGACACGAATCCAGGAGGGGCGTTACTAGACATGGGCAAAGATTAGGGAAGGGTCCGACGACCATGTGCAGAGGAGGATATGATCCAAGACTGGGGCTACCTACTGTTTGGTGAGAAGAAATATGGTAGGTCAACGACGAGCAAACCCACAACGACCCATTTATGGCCCAAAACATTTATTCTGTTGATATAGAGGATGTAATTTAGAGGACGCTGCTAGAGATGTTAAAAATGTAGAGGATATAATATTTTAGAGAGAACTATAAAGGACTGGAAATATTTATTTATGGGATGAAATTTAGAGGATGTTGCTGGAGATAGCCTTAGATTATCTTGAGTGCCCTCCCTAAATTCCACCCTCTATATTCCACTTTCGTGCCACATCAGCAATATCGCTCTCCTTATATATTCGCCCTCCGTAGGACCATCCCAATAAAATATACATCTCCTCGTAACTACCACTCATTTTATTTTATTTTTAGTTTTCCAACAGAAAAACCATACGTGTAGTTGGGATTAAATTATTAAGCTTAAAAGTATTAATAAACATGCATTAGGTAATCGAGTCTTATTAGAAATAGTACTAATTCATTCGTATTCAATAATATCAAACAAATTAATATGGATGAAGACATAACCATCAAAGTATTATAGACATTAACTAATCAGTAACAGAAACAATTTCAAAGAATAATACAAAACACATTGATCTTCATTGTTCAAAAATTGTCGGTAAGCATTTGTAGAACAAAACAATACATTTTTATATTCGTTTGTAATGGTTGTTTGTTCGTAAATACTGACAAGGGAAAAATAAAGACCTTACAGTGTTCCTTGCATTAGAAAAAGAAACACGAGTTCACCATATAATCGTTGTGAATTTCCATATTCACTCGTTATTGATACAACACATGTACTCCAATGGTTTTGTTGGTATTGAATCCATGGATTACATCAAACTGAAAACAACAGGGAAGAACAATACTATGAAAAATAAAAGGATATTATATGAATATAAACTTGTCAGTGTACACACCTGATTCTTCATTAGTAATTCCCAGTCGCTTAGGTGGAGACGTTTGATCAGTGCTTGTTCCAAGATGAGGTCTAGCTAGCAGACATGCAGCATCACATTCACATCTTCTCGTTCTAGGTTTCCAACTCTTGTATGTACTCAGGAATCAGAATCCACATCAAAAATGTATTATTCTCTCATACATGAACATATGATGATGATGTGCACCATAAAGTATAGATGACGAGAGAGATGAGTAAGTATCAAGTAAAGAAACATTAGAACACATGATCAAAGAGTCTTGCCATGTCCGCACCCTTCACAACAAGACGAAATATTAACTAAAAAACAATCTTGCTCGATGTATGGAGGAAAAGGAAAAGGAAAAAGGAGAATATTACATGTGATCCTCGAGAGATATACGAACAGGCATTTGGACCAATTCAGAACTCAAGTATGTGCTCTCTAGCAAAATCAACAAGAGCTTTTACGCGGCCATGGTTTGAAACCGCCTGAAGATTTGGCTATCACCACGCCAATCTTGTGGGTTGTTTCCTAGAAGCCAGTAGCAAAAAATGTGTCAGTAACAAATTGTAGCCTATCTACAAGAGCAGATCTCATCGTGTTTTTTTGAATCCAAGCATAACCAAACTTTAACCAACGCAGTAGGTACCAGTTTCGGGATAAATATCGACCTAGTCATGTGAAGATTACACAACTTCAAATTGTTTTGTGTTTTCGACATGCAAAATCATCAGAAGAAAACATGGCGTATGGCTCACTAAGATTACCCTAAAACCTCACTGATTCTTAATAAAAGGAAGATTTCAACCAGGGACTTGACTGTATTGATTATGTTGGCCATGTCTGGTTTTCTACTGATGAAAGAGTGGATTTTATTATTTCTGAATATACCAAAGGCTACATTGTCTGTTCACTTTTTCTACCCTGGTAGCCTGCTTTACTTTTCACTGCAACCAAGGCTCATCCCATGTTCCCTCCTCATGTTTTCCCTTGTTTGTTTTGTTTGCACAGAACCTTTCCATTCATTTTAGTGGTTGGTCCAGCACCATACTCGCATGACAGTCAGGGGAATATGCAGATGCAATTGTTTTTAACGCTTGCTATCAATCCTAGTTTTCTATGTTTAAAATAAACATGTGGGTTATGGCTGCAAGATCCTTATATGAGACAATAAATTCAGTATGGTGCAATGTGCCTCCATAAGCATGTTAAGGTTTCCTTGTTATTTGGTATATATCATCATTTTTGTTTTCATTTTTCCCACAGTCATTATATAGGTATTTTAGCAAAAAAAATAAACTTCTAAATTTGGCTTCATATTAGAATATGGGTACTTGTACATCTATCACAACAGATGAAAAGAAATCATTAGTAATTTCCTGAATAACTTGATGCTTTTTTATTGTTTCACTAAAATAAAAAAGCCACAAGCCAATTGCAACAAAATGGAATGAAGTGCTATTATTGATGAACATAATATTGTTGAAATACCTATAGAATGATTGTGGGAAAAATGAAAACAAAAATGATGAAGCCATATATATGCCAAACAAACTACTTTCACAAAAACCAATCAAGCTACTAAAGGCTACCAATATCCTATCAATCAATATGATAAACAATATCAAATCAGCTACCGGCATGTATTCAAAAACGATAGGAGAAAAAGAGGTTGTACCTGCTGAGTAATCGACACTCCACCATAAGCGACAACTACCCTAACACCAGTCTGATACGAAAGTTTCCTCTCCTCTTCATGAATTTGTAGCGTAAAAAAGAAGAGAGTAATATTACCCACCAACCACCACATGCATGGAACTTTCAAAGCATCCTCAAGAACGATATAGAATGATAGAGAAAAGCAAGAGATGTAGAAACAAGCAATCAAGCGAGAGAACGACCTGCATGGAGAGCTCTCTCGTGGGGGGAGTATGAGGGCAGATGGGTATGCGGTCCTCATCCCCATGCTCCCGCCCCACTGTGGCATTCTAGCGGGCTGCATGATGATGCCAGTGATGGGGAAGTAGAAGGTCGTCGTCTTCCCGGAGTCCGTCTGCACGTAGGCCATGAAACCCTGGCTGTAAGCACAGGGACAATATTAGTAACAACATGTAAGCTTGTTATTTTGCTTCGGAATATAAAGGGGCAATTTTTATTGATGTATATCAAATCGGCTACCGACATATATTCAAAAATTGATAGGAGAAAAGAGGTTATACCTGCTAAGTAATCGACCACTGTAAATTGCTGCTGTAGAATTGCTGACCACCGTAATCCACAGATGAGCCAAAGTAAGGGGATTCTGATGACTCATTTGGATATTCATGTTTTCCATCCTCGTAAGTAGGGGGCCGTGGGATTTACCATCTGACCATGAATTCAAACTTCCATAGTTACGTCAATGCTCCAGATTAATGTTAAGCTAAGATGGTCATAAATGGGTTCTAAGTATCGTTTTGTTTATGAACACCCTAAATCGAAGAGAAATATGTCAAATGGACAGGAATACCTAGAACTACCTGTGACGCCACTACCATTCTGCCCTCTGGAGCTTTGCTTGTTTAGCATCGTGTACAAGTCGGTCTGCTTTGCGTCATTTGCGCTCCCCTTGAATGCAAAATAGAAGTCACAATTTTAACTTCATATCCAAATAGATTTTGCATAATCATATAGCTCTCTCTTTGTTATCAAAATTGTCCCTCATCATCATAGTCCAATGGCATACCATCGAAGGTCTAACACTTCCAAAATAGCTTCATCGACCTTCTGATCCTATAAAGAGAGAAAAGATTTCAGGTTAAACATGTCAAATGAGAATTTGGCAATCATGCATACAAGTAATTTCATAGTACAACAGCTTGGATAACATGGTAAATATCTCCAAAATCCCATTACACTACATAATATGGTTATGGTTTCTGTATAGGTACAACTATTCCTCCTAGTGCCTTGGACATGTTTAGGTTTTCTGTATATATGTAGTTATTCCTAATAGCTCTTGATCATGTGTGTTATTTCATATTTTCTTTGTTTTACCAGGTAGTTGTAACTGTTGCCACTTTATCCTTCTTTTGCCATCGGCCAACTGTTATTGCAATCATGGAATTTATGAATGCCATCAACCTTGCAAACGGGTCTGATACTGATAAAGATAAAAGCACTTATCCTGCTACTATAGAAGATAGTGCAATTGAGGAATCTAAGTCTGATATGGAATCAGAGCCATCAATAAAACCCTTACTGGCTAAAGGTAAAAATAGAATAGTTTTTCATCTTACATCCAACATGGCAGAGGCACATATATTACTGATGAATGAAAATGGCGACCGACTTGCTACTTTATCACAAAATAACCTCTCGCCTGATATAAAGGTAATGTGATCATCTCCAGTTTGTGTGATCTATTTTGGGTTGATTTGTTTAATGCCCACATGTGTATGACTATCTTTGGCATTACTCAAGGTGTTCACATCATCATTCAGCATAAAGGCTGCACTCGGAAATCCTAAAATAAATGATGATAGCCTTCTTAGCAGCCACCCTTACTTTTGGGTTTGTGATATGCGAAATCCTAGAGGTCGTTCATTTGTGGAGGTATTCCATGCTGTTTGATTTAACTTGCTTAATGTAGGTCATAACTTATTATGCTTTACATTGTTGGTTTTAGAAAAGAAACCTTTTGTGAATCACTAAAGAATAATCAATTTCAAAACCATTGTGCAGATCGACTTATAACACAATTTTGATTTAACTTGCCTGTCTGTGGCTGCAACATAGAAAGCTTGTCATACCTCTGCTTGCTTCCCTGCATGATTGGGCAATAGCAACACTACAGGCACAAATGACTGCACCTGATAATACAAAATTGTTGTCATTGGTCGTGTAGGTGCTAACCATTCTGCTTGAATAAGAGAAACCCAGTTTTAGTGGTTGGTCATTATTTGCTGCTTAGAAAGATGTTCACATGATTTGAAAAGGGAACTCGCTTTACCATTTTCTTATTTGGGTCACAACTTCGTTATTTTGCCTGTCAGTGGCTGCAACATAGAAAGCTTGTCATACCTCTGCTTGCTTCCCTGCATGTAGCCTAACACCAAAGGCATCATACATCACCTGCAAAGTGCCGCAAGAAGCAGTCAAGTCTGTATTTTGATAAGCAATGCATGCAGTGAAACCAGGGTGCAGAAGTTGTGTTTCTGAAAAAAAAGGTGATGAAAAAGCCACAGTAACTAATCAGTATTTCTGAGATACCAAAAAAATAAAACATGGGGCAAGTAGGGACAGACTGTTGGAATTAAAGCACATCACACATGCCTAAGTGCTATGGCACTGTATGGCATCATTTTGCATTAATCCTTTGTTCTGCAGGTTTCATCCTCATCTGGTCAGGCAGTAGATCTTGGCTATCAGATTTCCACCATAACCCCAGTCGCATTTTATCGTTCTGTATATATCAACTGGAAGTCTGAAACTTCAGCAACAAGCTGACACTAATGTCCTACAGTGTACTCAGCTCCCATAAATATCATAAAGTCCTGTCCTCGTATGTACACAGTACTTGTACTTCTGTTTACAATCTACATGGCAGGAATGTACCTTCCATGACTGAGGTCCATACTTGAAGCTAAGTGAGGTAACCTAAGGAAACAATTCATCAAGCAGGAGTTTTGAAGTGCAAAGGACACTCATTTGCCTCCCCCAGATCACCACAACGCGTCCCAAAATGATAAGGCTGCCTATCAGATCCACCGCCTGCCAAAGATGGTCAGCGCGTTTTTTGGTGTCGAAAGGGAGAGGGGGAGCGAGGAGGGGAACCAACCACGGAGGCAAAGACGACGGCGGTGGCGAACAGAAAGCTGGCGAACCCCTCTTACAGGCCAACGGTGACGGCAAGCGTTGTGACAGTGGCCGAGTGCGAGGACGGCATCCCGCCGGAGCCCACCAGCTGCTTCGCGTCCCACCGATTCTCCTTATACCTGCACGTCGGTCGCGCGCGCGAAGGAGGGGTGGGCAGATGCAGATCTCGTCAGGGAGGGAGCTCAGATCCAGGCACCACGTGGAGATAGAGAGGGGGGAGAGGGCGTACCAGGTGGTGAGGACCTTGATTGATTGCACGATGGCGAAGGTGAGCACCGCGGCGACGAGCGGGTAGTTGGAGAACACGGTAAGGTAGGAGAACGAGGGCGCGCCCGGTGGTGGGGCGGCGGCATGTAGGCTTTGGATGGAGAGAGTGGGGAGACAGACTGAACGGGAGCGAGGGCAGCTAGCACGCGATAGACGCGGGGCGAGCCGTTCGGGAGCAAGGTCGGGGGAGGCGGGGGAGGTTGGGGATTGGGTGCGGGGGAGGCGGGTGGAAGCGTGGGCGATACAACCGTCTAGATCGATGGGTTGCAGGGGTTGCTCGTGTGGATAGGAGAGTGGTGGGCGACGAGCAGGGAGACGCACGCGAGCGTGGGCAGCATTCGACGGACGACCAAAACGGAGGCGGGAGAGAACAGACGGTTGAGATCGTCGGAAGGCAGAACACAAGGGAGGCAGGCTACCCTTGTAGCCTTAATAAGTAGTATAGATATATAATATGAGTGCCTTTGGATGTTATAACACCCAAGTCATTGGAGGTTCCTCTCAATGGTACATATGCTATTCCGATGCCTTTGTGACAACAAAATCCCGAACACATCTACTCTAAAAGTAGCACATAAGAATTAGGTAGTTTTGCATAATGATAAGTCATAGTTAGATCATTTCTACATTAGAGAGTGTGCACGTACCTAAGGTCATGCCATCCAAAGTGAAAGATAGCATAACCAATACACACCAAACTTGGGTACGTGACATACAGAGTGATAAACTGATAAACAACCTAATATGTCATAGGCCCCTTGTGTTCTAGGCATAACGATGGTATATCAGGGACTGCAGGTTTTCTTGAGTGCATATAAGGAGTCATAGTAATCTAGCCAGTGAATTGTTATGATATGTAAAGGATCTGTAGAATAATAAACAATGGAAAAGGGGGCACAGTTCACGTTTTATGAGTAAAAACAACTTTTGTTTCTTGTCTCAAAGGCATATATATTTTTATTAACATTAGGAGCTCTATCTTTTAATTTAGATAGAGAGAAGAGATATAGTCTAGCCAAAACAAGGAGAGGGGGGGTAATAACAAGGCAGAAGGATTAATGTAAAACAAAGCAAATTCTGAATTCCTAGCTAATTGACATTCTCTGTCAACCAAAAAAAGCAAAAGCAGCAGCAACACCTAAATGAATAGAAGTGCAAGTGGCTCAGCCAGCTCACATCACACCTCTATATATGCAACATTGGAAACCTAACACATTATGTAGATTACTTCTATACATCGGTAGTAGTTCTGTTTAGTGCAAAAATACAGCTAATGATCCAAGCACATCCTTCGTAATTAAAAAACAGAAACTCCACACAATGAAGTGTGCGCCCAAGCAATCTTCAACTAAGATATTTGCATGTTGCAGTGCAGTGGCACTCCAAATCCAAGTCTCACATTTGCATATTCTTGATCGTGGAACCCAGCATCACTGACACTCTCTGTGGATATTTTCAACAAGCAATAATTTATGAATTTTATCAACATTTTGGATGTTGTTGCATACTGTCATGTTGCCAGAGAAACAGATCCACCATGCTCAAATGAATGGGCTAAAGCTGCACTATAATCAAAGCGACATTATCGAACAAACCAGATGCTAAACAAGAACTATCTGCAATTCTTTCTTCCAAAAAAAACTTCTATTTTCATGAATGTTGGAATTTAGCAAGGTTAGGCAATTGTAGCCAGCAATCTTGCTTTAGCTATAAAAAACCTACGGAGGGAGAAAACAGCTTCAACTGCATTGCACTAAGAAGATACTTCTCACACACAGGCCGTGAAACACCGGAAGGTCGGCCATTGAGCACCCAGAAGTGCAGAACACATGTCTGTGACCATGTGCATCTCGCGGAAAGCGCATTAGGTGATTACATGTATAACTCAGATTCACTACTGAGAAAGTGTGCCTTTTAACCCATGCGTTTTTAAATTTGCTCCCAGAGAGAAGCTTGGATCTGAATTTTATCATTTGTGCTGCTTTACACCCCACCAGCCCAACCATCTTACGTAGGTGTCACAATTCACGAACTATGTGAGTAAGGTACCTGCCACACAATTGAGCGATGATGATGTCCAGCAGCTACAACATACTCTGCATAAGTGAAGTCCCAGCTGCAGAAAATATAGGTGCGTCAGGTGACTTCGACGTCAGGGGATCCGATCCCAAATTTACATGTTGCTTGTAGTAACTACAGGCAGATTTCCCAGACACTTACCTGACGAATCAAAATTAAATATAACAGACTATAGCGTATTCTAGTGTTTATCACCATTCCTCCATGCTCTTAACGACACGTGGAAACAAAGAAGCAACAGGACCGCCGCTTACCTGAAATTCGTGACGCACACGGATCGAATGCCAGCATCTGTAGCTACCCTACACACGATGGGTACAACATCTGAAACCTGCCAGCGTTTGCTCAAGTGGGTTCAGTTAAGCTCTACTCGGTGTGCAGAGATGTTCAGACAGAAGAGTGACAACATAAACCGGTAACGATCAGTGATCATAGTATTGGTACCACAAGGTCGGCCTTGATAGAGTTGAGCCACTCCGCCTCGGTCTTGAGGATGGACTCCCGGGGCACCACGGCCGTCTGGTGGTACTACACTCCGCACACCATTATTAAGAACTCGGAGAAGCGAAGGGGGGCGATCGAGTTGTGCGTGCAAACTGCAAAGCAGAGCAAAAAAAATTTAATCATACAACTACAATGTTCTCAGTATTTCGTAAGTGTGGGTCAACAGACTAGGAGCACTCTGCTACCCAGCTCACATCAGACTCCTCCCATAAATGTCTGTTGAGCCTCCCTTTCATTCGTAAGTGTGACAAAAGCCATTTCACAATCCTCGTATAGTGACTAAGGGAATGAACCACTTGCGCATAGGCAGCCTAATGAACTTACAGAAGGTTGAGCAGAGACATACCGATGTGGCCGCCGAAGTTTGCTGCCGAGGTGACCGGTTGTTGAAGGGGATCTATGCCGACGGCGTGCCCTATGCCCACTGTCGCTGGTCAGACAACAAGGCGTGGCAGTCGATTGACCTTATGCACGCCGACGAGCTCGTCGTTCTCCAAGGTGCAACAACCAATTGACCTTGTGCACGCCATCAATTTGGATCCACATGCCCTTCCTCTTCTTCTCTGTATCGGGGGACAGCATGCTTGTGGCTCCACGAACACCTGGAGCCAAGGAGTAGAGCCATCAGTGCGTAATTGCAAAAGATATATTCTTGCTACCGTGTTCTGATCATGAGTCGATGAACTCGCCGATAGGTCCAAGAAAATTCTTGCTGGGATCAAGAGATCTGGTGGAAGGGAGGGAGGGAGAGGTACCGACCTGGAGTCCTAGAGCTTGGGGTGGACTTCTTCTCGACGCCGCGGACGCTGACAGTGGCGTTGCCCTTGCGTACGACCCTCGAGGGCGTACTCGACCTGGACGAGGTGGCCGCGGCGGCCTCCGCCTCCATCTCCTTGATCCAACGCTTCATCGTCCATCTTCTGCAGTTGTACACACGCGGGGTCTCAGCTGCTCACTGGGATCCAGCGCGCGAGCTGGAGTTCTGGAGTCGGCCTTTATAGGCGCTATCTGCTCCTCCCCCATGGCGTGGCGAGGTGAGTGCGATGGCGTGCGCCAGGCACGACTCCAGGAAGTCCTCGCGTCGAGAGGCGGGCTCAGGCTGGCGGCGCTCGTGTGGCGATGGAGGGTGGTTAGGTCAGAGAGGGCGCGAGGAGGAGAGTTGGGACAAAGGGGAGGAGGGATCGGCGGGATGAGAGACGCGGCAGGGTCGGAGCTGGTGCTTGCGCGGGGCTAGGGCGTCGGCGGCGGGATCGGAGCGGGGCAGTTAGGTGAGAGAGGGGCGTGGGGAGGAGGGATGGATCGGGGGAGCCGATGCTCGCGCGAGGCGTGGGCGTCATCCGACGTTGGTTGCTGCAGGGTTGCATCCGACGGACGATGAAAACAGAGTCATGGATGGACGGTTGAGATCATTGAAAGGCAGAACGAGAAAAGACAGACTACCCTTAGAGTAATAAAAAAGATATATATATATATATATCTTTTTTTATTAATACAAGAGTGGCTGTCATTTACACTTTCTTTCGATCTCGTTTCTCTCAAAAGTATATATATACTACTTATTAAAGCTCTAAGGGTAGTCTCAAAAGTATATATATACTACTTATTAAAGCTCTAAGTATATATATATCTTTTTTTATTAATACAAGAGTGGTTGTCATTTACACTTTCTTTCGATGTCGTTTCTCTCAAAAGTTCTTCCCTGTCGATAGCTGTTCGAGGGCACTTATCTAAGAGAAATTTTTACGTACAGATGAAAAGATAGATAGATGATGCATTTAATAGCGCCAGTGTGCAACAGCCCAGAAAGTCCAACAAAAAAAACCAATCGATCTGTACATAATTTTCTTGCAAACCAGCAAGCCGAAAGTCCAAAGCCTCCACACACCCACGCAAGTAGAAGCTTTCACATTTTCTCCCAACTAAAAGCCTCCACGTAATTTCTTGCCCGCCTTCAACTTTCGTGCCAGCAGACAGCAGGTTGCTTTGGGAGGGAGCTAAAGCTTCCACGGCATGTTGCGGCCCCACCAGCCGCACTGGTCACCGACCAGACCGCCACCACACCCAGCCAGCCACGGCATTGGGCGCTCATCACGCCGCGCCCATGTGCTCCGGCTCCGGCGTCGCCGCGTAGGGCGTCCAAGATCGCAGCGGCGAGGGCGAGGACGCCTTCCAGAAGCGCGCGGGGGTCGTCGCCGTCGTCAGGTCGGCCGCGATGCCGCCGCTACCCCTGTCCGAGTCGGAGACGCGCCACACCTTGACGGACCCGTCGAGGCTGCCGCTGTACACGACCCACCGGCCAGGGGCTGCGCCGTCGTCAGTGCCCTCCTCCTCCTGGTCCATTGCGACGCACTTGACGGGTCCCGCGTGGCCCGCGAGCACGGCGAGGCGCGAGTGGTCGGCGCCCTCCCCGCGCCGCCACACGGAGACGGTCCGGTCGGCGGAGCCGCTGACGACGACGCGGCCGGCCACCGCGAGGCACAGCACGGCCATGCGGTGCCCGCGCAGCGCGCCGCCGTTCCTGGGCGCGGCGCCGGGGGGCGCGCCCCGCCGCCACTGCCAGTGCGCGACGGCGCCGTCGGAGGAGCCGACGTACACGACGCGGGCCTCCACGGCCACCGCGATGGCGGTGACGGCGCCGGCGCCCTCCCGCAGCACGCGCTCCATGGTGTGCCACGTGCCCGCCGCCCCCTTCCCGTCGCCCCGCGCCCCGCGCCGCCACACCTTGACCGTGCCGTCGGCGGATCCCGTGAGCACGAGCGCGTCGAAGGAGGCGGCGGCGACCGCGTTGACGGCGTCGGCGTGGGCGTGCACGGACTCGAGGCACCGCGAGTCGGACGCGCGCCACACCTTGAAGGTGCGGTCCCAGGACGCGGAGTAGATGAGCCCCGCCGCGGCGTCGACGCTGAGCGACGACACGGCGTCCGTGTGCCGCATCCACAGCGCGCTGCGGTGCCGCCGCGTCCGCACGTACTGCGACGGGCGGAGCGAGCTCCGCAGCACGTCCCGGAGCCGGGGCAGCGACCCCACGCGCCGGTGCGCAGCGGCGGGACGGTCGTCGCCGCCCCCCTCCGCGCGCCGCCATACGCGCACCTTCCCGTCCTGGTGCCCGTGTAGACGCGGCCGTCCCCGGCCACCACGATGGCCTTCACCAGGCCGCTGCCCGACCGGAACCCGCCCTGCTCGCGCCGGTCCCGCCACACCCGCACGTTCCGCGAGTCCGTGCCAGTGTACAGCAGCTCCCCCGCCGCCGCCAGCGAGTAGACGTGCCCGCCCTCCTTGACGAGCGAGCCGAGGAGCCCGATCACCGCGCCCGCGCCACGGGGGAGGGCGTCCTGGCCGAGCCCCGGGAGCTGCGTCCACGGGGACGCGGAGTACGGCGACGCCGCCGTGCTCGGAGTCGTCGGCGTGGAACACGACGTGTCGCCCGCGCCGTAGCAGTAGTAGGCGTCGTCGTTTTCCTCGTCGTCCGACGTTGTCGACGAGGACTTGGCCGGCGCCGTCGCCGCTGGGTCCGGCCGCAGGAACTGGAGCAGCTTCTTGTGTTTTCCCATGACGTGGTGTCGTCGTGTGCTTACGGTTCTCGGGTTGTGTGATGAATGAAGGCGCCGTTGAGGTGTGGGAGAGGGGTATTTATAGATGGCGAGGCCCGGTGGGTGGGCGCGGTTGTACGGTCAGCGCGAGGGCGTTGTGACAGGTGGACGGCTGCGAGGTAGGTGTGGACGCGTTGCGCCTGCTGCCTTGGCGGGAAAGCGTGCGTGGTCCGACGACGGGTAGTGGGACGCGTGGCGGGACGAGGAGACGGCCAGTACAAATGATTGCCCGGGTCAGCGGGTGGTGCGCGGTGCACTGAGAAACGGCTCGACACAACGTATACGTACTGTACCCAACCCGGTGGGGTGGAAGCGTGAGGTGAGGTCTACGGCTACGGCTACGGCCTACTGTACGTACGCGTGCTAGCACATCACGCTACCATGCGCCGTACATACGACCACGCGCCCGCCCGCCGTCCGCGGCAAGAGATCAACGCTGGAGAGGGGTTGGTTTCCGGATGCTTTTTTTACCGCATCTTATTCTCCTTGACTCAGTTGTGGATTAGTATAGTAGGGTGGAAGAGGAGAAATTTGACTTTATGAAACACGGTGGGTGCGGCTTCGACGAAATGGAGGTGTAGGAGAGGGTTTCTCCCTTATGAAACAGCTGGGCATAGCCCTCCCTCTGAAATGGACATGAGTCCACCATTAACAGGTAACGACTATCTTATACTCACGCCGTGAGGTAGCCGTTACCTAGAGACTATACGTGAGACCCAACCAAACCGAGTTCTTCCCCAAACCCTATCCACGCACCTTTGCCGCTGTACACTTGCCGCCGCAGAGACCCGCCGCACACTTGCCCTTCGTGCCGCGCACCAGAGATCTCCGTGCACCATGGATAGATCGAGAGATGGAACTGCTCCCCTCGTCGCTGTTTCAGAGGCCGTTGATGCTGCTCGTGCCGCCGCTGTTGCTGCGGCGGAGGCAAGATGCGCGGCTGTGGTGGCTGAGAAGGAGGCTGTAGCGGCGGTTGAATTTGCGACAATTGCCGTCGATAAGGTTGGACTAGCTGTCGAAGCTGTCAACTGTCAAAGTTTTGTTCAAGATAACTCCATGGTGACTGATTTTCTTTCTCCCTTACTTTCTCTTTCTTTGCCGCATGTGGAATCTGAATGTGGAATAGGGTCTGGTTTGTACAGGAAATGTTGATTTGAAGTATCAAGATAACTCCATGTTGAATTGGTTCTGGTTTTTATTTGTACAGGAACATGTTGATTTTAAGTATCACGTTAGCGTGAAGAACTCACTACGATATGCCATTCAAGAGATGAGGAGGCAATCTTCACTGTTACGTAACATTAACGGGCTGTGTTGTAGTATCCCAGAAGTTGAAGGTGGTAAGGTTGGAAAGCTAGCTGGCCATTTGAAGGAGATCTGCAAGAGCCTCGAGAAGACTTCAATAGTGTGTGAAGAAGATCTGGAGAATAAATGTCCTGGTTGGGACCTTCATCATCCCCCTTCAGATTATGAAGACAACACCAACCCCCCTTCTGATGTTGAGGACACAATGGATGGATACGAGTCAGAAGATCCCGAGTTGTGGCAAATGGTGTTTGATGACTTGCAGTGGGAAGAGAATAAAGT
This sequence comes from Zea luxurians, assembly GCA_029449295.1. Taxonomy (NCBI): domain Eukaryota; kingdom Viridiplantae; phylum Streptophyta; class Magnoliopsida; order Poales; family Poaceae; genus Zea; species Zea luxurians. The sequence goes on along the minus strand of JAOPSE010000002.1, from coordinate 34,048,724 downwards.
TGCTGTCTCTTTGCGCGAGCATTGTCGTATTTGGGGCTACGACTATGACCAAATGTATGATCGTGAGACGAAGTAAGACATTCTGTGATGAAGCAACTAACCAGTTATGCAGCCTTTTGTGATATCAAGTAACCTCTTCTGCAGCCTTTTGTGATGTCAAGACATTCTGTTTGTGTCAAGACATACTTATGAACTTGTAAGCCTATCTGTTACCACAAACATAATGTTTTATGTAACAGAATTGTAAGACTATGTATGTGCTTGTAATCTGAAACTGGTCTGAAACTGGTTTGAACATAATGTGTCTGTTCACATTATGTTTGTGGTTGTTATCTGAAACTGGTTTGATCTGCAACTGAACCTGTATTTCTTCAGCACGGCAATGAGATTTCTGGGCACAATACGCGAATGAGATTTCTATGCCAAGAATGAAACTGGTTCGGTTTGATCTGTTCAGTTTCTATGCCCAGCAAGAATGTCACAATACGCCAATGAAACTGGTTTGATCTGTTCACAGTACTTGTTCGGTTTCTATGGCCAGATTCATTTCTGGGAACAATACGCGATGCCCAGCTTCAGTTTCTATGCCCAGATTTTATAAACTTCAAGCACTGGCTATGTCAATAAAATAAGCCCAGATTTTCAGCACGCCAATAAGAATTCTGGGCATAGAAACATTATAGAAAACTGGGCATAGAAACAATATAGTAATCTGGGCATAGAAACAATATAGAATTCTAGGCACATGCAGTAATTCTGGGCACATGCACTAATACAGGGACCATCAAGTCAATTCTGGGCACAAGCACATTACAAACTGTAGCACAAGCTTGTCGTTCTGGGCACAAGCTTCAAGTTCTGTCTGTATGTTACAAAATAAGCCCAGATGGTAGCACAAGCTTGTCGTTCTGGGCACATTACAAACTGTAGCACATTACAAACTGTAGCACAAGCACATTACAAACTGACCATCAAGTTGCAGATCAAACATTACAGAACGACCATCTGTCTGTAGCACAAGCTTGTCGTTCTGGGCACAAGCTTCAAGTTCTGTCTGTATGTTCCCAGAACGACCATCTGTCCAAGAACAATGGTCCCAGAATTCTCCATCTCATAGACAGATGGTCCCAGAACGACCATCTGTCCAAGAACAAGCTTCAAGTTCTGTCTGTATGTTCCCAGAACGACCATCTGTCCAAGAATTATGGGCACAAACATTACAGACAGACAGACCATAATTCCGGGCACAAACATTAACGACGACACAAACATTACAGACAGACCATAATTCTGGTTCACGCGGCACAAACATTACAGACAGGCAGCTTCAAGTTTCTTGGACAGGCCATAATTCTGGTTCACGCGGCACAAACATTACAGACAGGCAGCTTCAAGCTTCTAGACAGGCAGCAACGCTTCAAGTTTCTTGGACCATCTGTAGTTCTATTCCCTTGTTGCAGCACGCTTCAAGTTTTTCCTCGGAGTAATTTTCTTAACTAGCCACTTGACAGTCCTTGCAGGAGAAGTAGGAGGAGTTTCCACACGGACTACTGCTGCATCAGTACTAACATTTTGAGGTTCAATGGTTTGTTCATCCACAGTTTGAGGTTCAATGGTTGTTTCTTCATCCACACGGACTACAACTGTTTCTGCATCCACAGTTTGAGGTTCAATGGTTGTTTCTTCGTTAGGGGCACTAGTCTGAGATGTAGCAGCTTGAAACTCTCCTCCCAACTGCCAAACAACTCTTTTAAAGCCTTCTCCTTTCCCTTCCAAACTGTGTCATAACCAATAGTCACATTGTGAACTCCTTGAAGCGTATCTTGCAATTCCTTAGCACCCATATGGGGTTTCTTCATAAGTAGTGGCAAAGCGTGAAAAGCTACCCATCCACTGCTTGGTGTAGTCGTCTTCCTCCTTCCACTAGACGTGCAAGTATGCGAATCGTGCAATACAGCAACCTGCAAAATTGTACAATTAGAACTTCGAACACAAACAATACCTAAATGCAAGACATACACATTGATAGAAATGTATGAATTAACATACCACAATGGTCGGTAGTCCTTTCTTTTCCGCTCGAGCATAAATCCTCCAAGGGCAATCTCCACCTTTACAATATCCGACATATCTGGTAGTTGAAGTTACATCGATTCCAAGCTCGAACTCATGCTTTATTGCATATTGCCTCATAGCAATTCGAAATTCCTTCATGTTAGGAAACAAACTTCCAGGTTGCATTGACAGATTCATTTTATCATACTGAACCCTCTTCTCATTTGGCAGGTAGTCTTCAAATGCTCGGTCTATATGATTGTCTCCAAAATTAATAGGCTCCGATTGATCCAAATTACTTGTATTTTCCTGTGCCTTTTCCCCCTCTTTGACGGCTTCATCTCTTACATTTTCCTTTCCCGTTTCCCCCTCATTGAGTCCTAGATTACAATACATCTCCATCTCATTTGCAACATCACGTCTCCCTTCCTCCTCCCAAAAATCACATAGTACCATAGATTCCCAATCTAACCTCGATTGGTCTTGTACATTTTCATCTTCATTATTTGCACCTAATGCAACTAGCGGTAATGAACTAGAACAAGGCGGTGCTGAATAAGTCATGGGACCTGCCATTAATTCAACCAATAATGTACAAAATTAAAGGTTACATTTGCACGCTTCTTACCACAGCAAGGCACAAAATTCTACCTGGATTTTCAGATATGCCTATGTTTCCATCCATTGTCGATCCACTGCATTGTCGATCCATTATCGCGGTAGGAACGAAGACGGCGAAGAATCCGAGCGAAGTGAAACGCAGGCGCGGTCTGGGTCAAAGGACACCTGGATCTGCAATTCTGGATCGAGACGTTTGGCTCTTGAGCGCATGAAAGAAAATGGTAAGGGAAAGAAAAGAAAGGTGGCGACTTTACCTCACCGAGATCTCTACCTGACCAGGCGAAAGCGATGGGGAGTGGAGCGACTGAAGCGCGGGGGAGGCAAGGAGGGGAGTTGCCACGGTGACGGCGGGAGAGCAACGACGGTCGCGAGGGAGAATGGAGGACTACTCACGGTGAAGCCGATGGAGGACGCGACGGCAATGGAGGACTACTCACGGCGCCGGCGCAGGGGGACGGAAGCCGGAGTCAAGGAGCCTAATACTGACCTAAACCTGTTAATGGTGGACTCATGTCCATTTCAGAGGGAGGGCTATACCCAGCTGTTCCATAAGGGAGAAACCCTCTCCTACACCTCCATTTCGTCGAAGCCACACCCACCGTGTTTCATAAAGTCAAATTTCTCGGTGGAAGAGGGGGTTGGATTCTGGAGCTGGGATCTGCTCGTACGGTGCTTACGTGACGGTGAAGCTGCTGTCCGGAGACGGTTGCGCCACGTCACGTTTCAACCTGCAACGACAAGGACTACACGCCTGTAGTAGTAGTATATGATATGATACGGGTATTATATAATACTACTGTAGGAGTATTCATTATCAGGTGGGGAACGGCACGGCTAACATGTGATTCGTGCCACGCATGCATGCATGCCAAAGCGTAGATACGCGTATTATATGCCTCCAGGTACGGTGCGACCGACCGGCTAGATACGCCTCGAATCGCAATAGATTTTTTTTTAAAACAAAAGACAAAGGTTGCGATGCACTACATTATGCGTGCATGCATTACCCGTCTGTGCGTAGATACAGGGTGGAACTGTATTTCTACTAGGGATGAAAACGGTGGGAAACAGTATTTATTCTATAATCAGTTTTTCCTTTGATTGTGAACAAATAGGATATATAAAATACAATACAAATTTATATTCTTGTTTTTAACATCCATCTTGTTAAGATTCATAAAAGGTAAACCTCAAATTCATCCTACATTTTCTCAAATAATAGATATAAACTTCGGTATGGATTCGGAAACAAATTCGGTAATTTTTTCAACTTTTTGTGTTGTAGGGAGCAAATAATACATAAAACAACTTATATAATATTTTATTCATATTTGTATTAATGTGTTTGGTAACATAAGAAAAGACCAACATCAAATTTTATACGTATCTATTTTAAAATATTAAATTTGTTCTAACAGTTCGGATTACGACTTTCATTCCTAATTTCTACTACGGTGCTAGAGGGGTTCCATTCGAAACTGAAACGTGGAACCGGAAGAACGTTCTAGAAGGCGTCTCCCTGCGAATGTGATATGCATGTGGGCGATGGTGGTAGTGCGTCTGACAGGAAAGCAGGGAACGTGCTGTTGTTTCACTTCCACCAGCAATAAAAGAAAAAGGCACAGAGGTTGTCCGTTGTCCGCTACCGGGAGCTATGTAGTTAGTAGTGCGTGTGTACGTCTGATCGCAATGAGTACCCGAGACCGCTACCCATATTTACTCCATTAGAAAAATATATATGAGCTAAATTTCTATTCATAGATTTTTTTTGGACAGAAATCTTCGGTAAACGGCTATTACAACGTTCAACTCTGACCCCTATACGTTAACTCCGCGGGTATAAAAATACTCAATATAAATTTAACCAAAACCAAACCATAGATTTGAGCACTTGGCCTAGCCCAAAATAAATGAAGCAGTAGCTATATGATCTTTTTCTACTCTAGAAGTCCACAAACAGTTGTGTAATCCACATATAGTCGTACTCGTCCTAGTCATATCCTTGTCCAATCAATTGTATAGGTATAGTTTCCTAGCGGATTTTATAGTTGTTTATTGTGCAGCTATGCAATTAGATATTGTTTCTACGGATCTCAGCACAATATTATTCATGTCGTCTGATTTTTGCGACCGCGTGTGTCTATATTGTTAGAATTTAAATGGTGTGATGTTTAATTATAGCACATGGTTTATTTAATTTTGATGTTTAGTAGATGATATTTTTTATAAGTCATTATATTTGTTGATTCATGTTTAGCGCATATGATATATGTCTAATCTTTATGGGTACACATGACCCGACAGGTAAGCCATACTGAAAGTCACCTAGAGGGGGTAAATAGGCGAAACCTGAAAATTATAAACTTTGAACACGCACTTCACCCAGGGTTAGGGTTAGAAATAAATATTAGTGAATTCAGAGTGTGGAAGATAGTTCTTATTGCTATGAGTTGCTCAATCAATGCGGATAACTTTGGGAGCTAACTCAAAACAATATGAGCAAGAGAACTTTTAGTGAGAGAGGAGAGGGAAGAAACAAATAGAATGGTGAAGATCAACACGAGTGGATACGGTGATTTGTTTCCCGAGGTTCGGTTTCAAAGAACCTACTCCCCGTTGAGGAGGCCACAAAGGCCGGGTCAATTTCAACCCTTTCCCTCTCTCAATCGGTCACTTAGACCGCTTGAGTGCTTCTTCTTAATCTCACTGGTCACTTAGACCCCGCAAGAATCACCACACAATTAGGTGTCTCTTGCTAGCTTTAAAAATCACTTGGAAAGATTAGAAGGAGAAGAAGAAAGCAACCAAGCAACAAGAGCAACAAATGAAACATAAATCACCCTCTCTCAAGTCACTAAACACTTTTGATTGTTTGATTTGATTTTAGCACTTGGAGATGATTGAAGGCTTTGAATGTGTCTTTGGAGTGTATTCTTTGCTCTTGTATTGAATGTAGAGGGTGAAAAGCTTGTATAACTTGAATGGTGGTGGTTGGGGTATTTATAGCCTCAACCACTTATTCTAGCCGTTGGATGTTCTGTCTGTCGACGGGCACACAGGACAGTCCAGTGGTGCACCGGATGCTGCACTGTTCACTGTCCGGTGAGTGCCACGTCAGCTGACCGTTTGGGTTTGGAGTTGTTGACTATTGAAGTCGTCTGTCCTTGTGGTGCATCGGACAGTACGGTGGCACACCGGACAGTCCGGTGCGACCTAACCGTCGCAGACTATCACTGACTTCTGACGCTGTAGGCTACCGTGGCAGTCGACCGTTGGCGAAGTCAACCATTGCTGGTGGGCTCACTGGACAGTCCGGTGCACACCGAACAGTCCGATGAATTTTAGTGGACGAGCGTTAAGAATTCCCGAGAGCGGCCAGTTCGTGGAGTGCTCCAGCCTGGGCACCAGACACTGTCCGGTGCACACTGGACAGTTCGGTGCGCCACAGGCTACAGCAAGTCTGTTTTACTCCAAACTTGTAGAATTGCCCCCAAGGTCTTTTTCTTTGTATGTGTATATGAACTTTATGCTGCTGGGAAGAGAACAACTAGGCAAACTAGTTAGTCCATAAGGTTTGTGTCACACCCGATTTTGGAAGGCAAACCGAATGCGAACCATATACGTGCTAGAATCAGAAACTCACGTACACAGCGATTACATAATTGGACATCATCACACAATGCTCGAAATAAATAGCGAAAAGGTACTTCATTACATCAAGATGTCCAATACATCCACAAAGTCTAATACATAACCATTGTCTTTAACATAACTATCAAAGTGCGGAAATACGAAACGTAGAAGCTAAGCCTACACAGGCAGTTGACTGGGGGTTGCCACTAAGTAAACTAAAACTCGTCATATTCCTGGAACTCCTCGTAGTCATCCATGTTGCCAGCATCACCTCCTGAGCACTGAGTGCAGTGGGGACAACCTGGGGTGGGGTGGTTTGTAAAGCAAGGGTGAGTACACATCAACGTACTCAGCAAATGTCCCGTTTGGTTAAAGTGGACTAGCTATATGTGGGGTTGAAGTTAAGCAGTTGCTTTTAGTTGGTCAAGTATTTATTATTAGTAGTAGAGCCAAGTTTTAGTAATAAACCCAGTTATTACCCAAAAGTACTCCCTCAAAAGAGGAAATACCAGAGATCAGATTTTATAACATCATTATTAACCATCATCATAAAAGTATCCAAAGTTCTTCTAATCAAAGAGGATCCCAAGGCTGCTCTTAACCATGAGCTAGGTTGATATACCCGTTTTTAACACTCTGTAGAGGTTGTACAATTTACCCACAAGTTGTGATCCCTTTATGCCTCGGGTCGATCAAACCCTCAAACACTACCAAGGTGAGTTGGCAAGGTTTCACTACGTAGCCTTTACAAAGACTCCCCTGGTGCATAGCTGCTCGTTAGGTTTCGCTAGTCATACAAACGCAGTACACCTCCCCAAGGTGGGTGACTAACAAAACAAAATCGAAAGAACCTCTGCACCCCAACCTTGGCAGAGCGAGCACTACGCCCCGGCCCCCATTGACGGCCCTCTGGCAAAGCCAACTACACCCCCAGGTTCATCTAATTAATCAGCTAAGGGCGTCCCATTCCACCCTCATGGTTGCACTGTTATCCCGGGTGGTCACTCCACGAACAGGTCCTTACGGAGAGGTACTCAGGAAAAAGACCTGAGCCCCCTAGAGTATCACAAGTTCATCAACATAATCAGGATAACAGTATCGTATCATAAATGTTCACATCATGTTCATTGATTAAAGTTAAGGCAATAGCAAAATGCTAACCATGATAACCCAAAAGGTAAACAAGGATAAGTAAATACAGACTCGTCAATCCTTAGGTTTCATAAAGTAATGAGGGATAGTGAATCATAAAGTATGTAGGACATAATAGGTTAGAGGACACTTGCCTTCACCAGGTTGTTGCTCAGGGAGGTCTCCAACAACACACTCAGGAACCTCGGACTGCTCGTTGTCTAAATAAAGTGAGCATGCATTCAATACATTTAGAAAGTACAAATGAACATCACACCAAACATGTACAAACATTGGAACACATCTTAAAAGGCACAATACTACATAAGGGATAATGGGTTCAAAGCATAACATAAACTATAACATAAACCAACTTCATTTGGAAATAGATTATTACTTCTCTAAGTGTTACTCACAAATACATAGCATAGTTCAATTTATTTTATTGTGACCTAAAAATTAGGACAGAGATGAATTCATGTAATACACATTATTAATCTTACAAGATTAAACATGCTTTAATCTCTAGGGTTTTCCCTTTTTATTTTATTAAATAAACAAATCTAAACATATTCTAGTTCATAGTTAACTATAAAATTAGAAAACACAGAATGTAAATGGAACTAATTTATTTAAACAGAGGATAATTCTATGAACATTTTGCAATTTGAATCACTAAATCTGGAGTTCATATGTAAAAGATATGAAATAAACAAGTTTAGGAGTTGAAAATACAAAATTAAGCCCTATTCTGTAATTATTTAAAAGGATAGGGTCTGTTTGTAATAACTCAGGGACCTACGCGTAAAGTCTAAGGACGGTGGGTTCTATTCGCAGAAAGCCGAGGGGGTCTTAAGCAAAGCAACCACCGCGAAACGGTATCCTGGCTTCTTGGCCATCCGATCAGGAACGGACGCCCGAGATTAGAAGCGGGAGAACGGGATCAGACGCGAGGGCTGACCAGCGTGTCCCACGCATCAGCGGCCCGGGTATCCTCGGTGCGGGATGCGAGTGCGGGCGCTCCCTGGCGGGCGAGGCCCACGGGTCGACGACTCGGACCAACAGGGGGGAAACGGCGGGAGCCTGACAAACAGGGCCGCGGGGAGGTCGGGCCCGCTAGTCAGCGGTGGAGGACACGCGCAGGCGCGATATCGCGGGCGCGTGCTGACAGACAGGGCCCTCCAGGCAGTGACCAAGAGTGGGGAAAGAAAAGGGGAGGCTGACAAGCGGGTCCTCCTTGTCAGGACCATCGTCTACCTCGATAGTGCGCACGGCGCGAGCGCCATGGCCGGAGCCAGCGACTCCGCGCGGGCGAACAAGGCACGGGGCGGCGGCGGTTGGCCGGGCGGACTCGGTTCGATGGCGCGGGACCAGAACCGATGATCACCAGTGACTAATTGACGGAACAAAGGAAATGGGGGAGAGAGAAGAGAAAGTCCGGCGGGGAAATTCACCTCGGGTGGAGCAGGGATGAGGACGAGGCTGGGTGTAACGGTGGCGGAGCACGATCGCGGACGGTGGCCGAGCTCTACCGACGACGAATTCAGGCACAGGGAGCCTGGCGACGGGGAAGCTCCGGCGGGCTTGAAGAACCGGCGCGCGCAGCTCGGGTGAGTAGGCAGAGGTGAAATGAGCGAGGCAGGGGGGAAGTGGGGTGTGCGGGGACTTGTAGAGGGGGTCAGGGTGCCGATTTGGAGCTGGGTGGCGACGTGGGCGAGGTAATCTCGGCGTGTGTGCGCGCGATCCACGCAGGCGAGCGGTTGAAGGAGGAGGGGGAGGGACTGGCGAGCGGGGCCCGCGGGACAGTGGCACAGACGCGCGAGCGCGTAACGAGCCGAAGTGCCGATAGGGCGACCCCACTGAACATCGAGAGGGAGAAAGGGAAGAGGGGCACGGGTCGGCGCCGACAGGCGGGGCCCACCTGTCAGAGACCGAAGGCGCGTGGGTGAAGCTGGGCTTAGTGGGCCAACTGGGCTGCTTTGTCTTTTTCTTTTTCTCTAAATTTTCTTATTCCTTTTCTATTTCTTTTCTCTAGGGTTTTCAAATCCAAATTCAAACTAGGTTTAAAATTCAAATAAATTCAAACTTGTGCAACACTTCAAAGAATATTTTAAGCCCAGCATGATGCAACATGTCATGACCCATAATGTTTTGGCAAAAATAAATAATTAAATCCCGTAACTTTAAGTTATTTCTACTCAAAAAGGGAAAAAAGGGAGAGAGAATCTAGAGAGATAAAACCTAGAGTGAGTGAGAGAGAAGAGTAACACATGAATTTGGGTGATAATTAGAAAGAAATTTTATACCCCCAAATTTAGGGTGTTTCAGACCTATCCCCCTTAAAAGAATATCGCCCTCGAGATTCAGGGCTAGCTAGAAAAGAGCTCAGGGTACTTAGTGATAGGAACGGGGGTGCCCGATCTTCGGTCAGGTGAAGGTAACTATCGATTTGGTGGAGATGTCATACAGACGATCCAGCTTCCAATCAACAAGACTAGAACCCCGCAATCGCAGCACCACTTCTCCTCTGGTTATCAACCATGCGCTGCTTGATTGACCTCACCACGAAGGAACAAGCAAGAACAAGAAAGAACAAGAAAGAACAAAGACACAAGCAAGAACAAGAAAGAACACAATCTGAAAAATTGTGGATGGATGATTAAGCTCTCGAGTTAGGGTCTCACAAACCGATCTACGGCGAACCGTTCTTGACAGATTTAACTTAAGCAAAACCCACCTCTAACAAGAATGTGGCGGCTACTAATAAAGACCATAGGGTTATGCAAGACCCCCTAGACGCGCCCCTAATGGGCTCAACGAAGATAGACGGCCCAAAAGGCCAAAAGACGGCGTCGTAGCACCGGGACAGATTCTGGACATCAACTTGTTTAGACAATTCCCGTCGATTCTGGATGAATTTGGACCTGAAACTGGTACCATTGGAAGCTCCTCGAAATTATCTTTCCATCCATATAAAGAACGTCCAAATCTGACTCCGTATGCGACTTGGGCGCCCATTTTATTACGGGCTGTTCCTGGAATCTGAAACTGAAATGAACTCGAATCGGTTTGGGCCTCCATCTTGATCCAGACGTCCTAGCTGGTCCTCTCCTTCATTCCTAAGTACAATTAAATCATCAGGTAGCATACTACTCCCAAATGCACAAGAATAATTACTTAGGAACGAGATCACTTGTAAATTTAATTGTCGAGCACATGCGCGAGTAATTGAGGAGTCAACTTGAGGAGTGTTGTTTGTATCCATGGGAGTGATGTCCTCATCACTTAGCTTTCAGATCATCCTCTCATTCCCAGGTGGCTTCTTCTTCTGAGTGGTGACCCCATTTGACTTTGCACATCCTGATGGTACTTCTCTGAGTGACCCGGTCTGGTGTCTCCAGAATTTGAGTTGGCTTCAAAAATATATGTCAGATCTTCTTGAACTTCAAGATCCTCTACTAGCAACTGCTCTTCTGGCACTCTTAAGCATTTCTTCAACTGAGACACATGGAACACATCGTGCACAGTGGATAGATTCTCCGGTAAGCTGAGTTGATAAGCCACTTTTCCACGTCTTTCTTGAATCTAATATGGCCCAATATATCAGGGTGCTAGCTTGCCTTTGACTCCAAAACTTTTGGTTCCTCTGATGGGCGACACCTTCAAGTAGACATAGTCTCCCACTTCAAAACTGAGTTCCCTTCTTCTGGTGTCAACATAGCTTCGCTGTCTGGACTGCGCTGCCTTTAAATTCTCTCGGACCATTCTGATGTTCTCTTCAGCTTCAAGCAAAATATCTGGTCCGAACACCTGTCTTTCACCAGGTTGGTCCCAATGCAACGGAGTTCTACAATTCCTCCCGTAGAGCGCTTCAAATGGTGACATCTTCAGACTGGCTTGATAGCTGTTGTTGTAAGAGAATTCTGCATATGGTAATCTCTTGTCCCAACCTATCTTATCTTGCAAAGCACAAGCCCTCAACATATCCTCCAGAATCTGATTGGTTCTCTCTGTTTAACCATCTGTCTGTGGGTGGTAAGCTGAACTGAACTTCAAGTGTGTGCCCAAAGCTTCCTGCAACTGCTGCCAAAAATGGGAGGTGAACTGGGTGCCTCTATCTGATACTATCTTCTTCGGAACGCCATGCAAGCACACAGTCTGAGCCATGTATAATTCGACCAACACTACACTATTGTAGGTGGTCTTGACTGGTATGAAATGGGTCGCCTTTGTCAAACGGTCCATTACTATCTAGATGGAGTCATAACCAATACGAGTGCGAGGCAAACCGACTATGAAATCCATTCCGATCTCATCTCATTTCCACTAAGCAATCTGCAATGGCTGCAACAAACCTGCAGGTCTTTGATATTCTGCTTTAATCCTCTGACAACTGTCACATACAGCCACATACTCCGCTATCTCCCTTTTCATACCGTACCACCAGAATCTTTTCTTTAAGTCTTAGTACATCTCTCACTATCATGGTGTATAGAGTATGCTGTCTCATGAGCTTCCTTAAGAATTAGTTCCCGGATCGATTTGATATCGGGAACACATAGTCTGTCCTTGAACCATACCACTCCTTCTGCATCTTCACGGAAATCCTTGCCTTTCCCATCTATGATCAGCTGCCGAATCTCGTTGATCTTTTCATCACCCTTATGACCTTTCCTGATATCTTGCTCTAGAGTGGGTTCCAACTCGATTGCCACTCCTTGAGTGTTGTTCAAAAATCCGAGACTTAATCTGTCAAACTCCTTCGCTAGCTCGTACGACATCGGGTAAGCGGCCAACATATTGACTTGACTCTTTCTACTCAGAGCATCTGCAACCACGTTTGCTCTGCTGGGGTGATAATGAATCTCCAGCTCATAGTCCTTGATCAATTCTAACCATCTTCGCTGCCTCATGTTTAACTCTGACTGAGTGAATATATATTTGACTCTTGTGGTCCATGTAGATATCACACTTCTGCCCATAAAGATAATGCCTCCAGGTCTTCAATGCATGAACCACGGCTGCTAATTCCAGATCATGAGTAGGATAATTCTTCTCATGAATCTTCAATTGTCGGGACGAGTATGCCACTACTCTCCCTTCCTGCATTAACACACATCCCAGTCAGGTGTACGAAGCATCACAATATATTGAGAATGGCTTGTGAACATCTGGCAGAATCAATACTGGTGTCGTTGTCAACTTCTCCTTCAATGTCTCAAAGGACTTCTGGCATGCTGGGGTCCACTTGAACTCAACCTTCTTTACTAACAAGGCTGTCATTGGCCTGGCAATCTTGGAGAAACCTTCAATGAAACACCCGATAATAACCGGCCATTCCGATGAAACTCTTGATTCCTCAGACATCTTTTGGTGCTTTCCAGTCCAAGATAGTTGTTACCTTCTTCAGATCTATAGCCAATCCCTCTTGATTTATAATGTGACCCAAGAATAGGACTTCACTAATCTAGAACTCGCACTTGCTGAGCTTGGCATACAGCTGACAATCCCGTAGCTTCTGAAGTACCTTCCTCAAATAATCCTCATGCTCTTGCTCATTCTGGGAATATATAAGAATATCATCAATGAACACTACTACGAACTTATCGAGGTAGTCCATGAACACATTGTTCATCAAGTACATGAAGTAAGCTGGCGCATTCGTCAAACCGAATGACATGACCGTGAACTCATATAGTCCATACTTGGTGATCAATGTTGTCTTCGGTATATCCGAAGGTTGGATTCTAAGCTGATGGTAGCCTGACCTCAGATCTATCTTTGAGAACACACTGGCTCCTCTCAACTGATCGAATAAGTCTTCAATTCTGGGTAGGGGGTACTTATTCTTGACAGTGACTTCATTCAAAGCTCGGTAATCGATGCACATCCTCTTTGTGCCATCCTTCTTCTCCACAAATAACACTGGTGCTGCCCAAGGCGAGGTACTTGGTCTGATGTAGCCTTTCTCTGACAGCTCATCAATCTGCTTCTTGAGTTCCACCAATTCTGGTCTGGACACTCGATAGGCTCTCTTGGAAATAGGGGCGGTGCCTAGTATAAGCTCTATGGCAAATTCAACCTTCCTTTCAGGTGGCATACCTGGTAACTCCTCGGGAAACACAACTGGGAATTCTGACACTACATGGATAGCCTCTGATGGTTTAATCTCCTCAATATGGGCGGTGACTTGGTGACAACTCCCTTTCCTTGGTCCAGATAAGACCAACTCCACTAACACTTCTTCTCCTAATAAGGACACTAACTTCACAGTTCTCTTGTCACAGCTAAGACTGGCTTGATACTTGGTTAGCCAATTCATCCCTAGGATGACATCTATAGTTGTATCCTGGTTTCCCATAACTATTAAATCAGCGGGAAACTCTATCCCCCTTATTTGAACCTTTGCACTAGGGCAAAATCTATCTATTTGGGTCCTTCCACCAACTGAACTAACTCTCATAGGTGGATACATGGGTGCTACTGGTATATTATGTGATTCCACCTATGATGCAGTCACAAAAGAATGTGTTGCTTTAGTATCAAATAAGACATTTGTGGAATGGTACTCGACTGAAAACGTACCTAGTTCCACTCCTGGAGTCTCCTGGACTGTGTCGACCTCCAAGTGGTTCACCTTTCCATACTGGGCACGAGGTTGCCCATGGTTGTTGCCTCCTTGCTGCATTGCATTCTGTTTGACTAGGGCATTGGGAGCTGGCTGCTGCTGGGTTGCTTTCTTTGGGCAATGATTTGCCCAATGGCCTTGTTCCCCATAGTGGAAACATGCACGACTTCCTCCTTGAGCTGGCGCTGCCTGATTGTTCTGGTTGGTTGTTGGGGCAGGAAGACGGGCTACCTGGTTGCTCTGACGCTGGTGTTGATTTCCTCCTTGCTGGTTGTTCTGACGTTACTGCTGCTGCTGAGGAAACTGCCTCTGATACTGCTGCTGCTGGTTCTAACACTGATGCTGGTGCTGGTGACCTTGCTTGAATGGCTGAGGTGGGTTGCCTGAGTAGCAAGGACAGCTTCTACTCCTAACCTAAGGTCCACCAATCTTGCGTTTCCTGTCCTCCATCTCCCGACGCTTCCTTTCTGTCATGATTGCTCTATCGATCAGATGCTGGAAGGTGGGGAAGATGTGGTTCATCAGCTGATAGTGGAGGGGATCAACCAATCCTCTCAGAAAGCGGTACAGCCTCTTAGCATCCGTGTTGACGTCTTCTTGGGCATAACGCGACAGCTGCAGAAACTTATCCCTGTACTCGCTGACGGACAAGGGACCTTGCTTCAAGGCGAGAAACTCCTCCTTCCTCACTATCATCAGTCCCTCGGGCACATGGTAGTGACGAAATTTGTCTCTGAATTCTTCCCAAGTGACGCTTCAGGGTTGGCATGAGTGGCGAGGTAAGACTCCCACCAAGACTGGGCTACTCCCCTCAGCTGTCGGGGACCGTACAACACCTTCTCACAATCGTTGCACTGGGCAGTGTGTAACTCACGCTCCACGGTACGCAGCCAATCTTCGGCGTCCATGGGATCAGTAGAATGGGCAAAAACAGGGGGATGGACCCTCATGAACTCTGCCAGCTTGTCTCTGGGCACTTGAGGCATCTGGACTTGCACCTGAGGCTGAGGCGGTGGTGGCTGCTACTGCACTTGCTGCATTGCTGCTAAGGTCTGTCTGATTGCCTGAACTGCTTGAGTTTGCATCAGGAACATTTGCTCAATGGTCATCAGGGGTGGCGGTGGCAAATGCTGTTGTGGGGCTGCCTCCTCTTAGGTTGCCTGCTGTTCAGGCTGAGCACGCCTCACACCTCTGTGCCTGTTCTCACACATATGTAGAAATCACACACATATATCAAATCTGACTCTGCAGTCTTTCAGTATAAGAAAAGATGTATAGAAAATCTCCATAGCACTGAACAAATGACCATCTTCACTGACAGCTTCTCAGATAAGGAGGAAAGTGGAAATAATTGGATTACCCAACTAAATAACTGACTTTATTAATAACTACACCAAGTTGTAGGGGATACCCACAACTTGATGACAATCATTACAAAGATCCAACTTCGTTACATGTCCATCATAACAAGCATCCAACATACGATAAGCAAGCTAACTCGAACTAAGACTAACTAGACTAAGATGCTGAAGTAAGCATTATTACAGACTCCGACTCCATCAATCTATGGATCTAAATCTATGTGGGTCCTGCAGTCTGGGGTACCATAGTCGAAGCGACCACGGGGCGGTGAACGATAAGGGTGCTGAATCCTGACAGGGGCGGGAGAACCACCATCCAGATAGTGGCGTGCTGCGCACTTAGCACGCAATTCCACAACCTTCGCCCGAACTTTGCCCAACTCGTCAAGGGCGTGGTCCAACTCTGTGTTGAGCACGACAGCCAAGTTGACCATGCTGTTCAGCCTGGGATTGCCCTTACCAACTGGCGAGGCAATCACACCTCCAGCACTGGCGGTCGAACGACGAGGGTAGTACTTCAGGTCGAGGCCATCAGCTACCCTGCTGAACAACGAGCAATACTGAGAACGTGTCCGTCGTGCTGCATCTTGCATGGCTGCCTTGGCAGTATCCCTCTCAGTAATAGAGTAGTGCTCTGAGAAGGCCTCTGCACCCCGGAGATCATCGTTTGGATGGCGCACCAAGCAAGTAGCCTCCCACTGGTCCGGGTATAGCCCGCGACGATGCTGGTAGACTACACAACGGTACTCGATGGACCAAGTGTGTCGGTCGAAGGTCCAACGCAACAGGGTATCAAAAGCATCGTGGAAGTGACACCCGCGAGCGGCGTCACGAGTGATGGGTCTAGCGATCCATCCCTTCGGCTCTGGCTCCTCTGAGAGCTCCGTGCTGTGGCTCGAACTGCCACTGGCATCATCGTCTCCGTCTTCGTCTCTATCAGGGTCTCCTCCAGCAGCCGGGATGCCCTGTGGTGGTGTAGGGGGCATCTCTAGCTGAGGAGCAGGGGAAGGCGACCTCTTAGACTCCACCTCCTACTGAGGCGAGGGGGAAGAGTCCTACTGCTCTTGCTCCTGCTCCTGGCATCGGCGCTCCTGCTCCTCGTGCAGGCGATGATGCAGTCTCTCCAGTTGACTGGACTGACCTAGCACTGTGCGGCGCAGTGGACGCTCCGCCAGGCGAGAAGGCAAAAAGGGGATCACAGACTTATGTGCAGTGCACCTGATACGGGCCATCTACAAAAGACATCATAAGCACAAGAGTAAGAGTAGAACTATGAGACCAGAAAGTAAACAGAAAGAAAAGTGAGACAAAACTTTTTGAGATAAGTAGATAACATAGAGTTGGTCAAGATGACCAACTTTTGAAAAGACTCTAAGGTCAAGGTAAGAGTAGGGGTCTATAGTCCTTAGGGCGACCATTCTAGTCTAGGTTAGCAGTCCTACAGTCAGCAAGGCTTTGATACCACTTATGTCACACCCTGTTTTGGAAGGCAAACCGAATGCGAACCATGTACGTGCCAAGATCAGAAACTCACGTACACAGCGATTACATAATTGGACATCATTACACAATGCTCGAAATAAATAGCAGAAAGGTAATTTATTACATCAAGATGTCCAAGACATCCACAAAGTCTAATACATAACCATTGTCTTTAACATAACTATCAAAGTGAGGAAATACGAAACGTAGAAGCTAAGCCTACACAGGCAGCTGTCTGGGGGTTGCCACTAAGTAAACTAAAACTCGTCACATTCCTAGAACTCCTCGTAGTCATCCATGTTGCCAGTATCACCTCCTGAGCACTGAGTGCAGTGGGGACAACCTGGGGTGGGGTGGTTTGTAAAGCAAGGGTGAGTACACATCAACGTACTCAACAAATGTCCCGTTTGGTTAAAGTGGACTAGCTGTATGTGGGGTTGAAGTTAAGCAGTTGCTTTTAGTTGGTCAAGTATTTATTATTATTAGTAGAGCCAAGTTTTAGTAATAAACCCAGTTATTACCCAAAAGTACTCCCTCAAAAGAGGAAATACCAGAGATCAGATTTTATAACATCATTATTAACCATCATCATAAAAGTATCCAAAGTTCTTCTAATCAAAGAGGATCCCAAGGCTGCTCTTAACCGTGAGCTCGGCTGATATACCAGTTTTTAACACTCTGCAGAGGTTGTACACTTTACCCACAAGTCATGATCCCTTTATGCCTCGGGTCGATCAAACCCTTAAACACTACCAAGGTGAGTCAGCAAGGTTTCACTACGTAGCCTTTACAAAGACTCCCCTGGTGCATAGCTGCTCGTTAGGTTTCGCCAGTCGTACAAACGCAGTACACCTCCCCAAGGTGGGTGACTAACAAAACCAAATCAAAAGAACCTCTGCACCCCAACCTTGGTAGAGCGAGCACTACGCCTCGGCCCCCATTGACGGCCCCTTGGCAAAGCCAACTACACCCCCAGGTTCATCTAATTAATCAGCTAAGGGCATCCCATTCCACCCTCATGGCTGCACTGTTATCCCGGGTGATCACTCCACGAACAGGTCCTTACGGAGAGGTACTTAGGAAAAAGACCTGAGCCCCCTAGAGTATCACAAGTTCATCAACATAATCAGGATAACAGTATCGTATCATAAATGTTCACATCGTGTTCGTTGATTAAAGTTAAGTCAATAGCAAAATGCTAACCATGATAACCCAAAAGGTAAACAAGGATAAGTAAATACAAACTAGTCAATCCTTAGGTTTCATAAAGTAATGTTGGACAGTGAATCATAAAGTATGTAGGACATAATAGGTCAGAGGACACTTGCCTTCACCAGGTTGTTGCTCAGGGAGGTCTCCCACAACACACTCAGGAACCTCGGACTGCATGTTGTCTAAATAAAGTGAGCATGCATTCAATTCATTTGGAAAGTACAAATGAACATCACACCAAACATGTACAAACATTGGAACACATCTTAAAAGGCACAATACTACATTAGGGATAATGGGTTCAAAGCATAACATAAACTATAACATAAACCAACTTCATTTGGAAATAGATTATTACTTCTCTAAGTGTTACTCACAAATACATAGCATAGTTCAATTTATTTTATTGTGACCTAAAAATTAGAACAAAGATGAATTCATGTAATACACATTATTAATCTTACAAGATTAAACATGCTTTAATCTCTAGGGTTTTCCCTTTTTATTTTATTAAATAAAAAAATCTAAACATATTCTAGTTCATAGTTAACTATAAAATTAGAAAACACAGAATGTAAATGGAACTAATTCATTTAAACAGAGGATAATTCTGTGAACATTTTGCAATTTGAATCACTAAATCTAGAGTTCATATGTAAAAGATATGAAATAAACAAGTTTAGGAGTTGAAAATATAAAATTAAGCCCTATTCTGTAATTATTTAAGAGGATAGGGTATGTTTGTAATAACTCAGGGACTTGCGCGTAAAGTATAAGGACGGCGGGTTCTATTCGCAGAAAGCCGAGGGGGTCTTAAGCATAACAACCACCGTGAAAGGTTATCCTGGCTTCTCGGCCATCCGATCAGGAATGGACGCCCGAGATTAGAAGCGAGCGCGCGGGATCAGACGCGAGGGCTGACCAGCGGGTCCCACACGTCAGTGGCCCGGGTATCCCCGATGCGGGATGCGAGCGCGGCCGCTCCCTGGCGGGCAGGGCCCACGGGTCAGCGACTCGGACCAACAGGGGGGAAACGCGGGAGCCTGACAAATGGGGACGCGGGGAGGTCGGGCCCGCTAGTCAGCGGTGGAGGACACGAGTAGGTGCAAAATCGCGGACGCATGCTGACAGACGGGGCCCTCCACGCAGTGACCAAGAGTGGGGAAAGAAAAGGGGAGGCTGACGGGCGGGTCCTCCTTGTCAGGACCGCCGTCTACCTCGGCAGTGCGCACGGCGCGAGCACCATGGCCGGAGCTGGCGACTCCGCACAGGCGAAAAGGGCACGGAGCGGCTGCGGTTGGCCCGGCGGACTCGGTTCGATGGCACGGGACCGGAACCGACGATCACCGGCGACTAATTAACGGAACATAGGAAATGGGGGAGAGAGAATAGAATGTTCGGCGGGGAAATTCACCTCGGGTGGAGCAGGGATGAGGACAAGGCTGGGCGTAACGGCGGCGGAGCACGATCGCGGATGGCGGCTGAGCTCTACCGGCGACGAATTCGGGCGCAGGGAGCCTGGCGACGTGGAGGCTCCGGCGAGCTTGAAGAACCGGCGCGCGCAGCTCGGGTGAGTGGGCAGAGGTGAAATGAGCAAGGCAGGGGGGAAGTGGGGTGTGCGGGGACTTGTAGAGGTGGTCAGGGGGTCGGTTTGGAGCTGGGTGGCGACGTGGGTGCGGCGATCTCGGCGTGCATGCGCACGGTCCACGCAGGCGAGTGGTTGTAGGAGGAGGGGGAGGGACTGGCGAGCAGGGCCCGCGGGACAGTGGCACAGACGCGCGAGCGCATAACGGGCCGAAGTGCCGACAGGGCGACCCCACCGAATAGCGAGAGGGAGAAAGGGAAGAGGGGCGCGGGTCGGCGCCGACAGGTGGGGCCCACCTGTCAGAGACCGAAGGCGCGCGGGCGAATCTGGGCTTAGTGGGCCGACTGGGCTGCTTTCTCTTTTTCTTTTTCTCTAAATTTTCTAATTCCTTTTCTATTTCTTTTCTCTAGGGTTTTCAAATCCAAATTCAAACTAGGTTTCAAATTTAAATAAATTCAAACTTGTGCAACACTTTAAAGAATATTTTAAGCTCAGCATGATGCAACATGTCATGACCCATAATGTTTTGGCAAAAATAAATAATTAAATCCCCCTAACTTTAAGCTATTTCTACTCAAAAAGGGAAAAAAGGGAGAGAATCTAGAGAGATAAAACCTAGAGTGAGATAGAGAGAAGAGTAACACATGAATTTGGGTGATAATTAGAAAGAAATTTTATACCCCAAACTCAGGGTGTTGCAGTTTGTGATGGTCGTCAAACACCAAAATCAATTATAGAAAATGGTTAAGGCCATTTCCCTTTCAATCTCCCCCTTTTTGGTGATTGATGCCAACACAAACCAAAGCAAATACAAAGTGTAGAAATGTAGCTTGTTTGCATTTGACAGATATGCATAAGTTACTTTGAAATGAAATCAGTTCTAAGCATATATGGTTGTTTTGATATATTTAACATTTCAGACCACATTTGCACCACATAGCTTGTTTTTGCAAATCTTTTGGAAAAATCTTTTCAAATTCTTTTGCAATTAGCCATTATTATAAGAATATGATTTCTAAAAGCATTTTCAGGTTTTGAAAGATTCTCATTTGTTTCAAATGCTTTTCCTTTGGCTAAATAAAAGCCCCCCTAAAAAGTTCTCCCCTAAGCTGTCAAGAGGGTTTTGGCAATTGATTTTGTCGGGGACCATAATTAGGGGTACCCTCAAGACGCCTAATTCTCAGCTGGTAACCCCCATCAGCATAAAGCTGCAGAGGCCTGATGGGTTTGATTAAGTCAGGGATCAGTCCATACGAGTGACTTGACCACGCCACGCCCGAGCCTAGCCTCGGGCGAGGGCACCCGACCCTAAGATGACTCCGTCTCGCCTGAGGCCTCCTCTTTCACGGCAGACGCATCTCCGGCTCGCCCTAGGCCCCGCCTTCGATAAGAAGAAACCCTGACTAAATCACCGCGCCAACCGACCCAGTCACCGGGGCGTTTAACGCAAAAGGTAAGACCGACGGGCGACCAGACTTCGCCAGAGGTGCCATAGGAGGCTCTGCCCGACCCAGGGCTCGGACTCGGGCTAAGGCCCCGGAAGACGGCGAACTCCGCTCCGCCCGACCCAGGGCTCGGACTCGGGCTAAGGCCCCGGAAGACGGCGAACTCCGCTCCGCCCGACCCAGGGCTCGGACTCGGGCTAAGGCCCCGGAAGACGGCGACCTTCGCCTCGCCCGACCCAGGGCTCGGACTCCGCCTCGGCCTCTGCCGAACGATCTCCGCCTCGCCCAACCCAGGGCTCGGACTCTGCCTCTGTCTTGCAGGACGGACTCGACCTCGGCTTCGGAGGAGCCTCCACGACGCCCGACCTAGGACACGAGACCGCCACGTCAACAGGGAGCGTCATCATCACCCTGCCCTGAGCCGACTTGGGTCGCAGAGAACGAGACCGGCGTCCCATCTGGCCAGCCACGCCAGATAGGCAAATGATGGCGCCCCGCTAGACCATGACGACGGCGACTCTCAGCTCCCTTACGAAAGCAGGAGGACGTCAGCAAGGGCCCAGCCACTCCGACAGCTGTCCCCCCGTCCGGCTCCGTTACTCCTCCAACAGCCACGACGCCACAACAACAGGGTGCCAAGACCTCTCCGGCTGCCACCTTGGCATGTACTTAGGCGCTAGCTCTCCCTCGCTAGACACGTAGCACCTTGCTACACCCCCATTCTGTACACCTGGATCCTCTCCTTACGACTATAAAAGGAAGGACCAGGGCCTTCTTAGAGAAGGTTGGCCTCGCGGGGACGAAGGGCAGGGGCAGGCGCTCTCTCGGGGCCGCTCGCTTCCCCTCACCTCGCGCGGACGCTTGTAACCCCCTACTGCAAGCGCACCCGACCTGGGCGCGGGACGAACACGAAGGCCACGGGAATTCTCCGACTCCCTCACGACCCGGCTCCGGCCACCGACCTCTCTCCCTGTTCCCCCCTTCGCGCTCGCCCACGCGCTCGACCCATCTGGGCTGGGGCACGCGGCACTCTCACTCGTCGGCTCGGGGACCCCCCGGTCTCGGAACGCCGACAGTTGGCGCGCCAGGTAGGGGCCTGCTGCGTGTTGACGTTCGATTTCCCGTCAAGCTCCAGATGGGCAGTCTCCAACAACCTCTTCAACCCGGGACGGTGCTCCGTTTCGGGAGCCTCGAGTTCATGTCTCTCGACAGCGGCTACGACATGATACTCCTTCCACCGCCGCGCGATAGCGACAATGGTGGCGGACAGCCCGCCCGCCGGCGGCGGAATCGACGACGTCTTTCCCGCGTGGGGGAAGGACAACTTTCGAGCTCGCCCCATCCTCTCCCTCGCCATCGGAGGAGGAGGAGGCGGGGCAACCAGGGCCGAGCGGGAGGCCGCGCTCCGGCGGCTGTCGAGCAAATCGACATCCCCAGTGCCCCGGCGGAGGACACGCTAGGCGTCACCCTCGCGTTCGAGGCAAACGCGAGCGCCATCCCCCCGCAACACGTCGACCCCGAGCAAGTGGACGACGCCAGCACGCTCACGGAAGGCCTGCAGGACGTCGCCCTCGTACCCAGGACGACGGCGCGGTCAGCCCCCGACGTGACTTCATCGCCCCCCGTCGACAAAAAGGTACCGACTGCTCCCCATCTTTCGTCATTTCGACTCGGCCTCAACCCGCCTGGCGACCTCGCTTTGGCGGGCGCTCACATTGAGGCGAGTGCAACCTCTCTGGGGTTTCGTGTGCGGTCGCCTTGGGACCGATCGACGGGTGTCTCGACCTACGGACCCTCTGGGTCCGAGGAAGATGACGACCCCAGCATCTGCTGGGATTTCTCCGGATCTGGCAACCCTAGTGCCATGCGGGACTTCATGACCGCATATGACTACTACCTCTCCGACTGTTCCGACGGCAGCCGCAGCCTTGGCGACAAGGACTGCGGCCCGAGTCGCGAATGTTTCCACATCGAGCTAGGGGATCCCTCCGGAGGCGGCTGTCTCGGCATGCCGGAGGATGGTGATCCCCCTAGGCCAGCGCCTCGCGCCGACATCCCGCGGGAGCTAGCTGTGGTCCCCGTTCCGACGGGGGGTCACGACCCACAGCTCGAGCAAGTCCGCGGGGCGCAGGCCGGGCTCGATGAGGGAGCAGGAGCGCTCGAGGCAATCCGCCAGAACATCGGGCAGGTGTGGGCGAGCCAGCCCCCGGCCGGAGGAATACGTCACCTGCCCCAAGGTCTCCAGCACCGCATCGCCAACGATGCCAGGGACAAACCGCCACCCGCATCCGGCGGGACTGGTCAGGACCTGGCCGCCGCAGCGATGCTCCTCCGCGCGATGCCGGAGTCATCAACCTCCGAGGGTCGGCGAATCCAGGGAGAACTCAAGCATCTCCTGGAAGGCGCTGCGGCCCGGCGGGCCGAGAGCTCTGCCTCCCGAAGGCAGGGGTACCCCTCGGAACCTCGTGCCGCGACTTCCCGACTCACGCGGGAAGCCTCGGTCTTCACCGGGCGCACGCGCAACACCGCGCCTGCGGCCCCGGGCCACCTCGGCGACGAGCACCCTCATCGTGACCGTCGGGCACGCCTCGACGAAAGGGTGCGCCGAGGCTACCACCCCAGGCGTGGGGGACGCTACGACAGCGGGGAGGATCGGAGTCCCTCGCCCGAACCACCCGGTCCGCAGGTCTTTAGCCGAGCCATTCGGCGGGCGCCGTTTCCGCCCCGATTCCGACCCCCGACTACTATCACGAAGTACTCGGGGGAAACGAGACCGGAATTGTGGCTTGCGGACTACCGCCTGGCCTGTCAACAGGGTGGGACGGACGATGACAACCTCATCATCCGTAACCTCCCCCTGTTTCTCTCCGACACCGCTCGTGCCTGGTTGGAGCACCTGCCTCCGGGGCAGATTTCCAACTGGGAGGATCTGGTCCAGGCTTTCGCCGGAAACTTCCAGGGCACGTACGTGCGCCCCGGGAATTCCTGGGACCTCCGAAGCTGTCGGCAACTGCCGGGAGAGTCTCTTCGGGACTACATCCGGCGGTTCTCGAAGCAGCGCACCGAGCTGCCCAACATCACCGACTCCGATGTCATCGGCGCGTTCCTCGCCGGCACCACCTGCCGCGACCTGGTGAGCAAGCTGGGTCGCAAGACCCCCACCAGGGCGAGCGAGCTGATGGACATCGCCACCAAGTTCGCCTCCGGCCAGGAGGCGGTAGAGGCCATCTTCCGAAAGGACAAGCAGCCCCAGGGCCGCCCGTCGGAAGATGCTCCCGAGGCGTCTACTCCGCGCGGCGCCAAGAAGAAAGGCAGGAGGAAGTCGCAAGCGAAACGCGACGTTCCCGATGCAGACCTCGTCGCCGCCGCCGAGCACAAGAACCCTCGGAAGCCCCCCGGAGGTGCTAACCTCTTCGACAAGGCACTCAAGGAGACGTGCCCCTACCATCAGGGGCCCGTCAAGCATACCCTCGAAGAGTGCGTCATGCTTCGGCGCCACTTCCACAGGGCCGGGCCACCCACAGAGGGTGGCAGGGCTCACGACGACGACAAAAGGGAGGATCGCCAAGCAGGAGAGTTCCCAGAGGTCCGCGATTGCTTCATGATCTACGGAGGGCATGCGGCAAACGCCTCGGCTCGGCATCGTAAGCAAGAGCGTCGGGAGGTCTGCTCGGCGAAGGTGGCGGCGCCAGTCTACCTAGACTGGTCCGACAAGCCCATCACCTTCGACCGGGACGACCACCCCGACCACGTGCCGAGCCCGGGGAAGTACCCGCTCGTCGTCGACCCCGTCATCGGCGACGTCAGGCTCACCAAGGTCCTGATGGATGGAGGCAGCTGCCTCAACATCATCTACGCCGAGACCCTCAGGCTCCTGCGCATCGACCTGTCATCCGTCCGAGCAGGCGCTGCGCCCTTCCACGGGATCATTCCCGGGAAGCGCGTCCAGCCCCTCGGACAGCTCGACCTCCCTGTCTGCTTCGGAACACCCTCCAACTTCCGAAGAGAGACTTTGACGTTCGAGGTGGTCGGGTTCCGAGGGACCTACCACGCAGTGTTGGGAAGGCCATGCTACGCGAAGTTCATGGCCATCCCCAACTACACCTACCTGAAGCTCAAGATGCCGGGCCCCAACGGGGTCATCACCGTCGGCCCCACGTACAAAAACGCATTCGAATGCGATGTGGAGTGCGTGGAGTACGCCGAGGCCCTCGCCGAGTCCGAGGCCCTCATTGCCGACCTGGAAAGCCTCTCCCGAGAGGTGCCGGACGTGAAGCGGCATGCCGGCAACTTCGAGCCAGCGGAGACGGTTAAGGCCGTCCCTCTCGACCCCAGTGGCGACACCTCCAAGCAGATCCGGATCGGTTCCGGGCTCGACCCCAAATAGGAAGCAGTGCTCGTCGACTTTCTCCGCGCAAACGCCGACGTTTTTGCGTGGAGTCCCTCGGACATGCCCGGCATACCGAGGGATGTCGCCGAGCACTCGCTGGATATTCGGGCCGGAGCCCGGCCGGTCAGACAGCCTCTGCGCCGATTCGACGAGGAAAGGCGCAGGGTGATAGGCGAGGAGGTCCACAAGCTGATGGCAGCAGGGTTCATTAAAGAGGTGTTCCATCCCGAATGGCTTGCCAACCCTGTACTTGTGAGGAAAAAAGGGGGGAAGTGGCGGATGTGTGTAGACTACACTGGCCTCAACAAAGCATGTCCGAAGGTCCCCTACCCTCTACCTCGCATCGACCAAATTGTGGACTCCACTGCAGGGTGCGAAACCCTGTCTTTCCTCGATGCCTACTCAGGGTATCATCAAATCAAGATGAAAGAGTCCGACCAGCTCGCGACTTCTTTCATCACGCCCTTCGGCATGTACTGTTATGTCACAATGCCGTTCGGTTTGAGGAACGCGGGTGCAATGTACCAGCGGTGCATGAACCATGTGTTCGGCGAACACATTGGTCGCACGGTCGAGGCCTACGTCGATGACATCGTAGTCAAGACGAGGAAAGCCTCCGACCTTCTCTCCGACCTCGAACTGACATTCCGGTGTCTCAAGGCGAAGGGCGTCAAGCTCAATCCCGAGAAGTGCGTCTTCGGGGTGCCCCGAGGCATGCTCTTGGGATTCATCGCCTCCGAGCGGGGCATCGAAGCCAACCCGGAGAAGATCGCAGCGATCACAAACATGGGGCCCATCAAGGACTTAAAAGGCGTACAGAGGGTCATGGGATGCCTCGCGGCCTTGAGCCGTTTCATCTCGCGCCTCGGCGAAAGAGGCCTGCCCCTGTACCGCCTCTTAAGGAAGGCCGAGTGCTTCACTTGGACTCCCGAGGCCGAGGAAGCCCTCGGGAACCTGAAGGCGCTCCTCACCCAGGCGCCCATCTTGGTGCCCCCAGCTGATGGAGAAACCCTCCTGGTCTACGTCGCCGCAACCACTCAGGTGGTCAGCGCCGCGATCGTAGTCGAAAGGCAGGAGGAGGGGCATGCTTTGCCCATTCAGAGGCCAGTTTACTTCGTCAGCGAAGTGCTGTCCGAGACCAAGATCCGCTACCCGCAAGTCCAGAAGCTGCTATATGCAGTGATCCTGACGAGGCGAAAGCTGCGACATTACTTCGAGTCCCATCCGGTGACTGTGGTGTCATCCTTCCCCCTGGGGGAGATCATCCAGTGCCGAGAAGCCTCGGGGCGGATCGCGAAGTGGGCGGTGGAAATCATGGGCGAGGCAATCTCGTTCGCCCCTCGGAAGGCCATCAAGTCCCAGGTGCTGGCGGATTTCGTAGCCGAATGGGTCGATACCCAGTTGCCGACGGCTCCGATCCAACCAGAGCTCTGGACCATGTTTTTCGATGGGTCGATGATGAAGACGGGAGCTGGCGCGGGCCTGCTTTTCGTCTCGCCCCTCGGAAAACACCTGCGCTACGTGCTCCGCCTCCATTTCCCGGCGTCCAACAACGTGGCTGAGTACGAGGCTCTGATCAACGGATTGCGAATCGCCATCGAGCTAGGGGTCCGACGCCTCGATGCGCGTGGCGACTCGCAGCTCGTCATCGACCAAGTCATGAAGAACTCCCTCTGCCGCGACCCGAAAATGGAGGCCTACTGTGAGGAGGTTCGACGCCTGGAAGACAAGTTCTACGGGCTCGAGCTTAACCACATCGCCCGGCGCTACAACGAGACTGCGGACGAGCTGGCGAAGATAGCCTCGGGGCGAACGACGGTTCCCCCGGACGTCTTCTCCCGGGATCTGCACCAACCCTCCGTCAAGATAGACGACGCGCCCGAGCCCGAGGCACCCTCGGCCTCGTCCGAGGTGACCTCGGTCCAGCCCGAGCCATCCTCGGCTCAACCCGAGGAACCCTCGGAGCCCGAGGGCGAAGCGCTGCGCATCGAGGAGGAGCAGAACGGGGTCGTGCCAGATCAAGATTGGCAAACCCCGTACCTGCAATATCTCCACCAAGGAGAACCGCCCCTCGACCGAGCCGAGGCTCGGCGGGTAGCGCGACGCGCCAAATCGTTCGTCTTGCTGGGCGATGAGAAGGAACTCTACCACCGTAGCCCCTCGGGCATCCTCCAGCGATGTATCTCCATCGCCGAAGGTCAGGAACTCCTGCGGGAAATACACTCGGGGGCTTGCGGTCATCATGCAGCACCCCGAACCCTCGTCGGGAATGCTTTCCGCCAAGGCTTCTACTGGCCAACGGCGGTGGCTGACGCCACTAGAATTTTCCGCGCCTGCGAAGGGTGCCAATTCTATGCGAAGCAGACCCACCTGCCCGCTCAGGCTCTGCAGACGATACCCATCACCTGGCCCTTCGCTGTGTGGGGTCTGGACCTCGTCGGCCCCCTGCAGAAGGCGCCCGGGGGCTACACGCACCCGCTGGTCGCCATCGACAAATTCTCCAAGTGGATCGAGGTCCGACCCCTGAACAGCATCAGGTCCGAGCAGACGGTGGCGTTCTTCACCAATATCATCCATCGCTTCGGGGTCCCGAACTCCATCATCACCGACAATGGCACCCAGTTCACCGGCAAAAAATTCTTGGATTTTTGCGATGATCACAACATCCGGGTAGACTGGGCCGCCGTAGCTCACCCCATGTCGAATGGGCAGGTAGAACGTGCCAATGGCATGATTCTATAAGGGCTCAAGCCTCGGATTTACAACGGTCTCAACAAGTTCGGCAAGCGATGGACGAAGGAACTCCCCTCGGTGGTCTGGAGCCTGAGGACGACGCCAAGCCGAGCCACGGGTTTCACGCCGTTCTTCCTGGTCTATGGGGCCGAGGCCGTCTTGCCCACGGACCTGGAATACGGCTCCCCGAGGACGAGGGCCTACAACGAAGAAAGCAACCAAGCTAGCCGAGAAGACTCGCTGGACCAGCTGGACGAGGCTCGGGACATGGCCTTACTACACTCAGCGCGGTATCAGCAGTCCCTGCGACGCTACCACGCCCGAGGGGTCCGACCCCGAGATCTCCAGGTGGGCGACCTGGTGCTTCGGCTGCGGCAAGACGCCCGAGGGAGGCACAAGCTCACGCCCCCCTGGGAGGGGCCGTTCATCATCGCCAAAGTTCTGAAGCCCGGAACGTACAAGCTGGCCAACAATCAAGGCGAGGTCTACGGCAACGCTTGGAACATCCAACAGCTACGTCGCTTCTACCCTTAAGATGATTCCAAGTTGTTTATATACCTCGCACCCACGCAAAAGTTTAGTCAACAAGGAAGGGTCAGCCTCGCCTCGGCAGAGCCCGACCCTCCCTCGGGGGCTAAAAGGGGGGAACCCCCTCTGCGTCAAAATTTTCCTCGAAAAAAAATCTCTTTCACCAGAACATCTTTCGTGCTTTTTGACTACTTCGAAAAGCGGGTCCTGGAAACGACGGGGTGCACGTAAGCAGTCAAGGCTGACCGAGCCGAGGGACTCCTACGCCTCCGGGATACGGATACCTCACTCATCACCTTCTGCGATAAGTAACTCGCGCTCGGATAAGGCGAATCCGCGGATCGAACGAGTCTTTACGTACGGGAGCTCTTCTGTCGAAGCGATTCTTCGAGCCTTCTCGACCAAGTCGGTGACAGGGCTTCATGGGCGGGTAAAAGTACGCGTAAGCGGCAAGGCCAACCGAGCCGAGGGACTCCCACGCCTCCGGGATACGGATACCTCACTCATCACCTTCCGCGAGAAGCAACTCTTGCTCGCACTAACATCCCTGCTACCGACAAAAAGTCCAGATGCTCGAAACGAGAGGAAAAGAGACGCAGCTTTATAACGCAACAAGGGTATGTGTTCTGGCCTCAACGGCCGCGCAAGGCCCACGCTACAAGACGATTTGACCCTGCAGGCTCGGATCTTGACGCTGAAAGAGGGCGATGACACCCTCGGCATCAACAGCACCTTCGGCAAGGCCCGACCTAGCCTCGGACGGCGACGCGGTCCGAGGGCCTCCGCTCCGAAGGACGACGTCATCACCACGCTCGAGCAATCTCTGCCAGGGACTTCTCCGAGAACCCGGCCCGAGCGGACGGCTCGGCCGGCCACCTCCGGGGCCTCGGCCGACCGCCTTCCGAGGGCGCCAGCTTGGTCCGAAGCCCCGGCTGATCAACTCCGACGCCAATCCTGCCAACGGGCAACCTGGCTAGGCTCCGGCCAACCAGGTTTCATTTCCGAGCCGGCTCCGCCTCTGCTCATGCTGATATCGCTACCCCTGGCCTCGGCTCGACGAAGAGCGACCGAGGGGTTTCTTTAACTAAGCTAGAGGAGCCTCGGACAACAGGTCCGACCGAGCCGAGGGATTCCTACGCCTCCGGGATACGGATACCTCACTCGTCACCTTGACACGGGGCAACTCACGCTTGGTGAAGCGGTTCAGACAATCAGCGGACGAGTCTTAGTGCTTGGGAATGAGGAAAAAACACGGCTCTGTGCCGGAGTTACATACATGTTCAGGCCCCGAAAGCCGAAATGAACAAAAAACCCGGCACTCGAAGTGCCATTACAAGCGGAACTCCGGTTCCTCCCTCTGCGGCGGCGCAGGCCTCAGGAGAAGGCACAGCTGCTGTCTTGCCCTCGCCCATAACGCCACCCGAGGGGCGAGGACAAGTACAAAGAGCCGAAGGCCCGAAGCGCCGATGGTGGCGGTGATCCCGTCGCTGACGGGGACTTCTCGAGCCGCCTCCACCTCGGCACTGACGCCAGGAGCCACCAGCCTACCGCCAGATCCCCACTCAAATCCTCCCCGATGAGTGGGGCACCGGCCTCCGCGCAAAGGCGCCGCCCTGGTGCAAAGGCAGGGCCACCCTAGAACACGAGCGCCGCCCTAGTGGCGTGCGGTGTCTAGGGTGGGCCTCCCGTGTACACGGCGCGGCAGCCGCCCCCCGACAAAAGGGCCCGCCGGAGCCGAGCTAGCGGACCCGACACGCTGGAGGTGACGGCGTTCGCCGCCGATCCATCCCACGTTGTCGGAGTCCGCGCCGCCCGCAGGGCCAGTGAGCGCCTTCTCCCTCGAATATCGTGGGAGAGGATGACCCACGAACCCGTGCGGGAGGTGGAGCGCCGGCTCAGTCCGGCACCCACCCCAGCGAAGATGATGAACATCCTTGAAGCTGAGGGTGGGACCCAGATCGCAGTCCGGTTTGCTCCTCCCCACCCAGGAGCTGGTGGTCACCGTCTCGGGTGACCCCCAGCCGAGGGGGGCAACCGGGCTGCCTGATG
Source organism: Zea luxurians (assembly GCA_029449295.1). Taxonomy (NCBI): domain Eukaryota; kingdom Viridiplantae; phylum Streptophyta; class Magnoliopsida; order Poales; family Poaceae; genus Zea; species Zea luxurians. Next base: position 34,017,871 of record JAOPSE010000002.1, on the reverse strand, counting down.
AAAATCCTTGAAGCCGAACGATGGCTGAAAGGTACCAACTCCCACGGAGTTGCGTTCCTCCAGCGATGGAGCGAAAAGACGGCGGTTTCCCCCCATCCGGGGGCTCGGAAGATGGAGAGACACAATGCATAGGGGAGGTAGGAGACATGGTCACCTTACGAAGGGGGTCGCCCTCCTTTTAAAAGGCAACTCCCCCTGCTTGCGCCTTCAACCGTCACGGGCTGAGTCTTCTCCAACACGCCTCCAAAGCCCTTCCCTGCGGCGCGGGGGCTGGGGCCCGCCTGTCATGCAGACCGGCTCTAAGCAGAAGAAGCCGAACCGCCGCGCACGACGCACGCAACCACCCAGCGGTTACAAGTAACCCTCCACTTTTGCCCGGACCAGCGGGCGAAAGGGGCAGGCGGCCATGCAGGCGGCATGCAACCGCGCCAAGTGGACGCGCCTCTCCGACTCCTGACAGGCCAGCGCGACGGCTCAAGCCCACGCGTCGTGCAACTGGCGCGCCGGGCGCTGCATGCGAACCGCTATGCCACTCGCTCCACCACCGCACCTCCTCGATTGCGGAACCGATACCGCGATTCGAGGCGACCCAGCCCGCGACCCGGCAGCGCCAGCCTGGCGCAGCGGTCAAAGGCGGTCAAAAATGGGCCGGCAGTAATGACGGTGGCAGGCGCGCGAGAGCAGCGGTCACGCCATCTGCCAAGCTCATGTCCCATCCGGAGGCAGCAAGAGAACCCCCTCTCACGGCGTGAAGACGACGCGCCCGTGACCCGTACCTCGAACGGCTCGCGCACGCGCAAAGGCAACCTCGCCAACTACTCACCCCGGCGCATTAACTCCGCGGCTCGACGGATAGCGCTACGGGCGGGAGCAGCTGGTGACGTTTCGCCTTCGCCGAAACGACCACGCCGAAAAAGGTACACCACGACGTTCAATTTCGAATCCTTTTTCCCTTTTCCTTCTTTCTCTATCTCTTGCAACAGGGACCGAGAAGGGGGATAACCCCAAAGGGATCCTTCCCCGTGAAGGAACTAGGCTCCGAGCCTCCCTACTGATCAGGGGTTCGAAGGCTGGCCCCCCGAGGGGTTCAACAGCCGCCTCAGATCACGTGGGCCCGACACCCACTACTGGTCAGGGGTTCGAAGGTCGGCCCCCGAAAGGTCCCACGACCGCCTCAGGCTACTCGGGCTCCGTGCCCCTACTGATCAGGGGTTCGAAGGCTGGCCTGTCGAAGGGTTCACAGTCGCCTCAGACGCCGAGCGAGGGATGACCAGGGGTACGTTCGATACATAACCAAGGCTCGGGCTGCGCTCCCGAGGTACCCTAGGACATTTCCGAGACCAGCGGGAACGACTCTGTAACGGAATCCCATCGGAGGGAGGCAACGAGCCCTCGGACCCCGTCGCTAGGGGACCGGGTCCGGCAGATCACCCGCAGGTACTTTTGGGCGTGCCTCCGGGCCCCTAGCCGACCCCCAACGAACGGGGCACGGACGTCCACTCGGATTACCCGATTGCAGCTCACCGGAGACACCATGTTCGGTGCCCATCGAGGGTAACATGGCGCACTCCCCCCTCCTCCTTGCGGAAAGGCGACGTAGGGGCGTATATAAAAAGTCGAGTCTGTCCCTGATCGTCCTCTCGCTCCGTGCGAAGGCTCGGGGGCTGCTCTCGCAAACCCGGCTCCGGCCGAACCGTTGACAGCGTCAACATACCAGCCCGAGAACTTGGGCCCCGACAGTGCACCTGGGTTACGCCCTGCTCGCATGAGGGAACCGCCAGACCAGCCGAGGCATTACGCAAGGCATTAAGACCTCGGAGGAGTGAAACCACTCCTCCGAGGCCTCGGGGGCTACACCCGGCGGGTGCGCTCGCGCGCACCCACCGGAACAAAGCACCACCGAGAAAGGCTGGTCCCCTTGCAAAAAAGTGCGACGCAAGCCTCCAAGCGAGTGTTAACACTCTCTTCGAGGCTCGGGGGCTACTGTCGGGGACCATAATTAGGGGTACCCTCAAGACGCCTAATTCTCAGCTGGTAACCCCCATCAGCATAAAGCTGCAGAGGCCTGATGGGTTTGATTAAGTCAGGGATCAGTCCATACGAGTGACTTGACCATGCCACGCCCGAGCCTAGCCTCGGGCGAGGGCAGCCAACCCTAAGATGACTCCGTCTCGCCTGAGGCCTCCTCTTTCACGGCAGACGCATCTCCGGCTCGCCCTAGGCCCCGCCTTCGATAAGAAGAAACCCTGACTAAATCACCGCGCCAACCGACCCAGTCACCGGGGCGTTTAACGCAAAAGGTAAGACCGACGGGCGACCAGACTTCGCCAGAGGTGCCATAGGAGGCTCTGCCCGACCCAGGGCTCGGACTCGGGCTAAGGCCCCGGAAGACGGCGAACTCCGCTCCGCCCGACCCAGGGCTCGGACTCGGGCTAAGGCCCCGGAAGACGGCGAACTCCGCTCCGCCCGACCTAGGGCTCGGACTCGGGCTAAGGCCCCGGAAGACGGCGAACTCCGCTCCGCCCGACCCAGGGCTCGGACTCGGGCTAAGGCCCCGGAAGACGGCGACCTTCGCCTCGCCCGACCCAGGGCTCGGACTCCGCCTCGGCCTCTGCCGAACGATCTCCGCCTCGCCCGACCCAGGGCTCGGACTCTGCCTCTGTCTTGCAGGACGGACTCGACCTCGGCTTCAGAGGAGCCTCCACGACGCCCGACCTAGGACACGAGACCGCCACGTCAACAAGGAGCGTCATCATCACCCTGCCCTGAGCCGACTTGGGTCGCAGAGAACGAGACCAGCATCCCATCTGGCCAGCCACGCCAGATAGGCAAATGATGGCGCCCCGCTAGACCATGACGACGGCGACTCTCAGCTCCCTTACGAAAGCAGGAGGACGTCAGCAAGGGCCCAGCCACTCCGACAGCTGTCCCCCCGTCCGGCTCCGTTACTCCTCCGACAGCCACGACGCCACAACAACAGGGTGCCAAGACCTCTCCGGCTGCCACCTTGGCATGTACTTAGGCGCTAGCTCTCCCTCGCTAGACACGTAGCACCTTGCTACACCCCCATTCTGTACACCTGGATCCTCTCCTTACGACTATAAAAGGAAGGACCAGGGCCTTCTTAGAGAAGGTTGGCCTCGCGGGGACGAAGGGCAGGGCAGGCGCTCTCTCGGGGCCGCTCGCTTCCCCTCACCTCGCGCGGACGCTTGTAACCCCCTACTGCAAGCGCACCCGACCTGGGCGCGGGACGAACACGAAGGCCGCGGGAATTCTCCGACTCCCTCACGACCCGGCTCCAGCCACCGACCTCTCTCCCTGTTCCCCCCTTCGCGCTCGCCCACGCGCTCGACCCATCTGGGCTGGGGCACGCGGCACTCTCACTCGTCGGCTCGGGGACCCCCCGGTCTCGGAACACCGACAGATTTCAAATTGGAAAAAGTTTCTAGAAAACAGGGTGGTGGTGCGGTCCTTTTACTTTGGCCTATTATTTTCTCCCCTTTGGCATTAAGCGCCAAAAATAGAGAAATCGAGAGGCCTTTTACAAGAAAGATATGAATATAAATACATGAGTAGGGCAAAGGATATATGATACCGATAGAGTTGTTGTAACAACCAAAATCCTATTTTGTGATTTATAAAGCTTCTCTAAAGAGATTTAACTTAAAATGTCTTTTAATAAGGTAATCATTTCTTTATAAGGCATAGTTTCCTAAAATAGCACTATCAAAACATTGGTAATTCAAAAAAATATATCCAAATTTTGGAACTAGAATCTAAATTGAAACTTGGGAAAATAAATAATAGACATATACTCTATTGATTTGTTGTCCTCATAAACTATAAATACTTTTCAAATATTCAAGTAACACCTTAATAAAAAGTACACAATACCTTCTGTTAAAATAAATAGATAATGAATATTTATTTCTGAAGTAACGTTTAATTCTTATCCCACATTCTAAATGCTATTTTCCTAAAAGAAAGGAACAATATGAGTGTGTTTCATATTTCAAATATCTACCAAACAAATGAATAAATAAATTAATTAATATAAATATATATATGGTGCATCATGATTGATTTTTGAGTGTGCATCTAAAATTGGGTCGAAGTTTGAACTGGTTTTGAATTTAACTTAAAATCTACAAATTGAAAGATGAAAATAGGAGACTAAAAGAAAAGAAAACGAAGAAATGTGGGGAGTTCTTGGCCACATGGGCCGGCTCCTCCACCATTGTATCCCACCTCCTCTTCACCCGCTAGACTAGCCTAGGCGTCGTGCTGGAGATAGAAACACTGCCAGGTGGGCCCATGCTGCAGCCGCCCATTGCCGCATATCGATCATATTCCCTTTCCGCGTTTCTCACCTTGTGTCACTGCCGGTGGGACCCGATGGCCAGGTCTGCCCCTTTCCTGAATTCGGCGCATGCTCCTCGGCCGAATAGCTCGTGCCACTAGAGTCTGCCCGGGATTCTCGCGCCAGGATCTGTTCTCCCAGCTTGGTGCCAACATATGGGATTATAAAGCTGCAGTACCGGTTCCCATCTCACCTACGCCGTACCGTGGGCCGCCATAAGGGGGGATGTCGCCATCGTCGCTAGGGACGAAAACATAGAGGAGAGCAGAGATGGAGTCGCGGGCCAAACAGAGAAGGGCCATCGTTCGGATTGAGCGTATGGCCAGGGATATTCATTGAAACCTCAGGAATACGCTCGTGGTCTCTATGGACGGGGAGCCCCACTGGGCTCACCGGGTTTTCTTGCCGGTGTTGGCAGGCAACGCCGACCCATCGTGCGTCGTGGCCAAGCTTCACTGCCGCCTCCATCTCGGGTATGCAGTACCTAATTCATTTTGCCGTATTGCGGGCGTTGTGTAGGGCTATTGGATTGGGGGATATGGTCAGGACCCTTGATGTTTGCGCCGTGTCCGGCGAACCCACCAGCAGGGCAGCCAATGCCTCTGCCTTATCCAGTCGTGTCCAGAAAGAAGGATCCCTGGCCGTCGGATCTAGAGCGGTTGGGAGAGAGAGCAAATAAACACGGGGTGATGTGAAGACGGTCAGATCGGCGTTGGACGGTAGCGATTAAATCGTTAGCGTGCCCCTTCGCTACTTGAATCCGTGGCGTGGGTCGTTGATCGGATGGCCTAGGATGGGATCTTGGCATGGGGACTTTTGGCTGTGGATCTCAGATCCAGCGACTATGGATGCATACCGGTTCATTTAGATTTGATCCAATCTTGATCGTGGCCTTTAAATCCAACGGCTCAAAACACATGATACCCCTTTGGCCCGGCGCAATTGCAAGCGAGCCCCTAGGAAATCTATGAATCAACCCGCCATCCCGGGTATAGAAAGATCAGAGCATTTGGGTCCTAGATATTGCAGAACAGACCCTGGGGTTTCTCAAAATATGAGCCACAATCCAGAAATTCATAAAATAAATATAGAAAATGTTTTTATGTACAAAACTAATTCCCTAAACTTTAGACAATCATATTTCATATGTTTTAACTCTGATTTGATCCGTTCGACATTAGCTTCGTATATATTTTTACTATGTAGTAACACACATCAATTAGACATACCACATGTTTTTATAATTAGATATTTATTTACCCTATGTGTAGTAGATTAATCATTTTTACCAAAGTACTCTGGCTATAGATGTAATTTGATTAGCTGATGATCTCTGATCAGGTGATAACTTATATTAAAGTTAAATTAGTTATTTCTTTAATTTGTTTCCTTAGATGATTTACATTAATCAACATAAAATATAGTTATTAATTATTTAATCACTAAAATCTTCCGCAAATCATATCTTCTTATCCGTAACTCTGAATTTAGTGATTCTCGAACCTACGACCTCGTAGGAGCGCATAGAATATTCTTACGTTGTTTATTCTCATGTTTGGTGTAATATTATTTTTATGTACTTCTTGTCCATTTGTATGTATTGCTACGAATAGAAGTGAGGTCACGAGTCACTTGAAGACCAAGTTGGTACCTAGGAATCTCGAGTCTCAAGCAAGTTGTGTCCTTGATCACTTTTCTCTTTGCTAATAATGTTCCTGTTAATCACTGTGACTTGTTTAGGTTAATTTGATGGGACCTAATAGGTTTCTCTGGCATTGTTTATCCCCCCACCTTGCAAACAGATGAATTATTGGGTAGATTTGCTATTGGTCTACCTTGTTTTGGGAAACTAATGTTTTATTATGATCATGTTCCAATTATGTTGTTGTTTAACTATTGTTCATGATAAGATCATATTGTTAATTGGAACATTGAGAACCACTTGGGAAAACAGTGCTGCCACAAGGGTGGTATGGGACGCCCTTGGTTGACTAATTAGGAAAGCTAGTGGAAGACTACCTTACCCGAAAGGGGCAAGGGTGGTATAGGAGCTGCGTATAGGGAGGTTCTCGGGTCGATCATGCTGCGATGGCTTTTCGGACGAGGGATTCCTATATTGCCCTTCTCAGAAACCGTAGCGGGTTTTCAGAAGCTAGTGGAACTTTGTAAAGGCCTCGTAGTGGTACCCTGCCTCATCTCCTCGGTAGAGATGAATGTGAAGTCGCGATCCCTTGGCAAATGGGTAACACGACTTGTGGGTAAACATGTGCAACCTCTGCAGAGTGTAAAACTAGTATAGCAGTCGTGCTCACGGTCATGAGCGGCTCGGACACTCACATGATTAAATTATGGAATTAAACTTAATCTATCATTTGCATTGCATTGTGGGTGTTGTTATTATTCTTGATCTCTTATTTAATTGGTTTGGTATCTACTTATACCTAGTAACTGCTAATAAAAATTTGACCAACTTTAAAAACAATGCTCAGCTTCAACTATATCCTATGGTAAGCCTTACACTTCACATGAGCTCTCACCTTTGGTGAGTTCATGCACATTATTCCCCACAACTTGTTGAGCGATGAATGTGTGTGAGCTCATCCTTGCTGTACTCACATCCCCTAGGTTAAGAACAGGTACACAGGATTAGGCACATGAAGGATGTGATGAGTTTGTGAGAGGTCTAGGTCGTCGTCTCCCAGTCAACTATGGTTGTTAGATCGTTGTCTTCTTATGATGGAATTATTTAACTATTTTGTATAGAACTCTGTTATATATTAATGATGTGACATTCATTCTGTACCATGAGTTATCATATGTGTGAGACTTGATCCCAACACACTTGGTGATAATTTCGTGCCCGGGTTTTCGACCCCTAAAACCCGGGTGTGACAGAAGTGGTATCAGAGCAATGTTGATTGTAGGACAAAACCTAGATAGAACTGGATAGCCCTTACCTACTTACCTTTGCTACTCTGATTCTTTCTAAACTTTCCTTAATCTTTCTCATCCATTGCTGCATTACTCTGATTACTCTTACCTTTTCTCTTCTAAAGACAAAAGTGGATTTCACACTTTGAAATCCTGTACCTAAAGTGACTTTTAGGAATAGGAAACCTAATCTTAGGAACCAAATCAAAACTATTTTTGCAAATATTTATATGCTTGAGTGTTTGTTCTTATGATAACTGCTTGATTCGTGATTGAGTGTGACGAGTTGTGGATTAATATCCACAATTGCATCAAAATACACATAGGCATAAAAATATATTCAGAAAGATAGATTATCACCCATGCAAAAAAACAAGCAGATATATCTTATAGACCCATCTTACCATAAAAGGATTCTATCTTATCCTTCCAATTTGTCCTAACAACTTCACTTATCTCATCATGAAGTAACAACCATGATCTAATCCAAAATTAACTAGATCTTATCCATCTAAGATAGTCATACCAATCTAATCTAGATCCCATCTAAACTAATATGATCTAATCTAATGTGAGTTACTTAACAAATTAGTTAATACTGGTGAAATAGATTAGACCTTACTCCTATAAATATGTTCTAACCTAAAATTGGTGTCCAAGACCAACTTGCCCATATACAACTACCTGACCATATGCAACTACCTTACCCAGCAAATGGTTGCATAACCCCTCTATTTCAACCTAACAACAAAACATAGATTCTGACCAACCTACCTCATGAAATCTATCCTACCCACAATTATCTTACTACATGTCCATATCTTGGATGGAGACACCAAGACCGAAGGAGGTCAACCTCGACAATGAAGGATATGAGTAGAAACAGATCTTCAGATGAATCAAGATCCACCATCCAAGACGAAGTCTTTCCTTGCCATCGGAAGCAGTGTATTTTGGGGTATCTCTAGAATGTACCTTCTTATTTTTGCTATCCTTAGCCATGAGGCATTTGTGGCCGACGTTGGGGAAGAGAAAGTCTTTGTTGACGGCGATGTTGGCGGTGTCCTCGTCGGAAGAGGAGTCGCTGGAGCTCTCATCGAAGTCCCATTCCCATCCTATGTGCGCCTCGACACCCTTCTTCTTGTTGTAGTATCTTTTCTTCTCAATCTTCTTCTTCCCTTTCTTGTCGTTGTCCCTGTCCCTGTCACTTGTATATGAATATTTAGAAATAAAATGACTGAACTTACCATACCAGTAGAAAACCCTCTTGGAGCGGGGTTTGTAGTCCTTTCCCTTACTTTGCTTGAGGATTTGCCAGAATCTCTTGATGATAAGAGCCATCTCCTCGTTGTCAAGCTTGGAGGCATCGATTTGGAGCCTACTTGTTGGTGTAGGCTCTTCCCTCTTTTCTTCTGTTGCCTTGAACACAACGGGTTGTACCTCGAGTGTGGAGGTAGCGCCTTGCTCCAAGTTGACAATATGTTTGGAGTCTTTGATCATAAGTTCAAAGCTCACAAACTTGCCAATCACCTCCTCGGGAGACATCTGTTTATATCTAGGATCTCCACGGATTAGTTGCACTTGAGTGGGGTTACGAAAGACAAGAGATCTTAGAATAACCTTGACCATTTCATGGTCATCCCACTTGGTGCTCCCGAGGTTGCGGACTTGATTGACCATCGTCTTGAGCCGATTGTACATTGCTTTTGGCTCTTCTCCCTTGTTGAGGATGAACCGACTGAGTTCTCTCTCGATCGTTTCACGCTTATTGATTTTGGTTACCTCGTCCCCTTCATGCGTCGTTTTGAGGACGTCCCAAATTTCTTTGGCATTCTTCAACCCTTGCACCTTGTTGTACTCCTCCCTACACAAGGAAGCGAGGAGTATGGAGGTGGCTTGGGAGTTGAAGTGCCTTATTTGGGTGGCCTCATCGGAGTCGTAGTCCTCGTCGCCCACCTGTTGTGCATGCGCTCCAAATTCAACAATATCCCAAATACTTTCGTAGAGTGAGGTTAGATGGTGCCTCATTTTATCACTCCACATACAATAATCTTTACCATCAAAATATGGTGGTTTGCCTAGGGGAACGGAAAGTAAAGGAGCATATTTAGGAATGAGAGGATAGCGAAGAGCCATCTTACTATACTTCTTACGCTCTTGGCGCTTCGATGATGTGGACTTGGCGCCGAAAGTTGAAGGTGAGGAAGAATCGGTCTCGTATAGACCACCTTCTTCATCTTCTTTTCTTCTTATCACCCTTCCTATGTGACTTGATGGAGCCGGCGGATTCCTCCTTGTGCTCCTTGTGCTTGTCATCGGCCTCCTTCGATGGACATTTTTCTTTCCCGAAGATCTTGGCTTTTCCCCGGTGACCATCTCCCTTTTGGCATGTTCTCCTAACATTACTTCAAGTTGTTAAACTCTAATGAAGTACCGGGCTCTGATACCAATTGAAAGTCACCTAGAGGGGGGTGAATAGGTGAAACCTGAAAATTATAAACTTTGAACACGTACTTCACCCGGGGTTAGGGTTAGAAATAAATAATAGTGAATTTAGAGTGCAGAAGATAGTTCTTGTTGCTATGAGTTACTCAATCAATGCGGATAACTTTGAGAGCTATCTCAAAACAATATGAGCAAGAGAACTTTTAGTGAGAGAGGAGAGGGAAGAAACAAATCGAATGGTGAAGATCAACACGAGTGGACACGGTGATTTGTTTCCTGAGGTTCAGTTCCAAAGAACCTACTCCCCGTTGAGAAGGCCAGAAAGGTCGGGTCTATTTCAACCCTTTCCCTCTCTCAATCGGTCACTTAGACCGGTTGATTGCTTCTTATTAATCTCGCGGGTCACTTAGACCCTGCAAGGATCACCACACAATTAGGTGTCTCTTTCTAGCTTTACAAATCACTTGGAAAGATTAGAAGGAGAAGCAGAAAGCAACCAAGCAACAAGAGCAACAAATGAAACACAAATCACCCTCTCTCAAGTCACTAAACACTTTTGATCGCTTGACTTGATTATGACACTTGGAGAGGATTGAAGGCTTTGAATGTGTCTTTGGAGTGTATTCTTTGCTCTTGTATTGAATGTAGAGAGTGGGAAGCTTGGATGACTTGAATGGTGGTGGTTAGGGGTATTTATAGCCCCAACCAGTTATTCTAGCCGTTGGCTGTTCTTTCTATCGACGGGCACACCGGACAGTCCGGTGGTGCACCGGACACTGCACTATTCACTGTCCGGTGAGTGCCACGTCAGCTGACCGTTGGAGTTTGGAGCTGTTGACTGTTGAACTCGTCACACTAGACAGTCCGGTGTGACCTAACTGTCACAGACTGTCTCTGACTTCTGATGCTGCAGACTGTCGTGGCAGTCGAACGTTGGCGAAGTTGACCGTTGCTCGTGGGCTCACCTGACAGTCCGGTGCACACCGGACAGTTCAATGAATTTTAGTGGACGAGCGTTGAGAATTCCCGTGAGTGGCCAGTTCACGGAGTGCTCCATCCTGGGCATCAAACACTGTCTGGTGCACACCGAACATTCCGGTGCGCACAGGCTGCAACAAGTCTGTTTGGCTCCAAACTTGTAGAATTGCTCCAAGGTCTTTTTTTGTATGTGTATATGAACTTTATGCACCTGAGAAGAGATCAACTAGGCAAACTAGTTGGTCCATAAGGTTTGTGATGGTCGTCAAACACCAAAATCGATTATAGAAAATGGTTAAGGTCATTTTCCTTTCATATACCCACATGGATATGGGTATAGGAGTAAATTCATACCCACCAGAGGATATGGGTGACCCGACGATTTTTTTGTCGTATGTATGAGTATGAGATAGTAATATCCTGTGGGTATTTACTCATTGCCATCTTTACTTTGGCCAGTCGGTCACACGTGTGGCAGGCTAGCCTCTCGTGCGTGCGTGTCGAGTGTCGACGGTCCAAGCATGCATGCATGCAATTGCATTTCAACTGCGAGCTGTCAGACTATCCACAATAGTTCCCACTAAATTTATCCCCTATTTCCAATTTGCCCTCCACACCACCATTCTCTTTCCCCGTATTTCACTATCATCCGCAACGGTTTCCCCTATATCACCCCTCTAAAACCCACTTACACTATAAAATATCATTTACCTTCCAACCACCATAATTACCTTCCTTTCTCAATTTTCCTTTTATTCTTCATCTTGTGTACACCAACACAACCTCGGTATTGACATTTTAATAGAAAAATACATGCCACTGATTTTATATGAATCATCAACAATCACAGTACCTCTCCAAGAACCACCGATATTCTTTTATTATCAAAATAGAACAATTTCAATATATGAATTATGAATTTATGCTAGCCTGCCAAACGATTGAAGTCCTCTACAGATAGGCATTAGCAATCCCTGATGTGAACCATCAGTCCCCTGCGCGCTATTTTTGTTTTGAGCAGATTGCTTCGATGTAAAGTAAAAGACTTTGCGTCTTATTCACTGTTGATTTTTTTTTGCTGAAACTTATTCTTTCGAGTACACCATAATCATATTAATATATTTGTGGTAATCTCGTAAAACTATAAGCTCATCCGAATACAAACACGGTGCGCATAACATATAAAATTATCCGCATACAAACTCACTAAACACTAAAGCTAAACCTAGAGCAAACATATGAATGGTGGTCTCATTAACATATGTAATTTGCAAAGCACGCATGATAATCGTCGAGTATTTTACTAAACACTTTGGTGGCTATACACTTCAATACATTAAAATTAGGAGCACTAGACATGTCTGATGCTCCACCAGATGCTGCATAGAACACATTAATGCCCTTTGAATGGCTATAATATCACACCCGGATATTGGAGGTCCAAAACCCGGGCGCGAAATAATCACCAAGTGTGCTAGGATCAAATATTACACATACAATGAATCATGGTACAAAAACAAATGTCACAACATCAATATATATAACGGAGTTTTGTACAAAATAATTAAATAATTACATCATACGAAGACAACGATTCAGCAACCCAAAGTTGACTGGGAGACGATGACCTAGACCTCTCACGATCTCATCACAACATCCTCCATGCGCCTCATCCTGTGGTACCTATTCTTGACTTGGGGATGTGAGTACAGCAAGGGTGAGCTCACATACGTTCATCGCTCAACAAATTGTGGAGAATAATGTGTATGAACTCACCAAAGGTGGGAGCCCATGTGAAGTGTAAGGCTTACCAAAGAGGATGGTTAAAGCTGAGCATTGCTTTTAAAGTTGGTCAGAATTTTATTAGGAGTTACTAGGTATAAATAGATACCAACCCAATTAAATAAGAGATCAAGTTTAATAATAACACCTGCGATGCAATACATATAATAGATTAAGTTTAATTCCATAGATTAATCATACGAGAGTTCTGAGTCGCTCTTGACCGTGAGCACGACTGATATACCAGTTTTACACTCTGCAGAGGTTGCACATCTTTACCCATAAGTCGTGTTACCCATTTGCCACGGGGTTGTACAGACCTCATACACCTCTACCAAGGAAGTGAGGCAGGGTAGCACTACGAGGCCTTTTCAAAGTTCCACTAGTTCGAGAAAACCCGCTACGGATTCAGGAAGAAGAAAGCATAGGAATCACTCGTCCGAAAAGCTTTACAGACAGTTCAACCCGAGGACCTCCCTATACTCGAGCAGCGACGCCTCCCCGCTTGCCCCTACCCGGGTAAGGTAATCTCTCCCTAGCTTTCCTAATTACTTGGCCAAGGGCGTCCCATTCGACCCTTGTGGTAGCACTGTTTACTCAAGTTAAGCTCCATGTTCCAATTAACACAATGATCTTGTCATAAATAATAATTAAAACAACAATATAACTAGAACATGATCATAATGTAATATTAATCCCAAAACCAGGAAGCGCAATAACAAAACTACCCAAAAGTTCAGTGGTAAACAAGGTGTGGGTTATTAGGTCCCATCAAATTAACCTAAGCATGTCATAGTGCTTAATAGGGATATTATTAGGTAAAGAAAAGTGATCAAGGGCACAACTTGCCTTAGACTCAGGATTCCGGGTACCAGGATGATCTTCAGATTCTCGGGACCTCACTGCTATTCGTAGCAATACAAACAAACATGGTATAGGCAAAATTAACATCACACCAAACATAAGCATAAACTGCATAATAATATTCTACGCGATGCTACGAGATCGTGGGTTCGAGAACCACTAAATTCGGAGTTACGGTTATGAAGTTATGATTTTCTGAAGATTTAAGTGTTGGATATAAAAGAAAATATGTGTATAATTTTAACCTAGGTTTCATAATAAACTAAGGTTAACAGATGATAAACAATATTAATATGAACCTAATGCAACTCGAATGGATCAAAAAGGAGCTAAATTAATGAGATATGGATTTTACAAGATTCGTAGATTTAGTTTCATACCTATATTCATTTTATTTATTTATTTCGAATATCTCTAATTACTATGGATCGAAGGCACAATTACCAGAGAATCCAGGGGTTCAGGCGCAATTAATCTGGACTCGGTTGTAGTTCATTCTAGATAGACAAGGACGACGGGATGGTTTTGATAAAACAGAGGGTTTCTTTTGCAAGGTTTCTAGATCGAAGGGGTATGAGTGGATCACGACCGTTGGATCATAAGCCTACGATCAGGATTAGATCGGATCCCTAAAGACCCGGTCTCAAGCCACAACCCTACAATCTAGGATCTACGGGTTGGATTTAAAACGATGGTGAATGATTCTTACATGCACGATGCACATCTAACGGCTCAGATTCCCATGATCAAACCGTTCACGCGAGATTAGATCACACTCGCCCACTGGCCGATCAATGGCATCCGTCAGTACCCTCAATCAGGGGTACCTTCTGCTTTTGCATAAAGGCGCCGCACCCGTGCAATGCCTCAAAACCACGTGGAGAATGGCACCCAATGGGCAGGTCAAGGAGCGCCGCGTGGCAAGGAAAGGAGTACATCCCGATGTTCGTTGCTAGGGCCGGACCCCCGCAGGAAGACACCGGACCCCTATACATACTAGTCCGGGACCCCAAGAAGGTATGCCGGATCCCCTGGAAGGCCTCAGCATTGGCAGGGTCCCGGGACGGGGAGGACCCCGGCGAAGGTAGGGGTCCGATGCTGGCACGTGTCCAGACCTTGTCTTGCACTGCCCACTGCTGTCGCATGGCTTGTGGCCTGACACTTAAACCAGTGGGCCAAACCTGGCATAAAGCCCACCCAGCCGAGCGGCCTCTGCATTTATTGCTGAAAGGACGCGCCGCCTGCCACCACGCCAGCGGGCGACGTGCCCTCCCAGCATTTAATACGTCCTATCCAATCCAATGGCAGGCGACGTCAGGGTCATCCAGCAGACAACGCGTCTGACCGGTCAGCTGGCAAACAGTGCACCCGTGCCGAGCGGTGCACCGTACTCATCATCCCTTCTACAAGGAGCTTCCCTTGCACGCCAAGGATACGCAGATCTCATGTGTCAGAATGCTAGAAGATCGCCTCAGCAGTACACGATCCTGGCTCCAAGTACAATATTCGTTAAGCCCCTGGGCCCACATGTCGGGGCTCAGTACCTTTGTGCATGCCCCCCTTTGGCTATAAAAGGGGAGGCATGCGACGTTACAAGACAGGTTCACACACACCCAATCTTAGGCAGACACTCACAAGTTCATACAAGCTCCCAAAGCAATACATCACACAGTAGAGTAGGGTATTACGCCCCGGCGGCTTGAACCACTCTAAACCCTTGCGTGTTCTTGTGTTCGTCCATCCATCTCGCATAACAGACAAAACGCTTAGGCCCCTCCTCTTCTTATGATTTAGGGTGGGTGCAATCTGCCACCCGGCCGGAGAGATTTTCCCCTCCGACATTTGGCGCGCCAGGTAGGGGGTAGGCTTGAAGTTTTTGCTTGTTTCCTCGCTCAGCATGATGGTGCAGATCGTCGAGCACCGCGCCGAGACTTCGGAAGATTTGGTGATGGAGCAAGAAGTTGCATCCTCCGCGCCACGAGTACCTGACCACCCTAAGTCTGGGACTGCTGCTGTGCACGCCGTGCAGCAGCGCACGCCAGCACAAGCTTCCCGGACTCTGTCAAGGGCAGCGCCTACGACATTGTCTGCACCCAGGGAGTTGCTACGCCACCCCCTAGCTCCACGGCCTCGTCGGGGGCCATGAAGCAGTGGCATGACAACGTCGACTGGCTACTCGGCATGGCGCATTCCACTTCGACCAGGTCTAGGCCTCGGTCATCCCGACGCCAACGCGAGGCGACGACGTCTGTACGCTCGCCCTCCATAAGGGGAGCACAGACCGATGACCTCTGGGCAGAGCTCAACCGTAGGCGTACGGGAGAGGATGCTCGCATCTCTTTGGAAAGGGCGCGTGAGCGCCGACAAAACATCGAGGGTCAACCTCGACCGAGATTTCGCTGCGGAAGCACCGCAGACACCAATGGGAGCCCGGTCCCAAATGGGTGTCCCCTTGGCCGGCGTGGGCTGCGCCGCCCTCGCAGACCATCTACGTGCGGCGTCATGGCCGCCCAAGTTCCGGCCGCACCTGCCGGAAAAATATGATGGGACATCAAACCCGTCGGAATCCCTGCAGGTGTACGTCACCGCCATCACGGCAGCAGGTGGAAACACCGCTGTGATGGCAACGTATTTTCATGTCACCCTGTCTGGGCCTGCCCGGACTTGGCTCATGAACCTTGCCCCAGGGTCAATCTACACCTGGGAAGAGCTCTGCGCACGGTTCGTTACAAACTTCGCCAGCGCTTACAAGCAACACGGCATGGAGGCCCACCTACACGCAGTGAGACAGGAGCCCGGAGAGACCCTCCGGACGTTTATCTCTCGCTTCACCAAGGTACAAGGTACTATACCTCGTATTTCCGATGCCTCCATCATCACGGCCTTCCGACAGGGGGTGCGTGATAAGAAAATGTTGGAGAAGCTGGCCACACATGACGTGGAGACTGTTCCCATGCTCTTCGCTCTGGCTGACAAGTGCGCCAGAGCCGCCAAGGGCTGTGCATGGCACTCGGCCCCACAAATCAGAGTTACCCAGACAGGTGGCTCGGGCGCCGCCCCCCGGGATGGCAAAAAGAAAAAAAAGGGTCGCGGCTACGAAAGGCCGCAGTCAACCGCGCTGGTCGTTGCAGCTGCGACCGGGGGCTGGGGCGACCGTAACAAGCGCCCACAGCCACAAAGGGGTAGCAGCGGCTCGTGCCCTGTACACCCCAATGGTCTCCACAGTGTCGCAGAGTGTCGCGAGATCATTGATCTCGCAAAGCGTGTCAACAAGCGCGTCAGCGAGCGGCGTGAGCAGTCTTCCAAGGATGGCTCCCCGCCTCATCACCGTCCTGGCAAAGAAAAGGTCGACGATGACGAGGTAGCCGCGACTGAGCGAGACCTCGGGTATCAGTCACCCGAGGGGGACCTAAAGGACGTCTTCACAAAAGACTCCCACTCCGATGGCGATGACTAAACGGACCACCGGCGGGGCCCCATGTCCCCCGGCCTACGGAGCTGAAGCCTGCCTTCCTCCGAAAACCCATCTGGACTCCCCACGGGTCCAGGTTTCTGACAGGCTCATCTTGGAATGATCACAGCCAAAGGCGGGGCCTCCTTCGTCGAATGCAGATGGGGACTCAGGGTCGGGACCTAATCTTACGGAGGTGCCAGACCAAATTAGGGCTCCGTAACACTCCCTCAGCCGGGAAGGACCCTTCCTGGTAATGGGAATCCCCCGACCCGAGGGCAACTATCTAGCTATGATTGAAGGAGTGTCACCCCAAGTACCGGAATATCTCTGTAAGTTTTATCTATAGAGCAAGTCTGAGGGGTCAAAGTTTTTTCCTTTTTGTAACTAGGTAGCGCATACGTGCACGCCAACCCGGTGGGGTCTGTCCCCATAAACCCGGCCTGCTGGTCCGCACCCATGCATGATAAGTTATAAAAGAAAACTACCCTCTCAAATGTACCTCTATGATGATATTATACTACTATCCCAAGGTCTTTTCCTGCAGTTTTCGGATTGTATTTTAGCTAACCCACCCAACCAGTTCCCATCCTATCAGGCATGATGACATCTGAATTGAACAGCCAGGCTTGCGGCTTAGGACCTCCGTGTGAAAGCAGGAGGGCTCGACAGCCTAGGGGCCGACTTTAAGGAACGGGAGCCCGTTCCATGGGGTGGTCCAAAGCTTGTGTGGCCGGTCAGCCTGGTTCCGTACCCAAAACCCTGCGCACTCCACCACTCCGTGACGGGAACTCTAGTACTTAGAGATATAAGTCCTGTGCGTCCACAACCTGGGGTCCAGAACTAGGAAAAAGATACTTGCCTCCTGGGGTGGTCCGGAGCCGTGTAGCCGCTCAGCCTGGTCCCGTACCGTGGGCCTGCACACTCCACCACCCCGCGGCAGGTGTCCTAGTATCTAGAACCACCATCCAGGGGGTCCGGACGCACAACTTGGCTCCCCCAGGCTAGACCCCACAAGTCCTGAGCATGTATCAAAGGATGAATAATGCCAGATGACGGGGCCTACAGGTGTATCACTAATGCTCTTTAAGCTAAAGCTGTGTACAGATCCAGGTCTCGGCGAGGCTGCCTCCCGAAGGCCGTTGACAACCCTTTCAGACAAGCTGGAGCCCAACCTCGACACATCGAGCCTGCACCCCAGGCGGGGCCAGGTACCAAGGGAAGTCAACAACAGGAGCGAGCGATGCACAAATAAGTGTTAAACACTACTTTATAAATAATACTTAAAAGTACCTTACAAAAATAGGAAAAAGCCTGGGGGTCGGTTCTAAAGAATAGATGCCCGTTCCATGGGGTGGTCTGAGCCTGTGTGGCCGGTTCGCCTGGTTTCGTACCCGAAATCCTGCACACTCCATCACTCTGTGACGTCTGCCCTAGTATTTGAACTATAAGTCCTGTGCGTCCGACAGCCTGGGGTCTGGAGCTAGAGAAACGATGCTTGTCTCCTAGGGTAGTCCGGAGCCGTGTAGCCGCTCAGCCTAGTCCCATACCGTGGGCCTGCACACTCCACCACCCTACGACAGGTGTCCTAGTACCTAGAACCACCATCCAGGAGGTCTGGACACACAACTTGGCTTCCCAGACTAAGATCCTGTATACATATGTTATTACATTTTGCTTCCGAGCAAGCATATGTTATTGCATTCCCTTACAAGCGGGGCCCTAGCTCCATTTTTTCAGGAACGAACTACACTGCACCAGCGGGAGTCACGCTGGAAGCTGGCTCCGGACAGCCCCACCAACGGCGGCGACCACCTCTGCATCGACGGATCGCCGGCAGTAGCAACCACCTCTGCACCAGCAGCGACAACGACCTCCGCTCTGGCGGCTAGACAGCAGCAGCGATCGCCTCAGGGCGAGCGCTACTGTAAAAAGGTCCTCGCCCCCGTCCTCCTACGGGGGGCGACAACGAGGCCATTAAAGCCAAAGAGTCGGGGACTTAGCAGCAGATGGCTCTGATGCCCTCACCAGCGGAGGCAACCACCTCTGCAAGGGGCAGCCTCACCAGCGGCTGCGACCACCTCAGCACCGACAACAGCGGCCACCTCTGTACCAGTCGGTGGCGGCTGCCTCAGCACGCACGAAGGGGTCCTCGCTCCCGTCTGACCAACGGGAGTGAGGACAAGACCATCCAAGAACGCCGCCGCTACCACTGCGGCGTACGACGTCTTATACGATCCCCGCAGTGTGGCCGATGGGCAGGAGAAGGGGTGGATGTGTCGGACTCGCACACGGTGCAACCATCGCCCGTGCGATGGACGGACAACCATGCCCCGACCAGAGCGGCAGGAGGCAGCGTCGGAGGCGGCGCCGAAGCCATCCAGCCCAAATGGCCGGGCACGCTGCAGCTGACAGCCCGTAGCCAGCCGGCCCCGCGTAGCCAAGGTCCGCCTCCTCCGCAAGGCTGGCAAACAACCTTCTCCTCCGAATGCTGGAGGAAGAAGCGGGTCGCCAGCCCACGTGGAGGGTAGGGCCCCGACTTGGCTCACCCCCCTGCCCCGGCGAGGATGATGAACATCCTTGAAGCTGAGGCTAGGGGAAGCCGCAGCCCGGCTTGCTTCTCCCCACCGCGAGGCTGGTGGTCATCCTTCTGGATGGCCACTAGCGGGGGACTGCAGCCGGGCTGCATGATGCAAATCCTTGAAGCCGAGTGATGATGGAAGAGCACTGACCCTCACGGGGTTGCACTCCTCTAACGGCAGCAAAAGGAAGACAAGATCGACAGCCCAACTGCGGTCGCAAGCTTTCCGACGATAGGACCACCGGAAGGGATGGCTCTGATGCGTCCCCCTCCAACGAACATCGGCGCGCCCCATCCAGAGGCCCAGATAGCGAGAGGGCGCGAAGGATGCAAGAGGAGCAAGGCATGACTTCTACCCGGGGGTCGATCCCTTTTTAAAGGGGGATGTTCCCCTCTTGCGCCCCGGAGCGCCACGGGCAAGGTCTCCCGGTGTGTACCAAAAGGTCCGCCCTATGACATGGGGGCTAGGCCCCACGCATCATGGAAACTGCCCCGAAGAACGAAGAAGGCAAACCACCACACAGGGGGCCTGCAACCGCCCCGGGGTTATGCGCCCCTTCACTTTCGAAGCAACCAGCGGTCGGGAAGGTGAACCGCCACCACAAGAGGCATGCAACCGTGCCGCGGTTAGGCGCCCCCTCATTTTTTGCCAAAACCAGCGGTCAAGAAGGCGAACTGTCGCGCAGGAGGAGAGCAGCCGCCCCACAGTTGTGCGCCCCCTCGGCTTCGCCACAATCAATGGTCCAACATGCGGATCCAGGCCCACACGTCATGCAGCCGGCGCGATCGGCTACTAGGCGTGGAAGAACCGCACCGTCGCTTGCGCCAATGACGTGCCCCCTCGGGGCCGTCGTAGAAGACTGAAAAAGATAAGCTTTCAGGGTCGATGCAGCGACTCGAGGCACCCCGCACATGGCCCATCAGTGACGAAGGTCACGAGCAGGTCAGCCATGGGAACGGGCGTGACAGTCGGCATGGCCATAGGCGGGCCGGCAGTAATTGCGCCAGCAGGCCCGCAGAGCAGCAGGCAGATCGCCAATCAGGCTCTAGCCCCACCTGCAGGCTCGCCTCCTCCCCTGTGGTGGGCCCGGGGGCCACGGTCAGTACCCTCAATCAGGGGTACCTTCTACTACTGCATAAAGGCGCCGCACCCGTGCAACGCTTCAAAACCACGTGGAGAATGGCGCCCAATGGGCAGGTCCAGGAGCGCCGCGTGGCAAGGAAAGGAGTACATCCCGGTGTTCATCGCTAGGGTCGGACCCCCGCAGGAAGACACCAGACCCCTATACATACTAGTCCGGGTGTAACACCCTGAATTTGGGGGTGTAAAATTTCTTTGCTCATATTCACAAAGTCAGGTGTTGCTCCTCTTTTCACACCCTTCCCAATCTCCTCTTTCCCTTTTCTATAGAAGAAGAGTGGCTATTTTCTTTGTGTAATTATAGTCTATTAGACTAAACTCCAAGAAAGTATGAATTGTGGCATCATGTTAAACCCTAAGTTTCACTTTTGTTTGGTGCATAATACTTGGAAGGGCTAATTTGAATTTGTGGCATATTTAGAATTGAATCAAATAGAGTAAATAAAAAGAAAAGGGAAAACAATTGCTGGAATAAAAGAAAAAGGAAAGAAGCCCATACCCCTGCCCCCCCTCAGCCTTTCGGCCCAGCCGGCCCACCCCGCGCGCGCGCCTTCTCCCCCCCTCCTCTCTCTGCCCTGGTGGGCCCGCCCGTCAGCGCAACCGCCTTCCCCGCTTCCGCGCCCGCTTCCCCCGCTCTCTCTGCTCGCGGGCCCGGGCTGTCAGCTCCCTCGTCTCCGCGTAACCGCCGCTCCGAGCTGCGCGTGCCGCGGTCTCCGCGCCCACGTCACGCGTGAAGCTCGCAACCACCTCGCCCTCGGCCACTTGAGCCCGGAGCCTAGCCCACCCTCTCTCCCTCCCTCATTTGCGCACCTGCAGACCTCCCTTCCACCTCCCCCACGCTGCTCGCATGCCAAAGCGCCGCCGCCATTAACCGCCGCCGTCCCGAGCCCGTTTCTCCGTCGACGTTGGAGCCCCGCCGTGCCCTCTGCCACGGTGAGCTTCGCCTCGACGTCCGCAACCCAGGACACGCCCCAATTTCCCCTCTCCCTCCCCAATTTCCTCTGCCCGCGCTCACCCGCCGTCCTCTGGGTAGTCGCCGTGGTCCACCACCGTCGACTCGGGCTACCGCCGCGCCTTTGCCGCCACCGAGGAGTCCCCGGAGTTCGCCTTGAGGTAAGGAACCTCCCCTGCCCTCTCCCTTCCTTTCTATTGCCCCCTGCTGCGCTTAATTCCTCGCCGGAGTCGATTAGCGCCGCCGCCGAGCCACTTCGCCGTGGACCGCCCCCCTCCGGTGCCCCTGTCCCGACCTAGCCCCCACCAGAAGATTCCTCGCGCCTTCCCCAACCTCCCCGGCCATCCCGGTCGCCCTAAGGACCCGCAGAGCCCCCGCGCCCCTTGTCTCTAGCGGGTTCCCCGCCGCGGGAATGGGCGCCGCCGCCACTGCTAGCCGGAAGGGAGGACAGAAGCCAGCCGCCAGATCTCCGCCGTCCATCTTAGATCGGACGGCCCTGTTTCAAATAGCCCGAACCCAACCTGAGCCGTCCGCCTGAGATCCGACGGCCCAGGGCCGTTTCCCCCCGTACCCCGCCTTCCTGTCAATCGGGCCCCGCCTGTCAGCCGCCCGCGCCCGCTCTGCCCGCCCGGCCCCGCCTGTCAGTCGTCTGCGCCCGCGCTGCCCGCCCGGCCCCGCCTGTCAGCCACTCACGCCGCCGCGCGCTCGCGCGCCCGCCCGCAGATCTAATCTCTGGCGTTGATCCGAGATCCAACGGCCGTAGGAGCCCGATACCCCTTCGCCCGCGCAATTTCTTAAAGAGACCCCCGGTTTTCTGCAAATTAACCCGCCATCCCTGGATCTTCGCAGTTAGGTCCTCAGACCTTTTATTTAATCCAAAATAAGTATTTAAGGAATATTTTTAATCCCTAATCTTGTAAAATTCATAACTTTGTCATATGAACTCCAAATTAGGTGCTTAAAATTGCAAATTGTTCATAATATTCTTATCTATCTATTTAAACAATGTTTCCCTGCTGTTTTTATGTCCCAATTAATAGTTGATCATTAGGGTAAAATTAATGTTATTGGAACCCTGTTTGAGATAAATAAAAGATAGTAGACTTTAATAAAAGTTGGAGCACCTAAGTTTATGGACTTAACACCATGTAATGATTTAACCCCACCACTGACTTAGACCTGATTAGTGGATAATGAATCACTTTGTATAGTCATCTACCCTAGACCTAGGGAACACCAGATTGTCAATCCTTTTCTACTGTGAACTTGTGATCTCTCTGCTGCATATGTTTGGTATATTGCTTTTGTTTGTTATTCCCCAAGTGCATAGAATGAATGATTACTTTACGTAGACAACGGACAGTCTGTGTTTCCCGAGGAGGTTGCAGAAAAGGTCCCTAAGCAGCAATTTGGTGAAGGCAAGTGTCCTCTGACCCATTATGTCCTATTCACTTATAATTCACTCTCCCGCATTACTTAATTGAAACCCAAGGATTGACTAGCTTTATATTTACCTTGTCCTGGATTACCTTTTGGGTTGCATGGTTAGCATTTTGCTATTGCCTTAACTTAATCAATGAACATGATGTGAACATTTATGATACGATGCTGTTATCCTGATTATGTTGATGATCTTGTGATACTCTAGGGGGGCTCAGGCTGTTTCTTGAGTACCTCTCCGTAAGGACCTGTTTGTTGAGAGACCACCCGGGATAACAGTGCAACCATGAGGGTGAAATGGGATGCCCTTAGCTAATTAATTAGAGGAACTAGAGGTGTAGTTGCTTCGCCGTCGTGCCGTCAATGGGGTCCAGGCACAGTGCTTGCTCTGCCGAGGCTGAGTGCCGAGGTTCTTTCGTTTTGCTTTTTGTTAGTCACTCTCCTGCGGGGAGGGGTACTGTGTTTATCAAACTGGAGAAACCTAACGGGCAGCTATGATCTCTAGGGAATCTTTGTAACAGCTACGTAGTGATACCCTGCCGGACCACCTAGGAAGTGATCAATGGGGATTAGCTCTCCCCGGGCAAAACGGGAATCACGGCTCATGGGTAAAGTGTGCGACCTCTGCAGAGGGTAGTGAAACTGATATATCAGCCGTGCTCACGGTTAAGAGCAGCCTTGGGATCCTCTTTGATTAGAGATACTCCGAATACACCTCAGAAGATGACTTTAATGATGATGGTTAACGATGGTGACTTTAATTATGCATTCTAGTATTTCCTCTCTGAGGAGGTACTTTTTGGGATTATAACTTGGGCTTGGTGATAAAATCTGGCTTCTACTAACAATGAATACTTGACCAACTAAAAGCAACTGCTTGAGCCTAACCCTACATAAAGCTAGTCCACTTCAGCCAAACGGGGCATTTGCTGAGTACGTTGATGTGTACTCATCCTTGCTTTACCACAAACACCAGGTTGTCCACATTGTAACCACTGCTCAGGAGAAGACGAAGCCGTGGAAGGAGACTTCCAGGAGTTCCAAGACTACGACGAGTTCTAGGTGTGGGTTGGCGGCAACCTCCAGTCAGTTGCCTGTGAAGGCCTTATCTTTACTGCGTTTCGGTTAGCACTTTGATTTATCAAGTTAAGTTGATGACTATGTGGATGTCTCTGACTCTGTGATGTAATAAGTTAATACTCTTTTATGTTATTATTCGAGCATTGTGCGATGATGTTCATTTATGTAATCGCTGTGTACGTGAGTTCTGATCCTGGCACGTACATAGTTCGCATTCGGTTTGCCTTCCAAAACCGGGTGTGACATAAGTGGTATCAAAGCCGTGCTGACTGTAGGATCGCTGACCTAGAGTAGCACTGGTCGTACTAAGGACTATTGACCTTCCCACTCACCTTGACCTCTGATGTTACTTCAAAAGTTGGTCACCTCGACCAACCCTATGTTTTACTACATATATATATATACTATATTATACCTTGTCAAAATTTTATTTTATTCTGTCTATGGTTTACTCACTTGTCATATTAGTTCTGTTCTTACTCTTATGCTTATGGTGTCTTTTGTAGATGGCTCGTCTTAGACACACTGCACGTAAGTCGGTGATTCCTTTCCTGCCGTCTCGCCTTGCGGAGCGTCCTCTCCGCCGCACCGTGTCCGGTCAGTCGAGTCACCTGGAGAGACTGCACCACCGCCTGCGTGAGGAGCAGGAACGCTGGCGTCAGTACAGAGAGCAGCAGGGCTCTTCCTCCCCACCTAAGCAGGAGGTGGAGTTCCTGAGGCGCTGTTCCACTGTTCCTCAGCTGGAGGTGCCCCCTGCACCACCGCGGGACGCCCCGGCTGTTGGAGGAGCTACTGGAGGAGGTTCTGGAGGAGACCCCGACGACGACGACTCAGACCACAGCACCGAGTCCTCTGAGCCGCAGGAGGCGGAAGGGTGGGTCGCCCGACCCATCACCCGTGACGCCGCTCGCGGTTGTCACTTCCACGACGCACTCGACACCTTGTTGCACCAGGCTTTCGACCGACACACCTGGTCGATCGAGTACCGTTGTGTAGTCTACCAGCACAGTCGCGGGAGGTACCCGGACCGCTGGAAGGCTACCTGCCTAGTTCGCCATCCGGAGGATGACCTCCGGGGTGCAGAGGCCGTTTTGGAGCATTACTCCATCTCCGAGAGGGACACTGCAGAGGCGACTATGCAGGATGCAGCACGGCGTGCACTCTCCCAATACTGTTCTTTATTCGGTGGGGTGGCCGACGGTCTTAACCTTAGGTACTACCCCCGCCGTCCTACTGGCAGCACAGAGAGTGTGGTTGTCTCACCTGTTGGTGAGGATAACCCTAGGTTGAGCAGCACAGTCAACCTAGTCACGGTGCTTAACACCGAGCTGGATCACTCTCTAGACGAGCTAAGCAGGGCTCAAACGGAGATTGCTGAGTTGCGTGCTGAGCTGGCAGAGTGCCGCCACCAGGAGGGTGGTTTCCCCGCTCCTGTTGGGACTCAGCACCCATACCGCTCGCCGCCACGTGGTCACCACACTTATGGTTCCCCTGCCTGTAAGACCAGGATAGATCTGGATCCTTAGATCGTTAGCGTCGGAGTTTGTAATAATTCTTAAGTCAGATGTCTCAGTCTTAGATAGTCAATTTAGTTTGCTTATCAGTTGCTTCCATTCAGTTTAGTTTGCTTATCAGTTGCTTACATGCTTGTTATGATGAACTTGTGCTGGATTTGAATCTTTGTAATGACTGTTGCCAACCTGTGGGTTTCCCCTGCAGTTTGGCCTAGCTAGTGATATTAATGAAATCAGTTATTTAGTTGGGAAACCATTTACTTCTACTTTCCTTTTTATCTGAGAAGCTGAATTGGATTATAATGAGGATCAGTGAGGTTCTTTGTTTACTCAGTGTCATGAAGAATTCTGTTTTCCCTCTTCTTATGCTGAAGGATTGTAAGATCAATGCTGATGTATGAATGTCTTCCACAGATGTCTGACAACAGGCGCCGATGTAATAGGCATGCTCAGCAAGAGCAGCGTGCCCAGCAGGAGGAACATCAGAGGCAGCCTCCCCCACCACCCCCGATGACCATGGAGCAGATGTTCTTGATGCAGACTCAGGCAGTGCAGGCTATTGGGCAGACTCTGGCAGCCATGTAGCAGGCTCAACAGCAACCCCAACCCTAGTTGCAAGTGTAGGTGCCCCAGATGCCACGGGATAAGCGTGGCGAGTTCATGAGAGGGCACCCTCCTACCTTCGCCCATTCTGCTGACCCCATGGATGCAGTAATTGGCTGCGTGCAGTGGAAAGGGAATTGCGCACCGCCCAATGTGACGACAGGGAGAAGGTTCTGTACGGTCCCCGCCAGCTAAGGGGAGCAGCCCAGTCTTGGTGGGAGTCCTACCTCGCCACCCATGCTGACCCCGAAGCCATCACCTGGGAAGAATTCAGCGAGAGTTTCCGCAGGTACCATGTTCTAGAGGGACTGATGATCGTGAAGAAGGAGGAGTTTCTGGCTCTGAAGCAGGGACCCCTGTCTGTTAGTGAATACAGAGACAAGTTTCTGCAACTATCTCGTTATGCACCTGAAGATGTCAACACTAATGCTAAAAGGCAGTACAGGTTCATGAGGGGTTTGGTGGATCCCCTGCATTACCAGCTGATGAATCACACCTTCCCCACCTTCCAGCACCTAATCGATAGGGCAGTTATGACCGAGAAGAAGCGCAAGGATATGGAAGATCGGAAGCGCAAGATGAGTGGACCACAGTCCGGAAGCATCAGTCGCCCCCGCTTCTCAGGAAGTTCATCTCAGCAAGGTAGGCCTGGTCACCCACAGGGATATCAGCATCAGAGTCAGCGTTCGCATCAGCAGCAGTTTCAGAGGCAGTACCCACAACAGCAGCAGTATCGTCAGAACAGCCAGCAGGGAGGTAATCAGTATCAGAAGCAGAACAACCAGGCACCTCGCCTTCCTGCCCCAGCAGCAAATCAGAACAACCAAGCAGCCCCAGCACAAGGAGGAGGCAGAGGATGCTTTCACTGTGGAGAACAAGGCCACTGGGCGATGCAGTGCCCAAAGAAGATGGCGCAGCAGCAGACCAACCCCAATGCTCCAACAAGGCAAGGTGTACTGCAGCAGGCAGCAGGCAATCGTGGCCAAGCGTACAACCGTGGAAAGGTGAACCACTTGGAGGCCGAAGCAATCTAGGATGCACCAGATGTGGCAGTAGGTATGTTCTCAGTCGAATCTCATCCCGCAAAAGTGCTATTTGATACTGGTGCAACTCATTCATTTGTCACTGCAACATGGGTAGAAATGCATGACATCTCAATAGAGGCAATGATGCCGCCCATGAGGATTAATTCGGTTGGTGGCAAAGTGCAAGCAGATAAATTATGCTCAAATATAAGGGTGGAAATAAGGGGGATAGGGTTCCCCAGCGACCTAATAGTAATAGACACCCCTGGGATAGATGTCATCCTAGGGATGAATTGGTTAATGAAATATGAAGCGAATGTTAGCTGTGATAAGAGGACCGTAACATTGAAGTCCCCGTCCGGAGAGGAGGTAGTGGCTGAGCTAAGGATGCCTAAATCAGCGGAGGGAGATTGTCACCAGATTTCAGTTGATAGTAAGGAGGCCAACCCGCTTGAGGCTATCAAGGTTGTGTCGAACTTTCCGGATGTGTTTCCCGAGGAGTTAACGGGCATGCCACCTGAGAGAAAAGTCGAATTTGCCATAGAGCTTATCCCTGGTATTGCCCCCATTTCTAAAAGAGCCTATCGAGTGTCTGGACCAGAATTGGTGGAACTCAAGAAGAAGATAGATGAGATGTTAGAGAAGGGTTACATCAGACCAAGTACCTCATCTTGGGCCGCTCCAGTATTGTTTGTAGAGAAGAAAGATGGTACCAAAAGGATGTGCATAGATTACAGAGCCCTGAATGAAGTCACCATCAAGAAAAAGTACCCCTTGCCAAGAATAGAAGATCTGTTTGACCAACTCAGAGGTGCCAGCGTATTCTCGAAGATAGATCTGAGATCAGGTTATCATCAACTCAGAATCCGACCCTCAGACATACCGAAGACAGCATTCATCACCAAGTATGGGTTATATGAGTTTACAGTTATGTCCTTTGGTTTGACAAATGCGCCAGCCTTCTTTATGTATCTAATGAACAGTGTGTTCATGGACTACCTAGACAAGTTTGTGGTAGTGTTCATCGATGATATTCTCATATATTCTCAAAGTGAGGGAGAACATGTGGAGCATTTGAGGATGGTATTGCAAAGGCTACGAGAGCATCAGTTGTACGCCAAGCTGAGCAAATGCGAGTTCTGGATTCATGAAGTCTTGTTTTTGGGTCACATCATAAACCAAGATGGGCTAGCTGTGGATCCAAAGAAAGTAGCAGATATCCTGAACTGGAAAGCACCGAAGGATGTTCGTGGGATCAAGAGCTTCATTGGAATGGCCGGATACTATAGGCGTTTCATTGAAGGCTTTTCAAAGATTGCTAGACCAATGACAGCGTTACTAGCGAAGAAAGTTGAGTTTAAGTGGACCCAAAAGTGCCAAGAAGCATTTGAAGAACTGAAGAATAGATTGACTACAACACCTGTGTTAGTTCTGCCTGATGTTCACAAGCCATTCTCGGTGTATTGCGATGCTTCTTACACCGGATTGGGATGTGTGCTAATGCAAGAAGGAAGAGTTGTAGCATACTCATCTCGATAGCTGAAGATCCATGAGAAAAATTACCCCACACACGACCTGGAGTTGGCAGCAGTGGTTCATGCGTTAAAGACATGGAGACATTACATGTATGGGCAGAAGTGCGACATCTACACAGATCATAAAAGTCTGAAGTACATATTCACCCAGTCAGAGTTAAACATGAGGCAGCGAAGATGGTTGGAATTGATCAAAGACTATGAGTTGGAGATACATTACCATCCAGGCAAAGCCAATGTTGTTGCAGATGCTCTGAGCAGGAAGAGTCAAGTCAATATGATGGCCACGTACCCGATGTCATATGAGTTGGCCAAGGAGTTTGACAGACTGAGTCTCGGTTTTCTGAACAGTACGCAAGGAGTAACAGTGGAATTAGAGCCCACCCTAGAGCGGGAGATCAAAGAAGGGCAGAAGAATGATGAAAACATCAACAAGATCCGACAGCTGATCTTAGAAGGAAGAGGCAAAGACTTTCGAGAGGATGAAGAGGGAGTAATATGGTTCAAGGACCGATTGTGTGTTCCCGACATCAAACCTATTCGGGAGCTGATCCTCAAGGAAGCTCATGAGACAGCCTACTCCATACACCCTGGAAGTGAGAAGATGTATCAGGATTTAAAAAGGAGGTTTTGGTGGTATGGCATGAAAAGAGAGATCGCAGAATATGTCGCCTTCTGTGATAGCTGTCAAAGAACCAAAGCAGAGCATCAGAGGCCCGCCGGACTGTTGCAGCCATTGCAGATTCCTCAGTGGAAGTGGGATGAGATCGGGATGGATTTTATAGTTGGCCTACCTCGTACCCAGGCCGGCTATGATTCCATCTGGGTGGTTGTGGACCGCTTAACAAAGGTGGCTCATTTTATACCCATGAAGACAACATACACCGGAGCAACGTTAGCTGGGTTATACATGTCTCGGATAGTCTGCCTTCATGGTGTGCCGAAGAAGATAGTGTCGGATCGAGGAACACAGTTCACCTCTCATTTTTGGCAGCAGCTACAAGAAGCTTTGGGCACACATTTGAACTTCAGCTCAGCTTATCACCCACAGACAGACGGTTAGACTGAAAGAACTAATCAGATCCTAGAAGATATGCTGAGAGCCTGCGCGTTGCAAGACAAGTCAGGATGGGACAAAAGGTTACCTTATGCAGAATTCTCCTACAACAATAGTTACCAGGCCAGCTTGAAGATGTCACCGTTTCAGGCGCTCTATGGACGGAGTTGTAGGACTCCGCTGCATTGGGACCAGCCTGGGGAGAGACAGGTGTTTGGCCCCGACATCTTGCTTGAAGCCGAAGAGAATATCAAAATGGTTCAGGAGAATCTGAAGATAGCACAATCAAGGTAGCGAAGCTATGCTGACAGAAGGAGAAGGGAATTGAGTTTCGAAGTGGGAGATTACGTCTATCTGAAGGTGTCACCTATCAGAGGGGTCAGAAGGTTCGGAGTTAAAGGCAAGTTAGCACCTCGGTATGTTGGACCATATCAGATTCAAGCAAAACGTGGAGAAGTAGCATATCAGCTCAACCTACCAGAAAGTTTGTCGGCAGTGCACAATGTGTTCCACGTGTCACAATTGAAGAAGTGTCTACGAGTACCAGAAGAACAGTTGCCAGTGGAGGACTTGGAGGTCTAAGAGGATCTGACATACATAGAGAAGCCAACGCAGATTCTGGAGTTTGCAGACAGAGTCACCCGGAGGAATACCATCAGGATGTGCAAAGTCAGATGGGGCCACCACTCTGAGGAAGAAGCAACCTGGGAACGAGAAGATGATCTAAAAGCCAAATACCCTGAACTCTTTGCTGACCAACCCTGAATCTCGGGGCGAGATTCTTTTAAGGGGGATAGGTTTGTAACACCCTGAATTTGGGGGTGTAAAATTTCTTTGCTCATATTCACAAAGTCAGGTGTTGCTCCTCTTTTCACACCCTTCCCAATCTCCTCTTTCCCTTTTCTATAGAAGAAGAGTGGCTATTTTCTTTGTGTAATTATAGTCTATTAGACTAAACTCCAAGGAAGTATGAATTGTGGCATCATGTTAAACCCTAAGTTTCACTTTTGTTTGGTGCATAATACTTGGAAGGGCTAATTTGAATTTGTGGCATATTTAGGATTGAATCAAATAGAGTAAATAAAAAGAAAAGGGAAAACAATTGCTGGAATAAAAGAAAAAGGAAAGAAGCCCATACCCCTGCCCCCCTCAGCCTTTCGGCCTAGCCGGCCCACCCCGCGCGCGCGCGCCTTCTCCCCCCTCCTCTCTCTGCCCTAGTGTAACACCCGGATTTTAGGGATCCAAAACCCGGGGTTAACATAAACACCAGGTATGCTGGGACCAAGTCTCATACATATGATGTATAGTGGCACAGGATCGAATGTCACAACTTTATATATAACAGGAGTTCTATACAAAATAAATAATTACATTATAAGGAGACAACGGTCCAGCAACCCAAAGTTGACTGGGAGACGACGACCTAGACCTCTCACGAACTCATCACAGCATCCTCCATGAGCATCATCCTGCGGTACCTGTTCTTGACCTGTGGTGTATGTGAGACAGCAAGAGTGAGCTCACATACGTTCATCGCTCAACAAGTTGTGGGGAATAATGTGCATGAACTCGCCAAAGATGGAAGCTCATATGAAGTGTAAGGCTTACCAAAGAGGAGGGTTGAAGCTGAGCATTGCTTTTAAAGTTGGTCAAAATTTTATTTGCAATTACTAAGTATAAGTAAATACCAACCCAATTAAATAGTAGAACAGAAGTAATAACAACATCACCTGCAATGCAATGCATATGACAA
Source organism: Zea luxurians (assembly GCA_029449295.1). NCBI lineage: Eukaryota > Viridiplantae > Streptophyta > Magnoliopsida > Poales > Poaceae > Zea > Zea luxurians. The sequence continues at coordinate 33,986,379 of JAOPSE010000002.1, read as the reverse complement.
ATTGAATTTAAGTTCCATAATTTAATCATGTGAGGGTCCGAGCTGCTCATGACCGTGAGCACGGCTAGTATACCAGTTTTACACTCTGCAGAGGTTGCGCATCTTTACCCACAAGTCGTGTTACCCATCTGCCAAGGGGTCATGAATCCCATACACCTCTACCAAGGAAGCGAGGCAGGGTAACACTACGAGGCCTTTACAAAGTTCCACTAGCTTCCGAAAACCCGCTACAGTTTATAGGAAGATCCAGTGCAGGAATCCCTTGCAGGACCGCCATCGCAGCAAAATCCTCCCGAGGGCCTCCCTACACTGACCTCTCCCCTACTGCCCTTGCCCCTTTCGGGTAAGGTAGTCTTCCACTAGCTTTCCTAATTAATCAGCCAAGGGCGTCCCATACCACCCTTGTGGTAGCACTGTTTTCCCGGGTGGTCGCTCCATGTTCCAATTAACATAATGATCTCATCATGAACAATAAATAATAACTGATAACAAAAGTGTAACCATGAATAGTGTATCTCCATACCCAAAACCACATATAGCACTAGCAAGTACTACCCAAAAAGTTCAGTGGTAAACAAGGTATAAAGATAGACAAACTAGGGTAACCTATTGGGTCCCATCAAAATTAACCTATGCAGATCATTATGATTAATCAGAACATGGCTGGGTAAAAAGAAGTGATCAAGGGCACAACTTGCCTGGGCCTTGAGATTCCAGGTACCAGGATGATTCTTCAGATCCTCGTGACCTCACTGCTAGTCGTAGCAATACAAACATACATGGTATAGGCAAAATTAACATTACACCAAACATATATGCAAAATACATATTAATAATCTACATATTAAAATAAGATCACAGGAAAAAGAATTATTAATTTTGGAGTTGTAGAACTCAAGTTATGAATTTCCTAAGATTTAAGGTGATTATAATATGATTAAATGATAAATAAATTTTCTGACAGAGTTCATGTCAAAACAGTGATTCTAAATGGTAGAGAATATTATTACAAAATTTTAGAAATTGGAATGACTCAATTTGGAGCTAAAATGAATTAAATATGAATTATACAAGTTTTAAGATTTGTTTTTGTATTAAAAACGAATTCCTAAATTTATTTCTCTGTTTTTAATTTCCTCTGGACTAGGCCTCAATTTATGCAAAGCGCAGGGGTCATCTTGCAAGTTTTCCCGAGACACATAGAACCCCGAGGGTGGACCGCGGGTTTATTTCATAAAAGTTCAGGGTCTCTTATGAAAAAGCGTCTGGCCGAAGGGGTATCGGCCGATCGTGGCCCTTAGATTAGAATCCTACGGCTAGGATTAGATCAAGCCGAGCTCGAACCGGTACGCAACGACCACCGTACGATTAGAGATCCACGGTCCACGAATGCCCACGATCCAAACTACCCCGAACCACACGATTGAAGTTCGACGGCTCGGATTTAAAATGACGAAGGGGTACGCCCCGATCTAATCACAGCCGTTCAAGCGCCATCCGACGGTCCAGCGCCTTCGTCACCGCATCGCTCCCACCCGCGGCGGCGCCGCCCGAGGTTACGGCGGATCCCCGCCGGAGCCCCGCGATTCGGCCGACCCGGGTCCCAACAATGTCATTCGAAGGCCTCAACGCACAATTCGGACCATGGCGAAAGATATTAGGGGCTCACCGCAGCTAGGGATGGCGTCCAGGGAGTGATTCACGGCGCAATGCGGCGTCGCGGCGGAGCGCTCACGTCGGTGAGCAATTCACCGCACACCGATGGCCCAAGCGACCCAGGTATTGCCCGACCACGATCCAGGCACACCAGTGGCATACCCTGAACCCTCCACAGACACCAAGCGGCGACGGTGGCAACGAACAACGGCGGCGGCGCCCTCCTGTTTTCTCTCTCGACACGAGCCCTTCGGCGATGGTTTAAGTAGGGAAAGGAGGTCGCAGCTGGGCTCTTTATACCGAGATGGCCGGAGGCAATCAACCGGCCAACTGCCCCCGAATTTCATGGCGGCCGGTGAGCCCGTGAGCGAGTCGCGTGCGCGAGTTCGCCGCGCGTTCGTTGCGGAACAGAAGGAGACGGTGCTGACACGCAGGGCCCACCGTGCAGAGCGCGAGCGAGATGAGGCTGTCAAGCGGGCCCGCGTTGTCGGTACCAGGCGAAGCACGAGCGCGCGATGAGTGACTGATCAGCGGGTCCCGCCCGTCGGCGCGAGTCAGCTGAAGAGTGGGCTGCGCGAGCTGGATTGGATTAGTGGGCCGAAATGGCGCCAGAGGCCCAGGTAAGGTTGTTGTCTCCTTTTCCTTTTATTTTTTTGTTTTATTTCATTTTTGTTTTCAATTTCCAATTCTGAATTTTGAATCCTTTTAGGAATTTTCACCTTTGGGTAAAATTTACAAACTCAAATCCCATTATAGAAGTAATATATTTTATTATATATATTTTTATTATTCATTTCACTCACATAGTATTGTTTCCTTCTTCTCTTTGTCTTAAATTCTAAAATTTCTTTTAACCCTTAAATCCCACTTTGGGCTTTAATATATTTCTAGTCACTTTGTTTTTATGTTGTCACAAAATGCACAACAAATAAAGTCCAGCATGATGCACATTTTATTAAGGATTTATCCACTTTATCTATGCCCACTAATAATTATCATGAATGAAAAGGTACCACACATGAAGATTTATTTCTTTCTCTTACTTTTCAAAGTTGGGTATTACAAATCCTACCCCCCTTAAAAAGAATCTCATCCTCGAGATTTGTTAGGAAAAGGGAATACAAATGGATTGGTTTGCAATTTAGCTTTTAATTTCTAAATCCAGGGTCTCTCTTTTTATTATTAGTAAGTGATAGGAGAGCGTGGGTAATATAGGTATGTCAACTTTATTATGTAGGATAGAAGATATCTTTAAAGTTTTTATAGGTTTGGGTCAGAAAGAGTAGGGTAAGAAAAGACCACATCCAAGATTGTGGATCTTGACTCATCTTGGTGACCACACTTGATCCTTGAAGACTTGAGTTGGTGCTCATCCTTTCTTGATGAAGTTAATCATCTTCTCCGGTCTTGTCTCATTGATTCGAGGTTAGTGTATATCATTGAAGTTGGGGAACGTGGTTAAAATAGATATGGATGAGATAGACTACATGATGTAGATCAAAAGTTTATTTGTTATTAGGTGGGGATAAACAGATCATGCAATCCATTATGAATCTATTGGTTGAGTTAGATCTTCTGCTCATGGTTGAGTTGGTCTAATGTGTGAAGTTAAGTTAATACCTGGCTAGTAGGGTTTAATCTCTTCTACCAGTATCACTAATATGTTTAAGTAAACCACATTAGATTAGATCATATTAGATTAGATGGGATCTAGATTAGATTGGATATGGCCAGATGAGACTAGTTAAAGTTAGATAGATCTTCCTGGGTAGGATATATTTTACCAGGATATGTTAAAAATCTCTGTTAGATTAAAACAGAGGGGTTATGCAACTATCAGATGGTTAAGGTAGTTGCATATGGCCAAGTCGATCTGTCATCCTTAATTTAGTGCAGGGTGAACTAAGTTAAGACCTGTTCTATAGGGGTAGAGTCTAAACTATTTCATCAGTATTATCTAACATGTTTGATAAGTCACTTTAGATTTGATCAGATCTAGGTTAGATTGGTGTGACTAGTTTGACTAGATAAGATCTAACTAATTTGCATTAGATCATAGTTGATAAACTAGGGTGGATAAGTATGCCTATTAGGATAAGATGGATCCATAAAGAGAAGATAGAATCTTTTGAGATCAGTTAGATCTATTAGGATGATATAAAATCTTTTCAAGATAAGATGAGTATCTTTTAAGATGAGATGGATCTTATTAAGATAAGGGAGAATCCTTTTAAGATAAGATGAATTGGTTAGAATGAGATCTTTTAGGATAAGATAAATTTCTTAAGCTAGATAGGTTCCCATGGGGATAATCTAGGCTGTCTAGTTATTTTATAAATATATTTTTATACCTATGTGTATATGCAGATGTAATTGTGGACATTACTCCACAACCCATCACACTCAATCAAAAATCCAAATCAGACAAATATCATAAGAACAAACATTCAAGTGCATAGATAACCATAAAAAAATAGTTTTGTTTTTGTTCCTGAGAGTAGGTCTCCTATTCCTAAAAGTCACTTTAGGTACGGGATTTCAAAGTGTGAAATCCACATTTGTCTTTAGAAGGAAAAGATAAGAATAATCAGAGTAAGCGGAAATAGATGAGAAAAAGATTAAGGTAAGTTTAGAAAAGAATCAGAGTAAGGTAAGTAAAGAATGGTTGTCCAGTTCTATCTAGGTTTCGTCCTACAGTCAACATTCCTCTGATACCACTTCTGTAACACCCGGATTTTAGGGATCCAAAACCCGGGGTTAACATAAACACCAGGTATGCTGGGACCAAGTCTCATACATATGATGTATAGTGGCACAGGATCGAATGTCACAACTTTATATATAACAGGAGTTCTATACAAAATAAATAATTACATTATAAGGAGACAACGGTCCAGCAACCCAAAGTTGACTGGGAGACGACGACCTAGACCTCTCACGAACTCATCACAGCATCCTCCATGAGCATCATCCTGCGGTACCTGTTCTTGACCTGTGGTATATGTGAGACAGCAAGAGTGAGCTCACATACGTTCATCGCTCAACAAGTTGTGGGGAATAATGTGCATGAACTCGCCAAAGATGGAAGCTCATATGAAGTGTAAGGCTTACCAAAGAGGAGGGTTGAAGCTGAGCATTGCTTTTAAAGTTGGTCAAAATTTTATTTGCAATTACTAAGTATAAGTAAATACCAACCCAATTAAATAGTAGAACAGAAGTAATAACAACATCACCTGCAATGCAATGCATATGACAAATTGAATTTAAGTTCCATAATTTAATCATGTGAGGGTCCGAGCTGCTCATGACCGTGAGCACGGCTAGTATACCAGTTTTACACTCTGCAGAGGTTGCGCATCTTTACCCACAAGTCGTGTTACCCATCTGCCAAGGGGTCATGAATCCCATACACCTCTACCAAGGAAGCGAGGCAGGGTAACACTACGAGGCCTTTACAAAGTTCCACTAGCTTCCGAAAACCCGCTATAGTTTATAGGAAGATCCAGTGCAGGAATCCCTTGCAGGACCGCCATCACAGCAAAATCCTCCCGAGGGCCTCCCTACACTGACCTCTCCCCTACTGCCCTTGCCCCTTTCGGGTAAGGTAGTCTTCCACTAGCTTTCCTAATTAATCAGCCAAGGGCGTCCCATACCACCCTTGTGGTAGCACTGTTTTCCCGGGTGGTCGCTCCATGTTCCAATTAACATAATGATCTCATCATGAACAATAAATAATAACTGATAACAAAAGTGTAACCATGAATAGTGTATCTCCATACCCAAAACCACATATAGCACTAGCAAGTACTACCCAAAAAGTTCAGTGGTAAACAAGGTATAAAGATAGACAAACTAGGGTAACCTATTGGGTCCCATCAAAATTAACCTATGCAGATCATTATGATTAATCAGAACATGGCTGGGTAAAAAGAAGTGATCAAGGGCACAACTTGCCTGGGCCTTGAGATTCCAGGTACCAGGATGATTCTTCAGATCCTCGTGACCTCACTGCTAGTCGTAGCAATACAAACATACATGGTATAGGCAAAATTAACATTACACCAAACATATATGCAAAATACATATTAATAATCTACATATTAAAATAAGATCACAGGAAAAAGAATTATTAATTTTGGAGTTGTAGAACTCAAGTTATGAATTTCCTAAGATTTAAGGTGATTATAATATGATTAAATGATAAATAAATTTTCTGACAGAGTTCATGTCAAAACAGTGATTCTAAATGGTAGAGAATATTATTACAAAATTTTAGAAATTGGAATGACTCAATTTGGAGCTAAAATGAATTAAATATGAATTATACAAGTTTTAAGATTTGTTTTTGTATTAAAAACGAATTCCTAAATTTATTTCTCTGTTTTTAATTTCCTCTGGACTAGGCCTCAATTTATGCAAAGCGCAGGGGTCATCTTGCAAGTTTTCCCGAGACACATAGAACCCCGAGGGTGGACCGCGGGTTTATTTCATAAAAGTTCAGGGTCTCTTATGAAAAAGCGTCTGGCCGAAGGGGTATCGGCCGATCGTGGCCCTTAGATTAGAATCCTACGGCTAGGATTAGATCAAGCCGAGCTCGAACCGGTACGCAACGACCACCGTACGATTAGAGATCCACGGTCCACGAATGCCCACGATCCAAACTACCCCGAACCACACGATTGAAGTTCGACGGCTCGGATTTAAAATGACGAAGGGGTACGCCCCGATCTAATCACAGCCGTTCAAGCGCCATCCGACGGTCCAGCGCCTTCGTCACCGCATCGCTCCCACCCGCGGCGGCGCCGCCCGAGGTTACGGCGGATCCCCGCCGGAGCCCCGCGATTCGGCCGACCCGGGTCCCAACAATGTCATTCGAAGGCCTCAACGCACAATTCGGACCATGGCGAAAGATATTAGGGGCTCACCGCAGCTAGGGATGGCGTCCAGGGAGTGATTCACGGCGCAATGCGGCGTCGCGGCGGAGCGCTCACGTCGGTGAGCAATTCACCGCACACCGATGGCCCAAGCGACCCAGGTATTGCCCGACCACGATCCAGGCACACCAGTGGCATACCCTGAACCCTCCACAGACACCAAGCGGCGACGGTGGCAACGAACGACGGCGGCGGCGCCCTCCTGTTTTCTCTCTCGACACGAGCCCTTCGGCGATGGTTTAAGTAGGGAAAGGAGGTCGCAGCTGGGCTCTTTATACCGAGATGGCCGGAGGCAATCAACCGGCCAACTGCCCCCGAATTTCATGGCGGCCGGTGAGCCCGTGAGCGAGTCGCGTGCGCGAGTTCGCCGCGCGTTCGTTGCGGAACAGAAGGAGACGGTGCTGACACGCAGGGCCCACCGTGCAGAGCGCGAGCGAGATGAGGCTGTCAAGCGGGCCCGCGTTGTCGGTACCAGGCGAAGCACGAGCGCGCGATGAGTGACTGATCAGCGGGTCCCGCCCGTCGGCGCGAGTCAGCTGAAGAGTGGGCTGCGCGAGCTGGATTGGATTAGTGGGCCGAAATGGCGCCAGAGGCCCAGGTAAGGTTGTTGTCTCCTTTTCCTTTTATTTTTTTTGTTTTATTTCATTTTTGTTTTCAATTTCCAATTCTGAATTTTGAATCCTTTTAGGAATTTTCACCTTTGGGTAAAATTTACAAACTCAAATCCCATTATAGAAGTAATATATTTTATTATATATATTTTTATTATTCATTTCACTCACATAGTATTGTTTCCTTCTTCTCTTTGTCTTAAATTCTAAAATTTCTTTTAACCCTTAAATCCCACTTTGGGCTTTAATATATTTCTAGTCACTTTGTTTTTATGTTGTCACAAAATGCACAACAAATAAAGTCCAGCATGATGCACATTTTATTAAGGATTTATCCACTTTATCTATGCCCACTAATAATTATCATGAATGAAAAGGTACCACACATGAAGATTTATTTCTTTCTCTTACTTTTCAAAGTTGGGTATTACACCTAGCGGGCCCGCCCGTCAGCGCAACCGCCTTCCCCGCTTCCGCGCTCGCTTCCCCCGCTCTCTCTGCTCGCGGGCCCGGGCTGTCAGCTCCCTCGTCTCCGCGTAACCGCCGCTCCGAGCTGCGCGTGCCGCGGTCTCCGCGCCCACGTCGCGCGTGAAGCTCGCAACCACCTCGCCCTCGGCCACTTGAGCCCGGAGCCTAGCCCACCCTCTCTCCCTCCCTCATTTGCGCACCTGCAGACCTCCCTTCCACCTCCCCCACGCTGCTCGCACGCCAAAGCGCCGCCGCCATTAACCGCCGTCGTCCCGAGCCCGTTTCTCCGTCGACGTTGGAGCCCCACCGTGCCCTCTGCCACGGTGAGCTTCGCCTCGACATCCGCAACCCGGGACACACCCCAATTTCCCCTCTCCCTCCCCAATTTCCTCTGCCCGCGCTCACCCGCCGTCCTCTGCGCAGTCGCCGTGGTCCGCCACCGTCGACTCGGGCTACCGCCGCGCCTTCGCCGCCACCGAGGAGTCCCCGAAGTTCGCCTTGAGGTAAGGAACCTCCCCTGCCCTCTCCCTTCCTTTCTATTGCCCCCTGCTGCGCTTAATTCCTCGCCGGAGTCGATTAGCGCCGCCGCTGAGCCACTTCGCCGTGGACCGCCCCCCTCCGGTGCCCCTGTCCCGACCTAGCCCCCACCAGAAGATTTCCCGCACCTTCCCCAACCTCCCCGGCCATCCCGGTTGCCCTAAGGACCCACAGAGCCCCCGCGCCCCTTGTCTCCGGTGAGTTCCCCGCCGCGGGAACGGGCGCCGCTGCCACTGCTAGCCGGAAGGGAGGACAGAAGCCAGCCGCCAGATCTCCGCCGTCCATCTTAGATCGGACGGCCCTGTTTCAAATAGCCCGAACCCAACCTGAGCCGTCCGCCTGAGATCCGACGGCCCAGGGCCGTTTCCCCCCGCACCCTGCCTTCCTGTCAATCGGGCCCCGCCTGTCAGCCGCCCGCGCCCGCTCTGCCCGCCCGGCCCCGCCTGTCAGCCGTCCGCGCCCGCGCTGCCCGCCCGGCCCCGCCTGTCAACCGCTCACGCCGCCGCGCGCTCGCGCGCCTGCCCGCAGATCTAATCTCGGGCGTTGATCCGAGATCCAACGGCCGTAGGAGCCCGATACCCCTTCGCCCACGCAATTTCTTAAAGAGACCCCCGGTTTTCTGCAAATTAACCCACCGTCCCTGGATCTTCGCAGTTAGGTCCTCGGACCTTTTATTTAATCCAAAATAAGTATTTAAGGAATATTTTTAATCCCTAATCTTGTAAAATTCATAACTTTGTCATTTGAACTCCAAATTAGGTGCTTCAAATTGCAAATTGTTCATAATATTCTTATCTATCTATTTAAACAATGTTTCCCCTGCTGTTTTTATGTCCCAATTAATAGTTGATCATTAGGGTAAAATTAATGTTATTGGAACCCTGTTTGAGATAAATAAAAGATAGTAGACTTTAATAAAAGTTGGAGCACCTAAGTTTATGGACTTAACACCATGTAATGATTTAACCCCACCACTGACTTAGACCTGATTAGTGGATAATGAATCACTTTGTATAGTCATCTACCCTAGACCTAGGGAACACCAGATTGCCAATCCTTTTCTACTATGAACTTGTGATCTCTCTGCTGCATATGTTTGGTATATTGCTTTTGTTTGTTATTCCCCAAGTGCATAGAATGAATGATTACTTTACGTAGACAACGGGCAGTCTGTGTTTCCCGAGGAGGTTGCAGAAAAGGTCCCTGAGCAGCAATTTGGTGAAGGAAAGTGGCCTCTGACCCATTATGTCCTATTCACTTATAATTCACTCTCCCGCATTACTTAATTGAAACCCAAGGATTGACTAGCTTTATATTTACCTTGTCCTGGATTACCTTTTGGGTTGCATGGTTAGCATTCTGCTATTGTCTTAACTTAATCAATGAACATGATGTGAACATTTATGATACGATGCTATTATCCTGATTATGTTGATGATCTTGTGATACTCCAGGGGGGCTCAGGCTGTTTCCTGAGTACCTCTCCGTAAGGACCTGTTCGTTGAGAGACCACCCGGGATAACAGTGCAACCATGAGGGTGAAATGGGATGCCCTTAGCTAATTAATTAGAGGAACTAGAGGTGTAGTTTCTTCGCCGTCGTGTCGTCAATGGGGTCCAGGCACAGTGCTTGCTCTGCCGAGGCTGAGTGCCGAGGTTCTTTCGTTTTGCTTTTTGTTAGTCACTCTCCTGCGAGGAGGGGTACTGTGTTTATCAAACTGGAGAAACCTAACGGGCAGCTATGATCTCTAGGGAATCTTTGTAACAGCTACGTAGTGATACCCTGCCGGACCACCTAGGAAGTGATCAATGGGGATTAGCTCTCCCCGGGCAAAACGGGAATCACGGCTCATGGGTAAAGTGTGCGACCTCTGCAGAGGGTAGTGAAACTGATATATCAGCCGTGCTCACGGTTAAGAGCAGCCTTGGGATCGTCTTTGAGTAGAGATACTCCGAATACACCTCAGAAGATGACTTTAATGATGATGGTTAACGATGGTGACTTTAATTATGCATTCTAGTATTTCCTCTCTGAGGAGGTACTTTTTGGGATTATAACTTGGGCTTGGTGATAAAATCTAGCTTCTACTAACAATGAATACTTGACCAACTAAAAGCAACTGCTTGAGCCTAACCCTACATAAAGCTAGTCCACTTCAGCCAAACGGGGCATTTGCTGAGTACGTTGATGTGTACTCATCCTTGCTTTACCACAAACACCAGGTTGTGCACATTGTAACCACTGCTCAGGAGAAGACGAAGCCGTGGAGGGAGACTTCCAGGAGTTCCAAGACTACGACGAGTTCTAGGTGTGGGTTGGTGGCAACCCCCAGTCAGTTGCTTGTGAAGGCCTTATCTTTACTGCGTTTCGCTTAGCACTTTGATTTATCAAGTTAAGTTGATGACTATGTGGATGTCTCTGACTCTGTGATGTAATAAGTTAATACTCTTTTATGTTATTATTCGAGCATTGTGCGATGATGTTCATTTATGTAATCGCTGTGTACGTGAGTTCTGATCCTGGCACGTACATAGTTCGCATTCGGTTTGCCTTCCAAAACCGGGTGTGACACCGAGACCCCAAGAAGGTATGTCGGATCCCCTGGAAGGCCTGAGCATTGGCAGGGTCCCGGGACGGGGAGGACCCCGACGAAGGTAGGGGTCCGGTGCTGGCACGTGTCCAGACCTTGTCCTGCACTGCCCACTGCTGTCGCATGGCTTGTGGCCTGACACTTAAACCAGTGGGCCAAGCCTGGCATAAAGCCCACCCAGTCGAGCGGCCTCTGCATTTATTGCTGAAAGGACGCGCCGCCTGCCACCACGCCAGCGGGCGACGCGCCCTCCCAGCATTTAATACGTCCTGTCCAATCCAATGGCAGGCAACGCCAGGGTCATCCAGCAGACAGCGCGTCTGACCGGTCAGTTGGCAAAAAGTGCGCCCGTGTCGAGCGGTGCACCGTACTCATCATCCCTTCTACAAGGAGCTTCCCCTGCACGCCAAGGATACGTAGATCTCATGTGTCAGAACGCTAGAAGATCGCCTCAGCAGTATACGATCATGGCTCCAAGTACAATATTCGTTAAGCCCCTGGGCCCACATGTCAGGGCTCAGTACCTTTGTGCATGCCCCCCTTCGGCTATAAAAGGGGAGGCATGCGACGTTACAAGAAAGGTTCACACACACCCAATCTTAGGCAGACACTCACAAGTTCATACAAGCTCCCAAAGCAATACATCACACAGTGGAGTAGGGTATTACGCCCTGGCAGCCCGAACCACTCTAAACCCTTGCGTGTTCTTGTGTTCGTCCATCCATCTCGCATAATAGGCAAAACGCTTAGGCCCCTCCTCTTCTTAGGATTTAGGACGGGTGCAATCCACCACCCGGCCGAGAGATTTTCCCCTCCGACAGCATCCACACCCCCAGCCGAAATGGTATTCATGGTTTTAAATCTTAGCCATTAGTCACAAGCTCAACGGACCCCCACCACTAACCCTCCTCACGCCTCTCAGCCGTGGCGGCGCAGCGCACAGATGGCGGCGCTCTCGCTGGAGAACGCCCAACCAGCCCCCTAGAGTCCCGGCTCCTATGGAAAATCGTGCTACACTTAGCGGAGATCACGACGGACATGTTGGGGAAGTTCTCACCACGGTTGACGGTGCGGACGGTCCCGCCCACGGTTGTGCTCGTTTCCACGGCGGTGAGGGTACTCCGGCAACGAATCCATGAGGCTTCAGCCGGTTTCCTCTTCGATTTACCCCTCCCACAGTTTCTATGCGGCCAGGCCACCCCTAGGCAGCTGTTGGTCACTTGTTCTCAAATGCTATGAGTTAAGAACAAGGCAACACAAATGTTAATGGTTAAAGACCTTTGTCCTTCGAAGCATTATCTCCCTTAGGATATAATGATCTTCAGACAAAGGTCATGAAGGACATACCTTCATCATTTCAATATGTAAGAATATAAACTGAAATATATGAAACATAGAAAAAACATGAATAACTATATCAAATCATCAGATTACTCATATTATCATTATATAATCATGAACAAACATTAATGATATCAAATTACATTTATACCTTTGTCGGCGGCTCGGACCCGGGGGGGGTCCCTTGGACCGACCAGTGAAATCGCTGCGTGCCCCTGCCCAGATGGGTTGGCGCGGGATGGAACACAAGAGGTGGGACAAGCCTTGTATTATCCTGCACCAGGGGTGCCGCTCGTAGTAAGGGTTACAAGCGCGTTGCGTGAGGGAGAGAGAGACACAGAGTTCATCCACCGCTTCCCCCGCGCGAACCCCCCTCAGGGTGGCCCTGGACCTCCCTTTTATAGAGGCAAGGAGAGGGTCCAGATGTACAACGGGGGTTGTAGCTATGCGCTAACGTGTCCGGCAGTGGAGTGCCTAAGCCCTGTATACATGCCAACGTGGCCGTTGGGGGAGAGCTTGGGCCCTGTACATGTGATGGCGTGGCCGTCGGAGGAGCGCCTAAGTCCTGTAGGAGCATAGCTGGCAGCGTGGCAAGGGTCGTGCTGACGTCTCCTTGCTGTCGTAAGGGGCTGAGAGCCACCGGCGTCATGGTGCACGCGGGGCACCATCATTACCCGTCGCCGGGGTAAGCCAGATGGGACGCCAGTCTTGTTCCTTTTAGCCTGAGCAGGCTAGGAATAGGGAAATGATGTATCCCCTATTAGCGCGGTCGGTCCGAGCCCAGGGTCGGTCGAGGCGGAGACTTCTCTTGAGGCCGAGGCCGGGGTCGGGCGAGGACACGATTCCTCCCGAGACTGGGGTCGAGGCCGATTCTGGGGGTCAGGCGAGGCAGAGACCTCCTCCCGAGGTCGGAGCCTGAGGTCGGGCGAGGCAGAAACCTCCTCCCGAGGCCGGAGCATGAGGTCGGGCGAGGTGGAGCTTCCTGTTGCGCCCGAGGCTGAACTCGATGGTTGATCGTGACTTGTTGTCGGTCGTCACCGGGATGGCTGACACGGCAGTCGGAGCGGAGCGAGCGGCACTGTTTTCCTGTCATATCAGACAGTAAAGAAGAGGGGCGAAGTGACTGCGGTCACTTTGGCCTGCCCGACTGAGGCGCGTGTGTCAGGATAAGGCGTCAGGCATCCCCTGCATTTAATGCGCCTGCGAAGCGGTCGGTTGGTGAGGCAGTCTGGCCAAGGTTGCTTCACAACGAAGCCTGCCCGAGCCGGGCCTCGGGAGAGCCGAGGGGGCGCCCGCTGTCTGAGGAGGCCCTCGGGCGAGGCGTGAACTCGTCTGGGACTACTGTTCCAACCCGAGGCTGGGCTCTGGTGAGATCGCGTCCCTCGGGTAGACGAAGTCTTGACTTAAACCGCACCCGTCAGTTGGTCTGAGGGTGTTTACCAGCCATGATTAGGAGCGTTCGGGGTACCCCTAATTATGGTACCCGACAGTAGCCCCCGAGCCTCGAAGGGAGTGTTGGTACTCGCTTGGAGGCTTTTGCCACGTTTTCGGTGAGGGGACCGGCCTTTCTCGGTTTTTGCCTTGTTCTGGTGGGTGCGCGCGAGCGCACCCGCCGGGTGTAGCCCTCGAGGCCTCGGAGGAGTGGTTTGACTCCTCTAAGGTCTGAATGCCTTTTGTGGTGCTTCGGCCGGTCTGATTGTTCCCTCATGCGGCCTGGCCGTAGCCTAGGTGCGTGGTCGGGTTCCAAGTTATCAAGCTGGCTTGTTGACGCTGTCAATAGTTTTGGCCGTAGCCGGGTGCGAGAGCAGCCCCCGAGCCTCTGCATGGAGCGAGAGGACAATCAAGGACTTTCCCGACTTTTATTATACGCCCCTGCGTCGCCTTTCTGCAAGGAGGAGGGGGGGAAAGCGCCATGTTGCCCTCGGAGGGCGCCGAACATGGTGTTTCCAGTGAGCTGCTAACGGGTGATCCGAGTGGAGGCCTGTGCCCCGTTCGTTAGGGGTCAGCTAGTGGCCCAGAGGCGCGCTCCAAAAGTACCTGCGGGTGATTTGCCGGACCCAGACCCCTTCGACAGGGTCCGAGGGCTCGATGCCTCCCTCCGGTGGGATTCCGTTACAAATCGTTCCCGCTAGTCTCGGAAATGTCCTAGGGTACCTCGGGAGCGTAGCCCGAGCCTCGGCCATGTATCGGACGTACCCAGAGTCATCCCTCACTCTCCGTGCTCTAGGGCGACTGTCGAACCCTTCCGAGGGGCCAGCCTACGAACCCCTGATAAGTAGTGGGCGCGGAGCCCGAGCGCTCTGGGGCGGCTGTCGAACCCTTCTGAGGGGCCAGCCTTCGAACCCCTAATCAGTAATGGGCTTGAAGTCCGAGTGCTCTGGGGCGGCTGTCGAAACCCTTCCGAGGGGCCAGCCTTCGAACCCCTTATCAGTAGGAGGGCTCGGGGCCCGCTTCCTTCATCGAGAAGGATCCTTTCCACAACATCCCCTTTCCCGGTCCCTGTAGCAAGAGAGAGAGAGAGGAGGAGGGGAAGGATATGAATTTAAATAAGGTGGCGCACCTTCTTTGACGCGGTCACTATGGCGAAGGCGAAGCGACGCCTGCCTCGCCTGCTAGAGGTGTCGCCTGCTCCGTTGGGGAGTTAATGCGACGGGACAGGCGATTCGCGTGGCGCCCGTTGCGCGCGCGAGCCATTCGAGGAACGGGGCACGGGCGCGTCGTCTTCACGCCGTGGGAGAGGGCTCTCCCGTCGCTTCAGGAGGGGACGCGAGCCTGCAGGCGACTTGACCGCTGCCTCTGCTCGTCTGCCGCTACAGTTACTGTCGGCCTGCTTTTGACCATGCCAACCGTCGTGCCAACCCCGTGGCTGACTGACCCGTGGCCGTGACCTTTAACTAGCACTATTGGGTCATGCGCAGGGCTACCTCGAGTCGCGGTACTGGTTCCACAGTCGAGGAGGCGCAGCATTGGCGCGAGTGGCGGTGTAGCTTCTCGCACGTCGTAACCGGCGCGCCGGTTACATGACATGCGGGCCCGCTTCCTTTGCGCTGGTCCACCGGATGTGGTTGAAGCCGAAGGGGCGCACAGTTGCGGTGCAGTTGGATGCCTGTCGTGTGGCAGTCCACCCTTTCGACCACCGGTTTCTGCGAAGATGGGAGAGCGCTTGTAACCGCGGGACGGTTACATGCCTCGCATGCGGTGGTTCACCTTCTTCGTGCTTCGGATCAGCTCGTATGACATGTGGGTCCTAGCACCCATGCCGTAGGGGGAGAACCCTGGAGGATGTCAATGGAGATTTTGCCCGTGACGCTAAGGGGTGCAAGTGAGGAGGTCTGCCTATAAAAGGGGGATCGATATCCTGGGCAGTGGCCATGCCTTCGTTCTCCCCTCATGCATTGCGCCCTTCCACCTTTTGAGCCCCCGGATGGGGTGCACCAGCGTCGCCTTGCTCTTGCTGTCGTTGGAGGAGCGCGGCCTCGTGGAGATCGGCACCTTTCAGCCATCGCTCGGCTTCAAGGATTTTTGCCGTGCAGCCCGGCTGCATTCCCTCACCAATGGGCAGTTTGGTGGGGAGAAGCAAGCCGGGCTGCGGCCTCCGCCCCGCCCTCAGCTTCAAGGATCTTTGTCATCCTTGTTGAGGCGGAGGGAGAGCTGAGTCGGGGTTCTACCTCCTGCATGGGCCGGCACGCCGTCTCCTCCTTCGGCATTCAGGGGAGAAGGCGCTTACCAACCTTGCGGAGGGGCGAACTTCGGCAACGCTGGATCAGTCAGCCGCAAGCGTCGTCCGCTCCAGCGTGCCTGGCTCGCTGGCTCAGCTGGCTCTATCGCGGCCTCCGACGCTGCCTCCTACCGCTTGATCCTGGCGCGGGCGTCTGTTGCGCCGCATGCACCGGCGGATCGTCCAAGACGTCGTACGCCGCATGGGTGGTGTTCATGTTCTTGGATTGTCTTGTCCTCACTCCGGCATGACGCCTCCGCGCGAAGGTCGGGGCCTACCCGTCCACGAGGACCTGAGTGGGGATCTGCCGGCGCAGGCTAGGGCGTCCGCCATTCGTCGGTGTGGCGCTGGCGCGCAGGTGGCCGCTGTCGTCGGTGCTGAGGTGGTGGCAGCCGGAGAAGGTTTCTTCGCCGACGAGACCATCGGCGCCAGCTGAGGCCGGACCCACGGCTCTTTTGCTTTTGATGGCTTGTCCTCGCCCCTCGAGCGGAGACGTGGGCGAGGGCCTTGTCACAGCAGCGTCGGCCCTAAGGTCATCGCTGCTGCTGTTTAGCCGCCTGGAGCAGGGGTCGTTGTCGCTGTTGGCGTAGTGGCTACCGGCGAGCCACTTGGAGTTTGTTATCCCGCAGGCCCTCTGGTGTGGAGGTTGTTTGTGCCTGCGGGAATGGAACCAGAGTCCCGCTTGTAAGGAGATATACCGGGTTTTTGCTGGAGCAAAATGTAACCGCTTCAAGTACTTAGACACTTGTCGTAGGTTGGGAGAACCGCCGAGGGTTCTGCCGACGTCTAAGTCTGTGTAGCATAGTTACCCCAAGTATATGTGTTTGTTCTTTGTGGCTGTCGAGGCCTGAACATTTGGGTATTCGAGAATGAAGCTGTGTGTCTTCCTCATTCCGAGCGCTGGGACTTGCCTGTTGGCTAGCCGAACCACTTAACCGAGCGTCGGTTGCCTTTCGCGGAAGGTGACGAGTGAGGTGTCCGTATCCCAGAGGCGTAGGAGTCCCTCGGCTCTGTCGGCCTTGTCGCTATAGGCTTCTCTTGCTCAGTTTTTGGAACCCTCGGCTGCTCTGTGATGAGCCGGAGTCGGAGGCAGCGGTGTTAGCGCGGATAGAAGCGGAGTCGGCTCGGAAAGAGACTTCACCGGCCCGGGAGATGGCGGCTTCCTAGGCCGAGGAAGATGTGGTAGCAGCCGCTGGAGCTTGGCCAAGACATCTGCTGGCGTGGTGCTGGCTTCCTCCCTTAGGTGGAGGTCCTTTTGCCCGGGTCGCCGTCCAAGGCCGGGCCAGGTTCCACCGAGGGTGGAAACAACGCCGAGGGTGCTGCTGCTCCCCCTGCCGATGCCCGAACCTGCAGGAACAGTTTGTCTGTAGCATGCGCATGCTTTTTCGCGGCCGCCGAGGCCTAAACACTTTATCGTCATGTTTAAAAAGCTGCGTATTCTCTCCTCTTGTTTCGAGCATCACGACTTGTCTGTCAATAGCAGAATCGTTTATCCGAGCGAGAGTTACTTTTCGCGGAAGGTGATGAGTGAGGTATCCGTATCCCAGATGCGTAGGAGTACCTCGGCTCGGTCGGCCTTGCTGCTTACGTGCACTCTCATTTGGTCGAAGGATTCCATTATTGGTACAGTCGAGAAGGCGCGAAAGTCGTTTTCTACCCGAGTGTTAGGACTTGTTCGGTAGCAGGATCGCTTATCCGAGCGTGAGTTACTTCTCATGGAAGGTGATGAGTGAGGTATCCGTATCACGGAGGCGTAGGAGTTCCTCGGCTCGATCGGCCTTGCCGCTTACATGTACTCTCGTCGTTCTCAGGATCCCGCTATCGATACGGAAGTCGAAAGCACAAAGGTTGTTTTGGTAGAAAATTTTTCCGAGGAAAATTTTGACGCAGAGGGGGTTCCCCCTTCTAGCCCCCGAGGGAGGGTCGGGCTTTGCTGAGGCAAGGCCAACCCTTCCTTGATGGTTAGACTTTATGTATGTAAACGAGGTACATGAACGACTTAAAACATCTTAAGGGTAGAAGCGACGTAGCTGTTGGATGTTCCAAGCGTTGCTGTAGACCTCGCCTTGGTCGTTGGCCAGCTTGTATGTTCCGGGCTTCAAGATCTTGGCGATGATGAAGGGCCCTTCCCAGGGAGGAGTGAGCTTGTGGCGCCCTCGGGCGTCCTGTCGCAGGCGAAGCACCAAGTCTCCCACTTGGAAGCCTCGGGACCGAACGCTTCGGGCGTGGTAGCGCCACAACGACTGCTGGTACCGTGCCGAATGTAGTAAGGCAACGTCCCGAGCCTCCTCGAGTTGGTCCAGCGAGTCTTCTCGGCTGGTCTGGTTGCTTCGGTCGTCGTACGCCTTGGTCCTCGGGGAGCCATATTCTAAGTCCATGGGGAGGATGGCCTCGGCCCCATAGACTAGAAAGAATGGCGAAAAACCCGTGGCGCGGCTCGGCGTCGTCCTCAGACTCCAGACTACCGAGGGTAGCTCTTTCATCCACCGCTTGCCAAACTTGTTGAGGTCATTGTAGATCCTTGGTTTGAGCCCCTGCAAAATCATACCGTTGGCACGCTCCACCTGCCCATTCGTCATGGGATGAGCTATGACGGCCCAGTCCACACGGATGTGGCAGCCGTCGCAAAAGTCCAGGAACTTTTTTTCCGATGAACTGCGTGCCATTTTCGGTGATGATTGAGTTTGGGACCCCGAATCGATGGATGATGTTGGTGAAAACGCCACCGCCTGCTTGGACCTAATGCTGGTCAAGGGTCGGACCTCGATCCACTTGGAGAATTTGTCGATGGCGACCAGAAGGTGCGAGAAGCCCCCGGGTGCCTTCTGCAAGGGACCGACGAGGTCTAGGCCCCACACAGCAAATGGCTAGGTGATGGGTATCGTCTGCAAGGCCTGAGCGGGCAGATGTGTCTGCTTTGCGTAGAATTGACACCCCCGGCAGGAGCGCACAATCCTAGTGGCGTCGGCCACCGCGGTTGGCCAGTAGAAACCTTGTCGGAAGGCATTCCCCACGAGGGCTCGAGGTGCTGCATGGTGGCCGCAAGCCCCTGAGTGTATTTCTTGCAACAGTTCTTGTCCTTGGGCGACAGATATGCATTGTTGGAGGATGCCCGAGGGGCTGCGGTGATAGAGCTCTTTTTCATCACCCAGCAAGACGAATGACTTGGCGCGCCGAGCCAGCCGCCGAGCTTTGGTCTTGTTGATGGGAAGCTCTCCTCGGAGGAGTTATTCCAGGTACGGGGTCTGCCAGTTCAGATCTGGCGTGACCCCATTTTGTTCCTTCTCGACGGGCAAGGCCTCTTCCTCGATGGCCGAGGGTGCCTCGGGTTCGGCCGAGGGTGCCTCGGGCTCGGCCGAGGCTTCCTCAGGCTCGGGCGTGTCATCGATCTTGACGGATGGTTGATGTAGGTCTCTGGAGAAGACGTCCGGGGGAACCGTCGTTCGCCCCGAGGCTATTTTCGCCAGCTCGTCCACAGTCTCGTTGTACAGTCGGGCGATGTGGTTGAGCTCCAGCCCGTAGAACTTGTTTTCCAGGCGCCGTACTTCGTCGCAGTAGGCTTCCATCCTCCGGTCATGGCAGTGGGAGTTCTTCATGACTTGGTCGATGACAAGCTATGAGTTGCCTCGAGCGTCGAGGCGCCGGACCCCTAGCTCGATGGCGATGCGCAGCCCATTAACCAGAGCCTCATACTCGGCCACGTTGTTTGATGCCAGAAAATGGAGGCGAATGACGTAGCGGAGATGCTTTCCGAGGGGTGAAACGAAGAGCAGGCCAGCGCCTGCTCCTGTTTTCATGAGTGACCCATCGAAGTTCATGGTCCAGAGCTTGGGCTGGATTGGAGTTGTCGGTAACTGGGTGTCAGTCCACTCAGCCAGGAAGTCTACCAAGACCTGGGATTTTATGGCCTTCCGAGGAGCGAATGATAGCGTTTCGCCCATAAGCTCCACCGCCCACTTTGCTATCCTACCCGAGGCCTCGCGGCACTGGATGATCTCCCCCAGGGTGTAGGATGACACCATAGTCACTGGATGAGACTCGAAGTAGTGTCACAACTTTCGCCGTGTCAGAATCACTACGTAGAGCAGCTTCTGGATCTGTGGGTAGCGGACTTTGGTCTCGGAAAGCACTTCGCTGATGAAGTAGACTGGCCTCTGGACGGGCAGTGCATGCCCTTCTTCTTGTCTCTCGACTACGATCGCGGCGCTGACCACCTGAGTAGTCGCGGCTACGTAGATCAAGAGGGCTTCTCCTACAGCGGGGGGCACCAGGATGGGTGTGTTCGTAAGGAGCGCCTTAAGGTTTCTGAGGGCTTCCTCGGCCTCGGGGGTCCAAGTGAAGTACTCGGCCTTCCTTAAGAGGCGGTACAGAGGCAAGCCTTTCTCGCCAAGGCGTGAGATGAAGCGGCTCAAAGCCGCAAGGCATCCCATGATCCTCTGTACTCCTTTCAAATCTTTGATCGGTCCCATGCTGGTGATGGCCGCGATTTTCTCCGAATTAGCCTCGATGCCCTGCTCGGAGACGATGAATCCAAGGAGTATGCCTTAGGGGACTCCAAAGACACACTTCTCGGGATTGAGTTTCACGCTTTTCACTCTCAGACACTTGAATGTCGTTTCAAGTTCATAGAAGAGGTCGGGGGCTCTCTTTGTATTGACAATGATGTCGTTGACGTAAGCCTCGACCGTTCTGCTGATGTGTTCTCCGAACACGTGGTTCATGCACCTCTAGTAAGTGGCGCCTGCATTCCTCAAACCAAACGGCATTGTAGTGTAACAGTACATGCCAAAAGGTGTAATGAAAGAAGTCGCGAGCTGGTCGGACTCTTTCATCTTGATTCGGTGATAGCCTGAGTAGGCATCGAGGAATGACAGGGTTTCACACCCAGCAGTGGAGTCCACGATTTGATCGATGCGAGGTAGAGGACAGGGAACTTTCGGACATGCTTTGTTTAGACTAGTGTAGTCTACACACATCCTCCATTTCCCATCCTTCTTCCTTACAAGAACAGGGTTAGCTAACCATTCGGGATGGAATACCTCTTCGATAAACCCTGCCGCGAGTAGCTTGTGGATCTCCTCGCCTATGACCCTGCGCTTTTCTTTGTCAAAACGGCGCAGGGTTTGCTTCACGGGTCGGGCTCTAGCTCTGATGTCCAGTGAGTGCTCGGCGACATCCCTCGGTATGCCGGGCACGTCCGAGGGACTCCACGCAAAGACTTCGGCGTTTGCACGGAGAAAGTCGACAAGCACTGCTTCCTATTTGGGGTCGAGCTCGGAGCCGATCCGAACTTTCTTGCGGGCGTCATTGCTGGGTCGAGAGAGACGGACTTGACCGCCTCAACTGGTTCGAAGTTGCCGGCGTGCTGCTTCGTGTCGGGCGCCTCCTTGGAGAGGCGTTCTAGGTCGGCGATGAGGGCCTCGGACTCGGCGAGAGCCTCAGCGTACTCCACGCACTTCACGTCGCATTCGTACGCGTGGCGGTACGTGGATCCGACGGTGATGATCCCATTCGGGCCTAACATCTTGAGCTTGAGGTAGGTGTAGTTGGGGACGGCCATGAACTTGGCGTAGCATGGTCTTCCCAATACCGCATGGTAGGTTCCTCGGAACCCGACGACCTCAAAGGTGAGAGCTTCCTTTCGGAAGTTAGAGGGAGTTCCGAAGAAGACGGGTAAGTCGATCCGTCCGAGGGGTAGGATTCGCTTCCCGGGCGCGATCCCATGGAAGGGTGCCGCACCGGCCCAGACTTCGGACCGATCAACCCCTAAGAGTTCCAGGGTCTCGGCGTAGATGATGTTAAGGCTGCTGCCTCCATCCATGAGGACCTTGGAGAGCCTAACGTTGTCGATGATCGGATCGACGACGAGCGGGTACCTTCCTGGGCTTGGCACGAAGTCGGGGTGGTCGCCTTGGTCGAAGGTGATAGGCTTGTCGGACCAGTCTAGGTAGACTGGCACTGCCACCTTTACCAAGCAGAATTCCCGGCGCTCCTGCTTGCGGTGCCGAGCCGAGGCGTTCGCCGCCTACCCACCGTAGATCATGAAGCAGTTATGGACTTCCAGGAATCCCTCTTCCTTGCCGCCCTCCTTCTTGTCGTTGTCATGGCCCTTGCCATCCTCCACCGGGGGCCCGGTCTTATGGAAGTAGTGCCAGAGCATGACACATTCTTCGAGGGTGTGCTTGACGGGCCCCTGGTGATAGGGGCACGGCTCTTTGAGCATCTTATCGAACGCGCCGGCCCCTCCAGGAGGTTTCCGAGGGTCCTTGTGCTCGGCCGCAGCGACGAGATTCGCATCTGCGGCGTCGTGCTTCGCTTGCGACTTGTTTTTAGCCTTCTTCTTCGTGCCCCACTAGGCGGACGCCTCAGGGGCGTCTGTCTTCGGCTCTCCCTGAGGCTGCTTGTCCTTTCGGAAGTTGGCTTTGACCGCCTCTTGACCCGAGGCAAACTTGGTGGCGACGTCCATCAGTTTGCTCGCATGGGTGGGAGTCTTGCGCCCCAGTTTGCTCACCAGGTCTCGGCAAGTGGTGCCGGCGAGAAAAGCCCCGATGACATCCGAGTCGGTAACGTTGGGCAGCTCGGTGTGCTGCTTTGAAAACCGCTAGATGTACTCTCGGAGGGACTCCCCTGGCTGCTGGCGGCAGCTTCGGAGGTCCCACGAGTTCCTAGGGCGCACGTACGTGCCTTGGAAGTTTCCCGCGAAAGCTTTTACCAGATCGTCCCAGTCGGAGATCTGCGCAGGAGGCAGATGCTCCAGCCAGGCTCGGGTGGCGTTGGAGAGGAAAAGGGGTAGATTACGGATGATGAGGTTGTCATCATCCGCCCCTCCCAACTGGCATGCTAGTCGGTAGTCCGCAAGCCACAGCTCCGGCCTCGTCTCCCCCGAGTACTTGGTGATGGTAGTCGGGGCTCGGAAACGGGCAGGGAACGGCGCTCGTCGTATGGCCCGACTGAAGACTCGCGGACCAGGTGGTTCGGGCAAAGGACTGCGATCCTCCTCACTGTTGCAGTGTCCCCCACGCCTGGGATGGTAGCCTCGGCGCACCTTCTCGTCGAGGCGGGCTCGATGGTCGAGATGGTGGTGCTCGTTGTCGAGGCGTCCCCGGGCGGCGGGCGCCTCGTCCCGCATGCGCTCGGGATGGATCGAGGCTTCCCGAATGCGTCGGGAGGACACCACGTGATGCTCTGAGGGGTCAGCTCGCCTGCGGGAGGCGGAGCTCTCGGCTCGTCGAACCGCGGCGCCTTCTAGGAGATTCTTGAGTTCGCCCTGGATACGCCATCCCTTGGTGGTGGATGGCTCCAGCATGGCTTGAAGCAGCATCGCCGCTGCAGCTAGGTCTTGGCCGGACCCGTTGACGGCCGTGGGCAGCGCTGCCCTGGCATTGTCAACGATGCGGCGCCGGATGTCTTGGGTCCGATGACAGGCTTCTCCGGCGAGTGTTCGGCCTGCCCACTCCTGTTCGATGTTCTGTCGGAGCTATACAAGCCGGCCTACTTCCCCGTCGACCCGAGCCTGCATCTCACGGATTTGCTCGAGCTGTATGTCCTGACCCCTCGCAGGGACTGGGACCACAGCTAGCTCCCGCGGGATGTCAATGCGAGATGCGGGCCCAGGGGGATCGTCAACCTCTGGCATACCGAGGTGGTTGCCTTCGTTGTGATCTCCCAGATCAACGTGGAAACATTCGCGACTTGGGCCATAACCCTCATCGTCAAGGTCATGGCCATCCTCAGAACAACCGGAGAGGCAGTGGTCACATGCGGACATGAAGTCATGCTGTCAGTCGGTCCCAGGTCGACCACATGTGGTACCCCGGAAGGTTTGGATACGCCTTTACGAAGGCACTCACCATAGCGGGGTCGCTAGGTGGATCGAAGCTGAACCGAAAAGGTACGGGATGGAAAACGGACGGTACCTCTTGGTCGATGGACGGTGGTGAAGTCACGTCAGGGGTAGACCACACCTTCATCTTAGGTATGAGGGTAACGCCCAGCAGGTCCTTTGCGAGGGTGCTGGCATCATCAGTCCGCTTGGGGCTGACACGTCGCGGGAAAGTGACACCCGCTGTCGTCTCGCGTGCGAGGACAATGCCCGACATGTCCCGCGGGGGAGTGTCGGCATCGTCGACTCGCTCTGGTGCGACAACCGACAAGGTGCCGCCTCTTGCGTGGCCATGGTTGCCTCGCCTCCGCCTCCTCCGACGAGGAGGGTGGCGGGGATGACCGGAGTGCTCCTCTTCTGCCGCAGGGAGATGCTGTCATAGAGCTCGCCGCCGCCGGGCGAGTCGGAGACCGTCGTTGTCGTCACGCCGCGGGGGGAGGAGTACCATGTCGTATCTGTCGTCGAGGGACATGAACTCGAGACTCCCGAAGCGGAGCACCGTCCTGGGCTGGAGAGGTTGCTGAAGACTCCCCATCTGGAACTCAACGGGAAGGTGTTCGTTAACACACAGCAGGCCCCTACCTAGCGCGCCAACTGTCGGCGTCTCAGACCCGGGGGGTCCCTTGGACCGACCAGTGAAATCGCTGCATGCCCTTGCCCAGATGGGTTGGCGCGGGATGGAACACAAGAGGTGGGACAAGCCTTGTATTATCCTGCACCAGGGGTGCTGCTCGTAGTAGGGGTTACAAGCGCGTCGCGTGAGGGAGAGAGAGACACAGAGTTCGTCTGCCGCTTCCCCTGCGTGAACCCCCCTCAGGGTGGCCCTGGACCTCCCTTTTATAGAGGCAAGGAGAGGGTCCAGACGTACAACGGGGGGCGTAGCTATGCGCTAACGTGTCCGGCAGTGGAGTGCCTAAGCCCTGTGTACATGCCAACGTGGCCGTTGGGGGAGAGCTTGGGCCCTATACATGTGATGGCGTGGCCGTCGGAGGAGCGCCTAAGTCCTGTAGGAGCACAGCTGGCAGCGTGGCAAGGGTCCTGCTGATGTCTCCTTGCTGTCGTAAGGGGCTGAGAGCCACCGGCGTCATGGTGCACGCGGGGCACCATCATTACCCATCGCCGGGGTAAGCCAGATGGGACGTCGGTCTTGTTCCTTGTAGCCTGAGCAGGCTAGGAATAGGGAAATGATGTATCCCCTGTTAGCGCGGTCAGTCCGAGCCTAGGGTCGGTCGAGGCGGAGACTTCTCTTGAGGCCAAGGCCAGGGTCGGGCAAGGACGCGATTCCTCCCAAGACCGGGGTCGAGGCTAAGTCTGGGGGTCGGGCGAGGCGGAGACCTCCTCCCGAGGCCGGAGCCTGAGGTCGGGCGAGGCGGAAACCTCCTCCTGAGGCTGGAGCATGAGGTCAGGCGAGGCGGAGCTTCCTGTTGCGCCCGAGGCTGAACTCGGTGGTTGATCGTGACTTGTTGTCGGTCGTCGCCGGGGTGGCTGACACGGTAGTCGGAGCGGAGCGAGCGGCGCTATTTTCCTGTCATATCAAACAGTAAAGAAGAGGGGCGAAGTGACTGCGGTCACTTCGGCCTGCCCGACTGAGGCGCGTGTGTCAGGATACGGCGTCAGGCATCCCCTGCATTTAATGCGCCTGCGAAGCGGTCGGTTGGTGAGGCGGTCTGGCCAAGGTTGCTTCACAACGAAGCCTGCCCGAGTCGGGCCTCGAGAGAGCCGAGGGGGCGCCCGCTGTCTGAGGAGGCCCTTGGGCGAGGCGTGAACTCGTCTGGGACTACTGTTCCAACCCAAGGCTAGGCTCGGGTGAGATCGCGTCCCTCGGGTAGACGAAGTCTTGACTTGAACCGCACCCGTCAGTTGGTCTAAGGGTGTTTACCAGCCATGATTAGGAGCGTTGGGGGTACCCCTAATTATGGTACCCGACAACCTTCGGCTTGACAAAAGGAAAAGGTCCGAGAGTGACGTGCGAGTGATTACAAGTCAGCATGGACAGTACGGTGTTACTGTTCATTTATTTATAGACATAGGACGCAGCCTGGGCAAAATTACATTCATGTCCCTGACATTTACTATTAGCCAAAAGGTAAGTTATCAAGGATTAAGCAGTCTTTTCCCCTTTAGGTCGGTTTCATTCTCCATCACCATCCTTGTGCTAAGCCAAAGCTTCTCCATCCACAGCTTCGGAACTGGCTCATCCTTCTTCCAGATCGTGCCTTTCATACCATGTACACCTTCATCTCAAAGCCGAAGCCTCCTGTGACAGTATACTATTCTGGAAAACATGTTAGTCATGTTTTTGAGGACCTTCGGAAGACGAATGCCCCCAACAATAGCCCCTAGCAGTGTTAATTTGTTCTTACATCTAACAAATTCAAACTACAACATGGACGAAGGCTTTTAGCCGAAGGTCCGAAAAAACACCTTCCCTTCGCTAGAATAGCGGAAGTCAATATAGATGGGTCCCAGCAAGTTGCAATGCACTAGGCATATAAATAGAAACCCACAACGACAGCATCTGCTGCGCCATTTCAATTGTTTGTGCTATTTTCTCGAGTTTTAATTTCCTTGTTGCCAGATTTTACTTGTTTTGCGAGCTTCGGCATTTGCTCAATTTTCAACCAAATGGCTGATGAGAAGAAGGTTGTTGATCCTGCCCTGGCTGGTTTTTACGAGGCTATGGAAAAAACAAACATAGAGAAGATTACAAACGAGATACTAGCTGATTTGTCTGAAGATTCTGATGATAGTGGGAGCTTTGATGTGGAAAGTGAAGACGAAGATGCGGAAAATTGTCCCTGGCGACCAAGTCACACTATCTTCGGAAAATCATCCATTAAGCAAAGTCAAATTGATGCTATGAAAGGGAGGTATTTTTGAGATATTTCAATTGTGAGAGCTGGAGGAGATAGCGCTGCACCTGCTCCCAAAGAGGATGAGGTGGTTGTTTATAGGAGTTTTATGAAGGCAAGGCTTCGTTTCCCATTAAGCAGATTCCTGGTCGAAGTGCTGAAGACCTTCGAAATTTTCCTACATCAAATTATCCCCGAAGCCATCATTAGAATGGGGGTTTTTATTTGGGCCGTGAGGAGCTAAGGGTTGGAGATGAGCGTGAAGTGCTTCTGCAACATGCATGAACTACTGTACGAGACGAAGGCCACTGGTAAAGAGCAATATCACAACAACTTCGGTTGTTATGGCTTCATTCCTCGCTCCGATGTGAGCTATCCTATCCCAACCTTTCGAAAAAGGTGGCCTGGGGCCTGGATGGAGGAATGGTTTTATGTTAAGAATAATCTGATCGAAAGAGAAGACATAAAGGGGATTATCCAACACCCCATCTGGTCTTGTTCGGCATCAGGAGGCTAGCCACCGCTCTTGGGAATGATATCGAGACATGCCAGAGAAGCTTCAACACTATGTGTACTTTTATTGGTATAAGAGACCTGGTTCAAGAACATATCACCTACAGAGTATGGCCGCTTGTGAATGAATGGGAGATGCCAAAGGAGGCTGCTGCCGGGTCTAGTCAGGGTGGCTTGGTCTATTTAAAATACACTTTCAGATATAGAGGTGAGTTTGATGAGCCAAATGATGAATGGTTAAGCAGTATTGAGGCAACTAGTGATGAATTGCTTGGGGCCTACACAAGGGCGGAAGATGATGCAATGACCTTGGCCTTCGAAGGCTGAGGAAAGAAAAGGTTGAATAGAGTTTTTGATGTCATTGGCTTCGTATACCCCGATTATAGTTATCCTTCGCGAAAGCAGGGGAAGAAGAGAAAAGTTGCTACTTCGGCCATTTCTGTTGTGCCGAAGGGCAAAAGGATTAAGGTCTTGACACAGCGGCCAAGATACATTGAGACAGCCACAGTGTCGAAGCTTGGTGAAGGGACATCTTCTACTGCCGAAGCAGAACAGCCTACTCCTGCCATCCCAAGGAAGACCTGACTGAATTGTTGAAGGTTCCTGCAGCTAGGCTGGGCGAAACACCAAAACACAGTGCCGAAGCCAAAGAAAAAGTGGCCAAAGAGCCAGAGCTAGAGGAAGTGGTAGAGCTGTCAAAAATCTTAAGTTCGCCAGCAGAGCCGGTGTTGCCGAAGGTGGCAAAAACTTCTGAAGTAACTCCCAAGAGGAGGAGAATGGCAAACGTGTTGGATGCTGTTATGGAGACGGCAAGGGTATTAACTCCTACCTCTGTAAAGAAGGTTGTCGAGGCTGCTACAGCCCGCGCTGAAACTGAAGCTGAGCCCTCAGCCCGCCGAGGCTAATCCTGCTACATCTGAGCAGAAGGCCGTGCAAGATTCTCCAAATACTGGCATAGCCCTGGAGAAGAAGGATGCACTTGAAAAAGCTAAATCTCCTGCTCCTGAAGCATCGTCCGAAGATCTTGATTTTATCATTCGACATGCTTCGGGAAAAAAGTTATCTGAAGAAGAAATCACGGAAGCCAAACACTATGCCTGGGAACTGAAATACCCGAAGGGGGCCTTGGTGTACAATGGCATGGATGAAGATGATTTCTTATACTGTCTCCTAGACAACAAGGAGATATCCGTCTACCGGGAGATGGCCAAGAATATGGGATTTCCGAAGCTTGAAGCTGGCCTCTCCGTGATGTCAAAAGATGACCTCACAAACAGCCTTGCATACAACAGTCTGAAGGTATGAAGGTGATGAATTTAAAAATAAATTATCTCGTTTTGTATTCCTGTGCTGATTCTATCTTTTTGCAGGGCTTAATTCTTAGCAACGCTTTGAGGGCGCAGAAAAATGCCGAAGATGAAAGATGTCAGATAGCGCTCAGCAACCTTCGGTCAGAGGTTATCAGATTAAGGAACGAGGCCACGAAAAAAGACAAAATCCTGCTTTGTTGGTGGATAAAGTTAAAAAGACGAAGCAAAATTTAACGCTCAATCCGAAGCTTATAAAGCCGAAATTGAAGACCTTCGAAAAAAGCTCGCCGAAGCTCATGAGAATTTTGAAGTTGCAAAAGCGAGTCAAGAGATAAGTGAATGGAAGAACACTAGACTGGAGAAAAATGTTGAGGAGCTTCAGGAATCCAAGGAGAAATGCTTTGAAAAATCCTTGGATTGCGTAAGAAAATTGAAAACCAGCTTTGCTAAGGTGGGTGCGTATTCTTCCAAAGAAAATTTCATTCGAGGTGACCCCGAGGGTGTTATTGATTGGATAAGCGGAGAGGCCGAAGCTTTTGAAGAGATCCTTAGTGATCGCGGGGACATCTGCGCCTTTGCCGGTGCTCGAGGGGTTGCAGCAATTTTGGACAAGGCTGGATGCAACCACGTTAGAGCTGCGGCTCAGACCGAAGCCGCCTTCTCTACAAATGACACGATGGACCCTTCAGCCGAAGCCACTTTGGTGGGCGGGAAATTTTATTCCGACGTCTGGGTGATGGTGGCCGAGAAGTGGCCAACGAAATTATAAAGAAAAATGAAAAAGATACCCACGACGCTCGTGAAGAAGCTAAGCGAGCTGAAGAAGCCGCCGAGCGCACAAGGCGTATAGGTATTATTATTGAATTTTTAGCTTTAGTGTTTGTTTTCTAGCTTCAGACTAACGATTTTTTACTACAGCCGAACTCTCTCCGTTGCCGGATGTGACGGAACCCCCCAAGTCATTAGGCCCACCTACAACTGTCCTTGTCCAATGGACCTTGGATAACCCTGTAGATGCACATAATCACTCAACAAGTTTGGTATCTATATCCTTTTCCTCGCCCAAGAGCGTTTCACCCATCACGCAGATATTACAACACATCGGAGGAACGAATAAGCGGATGCGAATTACAATAACTTAATTTACATTCATTAAAATATAGAAAGAGTGTCATTATTACATCACCAGGTCATAAGAGTGCATAAGTAATATTATTACAACCCTGGGAGGCAAAAACTCCTCCCGCATAAAAGTATATTGATTTTCAAAAGGGAGGCTACATCCTCCCGCGACTTCACTGCTGTGGTTCTTCTTTGGGCACCACCTGAGAGCACCTAGAGGGGGGGTGAATAGGTGATCCTGTAAAATTCAACAATTAATAGCCACAAAACTTGGTTAAG
Source organism: Zea luxurians (assembly GCA_029449295.1). Lineage (NCBI taxonomy): Eukaryota > Viridiplantae > Streptophyta > Magnoliopsida > Poales > Poaceae > Zea > Zea luxurians. The sequence continues at coordinate 33,956,566 of JAOPSE010000002.1, read as the reverse complement.
TGTTAGAATGGCTAAGTAGCAAGCTCTTGCAAACACACAAGTATCACAGAAAAATAATCACACAAGACACGCGAGTTTATCCCGTGGTTCGGCAAGTATAACACTTGCCTACCTCCACGTTGTGGCATCCCAATGGACGAGGGTTGCACTCAACCCCTTTCAAGTGATCCAATGATCAACTTGAATACCACGGTGTTCTTCTTGCTTATCTCTTTCCCATTTGCGAGGAATCTCCACAAGTTGGAGTCTCTCGCCCTTACAACAAAGATCAAAGTGAAAGCACTAGAGTAAGGGTGGGAAGCAACACACACAAATCCGCAGCAATACGCACACACACAGCCAAGACTTGAGCTCAAATGAATCGCAACAAGTTCACCACTAGAACGGAGCTCAAATCACTAACAAAGTCAATCAAGTGCGTGGAGACGGAGTGTGGAAAACTTAGAATGCTCAAAGTATGCTTAGGTGACTCCTCCATGCGCCTAGGGGTCCCATTTATAGCCCCAAGGCAGCTAGGAGCCGTTGGAGGCAACTTTGGAAGGCTAATCTTGCCTTCTGTCGGGTGGCGCACCGGACAGTCCGGTGCGCCACCGGACAGTCCCTGTAGCTGTCCGGTGCGCGATCTCCTTCCTTTTCTAGCGCATCCGACCGTTGCAGATTTGCGGCAGTTGGCACACCGGACACTGTCCAGTGCACACCGACAGTCCGGTGCCCCCTGCCGACCATTGGCGCGCCCACGCGTCGCACGCGGATTGCGCGGCCGACCGTTGGCGCAGTCGACCGTTGGCTCACCGGACAGACCGGTGCCTCACCGAACAGTCCGGTGAATTTTAGTCGTACGCCGTTGAACGTTTCTCGAGAGCGACGACTTCGCCGCGGACGACTCATCGGACAGTCTGGTGCACCACCGGACAGTCCGGTGATTTATAGCCGTACGCCGCCGCCGAGTCCCGAGAGCGGACTGTTCACCGAGACTGGTCCTGGCGCACTGGACACTGTCCGGTGCACCACCAGACGGTCCGGTGCACCCAAACCGAACAGCAGTTGGTTGTACACAGCCAACTCCTTTCTAATCCATTTTCTTCTGTTTCTAGCACTTAGACAAAATATGTTAGTACTCAAAACAATGTACTAAGTCTAGAAATGTACCTTGTAACTCGATTTGCACTTCTTGAATCTTTGACACAAATTAACATTTAGAGTATTTGTGTTGGGCACTTAATCACCAAAACACTTTAGAAATGGCCCAAGGGCACATTTCCCTTTCAATCTCCCCCTTTTTGGTGATTTATGCCAACACATCAAAAAGCAACTAAAAGAAGTGCAACATCAATTCATTTGAGAACAAGAATTGTTTTTTATTCAAATTTGGCATATTTGGATCATTCTTTGCCAACACTTGGTTTGTTTTTGAAAATCAAATTCAATTTTCTATCTCTAAGTTAAACACACTTGTTGAGGCATAACGAGAGGTATTCCAAGAGAAATTGATCAAAGATCCAAAAACTCCCCCTTTTTCCCATAATCAAACATTCTCCCCACAAGAGATCAAATTTTGACAAAAAGAGTATTTTGACAAATCAAAAAGTTCTAACTCTACTCTTTTCGAAATTTCACAAGTGGTAGCTGATCCATTTGCTTTGGCCGTAATTTCTCCCCCTTTGGCATTAAGCACCAAAACGGAATCATTCTTGGCCCTTTAACCCCATTGCCTCACCAAAATTGTCAATTAAGAGAAAAAAGGCAATAAGAGCATAGAATTGAACTTGGAGTTATTGCCAGAGTGCAGTGGAAGTCTTTGCATGGTCCAAGTTCACATTTCCCTTTCAATCCACTTTTGAGACTAAATCAAGAACTCAAACAAAAAGGTTAGTCTCAAAGGGTCAAGTTGTAGCATGCCTCCCCCTAAATAGGTGCATCACTTGCAAATGGACTTCTTTGTTGAGGTCGACAGGTTCGTAGGTTCCCATGGGTGTCTTTGCGGGCTTGGCGTCCTTCATCCCGAACCGCTTGAGCAAGTCTTGTGTGTACTTCATTTGGGAGATGAAGGTGACGTCCTTGAGTTGCTTCACTTGGAACCCAAGGAAGTAGTTCAACTCGCCCATCATCGACATCTCAAATTTCTGTGTCATCACCCTGCTAAACTCCTCACAAGACTTTTGGTTAGTAGAGCCAAATATTATGTCATCGACATAAATTTGGCACACAAATAGGTCACCATCACAAGTCTTAGTGAAAAGAGTTGGATTGGCTTTCCCAACCTTGAAAGCATTAGCAATTAGAAAATCTCTAAGGCATTCATACCATGCTCTTGGGGCTTGCTTAAGTCCATAGAGCGCCTTAGAGAGCTTACACACATGGTCGGGGTACCGTTCATCCTCAAAGCCAGGGGGTTGCTCCACGTACACCGCCTCCTTGATTGGCCTGTTGAGGAAAGCACTCTTCACATCCATTTGGAACAACCTGAAAGAATGGTGAGCGACATAGGCTAATAAAATGCGAATATACTCTAGCCTAGCCACAGGAGCAAAAGTCTCCTCAAAATCCAAACCTGCGACTTGGGCATAACCTTTTGCCACAAGTCAAGCCTTGTTTCGTGTCACCACCCCGTGCTCGTCTTGCTTGTTGCGGAACACCCACTTGGTTCCCACAATGTTTTGCTTGGGACGTGGCACTAGGGTCAAAACTTCATTTCGCTTGAAGTTGTTGAGCTCTTCCTGCATGGCCAACACCCAGTCCGGATCTAGCAAGGCCTCTTCTACCCTGAAAGGCTCAATAGAAGAGACAAACGAGTAATGCTCAAAAAAGTTAGCTAATCTTGAGCGAGTGGTTACTCCCTTGCTTATATCACCCAAAATCTGGTCGACGGGATGATTCCTTTGAATCGTTGCTCGGACTTGAGTTGGAGGGGCCTGTGGTGCTTCTTCCTCCACAACATGATCTTCTTGTGCTCCCCCTTGATCACACGCCTCCTCTTGAGGAACCTGTTCATCATCTTGAGTCGGGGGATGCACCATCGTTGAGGAAGAAGGGTGATCTTTCTCTTGGTGTTCCTGTGGTCGCACATCTCCAATCGCCATGGTGCGAATTGCGGCCGATGGAACGTCATCTTCATCTAGATCATCAAGATCAACTTGCTCTCTTGGAGAGCCATTAGTTTCATCAAATACAACGTCGCTAGAGACTTCAACCAAACCCGATGATTTGTTGAAGACTCTATACACCTTTGTATTTGAGTCATAACCTAACAAAAACCCTTCTACAGCTTTGGGAGCAAATTTGGAACTTCTACCTTTCTTTACTAGAATATAGCATTTACTCCCAAATACATGAAAGTATGAAACGTTGGGTTTGTTACTGGTTAGTAGTTCATACGAGGTCTTCTTGAGGAGGCGATGAAGGTAGACCCGGTTTATGGCGTGGCAAGCTATGTTCACAGCTTCCGACCAAAACCGCTCGGGCGTCTTGAATTCTCCAAGCATCGTCCTTGCCATGTCTATGAGCGTCCTGTTCTTCCTCTCTACCACACCGTTTTGCTGTGGTGTGTAGGGAGCGGAGAACTCGTGCTTGATTCCTTCCTCCTCAAGGTACTCCTCCACTTGTAAGTTCTTGAACTCGGACCCGTTGTCGCTTCTTATCTTCTTCACCTTGAGCTCAAATTCGTTTTGAGCTCTCCTTAGAAAGCGCTTTAGGGTCCCTTGGGTTTCTGATTTATCCTGCAAAAAGAATACCCAGGTGAAGCGGGAAAAATCATCAACGATAACAAGACCATACTTACTTCCCCCGATGTTGAGGTAGGCGACGGGTCCGAAGAGGTCCATGTGAAGTAGCTCCAGAGGTCTTGATGTGGTCATCACATTCTTGCTGTGATGAGCGCTTCCCACCTGTTTACCTGCTTGACAAGCTGCACAAGATCTATCTTTTTTGAAAAACACATTGGTTAGACCTAACACATGTTCTCCCTTTAGAAGTTTATGAAGGTTCTTCATCCCAACATGTGCTAGACGGCGATGCCACAGCTAGCCCATGCTAGTCTTAGCAATTAAGCATGCATCTAGATCGGCCTCCTCTTTTGAAAAATCAACTAAGTAGAGTTTGCCATCTAGTACACCCTTAAAAGCTAGTGAACCATCACTCCTTCTAAAGACAGACACATCTACATTGGTAAATAAACAATTGTAACCCATATTACATAGTTGACTAACGGACAACAAGTTGTACCCGAGCGATTCAACTAAGAACACATTAGATATGGAATGCTCGGATGAAATAGCTATCTTTCCTAGTCCTTTAACCTTGCCTTGATTCCCATCTCCAAAGATGATCGAATCTTGGGAATCTTTGTTCTTGACGTAGGAGGTGAACATCTTCTTCTCCCCCGTCATGTGGTTTGTGCATCCGCTGTCGATAATCCAGCTTGAGCCCTCGGATGCATAAACCTGCAAGGCAAATTAGGCTTGGGTTTTAGTTACCCAACTCTTGTTGGGTCCTACAAGGTTAGTTACAATAGCCTTTGGGACCCAAATGCAAGTCTTGTCTCCCTTGCATTTGGACCCCATCTTTCTAGCAACCACCTTTTCATTTTTACATGAAAGTACATATGTAGTGTTGCAAGCATGAAAAACAGTGGTAGGTTTATTACACACTTTCCTAGGAGCATGAGACACAAAGTTTCTCCTAGGCCTACCATTAAAGTTAGAACTTGAAGCAATCATGGCATGTGAGTCAAAAGCACTATAACTCCTATTATAATGAGAATTTCTAGAAAATTTTCTATCATGGTATATGAAAGCATGATTCTTTTGACTACTACTAGCCATAGGGGCCTTCCCTTTCTCCTTGTTGGGAATAGGAGCCCTTTGGCTTGTTAAGTTCTTGGCTTCCTTTCGAATGCCAAGCCCATCCTTAATTGAGGGATGTCTACCAATGGTGTAGGCATCCCCAGCAAATTTTAACTTATGAAAGTCATTTTTGCAAGTCTTAAGTTGAGCATTAAGACTTGCCACTTCACCATTTAATTTTGCAATAGAAGTAAGGTGTTCAACACATGCATCAACATCAAAATCCTTACATCTATTACAAATACTAACATGCTCTACATAAGAACTAGACTTATTTGCTTCTTCTAACTTAGCATTTAAATCATCATTAACACTCTTTAAATTAGACACAGTTTCATGACAAGCACATAATTCAGAAGAAAGCATTTCATTTCTTTTAACATCTAAAGCAAGAGACTTTTGCACACTTACAAACTTATCATGCTCTTCATATAAAAGATCCTCTTGCTTTTCTAAAAGTCTATTCTTTTCATTTAAAGCATCAATCAATTCATTGATTTTGTCTACTTTAGTTCTATCTAAACCTTTGAACAAGCTTGAGTAATCTACTTCATCATCACTAGAGTCATCATCACTTGAAGTAGTGTACTTAGGGGTATCTCGAGCGCTTACCTTTTTCTCCTTTGCCATGAGGCAAGTATGGCGCTCGTTGGGGAAGAGGGATGACTTGTCGAAGGCCGAGGCGGCGAGTCCTTCATCGTCGAAGTCGGAAGAAGAGCAATCCGAATCCCATTCCTTGCCAAGGTGTGCCTCGCCCTTCGCCTTTTTGTACGCCATCTTCTTTTCCCTCTTTCCGCTTTTTCTTGCTCCTGGTCATTAGCATTATCGGGACAATTTGCTATCAAATGACCAGTCTTACCACATTTAAAACAGGAGCGCTTTCCCTTCGCTTTGCTCTTGTTGGAATGCTCCTTTCGTCCTTTTAGCGCTGTCTTGAAGCGCTTGATGATGAGGGCCATTTCATCTTCATTTAGCCCGGCAGCTTCAACTTGTGCCACCTTGCTAGGTAGCGCCTCCCTGCTGCTGCTTGTTGCCTTGAGTGCAACGGGTTGGGGCTCATAGATGGGCATTGGGCCATTCAATGCATCATCAACGTATCTTGCTTCCTTGACCATCATACGCCCGCTCACAAACTTTCCGAGTATCTCCTCGGGCGTCATCTTTGTGTACCTAGGATTCTCACAGATTAAGTTCACAAGATGAGGGTCAATGATAGTAAAAGACCTGAGCATAAGTCGGACGACGTCGTGGCCCGTCCATCTCGTGCTTCCATAGCTCCTAATCTTGTTGACCAGGGTCTTGAGCCTGTTGTACATTTGTGTTGGCTCCTCTCCCCTAATCATGGCAAACCTTCGTAGCTCGCCTTCCACCAACTCCATTTTGGTGATCATGGTGGCGTCGTTCCCCTCATGCGAGATCTTGAGGGTGTCCCATATTTGCTTGGCGTTGTCCAAGCCGTTCACCTTGTTGTATTCATCCCTGCACAACGATGCTAACAGAACAGTGGTAGCTTGTGCATTTTTTGTGAATTTGTTCGTTAATAAAAACAGGGTTGTCCGTACTATCAAATTGCATTCCATTCTCAACTATCTCCCAAATACTAGGATGGAGAGAGAAAAGGTGACTACACATTTTGTGACTCCAAAAAGCGTAGTCCTCTCCATCAAAGTGCAGAGGTTTACCAAGAGGAATAGAAAGCAAATGGGCATTGGAATTATATGGAATACGAGAATAATCAAAAGAAAAGTTTGAGTTAACCGGTTTCTTCTTCTCGTCGTAGTCGTCGTCTCATGGGGAAGAAGAAGACTCATCGCTGTCGTAGTAGACGATCTTCTTAATGCGCCTCTTCTTCTTCCCGTCCTTCTTCTTATGACTCGAGCCAGAGTCAGTGGGCTTGTCGTCCCTCGGCTCATTGAAGATGGACTCCTTCTCATTATCATTAACCACCATCCCCTTTCCCTTAGGATCCATCTCTTCGGGCGATTAGTCCCTTTTGTGAAGAGAACGGCTCTGATACCAATTGAGAGCACCTAGAAGGGGGGTGAATAGGTGATCCTGTAAAATTCAACAACTAATAGCCACAAAACTTGGTTAAGTGTTAGAATGGCTAAGTAGCAAGCTCTTGCGAACACACAAGTATCACAGAAAAATAATCACACAAGACAAGCAAGTTTATCCCGTGGTTCGGCAAGTATAACACTTGCCTACCTCCACGTTGTGGCATCCCAATGAACGAGGGTTGCACTCAACCCCTTTCAAGTGATCCAATGATCAACTTGAATACCATAGTGTTCTTCTTGCTTATCTCTTTCCCATTTGCGAGGAATCTCCACAAGTTGGAGTCTCTCGCCCTTACAACAAAGATCAAAGTGAAAGCACTAGAGTAAGGGTGGGAAGCAACACGCACAAATCCGCAGCAATACGCACACACACAGCCAAGACTTGAGCTCAAATGAATCGCAACAAGTTCACCACTAGAACGGAGCTCAAATCACTAACAAAGTTAATCAAGTGTGTGGAGACGGAGTGTGGAAAACTTAGAATGCTCAAAGCCCCTGTTTGTTTTGGCTTTTCACAGCTTCTGGCCACTAAAAGCTACCGTGGACTGCCAAACACTCATCTTTTCAGCCAGCTTATATAAAATTCGTTTGGGTAAAAACCATTTAAAATCAACATAAACATATAATCGGTTGAGTCGTCGCAATAGTAGTAATCCGTCATTTTATAGATCCTGAGCCCTATGGACAACTTTATCTTTCTCCACACGTAATCGTAATGATACTCAGATTCTACCCACGGCTAGATTCTCACCATAGCCAGATTTTTAGAAAAGCTGGTCAGAAAAAAGCCGAACCAAATAGGCAAAAAGTATGCTTATGTGACTCCTCCATGCGCCTAGGGGTCCCTTTTATAGCCCCAAGGCAGCTAGGAGCCATTGGAGGCAACTTTGGAAGGCTAATCTTGCCTTCTGTCAGGTGGCACACCAGACAGTCCGATGCGCCACCGGACAGTCCCTGTAGCTGTCCAGTGCGCGATCTCCTTCCTTTTCTGGCGCATCCGACCGTTGCAGATTTGCGGCAGTTGGCACACCGGACACTATCTGGTGCACACCGGACAGTCCGGTGCCCCCTGCCGACCGTTGGCGCGCCCACACGTCGCGCGCGGATTGCGAGGCCGACCGTTGGCTCACCGGACAGTCCGGTGAATTTTAGTCGTACGCCGTTGAACGTTTCCCGAGAGCGACGACTTCGCCGCGGACGACTCACCGGACAGTCCGGTGATTTATAGCCGTACACCACCGCCGAGTCCCGAGAGCGGACTGTTCACCGAGACTGGTCCTGGCGCACCAAACACTGTCCGGTGCACCACCGAACACTGTCCGGTGCACCCAAACCGAGCAGCATTTGGCTGTTCACAGCCAACTCCTTTCTAATCCATTTTCTTCTGTTTCTAGCACTTAGACAAAATATGTTAGTACTCAAAACAATGTACTAAGTCTAGAAACGTACCTTGTAACTCGATTTGCACTTCTTGAATCTTTGACACAAATTAACATTTAGAGTATTTGTGTTGGGCACTTAATCACCAAAACACTTTAGAAATGGCCCAAGGGCACATTTCCCTTTCACCACCCTAGAGCAAAAACAGCAAAAGTCTGCTGTTTCCTCACCTACAACAACATGGGTTTGAAAACCCTGAGTACAGAGTGTACTTTCGCAAGTCTTACCCATCAAAATAAAAGACTCTCAAGGATATGCTGGCTTGAGGGAGTCAAGGGAAGGCTTAATCAAGAATCAAGACTCTGTTTGCAAAAATGCTTACTAATAGTGGATCCTTAGAAATCCAGTTTTATTAGCAAGTTAAGTCATTACCTGTCACTAGAGTTCTTTCTACCCTAGTTCAATCACTTGGCCTATACTAGCCGTCTTTTATCACCCTTTTTCTTCACTGGATTGCTACGTGTAGGTCAGTGACCAAGTCTTCATATCCGAGAAGTAACGGTGATCCAAATCGATTAGTACCCAGCTGGGGACCTCCGATCACACGACATATGTAGCACTTAACCCTTGCATATGTCAACTCGCCACCGGGGTTCTTAAGACCAGACCGGGTTCACGCCAACCAAGAGCACAGATACACCACCATCTAACCTCTTGCCACAGAGGGTACACGCTACTCTCACCATCTCTCCACTCCCATTGCGTGTTGTCCTTTTATGGTATTAGTCTGCCCGAGGCAAAGCTTACCCATGATGAGGCATGTGACCATTTAAAAGGTCCTCAATCATCAAGCCTACATCGAGACAGTCCTTAATCGACTCAGACGGAGACACTACACCGAGACTCTCTTCTCGTGCAAGTCACCCGCTCGGTCTTAGCTTTATCATTTCAAACCCAAAAACTTGGTACCTGACAAAGGTACATCTGATCCGATGTTGAACCATCATGGCCATGATGGATCCACCATCAAGTTTTATTTTGAAAATATCCCTTTCCCATTGAAGCATCACTTTTGGTTTAAAACAAAACCTTTTTGTTTTCTAAAGTAGGACTAAGCATCATAAAATCTTTTTAATAAAACAGGTAATCAAGGAATGGTAAACAGTTCCAAGGAAGGAAATGCAGCAATTGGTTTAACACCTAACTCCTATCACCTAATGCATCATTCAAGTGATAAATAGTTTTAAACAGGAAGGAGGTGGCAAATGCACCGGGGCTTGTCTTGTTTTGTAGGAGAGTCGGGTTCTGTTCCACAGATATCAAAATAGAAACAGTTCCTGGCAGGTGGGTCTTCAGGTGGTGGTGTAGCTTCTTTTTCTTCAACCACTACTTCTTCCTTGTTCTCTATATACAACCATATATAACCATGAATGCTCATGTAATGCTTATGAGAATATAATGATAGTAGAGATACATTAAGTTGTATCTTGAATACAATTTTCCTTCACACTACTCCAGGGAACTAGGGTTTTTAGAGTCAATATCATATTCCCTTAAGGCAATTAGTGCCTAGCAGGCCAGGGTTTTGGGTTTAGGAATCAAACAATGTCCAAAATATGTCAAACATTACCCATGGATTCTAAATACCATTTTAAGCTTATCTAAAAATTTTAGTGATTTTTGGAGTCATTAAATAATTCCTAAAATTCCAGAGGTATAGGCTTAAGCTCTTTTAAATACTTATTAATTCTTTGTTTGGACTAAAAATCCTAGAACCATTTTTATTAAATACTAGAGAAATCTAGGAATCCAACAAAATTAGTTTCATATTTTTATCATTTTCCTATAATTTTCTATGGATTTCCTAAGTCTGGTAGAAAAAGAAAAAGGAAAAGCATCAACAGTGATGGGCTCAATTTAGCCCGAGTCAGCCCAATACAGGCAGAACGAGCCCGCGATGTCTACTTTGCATAGGGGTCTCTGGTTGTTTGAAAACCCGTTAATAGCCCCGCGCACTGTTCCTATGTGTCACTAACTCTTTGCGCAGAGGCCCTTCACTTTCTAATTCTTCGCGAACTAAAGTCCCCGGCCGAGGTCGGCGGAGCAGCGGCTCCGGCGAGCCTGTACCGGCCAAGATACGCAATGACCAGTGCTCTGGAGTGGTTGACACATAATTCTATCCCTAATAACCATTTCCCCTCAACCAATTTCAAGGTTCTAGCCCCTAATCTCTCTACCCACGGTGACAGCGCGATCAACGGACAACTCGAAGCGTTCCCGGTGATCCTATGGGTTCTAGCTCAATTGGCCGGGTCGAGAAGCATCACAAGCACATAGAGATGCTAAAAGAAGAGCGAGGATGGCATGATCGGACATGTGGAGTGCTGGCCATGGCAAGCTCACACACGCGGTGTTCTTGACGGATTTGGGGGAAATCCCAAATTGGAGCTCTCTTGTGGACAATCCGAGTTACGAGTGTTTGCGCTGGATACTTGACTACCTAGCGGAGCTGATGGCATGCTCAATTTATAGAGCCCGAGGGTGGTGGCGTCCAATTTGAAGAGATTGCACTGGCGGCCGAGAAGAGGGATGGATCGTTGGTGCGGGTTACCGTGGCACTCACTGGCTGAGGGGCTACGACGGTCATTGGCGAGCTGTTGCAGCTAGCAGCGATGTGGTTAAAGGGTCATGGTCATGGCACGATTACGGCAACGACGTTTACCTCGACGACGGCCGGTTGGCCACGTCGCCGGTGCAAGTGGATGAGTGACCGAGCGCAACAGTGCCCCCAAGCTCATCCCCAGCGCCAGATTTTTCACCCACCGTAGTTATCTGCAGTTCACTGAGCACGAATCGCAATGGCGGCGACGATCATGGCGCAAAATCACCGGCGGCGAGTGGGGCTGAATCTAGGTTCTTGTTCAGTTTACTGTACTATCAGACTCCATTCAGACGCTTGACAGAGCAGTTTGCAGCGCCCAAATCTCAAAATTCCATGTAATAACTTGCTAATCCACCTTTAACAAAGTTGTAGTCCTATAATCCAGCTACAATTCAACTATAGTAACCATCCTCAATTGATCACTAGATCCCCACTCCAATTCGACCCCGAAGTCCTACCAATGTCACTGGTGACCCTAATTCAGTTATCAGTGTGACTGACAGCTCAACTTTGGCTCATTTTACTCCAAATTTTATATGTGATCAAGGCTTAATCACTTAAGCAAAGTTGTACTCCTATTATAGTTCTGCAAATTTGATGTGTTGACCTAGGGCAAATTCCTTAGGAACTGAGAGATACAGGGTTCCAAAGTTGACCTTATGCACTGCAGTTCAGACTTAGGCACATGGAGGTATGGGGTGTCCTTTTTGCAAATAAGTCCAAATCTCACAATTTGCCTTGCAAATCCTTAAATGTGAGAAACACATAGTTTGTGGTATTATATTACTTTGGTTTTTGCACTTTGGTCCAAAAGTGTACAAAATTTGCACTTAACCCCCTAGGGATTTAATTAGGGTTTTTCCAGGGGTCTCTTTAGGATTTTTAGCACTTTAGGGTTTTGGTTTCGCTGAAGTCCATCAAAGATGATGTCTTATGATCATTTCTAATGAGTTTTGAGGTTTTAACTTATTTGGGTTTCATTTTCACTCATAAGCCCAATTTAGGGTTAAGTACTCTACCTTAGGGTTAATCACACATCAACTCACAACATCACAACTTGTTTGAGATTTTACCTAGTGAATTCTAGGTGTAACAAACACATGATATGCCAATGCTCATGATGTTATGCTCAAGTTTTAGTAACAGTAACACCATAGGTGTTACATCCTTCCCCCATAAAAGAATCTCGTCCCGAGATTTAAGGTCCTAGGGTAAGTAATGGAAAAGGAAACGCGTCACATCTTTATTTCCTTAATTGTCTTACAAGGTAGGGGTGGTATGGGGTTTACTTTGCCTTTACAATTCAATGTACATATCTTACAAATTACATGAAGCTAAAAAGCCAAGGAAATTCTTTTCTAAGAAGTCTTGTGTTTCCCATGTGGCTTCATCTTCAGTATGTTGGTTCCATTGTACCTTATAGAATTTGAGAACTCTTCTTCGGGTGACCCTATCCTTTTGATCCAGGACTCGAATATGATGTTCTGAATAGGTCAAGTTTGGTTTTAAGACAACATCCTTTATATCAATGGTTCGATCCAGAATCTGAAGGCACTTCTTTAATTGAGATACATGGAACACATTGTGCACTGCAGACAATGCTTCGTGTCGGGTACCATAATTAGGGGTACCCCCAACACTCCTAATCACGGCCGGTAAACACCCTCAGACCAACTGACGGGTGTGGTTCAAGTCAAGGCTTCGTCTACCCAAGGGACGCGATCTCACCCGAGCCCAGCCTCGGGCTGGAGCAGTAGTCCCAGACGAGTTCACGCCTCGCCCGAGGGCCTCCTTAGGTAGCGGGCGCCCCCTCGGCTCTCCCGAAGCCCAGCTCGGGCAAGCTTTGTTGTACAGCAACCTTGGCCAGACCGCCTCACCAACCGACCGCTTCGTAGGCGCATTCAATGCAGGGGATACCTGACGCCGTGTCCTGACACATGCGCCTCAGTCGGCCAGGCCGAAGTGACCGCAGTCACTTCGCCCCTCTTCTTTACTGTACTGATGTGACAGGAAAACAGCGCCGCTCGCCCTGCTCCGACTGCCGTGTCAACCACCCAGGCAAAGACTGACAACAAGTCACGATCAACCACCGAGTTCAGCCTCGGGCGCAACAGGAAGCTCCGCCCCGCCCGACCTCAGGCTCCAGCCTCGGGATGAGGTTTCCGACTCGGCCTCGACTTCAGGCTCCAGCCTCGGGAGGAGGTCTCCGCCTCGCTCGACCCCCGGACTCGGCCTCGACCTCGGTCTCGGGAGGAATCGCGTCCTCGCCCGACCCCAGCCTCGGCCTTCACAGAAGTCTCTGCCTCGCCCGACCTTGGGCTCGGACCGACCGCGCCAACAGGGGATACATCATTACCCTATTCCTAACCTGCTTAGGATAGGAGGAACAAGACCGGCGTCCCATCTGGCTTACCTCGGCGACGGGTAATGATGGTGCCCAGCGTGCACCATGACGCCGGTGGCTCTTAGCCCCTTACGGCAGCAAGGAGACGTCAGCAGGACCCTTGCCGCACTGTCGGCTGTACTCCTACAGCACTCAGGCGCTCCTCCGACGGCCACGCTATCACGTGTACAGGGCTCAAACTCTCCCCCGACGACCACGTTGGCATGTACACAAGACTTAGGCGCTCCTCTGTTGGACACGTTAGCGCATAGCTACGCCCCCCGTTGTACATCTGGACCCTCTCCTTGCGTCTATAAAAGGGAGGTCCAGGGCCACCCTGAGGGGGGTTCGCGCGAGGGAAGGAGCGGATGAACTCTCTCTCCCTCTCGCGACGCGCTTGTAACCCCTACTACGAGCGGCACCCCTGGTGCAGGATAATACAAGGCTTGCCCCACATCTTGTGTTCCATCCCGCGCCAACCCATCTGGGTAGGGGCACGCAGCGATTTCACTCGTCGGTCCAAGGGACCCCCCTGGGTCCGAGATGCCGACAGTTGGCGTGCCAGGTAGGGGCCTGCTGCGTGTTAACGAACACCTTCCGGTTGAGTTCCAGATGGGGAGTCTTCAGCAACCTCTTCAGCCTGGGACGGTGCTCCACTTCGAGAGTCTCGAGTTCATGTCCCTCGACGGCAGCTACAACATGGTACTCCTCCCCCGCGGCGTGACGACAACGACGATCTTCGACTCGCCCGGCGGCGGTGAGCTCTACGACAGCATCTCCCCACGGCGGAAGAGGAGCGCTCCAGTCGTCCCCGCCACCCTCCTCGCCAGAGGAGGCGGAGACGAGGCAACCATGGCCACGTAGGAGGCGGCACCTTGTTGGCTGTCGCACCAGAGCGAGTCGACGACGTCGGCACTCCCCCGGGGGACATGTCGGGTAATGTCCTCGCACCTAAGACGACGGCGGGTGTCACTTTCCCGCGACATGTCAGCCCCAAGCGGACTGATGACGCTAGCACCCTTGCGAAGGACCTGCTGGGCGTTACTCTCATACCTAAGATGACGGTGTGCTCCACCCCCGACGCGACTTCACCACCGTCCATCAACCAAGAGGTACCGTCTGTTTTCCATCCTGTACCTTTTCGGTTTAGCTTCGATCCACCTAGAGACCCCGCTGTGGTGAACGCCTTCGTAAAGGCGTATCCAAACCTTCCGGGGTACCACATGTGGTCGACCTAGGACCGACTGACAGCCGTCTCAACCTTCGGACCGGCAGGTTCTGAGGAGGAGGACGACCCCGACTCTAGTTGGGATTTCTCTAGCCTCAATGACCCCGGTGCCATGCAGGACTTCATGTCCGCATGTGACCACAGCCTCTCCGGTTGTTCTGACGATGGCCATGACCTTGGCGACGAGGGTTACGGCCCAAGTCGTGAATGTTTCCACGTCGATCTGGGAGATCACAACAAAGGCAACCACCTCAGTATGCCAGAGGTTGACGATCCTCCTGGGCTCGCATCTCGCGTTGACATCCTGTGAGAGCTAGCTGTGGTCCCAGTCCCTGCGGGGGTCAGGACATACAGCTCGAGCAAATCCGTGAGATGCAGGCCCGGGTCGATGGGGAAGCAGGCCGACTTGTGCAGCTCTGACAGAACATCGAACAGGAGTGGGCAGGCCGAACACTCGCCGGAGAAGCCTGTCATCGGGCCCAAGACATCCGGCGCCACATCATCGACAATGCCAGGGCAGCGCTGCCCCCGGCCGTCATCGGGTTCGGCCAGGACCTAGCTGCAGCGGCGATGCTACTTCGAGCCATGCCGGAGCTATCCGCCACTGAGGGACGGCATATCTAGGGCAAACTCAAGGATCTCCTCGGAGCTGCCCCCTCGGAGCATCACGCGGTGTCCTCCCGACGCATTCGGGAAGCCTCGGTCCATCCCGAGCGCGCGCGGGACGAGGCGCCTGCCGCCCGGGAACGCCTCGGCAATGAGCACCACCATCCCGACCATCGAGCCCGCCTCAACGAGAAGGTGCACCGAGGCTACCATCTCAGGCGTGGGGGATGCTGCAACAGCGAGGAGGATCACAGTCCTTCGCTCAAACCACCCGGTCCGCGGGTCTTCAGCTGGGCCATATGATGAGCGTCGTTCCCTGCCCGTTTCCGAGCCCCGACTACCATCACCAAGTACTCGGGGGAGACAAGGCCAGAGCTGTGGCTCGCGGACTACCGACTGGCATGCCAGTTGGGAGGGGCGGATGATGACAACCTCATCATCCGTAATCTACCCCTTTTCCTCTCCGACGCCGCCCAAGCCTAGCTGGAGCATCTGCCTCCTGCGCAGATCTCCGACTTGGACGATCTGGTCAAAGCTTTCGCGGGAAACTTCCAAGGCACGTACGTGCACCCTGGGAACTCGTGGGACCTCCGAAGCTGCCGCCAGCAGCCAGGGGAGTCCCTCCGAGAGTACATCCGACGGTTTTCGAAGCAGCACACTGAGCTGCCCAACGTTACCGACTCGGATGTCATCGGGGCTTTCCTCGCCGGCACCACTTGCCAAGACCTGGTGAGCAAACTGGGGCGCAAGACTCCCACCCGTGCGAGCAAACTGATGGACGTCACCACCAAGTTCGCCTCAGGTCAAGAGGCGGTCAAAGCCATCTTCCAAAAGGACAAGAAGCCTCAGGGAGAGCCGAAGACAGACGCCCCCGAGGCGTCCGCCCAGCGGGGCACGAAGAAGAAGGCCAAAAACAAGTCGCAAGTGAAGCGCGACGCCACTGACGCGAATCTCGTTGCTGCAGCCGAGCACAGGAACCCTCGGAAACCTCTTGGAGGGGCCGGCGCGTTCGACAAGATGCTCAAGGAGTCGTGCCCCTATCACCAGGGGCCCATCAAGCACACCCTCGAAGAATGTGTCATGCTCCGGCGCTACTTCCATAAGATCGGGCCCTCAGCGGAAGATGGCAAGGGCCATGACAACGACAAGAAGGGGGCGGCAAGGAAGAGGGGTTCCCGGAAGTACATAACTGCTTCATGATCTACGGCGGGAAAGCGGCGAACGCCTCGGCTCGGCACCGCAAGCAGGAGCGCCGGGAGGTCTGCTTGGTGAAGGTAGCAGCGCCTGTCTACCTAGACTGGTCTGACAAGCCTATCACCTTCGACCGAGGCGACCACCCCAACTTCATGCCAAGCCCAGGAAGGTAGCCGCTCGTCGTCGATCCGATCATCGGCAACGTTAGGCTCTCCAAGGCCCTCATGGACGGAGGCAGCAGCCTTAACATTATCTACGCCGAGACCCTGGAACTCTTAGGGGTTGATCGGTCCGAGGTCCGGGCTGGTGCGGCACCCTTCCACGGGATCGCGCCCGGGAAGCGAATCCTACCCCTCGGATGGATCGACTTACCCGTCTGCTTCAGAACTCCCTCTAACTTCTGAAAGGAAGCTCTCACCTTTGAGGTCGTCGGGTTCTGAGGAACCTACCATGTGGTATTGGGAAGACCATGCTACGCCAAGTTCATGGCCGTCCCCAACTACACCTACCTCAAGCTCAAGATGCTGGGCCCGAACGGGATCATCACCATCGGATCCACGTACCGCCACGCGTATGAATGCGACATGGAGTGCGTGGAGTACGCTGAGGCTCTCGCCGAGTCCGAGGCCCTCATCGCCGACCTGGAACGCCTCTCCAAGGAGGCACCCGACGCGAAGCGACACGCCGGCAACTTCAAACCAGTTGAGGCGATCAAGTCCGTCTCTCTCGACCCCAGCAACGACGCCAGCAAGAAAGTTCGGATCGGCTCCGAGCTTGACCCCAAATAGGAAGTAGTGCTCGTTGACTTTCTCCGCACGAACGCCGAAGTCTTTGCGTGGAGTCCCTCGGACATGCCCGGCATACCGAGGGATGTCACCGAGCACTCACTGGACATCAGAGCTGGAGCCCGACCCATGAAGCAAACCCTGCGCCGTTTCGACGAAGAAAAGCGTAGGGCCATAGGCGAGGAGATCCACAAGCTACTCGCGGTAGGGTTTATCAAAGAGGTATTCCATCCTGAATGGTTAGCTAACCCTGTTCTTGTAAGGAAGAAGGATGGGAAATGGAGGATGTGTGTAGTCTACACTGGTCTAAACAAGGCATGTCCGAAAGTTCCCTATCCTCTACCTCGCATCGATCAAACGTGGACTCCACTGCTGGGTGCGAAACCCTATCATTCCTCGATGCCTACTCAGGCTATCACCAAATCAAGATGAAAGAGTCCGACCAGCTCGCGACTTCTTTCATCACACCTTTTGGCATGTACTGTTACACTACAATGCCATTTGGTTTGAGGAATGCAGACGCCACTTACCAGAGGTGCATGAACCACGTGTTCGGAGAACACATCGGCAGAACAGTCGAGGCTTACGTCGATGACATCGTTGTCAAGACGAAGAGAGCCTCCGACCTCCTCTCTGACCTTGAGACGACATTCAAGTGTCTGAGAGCGAAAGGCGTGAAACTCAACCCCGAGAAGTGTGTCTTCGGAGTCCCCTGAGGCATGCTCCTCGGATTCATCGTCTCCATTTTCTGGCATCAAACAACGTGGCCGAGTACGAGGCTCTGGTTAACGGGCTGCGCATCGCCATCGAGCTAGGGGTCCGGCGCCTCGATGCTCGTGGCGACTCATAGCTTGTCATCAACCAAGTGATGAAGAACTCCCGCTGCCGCGACCGGAGGATGGAAGCCTACTGCGACGAAGTCCGGCGCCTGGAAGACAAGTTCTACGGGCTGGAGCTCAACCACATCGCCCGACGGTACAACGAGACTGCGTACGAGATGGCGAAGATAGCCTCGGGGCGAACGACGGTTCCCCCGGACGTCTTCTCCAGATACCTACATCAACCATCCGTCAAGATCAACGATGTGCCCGAGCCTGAGGAAGCCTCGGCCTAGCCCGAGGTACCCTCGGCCGAGCCCGAGGTACCCTCGGCCAAACCCGAGGCACCCTCGGCCATCGAGGAAGAGGCCTTGCCCATCGAGGAGGAACAGAATGGGGTCACGCCAGATCCGAACTGGCAGACCCCGTATCTGGAATATCTCCTCCGAGGAGAGCTTCCCCTCGACAAAACCAAAGCTCAACGGCTGGCTCGGCACGCCAAGTCATTCGTCTTGCTGGGTGATGAAAAAGAGCTCTATCACCGCAGCCCCTCGGGCATCCTCCAACGATGCATATCTATCGCCCAAGGACAAGAACTGTTGCAAGAAATACACTCGGGGGCTTGCGGCCACCATGCATCACCTCGAGCCCTCGTGGGAAATGCCTTCCGACAAGGTTTCTACTGGCCAACCGCGGTGGCCGACGCCACTAGGATTGTGCGCTCCTGCCGGGGGTGTCAATTCTACGCAAAGCAGACGCATCTGCCCGCTCAGGCCTTGCAGACGATACCCATCACCTGGTCGTTTGCTGTGTGGGTCTAGACCACGTCGGTCCCTTGTAGAATGCACCCGGGGGCTTCTCGCACCTGCTGGTCGCCATCGACAAATTCTCCAAGTGGATCGAGGTCCGACCCTTGACCAGCATCAGGTCCGAGCAAGCGGTGGCGTTCTTCACCAACATCATCCATCGATTCGGGGTCCCAAACTCCATCATCACCGACAATGGCACGCAGTTCACCGGAAAAAAGTTCCTGGACTTCTGTGACGACCACCACATCCGTGTGGACTGGGCCGCCGTAGCTCATCCCATGACGAATGGGTAGGTGGAGCGTGCCAACGGCATGATTTTGCAGGGACTCAAACCGAGGATCTACAATGACCTCAACAAGTTCAGCAAGCGGTGGGTGAAAGAGCTACCCTCGATAGTCTGGAGTCTGAGGACGACGCCGAGCTGCGCCACGGGTTTCTCGTCGTTCTTTCTAGTCTATGGGGCCGAGGCCGTCCTTCCCACGGACTTAGAATACGGCTCCCTGAGGACCAGGGCGTACGACGACCGAAGCAACCAGACCAGCCGAGAAGACTCGCTGGACCAACTCGAAGAGGCTCGGGACGTTGCCTTACTACATTTGGCACGGTACCAGCAGTCGCTGTGGCGCTACCACGCCCGAAGCATTCGGTCCCGAGGCTTCCAAGTGGGAGACTTGGTGCTTCGCCTGCGACAGGACGCCCGAGGGCGCCACAATCTCACTCCTCCCTAGGAAGGGCCCTTCATCATCGCCAAGATCTTGAAGCCGGGAACATACAAGCTGGCCAACGACCAAGGCGAGGTCTACAGCAACGCTTGGAACATCCAACAGCTACGTCGCTTCTACCCTTAAGATGTTTTAAGTCATTCATGTACCTCGTTTACATACACAAAGTCTAACCGTCAAGGAAGGGTCGGCCTTGCCTCAGCAAAGCTCGACCCTCCCTCGGGGGCTAGAAGGGGGGAACCCCCTCTGCGTCAAAATTTTCCTCGGAAAAATTTTCTACCAAAACAACCTTTGTGCTTTCGACTTCCGTATCGATAGCGGGATCCTGAGAACGACAAGAGTACACGTAAGCGGCAAGGCCGACCGAGCCGAGGAACTCTTACGCCTCCGGGATACGGATACCTCACTCATCACCTTCCACGAGAAGTAACTCACTCTCAGATAAGCGATCCTGCTACCGAACAAGTCCTAACACTCAGGTAGAAAATGACTTTCGCACCTTCTCGACTGTACCAATAATGGAATCCTTCGACCAAATGAGAGTGCACGTAAGCGGCAAGGCCGACCGAGCCGAGGGACTCCTACGCCTTCGGGATACGGATACCTCACTCATCACCTTTCGTGAAAAGTAACTCTCGCTCGGATAAACGATTCTGCTATTGACAGACAAGTCGTGATGCTCGAAGCAAGAGGAAAGAAGACGCAGCTTTTTAACATGACGATGAAGTGTTTAGGCCTCGGCGGCCGCAAAAAAACATGCACGTGCTACAGACAAACTGTTTCCGCAGGTTCAGGCATTGGCAGGGGGAGCAGCAGCACCCTCGGCGTTGTTTCCACCCTCGGCGGAACCTGGCCCAGCCTCGGACGGCGACCTGGGCGAAAAGGACCTCCACCTAAGGGAGGATGCCAGCACCGCGCCAACGGATGTCTCGGCCAAGCTCCAGCGGCTACTGCCACATCTTCCTCGGCCTGGGAAGCCACCATCTCCTGGGCCGATGAAGTCTCTTTCTGAGCCGACTCCGCCTCTATCCGCGCTAACACCGCTGCCTCCGGCTCCGGCTCATCGCAGAGCAGCCGAGGGTTCTCAAAAACTAAGCAAGAGAGGCCTAGAGCGGCAAGGCCGACCGAGCCGAGGGACTCCTACGCCTCCGGGATACGGATACCTCACTCGTCACCTTCCGCGAAAGGCAACTCACGCTCGGTTAAGTGGTTCGGCTAGCCAACAGGAAAGTCCCAGTGCTCGGAATGAGGAAGAAACACAGCTTTATATTTGGAATACCCAAATGTTCAGGCCTCGACAGCCACGAAGAACAAAACATATACTTGGGGTAACTATGCTACACAGACTTAGACGTCGGCAGAACCCTCGGCGGTTCTCCCGACCTACGACAAATGTCTAAGTACTTGAAGCAGTTACATTTTGCTCCAGCAAAAACCCGGCATATCTCCTTACAAACTGGACTCCGGTTCCGCTCCCGCGGGTACGAACGACCTCACACCAGAGGGCCTGCGGGACAACAAACTCCAAGCGGCTTGCCAGCGACCTCTGCAGCATCAGAGACAACGACCTCCACCTTGGGCGGCTAAACAGCAGCAGCGATGACCTCAGGGCAAACGGTGCTGTGAAGAGGCCCTCGCCCACGTCCCCACACGAGGGGCGAGGACAAGCCGTTAAGGCCGAAGAGTCGGAGGGTGCCGACCGTGGGTTCGAACCCACCGACACCGCGCCGGCGAACAGCGGCCGCCCCAAAGCGCACCGGCAGGCCGCTCTAGAACACGAGCACCGCCCTCGCAGCGTACGACGTGCTGGGCGACCCTCCGACGCGGCTAACAGTGCGAGGAGGACCTGGACGTGGCCGGCCCACGCGCGGCGCGACCGCCGCCCGAACGAAGGACGGAAAGTTGCACCCTGTCCAGGGAGCAGCGGTTTGCCTTCCCCTGCATGGCTGGAGGATGCCTCCGTAGGGCTGGAGGATGCCTTTCTCCCCCAAACGCCGGGGGAAGAAAAGGGTCACCGGCCCACGTAGAGGCAACCCCCCACTCAGTGCGCTCCTCCACCCAGCCCGGATGACGAAGATCCTTGAAGCTGAGGGCGGGGCAGAGGTCGTGGCCCAGCTTGCTTCTCCCCACCAAACTGCCCATTAGTGAGGGAATGCAGCCGGGCTGCACGGCGGAAATCCTTGAAGCTGAGCGATGGCTGAAGGGCACCGATCTCCATGAGGTCGCGCTCTTCCAACGACAGCAAGAGCAAGGTGGCGCTGGTGCTCCCCATCCGGGGGCTCGAAAGGTGGAAGGGCGCAATGCATGAGGGGAGAACGAAGGCATGGCCACTGCCCGGGGGATCGATCCCCCCTTTATAGGCAGACCTCCTCACTTGCACCCCTTAGCATCACGGGCGAAGTCTCCACTAACATACTCCAGGGTTCTCCCCCTACGACACGGGGGCTGGGACCCACGCGTCATACGAGCTCATCCAAAGCGCGAAGAAGGCGAACCGCCGCACGCGAGGCATGTAACCCTCCCGCGGTTACAAGCGCTCTCCCGTCTTCACAGAAACCGGTGGTCGAAAGGGTGGACCGCCACGCGACAGACATCCAACTGCACCACAACTGTGCGTCCTTTCGGCTTCGACCATATCCGGTGGACCAGCGCAAAGGAAGCGGGCCCGCATGTCATGCAACCGGCGCGCCGGTTACGACGTACAAGAAGCTACACCGCCACTCGCGCCAATGCTGTGCCTCCTCGACTGCGGAACCAGTACCGCGTCTCAAGGCAGCCCTGCGCGTGACCCAAAAGTGCCAACTAAAGGCAACAGCCACGGGTTAGTCGACTGCAGGGACAGGCGCGGCGGTCGGCATGGCCCAAAAGTGGGCCGGCAGTAACTGCAGCGGAAGCAGCGGTCAAGTCGCCTGCAGGCTCGCGTCCCCTCCTGAAGTGACGGGAGAGCCCTCTCCCATGGCATGAAGACGACGCACCCGTGCTCCGTTCCTCGAACAGCTCACGCGCAACGGGCGCCACGCGAATCACCCGTCCCGTCGCATTAACTCCCCGGCAGAGCAGGCGACACCTCTGGCAGGTGAGGCGGGCGTCGCTTCGCCTTTGTCAAAATGACCGCATCAAAAAAGGTGCACCACCTTATTTAAATTCATATCCTTCCCCTCCTCCTCTCTCTCTCTTGCTACAGGGACCGGGAAAGGGGATGTTGTGGAAAGGATCCTTCTAGGCGAAGGAAGCAGGCCCCGAGCCCTCCTACTGATCAGGGGTTCGAAGGCTGGCCCCTCGGAAGGGTTTCGACAGCCGCCCAGAGCACTCGGACTTCAAGCCCATTACTGATCAGGGGTTTGAAGGCTGGCCCATCGGAAGGGTTCGACAGCCGCCCTAGAGCGCTCAGGCTCCGTGCCCATTACTGATCAGGGGTTCGTAGGCTGGCCCCTCGGAAGGGTTCGACAGTCGCCCCAAAGCACGCAGAGTGAGGGATGACTCTGGGTACGTCCGATACATGGCCGAGGCTCGGGCTATGCTCCTGAGGTACCCTAGGACATTTCCGAGACCGGCGGGAACGATTTGTAACAGAATCCCACCGGAGGGAGGCATCGAGCCCTCGGACCCTGTCGAAGGGGTCTGGGTCCGGCGAATCACCCGCAGGTACTTTTGGAGCGCGCCTCTGGGCCACCAGCCGACCCCTAACGAACGGGGCACGGGCGTCCACTCGGATCACCCGTTAGCAGCTCACAAGAAACACCATGTTCGGCGCCCTCCGAGGGCAACATGGCGCTTTCCCCCCTCCTCCTTGCGAAAAGGCGACACAGGGGCATATGATAAAAGTCGGGAAAGTCCTTGATCGTCCTCTCGCTCCGTGCAGAGGCTCGGGGGCTGCTCTCGCACCCGGCTACGGCCAAAACTGTTGACAGCATCAACAAACCAGCTTGATAACTTGGAACCCGACCACGCACCTGGGCTACGGCTAGGCCGCATGAGGGAACGATCAGACCGGCCGAAGCACCACGAAAAGCATTCAGACCTCAGAGGAGTCAAACCACTCCTCCGAGGCCTCGGGGGCTACACCCGGTGGGTGCGCTCGCGCGCACCCACCAGAACAAGGCAAAAACCGAGAAAGGCCGGTCCCCTCACCGAAAATGCGGCAAAAGCCTCCAAGCGAGTACCAACACTCCCTTCGAGGCTCGGGGGCTACTATCGGGTACCATAATTAGGGGTACCCCCAACACTCCTAATCACAGCTGGTAAACACCCTCAGACCAACTGACGGGTGCGGTTCAAGTCAAGGCTTCGTCTACCCAAGGGACGTGATCTCACCCGAGCCCAGCCTCAGGCTGGAGCAGTAGTCCCAGACGAGTTCACGCCTCGCCCGAGGGCCTCCTCAGGCAGCGGGTGCCCCCTCGGCTCTCCCGAAGCCCGGCTCGGGCAGGCTTCGTTGTGAAGCAAGCTTGGCCAGACCGCCTCACCAACCGACCGCTTCGCAGGCGCATTCAATGCATGGGATACCTGACGCCGTATCCTGACACACGCGCCTCAGTCGGCCAGGCCGAAGTGACCACAGTCACTTCGCCCCTCTTCTTTACTGTACTGATGTGATAGGAAAACAGCGCCGCTCGCCCTGCTCCGACTGCCGTGTCAACCACCTAGGCAAAGACTGACAACAAGTCACGATCAACCACCGAGTTCGGCCTCGGGCGCAACAGGAAGCTCCGCCTCGCCCGATCTCAGGCTCCGGCCTCGGGAGGAGGTTTCCGACTCGGCCTCGACCTCAGGCTCTAGCCTCGGGAGGAGGTCTCCGCCTCGCCCGACCCCCTGACTCGGCCTCGACCTCGGTCTCGGGAGGAATCGCGTCCTCGCCCGACCCCGGCCTCGGCCTCGACAGAAGTCTCCGCCTTGCCTGACCTTGGGCTCGGACCGACCGCACCAACAGGGGATACATCATTACCCTATTCCTAGCCTACTCAGGCTAGGAGGAACAAGACCGGCGTCCCATCTGGCTTACCCCGGCGACGAGTAATGATGGTGCCCCGCGTGCACCATGACGCCGGTGGCTCTCGGCCCCTTACGGCAGCAAGGAGACGTCAGCAGGACCCTTGCCGCACTGCCAGCTGTACTCCTACAGGACTCAGGCGCTCCTCCGACAGCCACGCTATCACGTGTACAGGGCTCAAACTTTCCCCCGACGGCCACGTTGGCATGTACACAAGGCTTAGGCGCTCCTCTGCCGGACACATTAGCGCATAGCTACGCCCCCCATTGTACGTCTGGACCCTCTCCTTGTGTCTATAAAAGGGAGGTCCAGGGCCACATTGAGGGGGGTTCGCGCGAGGGAAGGAGCGGACGAACTCTCTCTCTCTCTCTCCCTCTCGCGATGCGCTTGTAACCCCTACTACGAGCGGCACCCCTGGTGCAGGATAATACAAGGCTTGACCCACATCTTGTGTTCCATCTCGCGCCAACCCATCTAGGCAGGGGCACGCAGAGATTTCACTCGTCGGTCCAAGGGACCCCCCCGGGTCCGAGACGCCGACACTTCGGGTAGTTGGAGTCACTGAGTCAGTATGCCACTGGTCCACATCTTTCAAGAATAGGAAACAAACCAATGTATCGGGCTGCAAGCTTTCCTTTTACACCGAAACGGGTCACACCCTTCATAGGTGATACTTTCAGGTACACATAATCTTGGACTTGAAAGTACAAGGGTTGGCGTCGTTTGTCTGCATAACTCTTTTGTCGAGCTTGTGATTCTTTTAGGTTATGTATGATTCGTTGAACCTTTTCTTCCATCTCTTTAACCGTGTCAGGCCTGAAAACCCCTCTTTTTCCTGGTTCAGACCAATTCAAGGGGGTACGACATCGTCGTCCATACAATGCTTCAAATGGTGCCATCTTGATGCTCTCTTGATAGCTGTTGTTATATGAAAACTCTGCCAATGGTAAACATTCGTCCCATTTTTGTGGAAATTCTAGAACGCATGCCCGTAACATGTCTTCAAGTATTTGATTTACTCTCTCAGTCTGCCCACTCGTTTGGGGATGATAGGCTGAACTGTGGAGTAGTTTAGTACCTAGAGATTTGTGGAGTTCTTCCCAAAATTTGGATACAAATTGTGGTCCGTGGTCCGACACTATTGTCTTTGGAATCCCGTGCAAACTGAGAATACGAGCAATATATATCTGTGCATAGGTGATGACCGGGTAGTATATCTTGACTGGCAGAAAATGAGCTATTTTTGTAAGCCGGTCAATTATAACCAAGATAGAGTCAAAACCTTTAGCTATTCTGGGTAATCCCACAATGAAGTCCATGCTAATGTCCTCTCATTTCCAAGTCGGCATGGGCAAAGATTGCAGTGGACCAGCAGTCTTCATATGTATGGCTTTGACATGTCTACAAGTGTCACATCTCGCCACATAGCGTGCAATTTTGATCTTCATTTTTGTCTACCAATAATGTTGCTTTAAATCTTGATACATCTTAGTGCTTCCGGGATGAATAGAATATCGACTAAGATGAGCTTCGTCCAAAATTTGCTGGCGGACTTCCTCATTTTTAGGCACAACTATGCGATTATTAAACCATATAATGCATTGATCATCCTTTCTGAAACAATTTGCTTTGTCGACTTCTATTTTCTCATGAATATGTTTCATACCCTTATCACTTCTCTGTGCATTAATAATTCTTTGCAGAAGAATCGACTCAAGCTTTAATTGGTTCAAGGTTCCATGTTGAATCATTCCTAGGTTTAATTTCTCCATTTCTTGACATAATGTGATGTCAAAGGCCTTTACTGTAAGACAATGGCAGGAAGCCTTGCGACTTAGTGCATCTGTCATCACGTTGGCCTTACCTAGGTGATAGTGAATTTCTAATCCATAATCCTTAATCAGCTCAAGCCATCTTCTCTGCCTCATGTTTAGTTCTGACTGGGTGAAAATATACTTCAAACTTTTATGATCCATATATATATGGCAGATATTCCCCAGCAGATAACGACGCCATATTTTAAGGGCATGAACCACAGCAGCTAATTCTAAGTCATGAGTTGGATAATGTTCCTCATGTCGGCGCAACTGTCTTGAAGCATATGCTATAACTCGGCCCTTTGCATCAAGACACATCCAAGACCACTACTCGATGCGTCATAGTACACATCAAAAGGCTTTTCAATGTCCGGTTGAGCTAATACCGGAGCAGTGGTCAATAATACCTTCAGTTACTCGAAGGCTTCGTTGCATCTTGAGGACCAGTTAAATTTGGTATCATTCTTCAATAGGCTTGTGATTGATTTTACAATCTTGGAGAAATCCAGAACAAATCTACGGTAATAGCCAGCCAGTCCAAGTAAACTTCAAACTTGATATATAGTGGTTGGTGGTTTCCACTCTAGGATATCCTTGACCTTGCTGGGATCAACCGCAATCCCATTTGCAGACAATACATGTCCCAAAAATTGGATTTCCTCCAGCCAAAACGCGCATTTGCTGAATTTAGCATATAATTGGTGCTCCCTTAAGCGCGTTAATATGATCCGTAAATGTTTAGCATGCTCCTCTTCATTTTTGGAATAGATCAAGATGTCGTCAATGAAGACCACTACAAATTTATCCAACTCGGGCATAAACACTAAGTTCATTAGATAGGTGAAGTGGGCAGGAGCATTTGTCAATCCGAAGGACATAACCAAATATTCGAATAATCCATACCGCGTAGTAAATGAGGTCTTGGGTATATCTTCGGGTTGAATACGGATCTGATGATAGCCCGCCCTGAGGTCAATTTTAGAGAATAGCTGAGCTCCGGTAAGTTGATCGAACAAGATATCGATCCGGGGAAGAGGGTACTTGTTCTTAATCGTGACCTCATTAAAGGGTCTGTAGTCCACGCACATTCGAAGCGTTTGATCCTTCTTCTTGATAAAGATTGTGGGACATCCCCAAGGTGATGAACTAGGCCAAATGAAGCCCTTCTCAAGCAAGTCTTGTAATTGAGTCTTGAGCTCTGCCAGTTCATTTGGTGGCATCCGGTACGATCTTCTTGAAATAGGAGCTATACCGGGTTTCAGTTCGATCACAAACTCTATATCCCTTTCTGGGGGCAACCCAGGCAGATCTTTAGGAAAAATATCCGGGAATTCATAAACTACCGGAATATCTTGAATTTCTGGAATGATAGTTTCATAAACCCATCCAAATGGTTTGGCTAGAATAGCTACAGGGATGGATAGGAGAACCTCTTCAGGGCCATGGCTTAACTTGATAGTCCTTAAGTCAGTATTGAGGATAGCATTATGCTGGGCTAACCAATTCATGCCTAGAATTACATCTATATCTTGGTCTTTGAAAATAATCATGTTGGTGGGAAAATCCCGTTCAGCCAATGTTACTGGCACATGGAATGCTATTTCCTTAGTAAATATTTGTCCCGAGGCGAATGAATAATAAACCTTTCCCTTGATTCAGTGCAAGTAATGCAATGTTTTTCCACGAAGTTCTTGCTTATGAATGTATGCGAAGCACTAGAGTCAAAGAGAATGACTGCTGGGTAATTGGCCACAAGGAACGTACCCATCATTATCGGCTCTCCTTCAAGTGTAGTGGCCACTTGAGTGTAATAGATTCGCACAGTCTTCTTGGCATTTTTGCTGGCTGAATTATTAGCCATGTTTCCCTTGCCTTGATTAGAGCTCCCAGAGTTCTGTTGATTGTTGGACTTATTCTGCCTCGGATATGGGCAGTCTTTGATAAAATGACCAGACTTCCCAGAGTTGAAGTAGCCAGTTGAGGAACTAGGGAGGGCAGGGAAACGAGTACCATGGGCACTTGGCTGATTTGTAGAAGTGGGGGCAGTGGCAGGACGAATGAAAACAGGCTGTTTGAATGGATAGGATGGTGGACGAGGTGAAGAACGATTCTGATTGAACGATCAGATTACCAACCTGGTTCGCTTCTTAGGTCCCTGATTGGACCTGTCACCTCTAAATCCCTTTGATTTTCCATGGCCTGTATTCTTGGCTTCTACTACCAGCGTTGTGCTGATAGCTCTACTGTAGGTAAGAACTAGACAGGTGGCAATTTTCCTCTATAGCCTGTCGTTGAGTCCTCGCATGAAGCAATTTTTTCTTCAGATCAGTATTTACTTGGTCGATGGTGTACTGAGACAGATGGTTAAGCTTATTGAGATACTGCATTACGGTATCTCCACCTTGCCTTAGTCGAATGAACTCCTCCTGTTTCATGTGAAGCACTCCTTCTGGAATATAGTGCTCGCGGAATGCTATCTTGAATTCTTCCTAGGTGATTTGATGTCCAGCTGGTTGAATTGTCACAAAATTTCCCCACCAGGTACTGGCAGGGCCTCTCAGTTGTTGGGTAGCAAATAACGGCTTCTGTGTTTCTATGCAACGAATCAAGCCGAACTTCTGCTTTATTATCCTTATCAACTCATCAGCTTCAAGAGGGTCTTCAGCTTTAACAAAGAGTGGGGGACGTGTTTCTAAAAATTCTAGATATGAAGTTTCTCGCGGTCCCTGTGGAGGGGCCCTTCCGCCATGCTGCTAGAATTGATTACCCGCCAGTTCCCGTAAGAAGCGGGTATTATCTGCAGTCGCATTGACCAAGGCAGCGATAGCCTCGGCCATCGTTGGTGGTACAGGCGGCGGATTAGGAGTATCCTCCTGACCACGGGAGGTTCCTGCACCATCATGCGCGTGAGTCCGTGATGGCATCTGAGGCAAAAAAAATATTGGGAAAAATATAACATGCAAGCATCTACCATCATATTACATTATCAACATGTAATTTTACAGACTCTAGTGTACAACATGCCTACAGTACTTATTTTACACAAGTACAAGAACTAAACTATACTATTCTAGTATTCATTGTCTTTTGTCGCTTCACTGTCTGCTGCAGAAGACCGCTCGTCAGCCAGGTTCATAGAAGGAGAGGGCTTGAAAAGGTCCAATTCCCCACCAAGTCCTTCATTTGTTGTTCCCGAGGGTCCAGCTTCCATTGCAGCAGCATCAGCGGGCATATCCGGGTGCAGTCGACCATACATTACATATACTTCCTCATGTAGAGTATTACAGTATACTTGCAGGTTATCGAGGGCCGTGCTGAGCTCATCCACACGAGCCCGAGCCTTTGCTCCATGATGCCAAGCGATTGAGCATGAGTTGATGGCCCAATCAATGGCTGAGTCTCGTTCGGAGATCTCAAACCACAAGCGGCCGACTTCGGTTGACAACTCAGCTATACACTGTGTCCTGCTCCCGTGCCCTATTTCGATGGCGTAGCTCCGATCGTAGTTGCTCTACCTTAGCCTCCAGATCTCCAATGGGGTCGTTGGAGCCACTACTGCTCCCTTCATGTCTGGGAGCTAACTGATGGCAAGGCACACCAAAGGGTCCTGTGGACTTGCGCGCGGTTTTCCTCGTACGCGGCATATCTCCATAAGGGGGAAAATTTATTAGTAGATTCTTAACATGATGCATGCATAACCCAATGATTACGGAACCAACATTCGTTGATCCCACCTCCTAGATATATTGCACTCTATTACCTGGTCTTGCAGAATGAGAACCTTCAGAGAGTGGCAAGGGAAGAATGAAAGAAATTATCTTGGATAAGTTTTTGAAAATTCTTCTTCTTTTTTTGAAATGCTTCATAATATCTAAATAAATGGGCTTCGCTCCGATACCAGCTGTGATGGAACCTCCCAAGTCATTAGGCCCACCAACAGTTGTCCTTGTCCAATAGACCTTAGACAACCCTGTAGATGCACATAATCACTCGACAAGTTCGGCATCTGTATCCTTTTCCTCGCCCAAGAGCGTTTCACCCGTCACGCAGATATTACAACACATCGGAGGAACGAATAAGCGGAAGCGAATTACAATAACTTAATTTAGATTCATTAAAATATAGAAAGAGTGTCATTATTACATCACCAGGTCATAAGAGTGCATAAGTAATATTATTACAACCCTGGGAGGCAAACACTCCTCACGCATAAAAGTATATTGATTTTTAAAAGGGAGGCTACATCCTCCCGCGACTTCACTGTTGCGGTTCTTCTTTGGGCACCACCCTAGAGAAAAAATAGTAAAAGTCTATTGTTTCCTCACCTACAACAACATGGGTTTGAAAACCCTGAGTATGGAGTGTACTTTCGCAAGTCTTACCCGTCAAAATAAAAGACTCTCAAGGATATGCTGGCTTGAGGGAGTCAAGGGAAGGCTTAATCAAGAATCAAGACTCTATTTGCAAAAATGCTTACTAATAGTGGATCCTTAGAAATCCAGTTTTATTAGCAAGTTAAGTCATTACCTGTCACTAGAGTTCTTTCTACCCCAGTTCAAGCACTTGGCCTATACTAGCCGTCTTTTATCACCCTTTTTCTTCACTGGATCGCTACGTGTAGGTCAGTGACCAAGTCTTCATATCCAAGAAATAACGGCGATCTGAATCGATTAGTACCCAGCTGGGGATCTCCGATCACACGACATATGTAGCACTTAACCCTTGCATATGTCAACTCGCCACTAGGGTTCTTAAGACCAGACCAGGTTCACGCCAACCGAAAGCACAGATACACCACCGTCCAGCCTCTTGCCACGGAGGGTACTGAAAGTCGCCTAGAGGGGGGTGAATAGGGCGAAACTGAAATTTACAAAGTTAATCACAACTACAAGTCGGGTTAGCGTTAGAAATAGAAATGAGTCCGAGAGAGGGCGTAAAAACAAATCGCGAGTGAGTGAAGAAGTGAGACGCAAGGATTTGTTTTACCGAGGTTCGGTTCTCGCAAACCTACTCCCCGTTGAGGAGGCCACAAAGGCCAGGTCTATTTCAACCCTTTCCCTCTCTCAAACGGTCCCTCGGACCGAGTGAGCTTCTCTTCTCAAATCAACCGGGAACAAAACTTCCCCGCAAGGACCACCACACAATTGGTGTCTCTTGCCTCGGTTACAATTGAGTTTTGATCACAAGAACAAATGAGAAAGAAAAGAAGCAATCCAAGCGCAAGAGCTCAAAAGAACACGGCAAATCTCTCTCACTAGTCACTAAAGCCTTGTGTGGAATTGGGAGAGGATTTGATCACTTGGTGTGTCTTGTATTGAATGCCTAGCTCTTGTAAGTAGTTGGAAGGTTGAAAACTTGGATAACTTGAATGTGGGGTGGTTGGGGGTATTTATAGCCCCAACCATCAAACTAGCTGTTTGGTGAAGGCTGCTGTCGACGGGCGCACCGGACAGTCCGATGCGCCACCAGACACTGTCCGGTGCGCCAGCCACGTCACCCGGCCGTTAGGGTTCGACCGTTGGAGCTCTGACGCGTGGGCCCGCCTGGCTGTCCGGTGGTGCACCGGACAGGCCCTGTAGGCTGTCCGGTGCGCCGCCTCGCGCGTGCCTGACTTCTGCGCGCTCTGGCGCGCATTAAATGCCTCTGCAGGTGACCGTTGGCGCGAAGTAGTCGTTGCTCCGCCGTTACACCGGACAGTCCGGTGTGCACCGAACA
The DNA here is from genome assembly GCA_029449295.1 of Zea luxurians. Taxonomy (NCBI): domain Eukaryota; kingdom Viridiplantae; phylum Streptophyta; class Magnoliopsida; order Poales; family Poaceae; genus Zea; species Zea luxurians. Next base: position 33,924,559 of record JAOPSE010000002.1, on the reverse strand, counting down.
TGTCCGGTGAATTATAGCGGAGCGAATTCCCGAAGCTGGCGAGTTCAGAGTCGCATCTCCTTGGTGCACCGGACACTGTCCGGTGTGCACCGGACAGTCCGGTGAATTATAGCGTGGCGCCTCTGAGTTTTCCCGAAGGTGTGAAGTTTAGCTTGGAGTCCCCTGGTGCACCGGACACTGTCCGGTGGACCGGACAGTGTCCGGTGCGCCAGGCCAGGGTGCCTTTGGTTGTCCCTTTTGCTCTTTTGTTTGAACCCTTTTCTTGGTCTTTTTATTGACTTATTGTGAACCTTTGGTACCTGTAGAACTTATAAACTTGGGCAAACTAGTTAGTCCAATTATTTGTGTTGGGCAATTCAACCACCAAAATCAATTTAGGAATATAGGTGTAGGCCTAATTCCCTTTCAATCTCCCCCTTTTTGGTGATTGATGCCAACACAAACCAAAGCAAGTATAGAAGTACATGAATGAACTAGTTTGCATAATGTAAGTGCAAAGGTTACTTAGAATTGAGCCAATAAATATTACTTACTAGATATGCATGGATTGTTTCTTTATTTTTAACATTTTGGACCACGCTTGCACCACATGTTTTGTTTTTGCAAATTCTTTTTGTAAACCCTTTTCAAAGTCTTTTTGCAAATAGTCAAAGATAAATGAATAAGATTTTGCGAAGCATTTTCAAGATTTGAAATTTTGTCCTCTTGTTTCAAATGCTTTTCCTTTGACTAAACAAAAGTCCCCCTTAAATAAATTCTCCTCTTAGTGTTCAAGAGGGTTTTAAGATATCAATTTTGAAAATACTACTTTCTCCCCCTTTTGAACACAATAAGATACCAATTTGAAATTTACCAATTGAAAATCAATAGGTTTAAAATTAGGGTGGTGGTGCGGTCCTTTTGCTTTGGGCTTAATACTCTCCCCCTTTGGCATGAATCGCCAAAAACGGATGTTTGAGTGAAAAATAAGCCCTTTACTAACTACTTTCTCCCCTTTGGCAAATAAAACATATGAGTGAAGATTATACCAAAGACAGAGAGATGCTCGGAGCGACGGCGAAAGATGAGTTATGGAGTGGAGTGGAAGCCTTTGTTGTCGCCGAAGACTCCAATTCCCTTTCAATATTCCTATGACTTGGTTTGAAATACACTTGAAAACACATTAGTCATAGCACATGAAAGAGATGATCAAAGGTATATTTATGGGCTATGTATGCAAGACATCAAAAGAAATTCCTAGAATCAAGAATATTTAGCTCATGCCTAAGTTTGGTAAAAGTTTGTTCATCTAATGGCTTGGTAAAGATATCGGCTAATTGATCTTTAGTATTAATGTATGCAATCTCGATATCCCCCTTTTGTTGGTGATCCCTAAGAAAATGATACCGAATGTCTATGTGTTCAGTGCGGCTATGCTCAACGGGATTATCCGCCATGCGGATTGCACTCTCATTATCACATAGAAGAGGAACTTTGGTTAATTTGTAACCATAGTCCCGCAAGGTTTGCCTCATCCAAAGTAATTGCGCGCAACAATGGCCTGCGGCAATGTACTCGGCTTCGGCGGTAGAAAGAGCGACCGAATTTTGCTTCTTTGAAGCCCAAGACACCAAGGACCTTCCCAAGAACTGGCAAGTCCCCGATGTGCTCTTTCTATTGATCTTACACCCCGCCCAATCGGCATCCGAATAACCAATTAAATCAAATGTGGATCCCCGAGGGTACCAAAGCCTAAACTTAGGAGTATAAGCCAAATATCTCAAGATTTGTTTTACGGCCGTAAGGTGAGATTCCTTAGGGTCGGCTTGGAATCTTGCACACATGCATACTGAAAGCATAATGTTCGGTCGAGATGCACATAAATAGAGTAATGAACCTATCATCGACCGATATACCTTTTGATCGACGGATTTACCTTCCGTGTCGAGGTCGAGATGCCCATTGGTTCCCATGGGTGTCTTGATGGGCTTGGCATCCTTCATCCCAAACTTGTTTAGAATGTCTTGAGTATACTTCGTTTGGCTAATGAAGGTACCCTCTTGGAGTTGCTTTACTTTAAATCCCAAGAAATACTTCAACTCCCCCATCATCGACATCTCGAATTTCTGTGTCATGATCCTACTAAATTCTTCACATGTAGATTCGTTAGTAGACCCAAATATAATATCATCAACATAAATTTGGCATACAAACAAATCATTGTCAAGAGTTTTAGTAAATAAAGTAGGATCGGCCTTGCCGACTTTGAAGCCATTAGCAATAAGGAAATCTCATAGGCATTCATACCATGCTCTTGGGGCTTGCTTGAGCCCATAAAGCGCCTTAGAGAGCCTATAGATATGGTTAGGGTACTCACTGTCTTCAAAGCTGGGAGGTTGCTCAACATAGACCTCTTCCTTGATTGGTCCATTGAGGAAGGCACTCTTCACGTCCATTTGATAAAGCTTGAAGCCATGGTAAGTAGCATAGGCTAATAATATACGAATTGACTCAAGCCTAGCTACGGGTGCATAGGTTTCACCAAAATCCAAACCTTCGACTTGGGAGTATCCCTTGGCCACAAGTCGAGCTTTGTTCTTTGTCACCACACCATGCTCATCTTGTTTGTTGTGGAAGACCCATTTGGTTCCTACAACATTTTGGTTAGGACGTGGAACTAAATGCCATACCTCATTCCTAGTGAAATTGTTGAGCTCCTCTTGCATCGCCATCACCCAATCCGAATCTTGGAGTGCTTCCTCTACCCTGTGTGGCTCAATAGAGGAAACAAAAGAGTAATGCTCACAAAAATGTGCAACACAAGATCTAGTGGTTATCCCCTTATGAATGTCGCCGAGGATGGTGTCGACGGGGTGATCTCGTTGGATTGCTTGGTGGACTCTTAGGTGTGGCGGCCTTGGTTCTTCATCCTCCTTGTCTTGATCATTTTCATCTCCCCCTTGATCGTTGCCATCATCTTGAGGTGGCTCATCATTTTTGTTTTCTTCTTCATCAACTTGAGCCTCGTCCTCATTTTGAGTTGGTGGGGATGCTTGCGTGGAAGAGGATGGTTGATCTTGTGCATGAGGTGGCTCTTCGGATTCCTTAGGACACACATCCCTAATGGACATGTTCCTTAGCGCGATGCATGGAGCCTCTTCATTACCTATCTCATCAAGATCAACTTGCTCTACTTGAGAGCTGTTAGTCTCATCAAACACAACGTCACAAGAAACTTCAACTAGTCCAGAGGACTTGTTAAAGACTCTATATGCCCTTGTGTTTGAGTCATATCCTAGTAAAAAGCCTTCTACTGTCTTAGGAGCAAATTTAGATTTTCTACCTCTTTTAACAAGAATAAAGCATTTGCTACCAAAGACTCTAAAATATGAAATGTTGGGCTTTTTACCGGTTAGGAGTTCGTATGATGTCTTCTTGAGGATTCGGTGTAGATATAACTGGTTGATGGCGTAGCAAGCGGTGTTAACCGCCTCGGCCCAAAACCGATCCGGCGTCTTGTGCTCATCAAGCATGGTTCTTGCCATGTCCAAAAGAGTTCTATTCTTCCTCTCCACTACACCATTTTGTTGTGGCGTGTAGGGAGAGGAGAACTCATGCTTGATGCCCTCCTCCTCAAGGAAGCCTTCAATTTGAGAGTTCTTGAACTCCGTCCCGTTGTCGCTTCTAATTTTCTTGATCCTCAAGCCGAACTCATTTTGAGCCCGTCTCAAGAATCCCTTTAAAGTCTCTTGGGTTTGTGATTTCTCCTGCAAAAAGAATACCCAAGTGAAGCGAGAATAATCATCCACAATAACTAGACAGTACTTACTCCCGCCGATGCTTATGTAAGCTATCGGGCCGAATAGGTCCATGTGTAGGAGCTCCAGTGGCCTGTCAGTCGTCATGATGTTCTTGTGTGGATGATGAACACCAACTTGCTTCCCGGCTTGGCATGCGCTACAAATCCTGTCTTTCTCAAAATGAACATTTGTTAATCCTAAAATGTGTTCTCCCTTTAGAAGCTTATGAAGATTCTTCATTCCAACATGGGCTAGTCGGCGGTGCCAGAGCCAACCCATGTTAGTCTTAGCAATTAAGCAAGTGTCGAGTTCAGCTCTATCAAAATCTACCAAGTATAGCTGACCCTCCAACACTCCCTTAAATGCTATTAAATCATCACTTCTTCTAAAGACAGTGACACCTACATCAGTAAATAGACAGTTGTAGCCCATTTGACATAATTGAGATACGGAAAGCAAATTGTAATCTAAAGAATCTACAAGAAAAACATTGGAAATGGAATGGTCAGGAGATATAGCTATTTTACCCAAACCTTTGACCAAACCTTGATTCCATCCCCGAATGTGATAGCTCGTTGGGGATCTTGGTTTTTCTCGTAGGAGGAGAACATCTTCTTCTCCCCTGTCATGTGGTTTGTGCACCCGCTATCGATGATCCAACTTGAGCCCCCGGATGCATAAACCTACAAAACAAATTTAGTTCTTGACTTTAGGTACCCAAACGGTTTTGGGTCCTTTGGCATTAGACACAAGAACTTTGGGTACCCAAACACAAGTCTTGGAACCCTTGTGTTTGCCCCCAACAAACTTGGCAATTACTTTGCCGGATTTGTTAGTTAAAACATAGGATGCATCAAAAGTTTTAAATGAAATGTCATGATCATTTGATGCACTAGGAGATTTCTTCTTAGGCAACTTAGCACGGGTTGGTTGCCTAGAGCTAGATGTCTCACCCTTGTACATAAAAGCATGATTAGGGCCAGAGTGAGACTTCCTAGAGTGAATCCTCCTAATTTTGCTCTCAGGATAACCGACAGGGTATAAAATGTAACCCTCGTTATCCTGAGGCATGGGAGCCTTGCCCTTAACAAAGTTGGATAATTTCTTAGGAGGGGCATTAAGTTTGACATTGTCTCCCTTTTGGAAGCCAATGCCATCCTTGATGCCAGGGCATCTCCCACTATCGAGCATACTACGAGCAAATTTAAATTTTTCATTCTCAAGTTCGTGCTCGGCAATTTTAGCATCTAGTTTAGCTATATGATCATTTTGTTGTTTAATTAAAGCCATATGATCATGAATAGCATTAATAACAATATCTCTACATCTAGTGCAAATAGAAGTATTCTCAATGGTAGATGTAGAGGGTTTGCAAGATTTTAATTCTACAACCTTAGCATGTAATATATCATTTTCACTTCTAAGGTTAGAAATAGTAACATTGCAAACATCAAAATATTTAGCCTTAGCAATCAATTTTTCATTTTCACATCTAAGGCTATCAAGAGAAATATTCAATTCATCAATCTTAGCAAGTAAATCAACATTATCATCTCTAGAATTGGGAATTGAAATATCACAAACATTAGAATCAACCTTAGCAATTAATTTGGCATTTTCATTTCTAAGGTTGGCAATATTGTCATGGCATGTGCTTAGCTCACTAGATAATTTTTCATATTTTTCAACCTCTAGAGCGTAAGCATTTTTAACCTTAACATGCTTTTTGTTCTCCTTGATTAGGAAGTCCTCTTGGGAGTCCAAGAGATCATCCTTTTCATGGATGGCACTAATCAATTCATTTAATTTTTCCTTTTGTTGCATGTTGAGGTTGGCAAAAAGGGTACGCAAATTATCCTCCTCATCACTAGCATTATCATCACTAGAGGACTCATATTTAGTGGAGGATTTGGATTTAACCTTCTTCTTTTTGCCGTCCTTTGCCATGAGGCATTTGTGGCCGACGTTGGGGAAGAGAAGTCCCTTGGTGACGGCGATGTTAGCGGCGTCCTCGTCGGAGGAGTCGGAGGAGCTCTCCTCGGAGTCCCACTCGCGGCACACATGGGCATCGTCGCCCCTCTTCTTGTAGTGCCTCTTCTTCTCCTTTCTTCTCCCCTTCTTGTCGTCGCCCCTGTCACTATCACTAGATAATGGACATTTAGCAATGAAATGACCGGGCTTACCACATTTGTAGCACACTTTCTTGGAGCGGGGCTTGTAATCTTTCCCCCTCCTTTGCTTGAGGATTTGGCGGAAGCTTTTGATGATAAGCGCCATTTCCTCATTGTCAAGCTTGGAGGCGTCGATTGGTTGTCTACGTGATGTAGACTCCTCCTTCTTCTCCTCCATCGCCTTGAATGCCACTGGTTGTGCTTCGGGCGTGGAGGAGGTGCCTTGCTCGATGATTTTCTTTGAGCCTTTAATCATTAGCTCAAAGCTCACAAATTTTCCTATAACCTCCTCGGGAGACATTAGCTTATATCTAGGATCACCTCGAATTAATTGAACTTGCGTAGGGTTAAGAAATACGAGGGATCTAAGAATAACCTTGACCATCTCATGGTCATCCCATTTTTCGCTCCCGAGGTTGCGCACTTGATTCACCAAGGTCTTCAAGTGGTTGTACATGGATTGCAGATCTTCCCCTTGGTGAAGCATGAAGCGACCGAGCTCCCCCTCGATCGTCTCCCGCTTGGTGATCTTTGTCACCTCGTCTCCTTCGTGCGTGGTCTTGAGTACGTCCCAAATTTCCTTCGCACTTTTTAACCCTTGCACCTTATTATACTCCTCTCGACTTAGAGAGGCGAGGAGTATAGTGGTGGCTTGGGAGTTAAAGTGGTGAATTTGGGCCACTTCGTCCGAGTCGTAGTATTCATCCCCTATGGATGGTACCTGTACACCAAACTCAACAACATTCCATATGCTTGTGTGGAGTGAGGTTAGATGATGCCTCATTTTGTCACTCCACATATTATAATCTTCACCGTCAAAAACCGGTGGTTTGCCTAATGGAATGAAGAGCAAAGGAGTACGTTTTGAAATATGGGGATAGCGTAGAGGAATCTTACTATACTTCTTGCGCTCATGGCGCTTAGAAGTAACGGACGGCGCATCGGAGCCGGAGGTCGATGGTGATGAAGTGTCAGTCTCGTAGTAGACCACTTTCCTCATCTTCTTGTGCTTGTCGCCTCTCCGATGCGACTTGTGGGAAGAAGATTTCTTCTCCTTCCCCTTCCCCTTCCCCTTGTTGCGGGACTCTTCCAATGAAGTCTTCCCATGGCTTGTAGTGGGCTTGTCGCCGGTCTCCATCTCCCTCTTGGTGTGATCTCCCGACATCACTTCGAGCGGTTAGGCTCTAATGAAGCACCGGGCTCCGATACCAATTGAAAGTCGCCTAGAGGGGGGTGAATAGGGCGAAACTGAAATTTACAAAGTTAATCACAACTACAAGCCGGGTCAGCGTTAGAAATAGAAATGAGTCCGAGAGAGGGCATAAAAACAAATCGCAAGTGAGTGAAGAAGTGAGACGCAAGGATTTGTTTTACCGAGGTTCGGTTCTCACAAACCTACTCCCCGTTGAGGAGGCCACAAAGGCCGGGTCTATTTCAACCCTTTCCCTCTCTCAAACGGTCCCTCAGACCGAGTGAGCTTCTCTTCTCAAATCAACTGGGAACAAAACTTCCCCGCAAGGACCACCACACAATTGGTGTCTCTTGCCTCGGTTACAATTCAGTTTTGATCACAAGAACAAATGAGAAAGAAAAGAAGCAATCCAAGCGCAAGAGCTCAAAAGAACACGACAAATCTCTCTCACTAGTCACTAAAGCCTTATGTGGAATTGGGAGAGGATTTGATCACTTGGTATGTCTTGTATTGAATGCCTAGCTCTTGTAAGTAGTTGGAAGGTTGAAAACTTGGATAACTTGAATGTGGGGTGGTTGGGGGTATTTATAGCCCCAACCATCAAACTTGTCGATTGGTGAAGGCTGCTGTCGACGGGCGCACCGGACAGTCCGGTGCGCCACCGGACACTGTCCGGTGCGCCAGCCACGTCACCCGGCCGTTAGGGTTCGACCGTTGGAGCTCTGACGCGTGGGCCCGCCTGGCTGTCCGGTGGTGCACCGGACAGGCCCTGTAGGCTGTCCGGTGCGCCGCCTCGCACGTGCCTGACTTCTGCGCGCTCTAGCGCGCATTAAATGCCTCTGCAGGTGACCGTTGGCGCGAAGTAGCCGTTGCTCCGCCGTTACACCGGACAGTCCGGTGTGCACCGGACATGTCTGATGAATTATAGCGGAGCGAATTCCCGAAGCTGGTGAGTTCAGAGTCGCATCTCCTTGGCGCACCGGACACTGTCCGGTGTGCACCGGACAGTCCGGTGAATTATAGCGCGGCGCCTCTGAGTTTTCCCGAAGGTGCGAAGTTTAGCTTGGAGTCCCCTGGTGCACCGGACACTGTCCGGTGGTGCACTGGACACTGTCCGGTGGCACACCGGACAATCCGGTGCGCCAGGCCAGGGTGCCTTTGGTTGTCCCTTTTGCTCTTTTGTTTGAACCCTTTTCTTGGTCTTTTTATTGGCTTATTGTGAACCTTTGGTACCTGTAGAACTTATAAACTTGGGCAAACTAGTTAGTCCAATTATTTGTGTTGGGCAATTCAACCACCAAAATCAATTTAGGAATATAGGTGTAGGCCTAATTCCATTTCAGGTACACGCTACTCTCGCCATCTCTCCACTCCCATTGCGTGTTGTCCTTTTCTGGTATTAGTCTGCTCGAGGCAAAGCTTACCCATGATGAGGCATGTGACTAGTTAAAAGGTCCTCAATCATCAAGCCTACATCGAGACGGTCCTTAATCGACTCAGACGGAGACACTACACTGAGACTCTCTTCTCGTGCAAGTCACCCGCTCGGTCTCAGCTTTATCATTTCAAACCCAAAAACTTGGTACCTGACAGAGGTACATCTAATATGATGTTGAACCCATCATGGCCATGATGGATCCACCATCAAGTTTAATTTTGAAAATATCCCTTTCCCTTTGAAGCATCACTTTTGGTTTAAAACAAAACCTTTTTGTTTTCTAAAGCAGGACTAAGCATCATAAAATCCTTTTAATAAAACAGGTAATCAAGGAATGGTAAACAGTTCCAAGGAAGGAAATGTAGCAATTGGTTTAACACCTAACTCCTATCACCTAATGCATCATTCAAGTGATAAAGAGTTTTAAACAGCAAGGAGGTGGCAAATGCATCGGGGCTAGCCTTGTTTTGTAGGAGAGTCGGGTTCTGTTCCACAGATATCAAAATAGAAACAGTTCCCAGCAGGTGGGTCTTCAGGTGGTGGTGTAGCTTCTTTTTCTTCAACCACTACTTCTTCCTCGTTCTCTATATACAACCATATATAACCATGAATGCTCATGTAATGCTTATGAGAATATAATGATAGTAGAGATACATTAAGTTGTATCTTGAATATAAATTTCCTTCACGGTACTCCAGGGAACTAGGGTTTTCAGAGTCAGTATCATATTCCCTTAAGGCAATTAGTACCTAGCAGGCCAGGGTTTTGGGTTTAGGAATCAAACAATGTCCAAAACATGTCAAACTTTACCCATGGATTCTAAATACCATTTTAAGCATATCCAAAAATTTTAGTGATTTTTGGAGTCATTAAATAATTCCTAAAATTCTAGAGGTATAGGCTTAAGCTCTTTTAAATACTTATTAATTCTTTGTTTGGACTAAAAATCCAAGAACCATTTTTATTAAATACTAGAGAAATCTAGGAATCCAACAAAATTAGTTTCATATTTCTATCATTTTTCTATAATTTTCTATGGGTTTCCTAAGTCTGGTAGAAAAAGAAAAAGGAAAAGCATCAACAGTGATGGGCTCAATTTAGCCCAAGTCAGCCCAATACAAGCAGAACGCGCCCGCGCGCGCCCGCGATGTCTACATTGCACAGGGGTCCCTGGTTGTTTGAAAACCCCATTAATACCCCTGTGCACTGTTCCTATGTGTCACTAACTCTTTGCGCAGAGGCCCTTCACTTTCTAATTCTTCGCGAACTGAAGTCCCCGACCGAGATACGCAATGATCGGTGCTCTAGAGTGGTTGACACCTAATTTGACCCCTAATAATCATTTCCCCTCAAACAATTTCAAGGTTCTAGCCCATAATCTCTCTACCCACGATGACAGCGCGATCAACGGACAACTCGAAGCATTCCCGGTGATCCTATGGGTTCTAGCTCAATTGGCTAGGTCAAGAAGCATCACAAGCACACAGGGATGCTAAAACAAGAGTGAGGATGGCATGATCAGACCTGTGGAGTGTTGGCCACGGCAAGCTCACACACGCGGTGTTCTTGACGGATTTGGGGGAAATCCCAAATTGGAGCTCTCTGGTGGACAATCCAAGTTACGAGTGGGTGCACTGGATGCTTAACTATCTAGCGGAGCTAATGGCACGCTCAATTTATAGAGCCCGAGGGCGGTGGCGTCCAATTTGAAGAGATTGCGCTGGTGGCCGAGAAGAGGGATGAATCGTTGGTGCGGGTTACCGTGGCACTCACTGGCTGAGGGGCTACGACGGTCATTGGCGAGATGTTGCGGCTAGCAGCGACGTGGTTAAAGGGTCATGGTCGTGGCACGATTACGACGACGACGGCCGGTTGGCCACATCGCCGGTGCAAGTGGATGAGTGACCGAGCGCAACAGTGCCCCCAAGCTCATCCCTAGCGCCAGATTTTTCACCCACCGTAGTTATCTGCACTTCACTGAGCACGAATCACAATGGCGGCGACGATCACGGCGCGGAATCACCGGCGGTGAGGGGGGCTGAATCTAGGATCTTGTTCAGTTTACTGTACTATCAAACTCCATTCAGACGCCTGACAGAGCAGTTTGCAGCACCCAAATCTCAAAATTCCATGTAATAACTTGCTAATCCACCTTTAACAAAGTTGTAGTCCTATAATCCAGCTACAATTCAACTATAGTAACCATCCTCAATCGATCACTAGATCCCACTCCAATTCAACCCCAAAGTCCTGCCAATGTCACTAGTGACCCTAATTCAGTTATTAGTGTGACTGACAGCTCAACTTTGGCTCATTTTACTCCAAATTTTATATGTGATCAAGGCTTAATCACTTAAGCAAAGTTGTACTCCTATTATAGTTCTACAAATTTGATGTGTTGACCTAGGGCAAATTTTTTAGGAACTGAGAGATACAGGGTTCCAAAGTTGACCTTATGCACTACAGTTCAGACTTAGGCACATGGAGGTATGGGGTGTCCTTTTTGCAAATAGGTCCAAATCTCACAATTTGCCTTGCAAATCCTTAAATGTGAGAAACACATAGTTTGTGGTGTTATATTACTTTGGTTTTTGCACTTTGGTCCAAAAGTGTACAAAATTTGCACTTAACCCCCTAGGGTTTTAATTAGGGTTTTTCCAGGGGTCTCTTCAGGATTTTTAGCACTTTAGGGTTTTGGTTTCGCTGAAGTCCATCAAAGATGATGTTTTATGATCATTTCTAATGAGTTTTGAGGTTTTAACTTATTTGGGTTTCATTTTCACTCATAAGCCCAATTTAGGGTTAAGTACTCTACCTTAGGGTTAATCACACATCAACTCACAACATCACAACTTGTTTGAGATTTTACCTAGTGAATGCATTCTAGGTGTAACAAACACATGATATGCCAATGCTCATGATGTTATGCTCAAGTTTTAGTAACAGTAACACAGAGGTGTTACACCGGAGCCATACGACCCCCATGCCGATCCCATTATGAAGGAGGCACTGGATGTAATGAGCGTCGCTAATTCCATCATCGACGAAGTTGTCGATAGACTGTTGAATGAAGCTGTAGAGAAAATTCTTAAAGAAGACTAAGCTTTTGTTGTGATGGTACAATGTAATATTTTATGTATGCAACAATTGTGAAACAATGTAACATTTGTGTATAAAACAATTGTGGAACAATGTAACATTTGTGTATGTTGATGTAATATATTTCTTTGTGATGCATGAAATTTACACACATACCTTTTTTGAGCCTTCGGCAAAAAAACACCTTCTCTTCTTTTCATGCTTCGTAAAGAAAGAAACCTATTTTTTATGGTGAATCTGTTGTGTGATACTATTAACAGATTTCCCTGATAGAATCAAATCGGTCGAAGGTTTTATTTGTGCCTCAGCATGTTTTCATTCAAATTGTTGCCGAAGGTCTGCTTCGTGCTCGACCTTTATGTTGTTGATGCATTATGATGTATGATGTAATGCTATGCGGAATGATGCGATGATATAATGCAACATGATATTTATGCCGAGGTCACACGCCCACTCTGAAACACCCAAGACTCTGCATCCCCTTGGGGACGACTTTGGAGTCTTTAAGCTCTGCATCCCCTTAGGAACGACTTTGGAGCTTCGTCGCCTTATATTTCGGCGGTATCTAAGCTCTGCATCCCCTTAGGAATGACATTCGAGCTTCTTCGCCTTATATTTCGTCAGTATCTAAGCTCTGCATCCCCTTAGGAACGACTTTGGAGCTTCTTCACCTTCTATTTCGGTGGTATTTTGGCTCTGCATTCCCTTAGGAACGACTTTTGAGCTTCGGAACTTACTCTACGCTCCCTTAGGAATGACTTTTATAGCTTTGAAACTTACTCTGCGCTCCCTTAGGAACGAATTTTATAACTTTGGAACTTACTCTGCGCTCCCTTAGGAACGACTTTTGTAACTCTAGCATTTTGTTAAAAGAAAGCATTCCACTCGATGGTATGAGTACTGTTATTACATATCGAATTCAGTCCTTCGTGAAATGTTTCCCATATAAGAAAAAATAAGATTGCAAAAAATATAAAGGTACACCAGATGTAGGATATTTCCTCAGTAAATATGCTTGGATTTAGGCACAATGCTATTGACTGTGCGAGCTTCGGACTCTTCCCGAAAGTCACGCTGTTGTTGGTGCCCTTCTGGCTGCTGGCTTCGGGTTAGAGCAGGTGGTAGCGGTGGTGGTGGTGGAAGCTAGGCCCAAGAAGCTTGAGAGTGACTTGCCGAAGCGACAGAGGCCGTGGGCTGTTGATTAGCTACATACTCTGGGACATAAGGAGAGTAGCATGAGGCAGTATGCAGGACCTGCTTCGGCTGATTCTGTCGTGCCTCAGCTTTGGCGATCTCCTTTTGCTTCTAAATAGTGACTTGGCATGTTCTTGTGGTGTGGCCCTTGTCCTCACCGCAGAATAAGCAATATAGTCTTCTGGGTTGATCTCCTACCTTCCTCCGAAGCCCCTACCACCTCTGCCCCTTGGGGCTGGTGGCCTGAAGGAGATTTGTTATGACCCCAAAAACTGGGAGCTGTGTTGTTTCCTTTGAGGTTGACTTCCTCTGTCATCACTTGGGCTGGAATTATGGATTGATCTGACGTGCCTGGGGTGAATTCTTCCTCCGAAGCCCCTGGTCATCTCAGAAAACTTGTATGCTTCTTCCCTTCTTTGGCAGAAATCATTATCAGCCCGGATATACTCATCCATCTTCTGAAGAAGCTTCTCCAGGGTTTGTGGGGGTTTTCTGGCAAAATACTGAGCCGTAGGTCCTGGCCGAAGCCCCTTGATCATGGCCTCAATGACAATTTCATTGGGCACTGTAGGCGCTTGTGCTCCTAAACGCAGGAACCTTCGAACGTATGCCTGAAGGTACTCCTCATGGTCTTGTGTGCACTAAAACAAAACCTGAGCAGTGACTGGCTTCGTCTGAAAGCCTTGGAAACTAGTGATTAGCATATCCTTGAGCTTCTTCCATGATGTGATTGTTCCTGGCCGGAGAGAGGAGCACCAGGTCTGGGCTACACTTCGGACTGCCAGGACAAAGGATTTCGCCATGACTGCAGTATTGCCTCCATATGAAGATATGGTTGCTTCATAGCTCATCAGAAACTGCTTAGGATCTGAGTGTCCATCATACATAGAAAGCTGAGGTGGCTTGTATGATGGGGGCCATGGAGTAGCCTACAACTCTATTGCCAAATGAGAAGCATCATCAAAAGCAAAATTGTCATGATGAAAGTCATCGTATCATTCATCATCGTTGAGTAAACTCTCTTGACGAAGCTCCCTGTGCTGAGGCCTTCGGTCCTAGTCATCTTGAGTAAGATGACGCATTTCCTCAGCAGCTTCGTCAATCTTCTTCTGTAAATCGGCCAGACGAGCCATCTTCTCCTTCTTCCTTTGTACTTGCTGGTGAATGATTTCCAAGTCCCTGATCTCCTGGTCTAGCTCCTCCTCCTGAGGTGTTGGGCTAGTAGCCTTCCTCTTCTGGCTCCTGGCTTCGCGTAGCATCTCCTGATTAATATCCAATGGCTGCAGTGCAGCCCCTGGCGCAGTTGTCTTCTTCGGCGGCATGACGAAGGTCGATGCTTGTCGAAGGTGGTCAAATGAGTTCACCGGAGGTGGGCTCCAATGTTGGTCACTTGTTCTCAAATGCTATGAGTTAAGAACAAGGCAACATAAATGTTAATGGTTAAATACCTTCGTCCTTCGAAGCATTATCTCCCTTAGGATATAATGATCTTCAGACGAAGGTCATGAAGGACATACCTTCATCATTTCAATATGTAAGAATATAAACAGAAATATATGAAACATAGAAAAAAACATGAATAACTATATCAAATCATCAGATTACTCATATTATCATTATATAATCATGAACAAACATTAATGATATCAAATTACATTTATACCTTCGGCTTGACAAAAGGGAAAGGTCGAGAGTGACGTGCGAGTGATTACAAGTCAGCGTGAACAGTATGGTGTTACTGTTCATCTATTTATAGACACAAGACGCAGCCTGGGCGAAATTACATTCATGTCCCTAACATTTACTATTAGCCAAAAGGTAAGCTGTCAAGGATTAAGCAGTCTTTTCCCCTTTAGGTCGGTTTCATTCTCCATCACCATCCTTGTGCTAAGCCGAAGCTTCTCCATCCACAGCTTCGGAACTGACTCATCCTTCTTCTAGACCGCGCCTTTCATACCATGTACACCTTCATCTCAAAGCCAAAGCCTCCTGTGACAGTATACTATTCTGTAAAATATGTTAGTCGTGTTTTTGAGGACCTTCGAAAGACGAAGGCCCCCAATAGCAGCCAAGCGGGAGCTCGAGCCAGATTGGCAACGAGAATCTGCGGCGGCAACCGGCTTGCTCCCTCTCTCCTTGCTCTTGGTGACAACGCTTCTTGTCGGGGACCATAATTAGGGGTACCCTCAAGACTCCTAATTCTCAGCTGGTAACCCCCATCAGCATAAAGCTGCTAAGGCCTGATGGGTGCGATTAAGTCAGGGATCAGTCCATTCGAGCGACTCGATCACGCCTCGCCCGAGCCTAGCCTCGGACAAGGGCAGCCGACCCCGGAGGATTTCCGTCTCGCCCGAGGCCCCCCTCCAACGGCGGACATATTTCCGGCTCGCCCGAGGCCCTGCCTTCGCTAAGAAGCAACCCTGACTAAATCGCCGCACCGACCGACCAAGTCGCAGGAGCATTTAATGCAAAGGTGACCTGACACCTTTGTCCTGACGCGCGCCCCCCGGTAGAGCCGAAGTGACCGCCGTCACTCCACCTGACCGGCCTGGCAGAAGGATAGCGTCGCCTGCGCCACTCCGACCGCAGTGCCACTTGACAGAGTGAGACTGACAGGCAGTCAGGCCCTGCCAAAGGCACCATAGGAAGCTCCGCCCGACCCAGGGCTCGGACTCGGGCTAAGTCCCGGAAGACGGCGAACTCCGCTCCGCCCGACCCAGGGCTCGGACTCGGGCTAAGTCCCGGAAGACGGCGAACTCCACTCCGCCCGACCCAGGGCTCGGACTCGGGCTAAGTCCCAGAAGACGGCGAACTCCGCTCCGCCCGACCCAGGGCTCAGACTCGGGCTAAGTCCCGGAAGACAGCGAACTCCGCTCCACCCGACCCAGGGCTCGGACTCGGGCTCAGCCCTAGAAGACGACGAACTCCGCTTCGCCCGACCCCAGGGCTCGGACTCGGGCTCAGCCCCAGAAGACGACGAACTCCGCTTCGCCCGACCCCAGGGCTCGGACTCCGCCCTGGCCTCTGCCGAACAACCTCCGCCTCGCCCGACCCAGGGGCTCGGACTCGGCCTCGGCCATGGAAGACAGACTTGACCTCGGCTTCGGAGGAGCCTCCACGTCGCCCAACCTAGGGCGCAGGCCAGCCACGTCAACAGGAAGCGCCATCATCACCCTACCCCGAGCTGACTCGGGCCGCAGAGAACAAGACCGGTGTCCCATCTGGCTAGCTCCGCCGGATAGGCAATGATGGCGCCCCGCATGCTCTGTGACGACGACGGCTCTCAGCTCTCTTACGGAAGCAGGAGGACGTTAGCAAGGACTCAACCGCTCCGACAGCTGTCCCTCCGCCAGGCTCCATCGCTCCTCCGACGGCCACGACATCACACCAGCTGGGTGCCAAAATCTCTCCGGCTGCCACATCGGCATGTACTTAGGGCGCTAGCTCTCCCCCGCTAGACACGTAGCACTCTGCTACACCCCCATTGTACACCTGGATCCTCTCCTTACGCCTATAAAAGGAAGGACCAGGGCCCTCTTAGAGGGGGTTGGCCGCGTGGGGACGAGGACGGGACAGGCGCTCTCTTGGGGCCGCTCGCTTCCCTCTCCCGCGTGGACGCTTGTAACCCCCTACTGCAAGCGCACCCGACCTGGGCGCGGGACGAACACGAAGGCCGTGGGATTTCCACCTCTCTCACGCCCATCTCCGGCCACCTCACTTCCCCCCTTCGCGCTCGGCCTCGTGTTGACCCATCTGGGTTGGGGCACGCGGCGACATTCACTCGTCGGCTTAGGGACCCCCCGGTCTCGAAACGCCAACAGTTGGCGCGCCAGGTAGGGGTCTGCTGCGTGTTGACGAACAGCTTCCCGTCAAGCTCCAGATGGGCAGTCTCCAGCAACCTCTCCGACCCGGGACGGTGCTCCGTTTCGGGAGTCTTGAGTTCATGTCCTTCGACGGCAGCTACGACATGATACTCCTTCCACCGCCGCGCGACAACGACAATGGCGGCCGACAGCCCGCCCGCCGGCGGCGGAATCGACGACGTCTTCCCCGCGTGGTGGAAGAACAACATTCGAGCTTGCCCCGTCCTCTCCCCCGCCAACGGAGGAGGAGGCGGGGCAACCAAGGCCAAGTGGGAGGCCGCGCCTCGTCGGCTGTCGAGCGAATCGACGTCCCTAGCGCCCCAACGGGGGGCGCGTCGGGCGATGACCTCGCGTTTGAGACGAAGGCGAGCGCCGTCTCCCCGCGACACGCCAATCCCGAGCAAGCGGACGATGCCAGCACGCTCGCGGAAGGCTTGCTAGGCGTCACCCTCGTACCTGAGATGACGGTGCAGTCAGTCCCCGACGTGACTTCATCGCCGTTCGTCGACCAAAAGGTACCGACCGATTCCCATCCTACGTCATTTAGATTCAGCCTCAACCCGCCTAGCGACCTTACTTTGGCGGGCACTCTCGTAGAGGCGAATTCAAACCCTCTGGGGTTTCGCGCGCGGTCACCTTGGGACCGGCTGACGGACGTCTCGACCTATGGGCCCTCCGGGTCCGAGGAAGACGACGACCCCAGCATCTGTTGGGATTTCTCTGGACTTGGCAACCCTAGTGCCATGCGGGACTTCATGACCGCATGTGATTACTGCCTCTCCGACTGTTCCGACGGTAGCCGCAGCCTCGACGACGAGGACTGCGGCCCAAGCCGCGAATGTTTCCACGTCGATCTAGGGGGTCCCTCCGAAGGCAATCATCTCGGCATGCCGGAGGACGGTGATCTCCCTAGGCCGGTGCCCCGCGCTGACATCCCGCGGGAGCTAGCTGTGGTCCCCGTTCCGGCGGGGGTCACGACCCACAGCTCGAGCAAGTCCGCGGGGTGCAGGCCAGGCTCGACGAGGGAGCAGGAGCGCTTGAGCCGATCCGCCGGGACGTCGGGCAGGCATGGGCGGGCCAACCCCCGGCCGGAGAAATACGTCACCTGCCCCAGGGTCTCCAGCTCCGCGTCGCCAACGACGTTAGGGTCAGGCCGCCACCGGCATCCAGTGGGGTCGGTCAGAACCTGGCTGCAGCAGCGATGCTTCTCCGCGCAATGCCGGAGCCATCAACCACCGAGGGTCAGCGAATCCAAGGAGAGCTCAAGAATCTCCTGGAAGGCGCTGCGGTCCGACGGGCCGAGAGCTCTGCCTCCCGAAGGCAAGGATACCCCTCGGAACCTCATGCCGCGACTTCCCGATTCATGCGGGAAGCCTCGGTCTACACCGGGCGCACGCGCAACACCTCGCCTGCGGCCCCGGGCCACCTCGGCAACGAGCATCATCATCGCGACCGTCGGGCCCACCTCGACGAGAGGGTGCGCCGAGGCTATCACCCCAGGCGTGGGGGACGCTACGACAGCGGGGAGGATCGGAGTCCCTCGCCCGAACCACCCGGTCCGCGGGCCTTCAGCCGGGCCATCCGGCGGGCACCGTTCCCGACCCGGTTCCGACCCCCGACTACTATCACAAAGTACTCGGGGGAAACGAGACCGAAATTGTGGCTCGTGGACTACCGCCTGGCCTGCCAGCTGGGTGGAACGGACGACGACAACCTCATCATCCGCAACCTCCCCCTGTTCCTCTCCGACACCGCTCACGCCTGGCTGGAGCACCTGCCTTCGGGGCAGATCTCCAACTGGGATGACCTGGTCCAAGCCTTTGCCGGCAATTTCCAGGGCACGTATGTGCGCCCCGGGAATTCCTGGGACCTCCGAAGCTACCGACAGCAGCCGGGAGAGTCTCTCCGGGACTACATCCGGCGATTCTCGAAGCAGCGCACCGAGCTGCCCAACATCACCGACTCGGATGTCATCGGCGCGTTCCTTGCCGGCACCACCTGCCGCGACCTGGTGAGCAAGCTGGGTCGCAAGACCCCCACCAGGGCGAGCGAGCTGATGAACATCGCCACCAAGTTCGCCTCTGGCCAGGAGGCGGTCGAGGCTATCTTCCGAAAGGACAAGCAGCCCCAGGGCCGCCCACCGGAAGATGCTCCCGAGGCGTCTACTCAGCGCGGCGCCAAGAAGAAAGGCAAGAAGAAGTCGCAAGCGAAACGCGACGCCACCGACGCGGACCTTGTCGCCGCCGCCGAGCACAAGAACCCTCGGAAGCCCCCCGGAGGTGCCAACCTCTTCGACAAGATGCTCAAGGAGCCGTGCCCCTATCATCAGGGGCCCGTCAAGCACACCCTTGAGGAGTGCGTCATGCTTTGGTGCCACTTCCACAGGGCCGGGCCACCCGCGGAGGGTGGCAGGGCCCGTGACGATGACAAGAAGGAAGATTACCAAGCAGGAGAGTTCCCCGAGGTCCGCGACTGCTTCATGATCTACGGTGGGCAAGCGGCGAATGCCTCGGCTCGGCACCGCAAGCAAGAGCGCCGGGAGGTCTGCTCGGTCAAGGTGGCGGCGCCGGTCTATCTAGACTGGTCCGACAAGCCCATCACCTTCGACCAAGACGATCACCCCGACCACGTGTCGAGCCCGGGGAAATACCCGCTCGTCGTCGACCCCGTCATCGGCGACGTCAGGCTCACCAAGGTCCTTATGGACGGGGGCAGCAGCCTCAACATAATCTACGCCGAGACCCTCAGGCTCCTGCGCGTCGATCTGTCCTCCGTCCGAGCAGGCGCTGCGCCCTTCCACGGGATCATTCCCGGGAAGCGCGTCCAGCCCCTCGGACGACTCGACCTTCCTGTCTGCTTTGGAACGCCCTCCTACTTCCGAAGGGAGACTCTAACGTTCGAGGTGGTCGGGTTCCGAGGAACCTACCACGCGGTACTGGGGAGGCCATGCTACGCGAAGTTCATGGCCATCCCCAACTACACCTACCTGAAGCTCAAGATGCCGGGCCCCAACGGGGTCATCACCGTCGGCCCCACGTACAGACACGCGTTTGAATGTGACGTGGAGTGCGTGGAGTACGCCGAGGCCCTCGCCGAATCCGAGGCCCTCATCGCCGACCTGGAAAGCCTCTCCAAAGAGGTGCCAGACGTGAAGCGTCATGCCGGCAACTTCAAGCTAGTGGAGACGGTTAAGGCCGTCCCCCTTGACCCCAGTGGCGACGCCTCCAAGCAGATCCGGATCGGTTCTGGGCTCGACCCCAAATAGGAAACAGTGCTCGTCGACTTTCTCCGCGCGAACGCCGACGTCTTCGCGTGGAGTCCCTCGGACATGCCCGGCATACCAAGGGATGTCGCCGAGCACTCACTGGATATTTGGGCCGGAGCCCGACCCGTCAAGCAGCCTCTACGCCGATTCGACGAGGAGAAGCGCAGAGCGATAGGCGAGGAGATCCACAAGCTAATGGCAGCCGGGTTCATCAAAGAGGTATTCCATCCCGAATGGCTTGCCAACCCTGTGCTTGTGAGAAAGAAAGGGGGGAAATGGCGGATGTGTGTAGACTACACTGGTCTCAACAAAGCATGCCCGAAGGTTCCCTACCCTCTGCCTCGCATCGATCAAATCGTGGATTCCACTGCTGGGTGTGAAGCCATGTCTTTCCTCGACGCCTACTCAGGGTATCACCAAATCAGGATGAAAGAGTCCGACCAGCACGCGACTTCTTTCATCACGCCCTTCGGCATGTACTGCTATGTCACCATGCCGTTCGGTTTGAGGAATGCGGGCGCGACGTACCAGCGGTGCATGAACCATGTGTTCGGCGAACACATCGGTCGCACGGTCGAAGCCTACGTCGATGACATCGTAGTCAAGACGAGGAAAGCTTCCGACCTCCTCTCCGACCTTGAAGTGACATTCCGATGTCTCAAGGCGAAAGGCGTCAAGCTCAATCCCGAGAAGTGTGTCTTCGGGGTGCCCCGGGGCATGCTCTTGGGGTTCATCGTCTCCGAGCGGGGCATCGAAGCCAACCCCAAGAAGATCGCAGCCATCACCAGCATGGGTCCCATCAAGGACTTAAAGGGCGTACAGAGGGTCATGGGATGTCTCGCGGCTCTGAGCCGCTTCATCTCACGCCTCGGCGAAAGAGGCCTGCCTCTGTACCGCCTCTTAAGGAAGGCCGAGCGCTTCACTTGGACCCCTGAGGCCGAGGAAGCTCTCGGGAACCTGAAGGCACTCCTCACAAAGGTGCCTATCTTGGTGCCCCCAGCTACCGGAGAAGCCCTCTTGGTCTACGTCGCCGCGACCACCCAGGTGGTTAGCGCTGCGATTGTGGTCGAGAGGCAAGAAGAGGGGCATGCATTGCCCGTTCAGAGGCCAGTTTACTTCGTCAGCGAGGTACTGTCTGAAACCAAGATCCACTACCCACAAGTTCAGAAGCTGTTGTATGCAGTGATCTTGACACGGCGAAAGTTGCGACACTACTTCGAGTCTCATCCGGTAACTGTGGTGTCATCCTTCCCCCTGGGGGAGATCATCCAGTGCCGAGAGGCCTCGGGCAGGATTGCAAAGTGGGCAGTGGAAATCATGGGCGAGACAATCTCGTTCGCCCCTCGGAAGGCCATCAAATCCCAGGTCTTGGCGGACTTCGTAGCCGAATGGGTCGACACCCAGCTACCGACAGCTCCGATCCAACCAGAGCTCTGGACCATGTTTTTCGACGGGTTGCTGATGAAGACGGGAGCCGACGCGGGCCTACTCTTCATCTCGCCCCTCGGGAAACACCTACGCTATGTGCTACGCCTCCACTTCCCGGCGTCCAACAATGTGGCTGAGTACGAGGCTCTGGTCAACGGGTTGCGGATCGCCATCGAGCTAGGGGTCAGGCGCCTCGACGCTCGCGGTGACTCGCAGCTCGTCATCGACCAAGTCATGAAGAACTCCCACTACCGCGACCCGAAGATGGAGGCCTACTGCGATGAGGTTCGGCGCCTGGAAGACAAGTTCTACGGGCTCGAGCTTAACCACATCGCTCGGCGCTACAACGAGACTGCGGACGAGCTAGCAAAAATAGCCTCGGGGCGAACAACGGTTCCCCCGGACGTCTTCTCCCAGGATCTGCATCAACCCTCCGTCAAGATCAACGACGCGCCCGAGCCTAAGGCGCCCTCGGTCCAGCCCGAGGTGCCCACGGCACAGCCGGAGGCACCCTCAGCTCGGCCCGAGGCGGCCTCGGTTCAACCCGAGGTACCCTCGGCCTCCGAGGGTGAGGCACTGCGCATCGAGGAGGAGCGGAGCGGGGCCACGCCTGATCGAAATTGGCAGACCCCGTACCTGCAATATCTCCGCCAAGGAGAGCTACCCCTCGACCGAGCCGAGGCTCGGCGGGTAGCGCGACGCGCCAAGTCGTTCGTCTTGCTGGGCGATGAGAAGGAGCTCTACCACCACAGCCCCTCGGGCATCCTCCAGCGATGCATCTCCGTCGCCGAAGGTCAGGAACTCCTGCAAGAGATACACTCGGGGGCTTGCGGCCATCACGCAGCGCCTCGAGCCCTTGTCGGCAATGCTTTCCGGCAAGGCTTCTACTGGCCAACGGCGGTGGCTGACGCCACTAGGATTGTCCGCACCTGCCAAGGGTGTCAATTCTATGCGAAGCAAACCCACCTGCCCGCTCAGGCTCTGCAGACGATACCCATCACCTGGCCCTTTGCTGTGTGGGGGCTGGACCTCGTCGGCCCCTTGCAGAAGGCGCCCGGGGGCTACACGCACCTGCTGGTCGCCATCGACAAATTCTCCAAGTGGGTCGAGGTCCGACCTCTGAACTGCATCAGGTCCGAGCAGGCGGTGACGTTCTTCACCAACATCATCCATCGCTTCGGGGTCCCGAACTCCATCATCACCGACAACGGTACCCAGTTCACCGGCAGAAAATTCTTGGACTTCTGCGAGGATCACCACATCTGGGTGGACTGGGCCGCCGTGGCTCATCCCATGTCGAATGGGCAAGTAGAGCGTGCCAACGGCATGATTCTACAAGGGCTCAAGCCTCGGATCTACAACGACCTCAACAAGTTTGGCAAGCGATGGATGAAGGAACTCCCCTCGGCGGTCTGGAGCCTGAGGACAACACCGAGCCATGCCACGGGTTTCACGCCGTTCTTCCTGGTCCACGGGGCCGAGGCCGTCTTGCCCACTGACCTGGAGTACGGCTCCCCGAGGACGAGGGCCTACAGCGATCAAAGCAACCAAGCTAGCCGAGAAGACTCGCTGGACCAGCTGGAAGAGGCTCGGGACAAGGCCTTGCTACACTCGGCGCGGTACCAGCAGTCCATGCGACGCTACCACGCCCGAGGGGTCCGGCCCCGAGACCTCCAGGTGGGCGACCTGGTGCTTCGGCTGCGGCAAGACGCCCAAGGGAGGCACAAGCTCACGCCCCCCTGGGAGGGGCCATTCGTCATCACCAAAGTTCTGAAGCCCGGAACGTACAAGCTGGCCAACAGTCAAGGCGAGGTCTACGGCAACGCTTGGAACATCCAACAGCTACGTCGCTTCTACCCTTAAGATATTTTCAAGTTGTTCATATACCTCGCACCCGCGCAAAGTTTAGTCATCAAGGAAGGGTCGGCCTTGCCTCGGCAAAGCCCGACCCTCCCTCGGGGGCTAAAAGGGGGGGAACCCCCTCTGCGTTGAAATTTTCCTCGAAGAAAAAAAAAAGAAAAAAGAGAGATCTCTTCTGCCAGAATATCTTTCGTGCTTTCTAACTACTTCGAAAAGTGGATCCTGAAAACGACGGAGTACACGTAAGCAGCCAAGGCTAACCGAGCCGAGGGACTCCTACGCCTCCGGGATACGGATACCTCACTCATCACCTTCTGTAATAAGTAACTCGCGTTCGGATAAAGTGATTCCACGGACCGAACAAGTCTTCACGTTCGGAAGCTCTTCTGCCGAAGCGATCCTTCGAGCCTTCTCGACTGAGTCGGTGACAGGGCCTCATGGACGGGTGAAAGTGCGCGTAAGCGGCAAGGCCGACCGAGCCGAGGGACTCCCACGCCTCCGGGATACGGATACCTCACTCATCACCTTCCGCGAGAAGCAACTCTCGCTCGCACAAACATCCTTGTTACCGACAAAAAAGTCCAGATACTCGAAACAAGAGGAAAGGAGACGCAGCTTTACAACACAGCGAGGGTGTGTATATTCTGGCCTCAGCGGCCGCAGAAGGCACACGCTACAAGACACTCTGATCCTGCAGGCTCGGGTCTTGACGCTGGAAGGGGGCAGTAGCACCCTCGACATCGACGACACCTTCAGCAAGGTCCGACCTAGCCTCGGACGGCGACGCGGTCCAAGGATCCCCACTCTGGAGGACGACGTCATCGTCATGCCCGGACAGTCGCTGCCAGGGACTTCTCCGGGAATCCGGCCCGAGCAGGCGGCTCGGCCGGTTACCCCTGGGGCCTCGGCCAACCATCTTCCAAGGGCGCCAGCCCGACCCGAGGCCTCGGCTGATCGACTCTGGCGTCGGTCCCGCTAACGGACAACCCGACTAGGCTCCGGCCAACCAGGTTTCATTTTCGAGCCAACTCCGCCTCTGTTCATGCTGATATCGCTACCCCTGGCCTCGGCTCGTCGAAGAGCGGCCAAGGGGTCCCATTAACTAAGCTAGAGGAGCCTCAGACAACAAGGCCGACCGAGCCGAGGGACTCCTACGCCTCCGGGATATGGATACCTCACTCGTCACCTTGACACGGGGCGACTCATGCTTGGTGAAGCGGTTCAGACAATCAACAGGCGAGTCTTAATGCTCGAAAATGAGGAAAAAACACGGCTTGTGCCAAAATTACATACATGTTCAGGCCTCGACAGCCATAATGAACAAAAACACTGGCATTCGAAGTGCCATTACAAACGGAACTCCGGTTCTCCCTCCGCAGGTACGAACAACCCCACTCCATGGGGGAGGGCCTGCGGAACAACAGAAGACTGACGAGCGGCTCGCGGCCGCCCGCTCTGACTACGACGACAACGACCCCCGCTCCGGGTGGCCGAACTGCAGCAGCGCAGGCCTTAGGGTAGGCACTGCCGCAATCTTGCCCTCGCCCACGCCGACGCTCGAGGGGCGAGGACAAGTACAAAGAGCCGGAGGCCCGAGGCGCGGATGGTGGCGGTGATCCCGTCGGTGACGGGGACTTCTCGAACCGCCTCCGCCTCGGCACCGACGGCAGGGGCCATCAGCCCTCCAGTAGATCCCCACTCAAATCCTCCCAGACGAGTGGGGCACCGGCCTCCGCGTGAAGATGCCACGCCGATGCAAAGACAGGACCACCCCAGAACACGAACGCCGCCCTAGCAGCGCGCGGCATCTAGGGTGGTCCTCCCGTGCACACGGCGCGGCAGCCGCCCTCTGGTAGAAGGGGCCGCTGGGAGCCAAGCCGACGAACCCGACATGCTAGAGGTGACGACGCCTGCCGTCGACCAGCCCCGCGTTGTCGAAGTCCGGGCCGCCCGCAGGGCCAGTGAGCGTCCTCTCCCTCGAACGTCGCGGGAGAGGGTGACCCACGAACCCGCGCGGGAGGTAGAGCGCCGGCTCAGCCCGGCCCCCATCCAAGCGAGGATGATGAACATCCTTGAGGCTGAGGGTGGGACCCAGATCGCAGCCCGGCTTGCTTCTCCCCACCCAGGAACTGGTGGTCACCGTCTTGGGTGACCACCGGCGGGGGGTACAGCCGGGCTGGCTGATGAAAATCCTTGAAGCCGAACGATGGCTGAAAGGTACCAACTCCTACGGAGTTGCGTTCCTCCAACGATGAGGCGAAAAGACGGCGGGTATCCCCCATCCGGGGGCTTGGAAGGTGGAAAGACGCAATGCATAAGGGAGCGAGAGGACATGGTCGCCTTCCGAAGGGGGTCACCCTCCTTTTAAAGGCAACTCTCCCTACTTGCGCCCCCAACCGTCACGGGCTGAGTCTTCTCCAACACGCTCCAAGGCCCTCCCCTGCGGCGCGGGGGCTGGGTCCCGCATGTCATGCAAACCGGCTCAGAGCAGAAGAAGCCAAACCGCCGCGCATGGTGCACACAACCGCCCAGCGGTTACAAGTGACCCTCCACTTTTGCCCAGACCAACGGGCGAAAGAGGCGGGCAGCCATGCAGGCGGCATGCAACCGCGCCAAGTGGACGCGCTTCTCCGACTCCCGACACGCCGGCATGGAGGCCCAGGCCCACGCGTCACGCAACCGGCGCGCCGGATGCTGCATGCAAGCAACTGCACCGCCACTTGCGCCACCACCGCGCCTCCTCGATTGCGGAACCAATACCGCGACTCGAGGCGACCAGGTGCATGACCCAGCAGCGCCAGCCTGACGCGGTGGTCAATGCGGCCAAAAGTGGGCTGGCAGTGATGACGGTGGCAGGCGGGCGGGAGCAGCGGTCACGTTGTCAGCCAAGCTCACATCCCATCCGGGGGCAGCAAGAGAACCCCCTCTCACGGCGTGAAGACAACGTGCTCGTGATCCGTTCCTCGAACGGCTCGCGCACGCGCAACGGCCGCCCCGCCAACCGCTCGCCCCGTCGCATTAACTCCGCGGCAGGACAGGCGGCGCTTCCAGCGGGAGCAGCGGGCGATGCTTCGCCTTCGCCGTAAAAACCGCGCCAAAAAAGGTACGCCACGTCGTTCGATTTCGTATCCTTTTCCTTTTTTCCTCTTTCTCTATCTCTTGCAATAGGGACCGGGAAAGGGGGATACCCCGAAAAGGATCCTTCCCCGTGAAGGAACCAGGCTCCGAGCCTCCTTACTGATCAGGGGTTCGAAGGCTGGCCCCCGAAGGGTTTCAACAGCCGCCTCAGATCGCGTGGGCCCTACACCCACTACTGGTCAGAGGTTCGAAGGCTGGCCCCCTGAAGGGTTCCACGGCCGCCTCAGGCTACTCGGGCTCCGCGCCCATTACTAATCAGGGGTTCGAAGGCTGGCCCCCGAAGGGTTCACAGTCGCCTCAGACGCCGAGCGAGGGATGACCAGGGGTACGTTCGATACATAACCAAGGCTCGGGCTGCACTCCCGAGGTACCCTAGGACATTTCCGAGACCAGCGGGAGCGATCTTGTAACGGAATCCCATCAGAGTGAGGCATCGAGCCCTCGGACCCCGTCGCCAGGGGACCGGGTCCGGTAGATCACCCGCAGGTACTTTTGGGCGTGCCTTTGGGCCCCTAGCCGACCCCTAACGAACGGGGCACGGACGTCCACTCGGATTACCCGCTTGCAGCTCACCGGAGACACCATGTTCGGCGCCCATCGAGGGTAACATGGCGCTTTCCCCCCTCCTCCTTGCGGAAAGGCGACGCAGGGGCGTATGTAAAAAAGCCGAGTCTGTCCCTGATCGCCCTCTCGCCCTGTGCGGAGGCTCGGGGGCTGCTCTCGCAAACCCGACTCCGGCCGAACCGTTGACAGCATCAACATACCAGCCCGAGAGCTTGGGCCCCGACCGTACACCCGGGCTACGGCCAGTTCGCATGAGGGAACAACCAGACCAGCCGAAGCATTACGCGAGGCATTAAGACCTCGAAGGAGTGAAACCACTCCTCCGAGGCCTCGGGGGCTACACCCGGCGGGTGCGCTCGCGCGCACCCACCGGAACAAAATGCAACCGAGAAAGGCTGGTCCCCTTGCAAAAAAGTGCGACAAAAGCCTCCAAGCGAGTGCTAACACTCCCTTCGAGCCTCGGGGGCTACTGTCGGGGACCATAATTAGGGGTACCCTCAAGACTCCTAATTCTCAGCTGGTAAACCCCATCAGCATAAAGCTGCTAAGGCCTGATGGGTGCGATTAAGTCAGGGATCAGTCCATTCGAGCGACTCGATCACGCCTCGCCCGAGCCTAGCCTCGGACAAGGGCAGCCGACCCCGGAGGATTTCCGTCTCGCCCGAGGCCCCCCTCCAACGGCGGACATATTTCCGGCTCGCCCGAGGCCCTGCCTTCGCTAAGAAGCAACCCTGACTAAATCGCCGCACCGACCGACCAAGTCGCAGGAGCATTTAATGCAAAGGTGACCTGACACCTTTGTCCTGACGCGCGCCCCCCGGCAGAGACGAAGTGACCGCCGTCACTCCACCTGACCGGCCTGGCAGAAGGACAGCGCCGCCTGCGCCACTCCGACCGCAGTGCCACTTGACAGAGTGAGACTGACAGGCAGTCAGGCCCTGCCAAAGGCACCATAGGAAGCTCCGCCCGACCCAGGGCTCGGACTCGGGCTAAGTCCCGGAAGACGGCGAACTCCGCTCCGCCCGACCCAGGGCTCGGACTCGGGCTAAGTCTCGGAAGACGGCGAACTCCGCTCCGCCCGACCCAGGGCTCGGACTCGGGCTAAGTCCCGGAAGACAGCGAACTCCGCTCCACCCGACCTAGGGCTCGGACTCGGGCTAAGTCCCGGAAGACGGCGAACTCCGCTCCGCCCGACCCAGGGCTCGGACTCGGGCTCAGCCCCAGAAGACGACGAACTCCGCTTCGCCCGACCCCAGGGCTCGGACTCGGGCTCAGCCCCAGAAGACGACGAACTCCGCTTCGCCCGACCCCAGGGCTCGGACTCCGCCCTGGCCTCTGCCGAACGACCTCCGCCTCGCCCGACCCAGGGGCTCGGACTCGGCCTCGGCCATGGAAGACAGACTCGACCTCGGCTTTGGAGGAGCCTCCACGTCGCCCAACCTAGGGCGCAGGCCAGCCACGTCAACAGGAAGCACCATCATCACCCTACCCGAGCTGACTCGGGCCGCAGAGAACAAGACTGGTGTCCCATCTGGCTAGCTCCGCCGGATAGGCAATGATGGTGCCCCGCATGCTCTGTGACGACGACGGCTCTCAGCTCTCTTACGGAAGCAGGAGGACGTCAGCAAGGACTCAACCGCTCCGACAGCTGTCCCTCCGCCAGGCTCCGTCGCTCCTCCGACGGCCACGACATCACACCAGCTGGGTGCCAAAATCTCTCCGGCTGCCACATCGGCATGTACTTAGGGCGCTAGCTCTCCCCCGCTAGACACGTAGCACTCTGCTACACCCCCATTGTACACCTGGATCCTCTCCTTACGCCTATAAAAGGAAGGACCAGGGCCCTCTTAGAGGGGGTTGGCCGCGCGGGGACGAGGACGGGACATGCGCTCTCTTGGGGCCGCTCGCTTCTCTCTCCCGCGTGGACGCTTGTAACCCCCTACTGCAAGCGCACCCGACCTAGGCGCGGGACGAACACGAAGGCCGCGGGATTTCCACCTCTCTCACGCCCATCTCCGGCCACCTCACTTCCCCCCTTCGCGCTCGGCCTCGCGTCGACCCATCTGGGCTGGGGCACGCGGCGACATTCACTCGTCGGCTTAGGGACCCCCCGGTCTCGAAACGCCGACACTTCTCCTCACCCCAACCCGATTAATGGTGGTCTTTGTGCCGAGTTAGGGTTCCCAAGAACCTAGGGCGAGCTGCCTTTTATCCCCGACAAGCGAGGGTGGGGACGAAATCCGCCCGCGCGCAGCGAAACCGGTATGCGCCGGTTGTTACGCGAGTTAGGTGACGGTCCTGACCAGTGGGGCCCCGGTGGCAGCGAGTGAACGAAGTGGGGTGCGAGTCGTAGTCAAAGGCACATGGGCCCGGTCTACAGGTGCCAGCGCAGTCAGCGGATGTGTGGAGTGGGCCGGCGTGCGCACAAGGAGAAAGAAAGGATGGACTGAATCCAGGGAGAGACAACCCAGTTCTGGTTTTCCTTTTTTTTCTTTCCTATTTTACATTTCAAATATTCAAACTAAATTCAAATCTCTGCTTTGAATTTCCAAGTTTCAAACATAATTCCAATATAAATAATTCTTCCACTGTTTGTCGTAATAATATTATTATTATCATTATTATAATTCCATTCTTTTAACTCTTTTGCTCTCATTTCTGTTTTGTTTTCCTACATAAATTCGAAATTTTGAATTCAAATTCACACTAAGATTTCTCTTTTAGGTTAAATGCATTACTCAAAAATCCCAGCCTGGGATGCATATTTCTTTATTTATTTATGGGTTATTTGATTCAGGAAGGGAATTAATAAATCTCCCAAGGTTTCAAAAATTCTCAAAACACTATCATAAATATATTTGTTTATTTATTTTATTATTTTTTCTTCTACCAATTTTGGGCTTTACAAATCCTACCCCTTAAAAGAAATCTCATCCCCGAGATTAGTAAGAAAAAAGATGTATCCCAATTTTGTCTCAAAACATGTGCACAACCAATCTTGGGCTTTACATATAAAGATCCATTAATCTCGTCAGACATCCATCGTAAGCACCACATAAGTCACCGAACATATCGACGAGTTATAGACCAAACTATACAATTTTACAAGCTCTATGAGTTCCATGTCCGGTATATATGGGACTCAATGCCACACTGAACTCGTCTTATGTGTTATAGAATTGATGTGCATAGTTTATATGCTCTTTGAGTCCCCCAATGTAACCCATCTAGTTCACACCGAACACCATGGTGATATGTCTGCAAACTATGTATGAAACCCCAGTCATACTCATGTCTTGTGCCATGTTTGGTGTCTCACCAAACACGTCTAGTGCACTATAAAAATCTATAGCAAGAGCATTTTCTTCTCTCTTATCAAGTGATATAACTCTCAAGTAATTTTCCAAACATGTTAGAGACAAGTTAGCATTTTTAAGGTGTTTTCAATAAAAGTATTCTCTTGCTCACTCATGTGTCACTTAGGCCTATATGCAATATATATGATTCCTACATCTAGTTGCACTAGGTGATTGAGTTGCCCAATTAAATTTCCCTCATAATATTACAACCATCTATCCTAAATCCAATTGTTCATTCTATTGCATCTTGGTCGGTAAAACAAAAATGTCTTAGGTTATACCTTTGACTTGAGTCTTTGCATTTTGTTTATCTCCTCCCTTTTCCATGTTGAGCACTTGTTCATTCTTTATGGCCATCACCATCCTTCTCACCTTTGGATATGGACTTGAACCTATCTCATTCGTAACGATTGGAGGTTAGTCCACCAGTTCTTACTAAAACCATGCATGTAGCTTTCACTAGCGCAGTGATATTTACTGATAAAGCAAAGTTTCTTTTATAATGCCTAATGTTCACCAGACGTGTTTGTGCAAGGTCGAGATGGCAGACTAGAGGGTGGGTTAGCCCTTTCTAATTTTATTGTGTCAACTAACCAAAATAAACATGAAAAAATAAAGTATATAGTCTAGCCAAGACTACACCTCTGTATCTATTGCAAGCAACTTACAAAGATTCTAGTTAAGCAACTAAGATGTCGATCTTGGTAGGGTTTAGGTACATAGTTCTAGTTGGCAAGGTCACATAAACCTATAGAACTAGTACTCAAACACATCGGGAGCTTCTACACATACTAGTGAGCACACTAGCACTACTCAAATAACAAAGCTACATAAACTTAATAGGAAAGATACTACTACTTAGCTATACAAGATAAGCAAACAACTAGTAAGCTACACAAGCAAACTAGCTAAACAAAAGAAATCACTACTCACTAGCACAAGTATGAACAAGTAGATACAAGTTAGTGAAGCGAATTGCATGCAAACAGGAAGAATAGTGCTGAAATAATGATTTTTTATCTCAAGATTTGGTGGTTTGCCAACCACTTAATCCCCATTGAGGCAAGCTTAAAGGTTGTTGCTGATCTTCTTACAAGTGGTGGCACGTGCACAACCTTCACACAAGATACCAAGCTATCTAGGAGGTGGCAACCTCCAAAAGCAACAAGCACACTAACTTGAAACTCGGTAACATAGTGCCACAACTTGCAATCTTTCAACGCAATGCAGTGGCAATCACTCACTCGCAATCGAATGTGATTGCTACTTGCACAAGTGAGTTAGAGGGGTCCCAAGGATACTCAAGCAACGACACAAAAGCCCTAAGGCGTTAACCAGCCGACCACCGCTTCTATTTATAGCCCCAAGGATACACAAAGTTTTTTTTGTGTATCATGATTGTTGGCTTTACTTGTGTCTTGGATGAGAGTAATCTAACCCACGGAAAGAGGATTGCTTGCAACTTAATGCACAAACCTATTACTATCAAAGTGATGAGGATTCCCTTTTACAATAGTCCGCGACACCGATGCTGCCCATGTTGTATGGATGACACTCCATGCTTAATATGGTGACGACTTCACATTTGATGATGGCAAGTTTGTAAAGAAGGATGAGTACATTTGAGAAACACCGAGAATCGAAACCAGCAGCCGGCGTGTATAGATAAGTACACACTGACCACGGCAGCGCCGTTGTTGCTGACAAACAATCACTACTGCAGGAGACTACGTCAGTCTCAGCAACCGCCGAAGCCACGGCGAGCGATGCAACGGCCGCCCAAAGCCCCGAACTCGTTCTCGTCACCTACTCGTAGCAATTGAGCGATAGCTGTCACTGTATACTATACTATAGGCAGCCAGCACAAATGACAAATCCCTCTCCACTGTTGTCACTCTACAGTGTTCTTGACACTTGGACAGCCAGCATTACTATCTTGACAGGCAGCCTGCCATTTTCAGCAGCCATCGGAAACAGCCATTGCATGCACATACATACGCGTGCCGTTTCTGACAAAAGCTGGGGTAGCTACACGACTGACGGAGATATAATCCCTTTGGAACCTGCTTGTCTACCAATGATTGAAGTGCGGTAAGCCTTGGAAATTTGTGCTAACTAGTAGTATAGTTACACAAGCTTTTATTCTTGGCCTCATTTATTGTTGCAGATGATTAGTCGTTAGGAGTAGCTTTCATGTCCATTTTGCAGACGTTACCTGGCTGCTAGGTGTTTCTCTGCTTTCAGGTCTTGAATTCTTGGCAGCCGCTGGCGTGTGGTGTGCTGTGCTGGTGCACCTGCAGCTAGAACAGTGCTAGCTCCGCTGCAAGAGATGTTCCTGTTGTGTCATCTTCTACATCTTCTACATCGTCCACGTCGCAACGTAACTTGGTCAAATATACACATTGTTTGACTAAGTTACGTTACGATGTAGACGATGCAGAAGATGACAAATATACACAGTATTATCTAGAACAATTTTATGCTTGTAAACTGTAAGACTTTTTCATTCCCAGAGCAAGGCACGGCTCCTTTTTAAGTTGGATATAACTAAAGCCTTTGACTCTATTTTCTAGCCTTTTCTGATTGAAGTTGTAAAGGAGATAGGTTTTAGAGATCTTTGGAGAGATATCATTTGTGGGCTTCTTGGTTCCTCCTCTACCTAGGTTCTCTTAAATGGCTGCTCTGGTAAACAAAAATCAGCATAGAAGGGGACTCAGGCAGGGAGGTCCTCTATCCCTAATGCTTTTCATTCTTGTCATGGATGTCCTGGGTCTTCTTTTCTCTAGGGCTGAGGAAGCTGGATTGCTACAATAGCTATGCTTATGAAAAAGCTACATAGAATTTCAATTTATGCAGATGATGTAGCTTTGTTTCTACACCCCACTCAGTCTGATATCTCCATTACTCTGGATATTCTTGAATTGTTTGTGGGTGCCTCTGGACTTCATAATAATGCTCATAAGTCCAACATTTATCCTATAAGGTGCTCTGATGATACTATCTTGTATGTCCAGCATATGTTACCTTGTGACATTGCCTCTTTCCCCTACAAATATCTAGGCCTCCCTATGTCTCTGCACAAATTATCCAACCGACAACTCTGGCCCTTGGTGGAAAAGATTGCTGATAGATTACCTAACTGGAAGGCTGACTTGTTGAATAGGGAAGGGAGAAGAATTCTAGTACAAGTTCTCACTGGGATGTCTGTTTATACTGCTATGGCTATTGATTTCCCTATGTGGGTCATTAAGGAAATTGGCAAAATAAGAAAAGGTTTCTTATGGAGAGGCAGAAGAGAGGTTAAAGGAGGGCATTGCATGGTGGCCTGGGGAAAAGTATGTAGACCCTTGAATTTAGGAGGTCTAGGAATTTCCAGCTTTCATGAACTCTGCTGGGCCCTTAGGATGAGATGGTTGTGGCTGAAAAGGACTGATCCTACCCGCCCCTGGACTAATCTTCCTATTCAGGTCCCAAACAAAGCTAAAGCCTTCTTCTCTTCTGTGCTTGTCACAGAGATTGGTGATGGTGCTAACACCTTTTTTTGGAGTGACAAGTAGATTAATGCCAGAAGTGTCTCTGATATTGCTCCAAGGCTCCTCTTAACTGTTCCAAAAAGAATTGCTTCTAAAAGAACTATTCGTGAGGCTCTAACTAATAGAAGATGGGTCTGTGATATCAAAGGTGCCTTGACCTTGGGAGCTCTGGTAGATTACCTACATCTATGGCATGCCATAACTGGCTTGGTGTTGCAGCCTAATTCTGAAGATAGGCACATCTTTTCAATTGCACCTAATGGACAATATTCTGCATACTCGGCTTATAATGGTTTTTCACTAGTTCTGTTGCTTTTGAACACTATAAAATGGTTTGGAAATCTTGGGCACCTCCTAAGTGTAGGTTCTTCCTTTGGCTGGTGGCTCATAATAGGTGCTGGACTGCAGACAGACTCGAAAAAAGGATTGAATCATCCTCCTAGATGCCCTCTTTGTGACTAGGAGCCTGAAACCATCAACCATTTATTGGTTTCTTGTGTCTTCCAGAATATATTGGTACATCACACTTAGGAAATTTGGTCTCCACAGTCTTGCTCCTCTTCAGGATGACACAAACTTCTTGCAGTGGTGGAGGCGAATTTCTATTATTGTGCCAGACATGACTAGGAAAGGAGTGGATTATCTTCTTGTTGGGGGCCTTCGGCTTCCGAAGGTCCTCAAAAACGAGATTTGACAATATTTCTGGAGTATAATACATGAACAGGTACCTTCGGACATGGACTCTTTGGACAAATCAAAATTGTTGTACGAAGAAACACAAAGAGAACGAAGGATGGAGCAGAGCCGAAGCTGTGCGCAAGGAAGCTTCAGCATGATAGCAGAGAAGAGGAAACCGACTTAAAAAGGAAAAGACTATCTAGACCTTAATAGATTATTATAGAGTTGTTATCAAAAGCAAAGGACTTAGATGTAATTTTACATGGGCTGCGACCCGTGCCTATAAATAGGTGAACAGTACTCTCGTACTGTTCACGCTGACTTGGCATTCGCTTTTGCGTCACGCTTGTACTTTCATTCGAGCCAAAGGTACAAATGTAATTCAATATTGTTCTTATTCATTCATGATTATATAATAAAAGATATTTGAACGGTGTCACATGATTATTCATGTTATCTCTCATGTTTCATATGTTTCGTCTTTCATTAGTACATACTGTTATGATGAAGGTACGTCTTTCATGACCTTCGTCTGAAGATTGTTATATCCTTAGGGAAATAATACTTCGAAGGACGAAGGGTGTTAACCATTAACCTATTTTTGTGTTGCCTTGTTCTTGACTCATAGCATTTGAGAACAAGTCCCCA
Source organism: Zea luxurians (assembly GCA_029449295.1). Taxonomy (NCBI): domain Eukaryota; kingdom Viridiplantae; phylum Streptophyta; class Magnoliopsida; order Poales; family Poaceae; genus Zea; species Zea luxurians. Next base: position 33,889,350 of record JAOPSE010000002.1, on the reverse strand, counting down.
ACACTTCTGATTCTGGGAGCCTAGATGATCTAGAAGCTCAGAAACAGAGTGGTGTTTGATGGGATCTCCCCCAGTATCACTATGCTCTTAGATCCACTATTGAGGAAAGGGAGAAATGGCTGGTTGCAGGAGCTAAGGGTCTATCCTTTCTAGCTGCTCCCAGTACCATTGTCTGAGCACAGTTGTATATTCTTAGTTGTGCATGGATTGTTTTCTTTATACTTGTTTTTTGCCTCCATAAGGAGGTCCTGCAACTGGGCCCTTTCTGCCCATTTTCTTCCTTCCTACTTAATATAATGAGGTGCAGTCCTTCTACGTTTTTCGAGAAAAAAATATACACGGTATTTAAACCAGGGTCTGTTTGTTTGGTGGTGTCACAGTTAGTTATATCTAACACCTTTAATATAATGTGACCTGCTTCATATAAAGTACGACGATCGAAACTGAAGTTATCTTTGTAGCGAAGTTTGGTAGAAAACAAGCACTCACTCTGCTCATAAATATATGACATCGTTAACTTTTTAAAAAACCTTTGACCACTCGTCTTATTCAAAAAAAAAAGTTATCATTTATTTTGCTGTGATTTATTTTATCACTTAAGGTAGTCCGTACTTGATTTAAAGTTTTAAATTTTTGAATAAATATTTTAAATAAGACGAGTGTTAGATTTTTCGGAAAAAATCGACGATGTCATATATATTTGTGAATGGACATACGGGACAAACAAGGTGGTAATATAAAAATGTGTCACGTCGGCACGTCGTATATACGTACAGGGCAGTGTCTACGGGACAAACTACTTTTATCTTTCTCACAGCCGTCAACTAGCAACAGCTTACTCACAGCTCACTTGAACTAAAATCAGGTTTTCAAGAACCTATAGCTAAACCAAACACATTGTTAACCAGCATAGGGGCGCAGAACTCATTTGCAGAGAAAAACGCACCAACCAGTACCCCCACAGCCAAGCAGGCGAATAATAATAACATTCACAGGGTGCAAATAAAAGAAAGCATTGCGATGCATCTATAGGCAACATCAGAACAAAAAATTCTTCATTATTATTAGTACAGCAACTCCTTCAGCTCAACGGGAGAGTTTCGAGTCTCGGACCATCGGATTTGCATGTGTTTGCATAGAGGTAACACAGGTCCAGGTACAGCAATGTAAACATCGCAAGCATCATTGTTTATTGTTCATGCATCCCAAGGACCCCCCCCAACAGCCCAGTGCAGCTGATACCACATCTCACATGCAGTTCAAGCTGCACGTGTCTCAACCTCAGCCTCACCGGGACCGTTGGGCCGGAACCGAAGCCACACGCTTATTACCAAGGCAAAAGAAGTTTTTTTTTGTGCGACGGCGGAAAATGGCATCTTGTGTATGAAAAGGGGTACAGTACAGTAGCTATGCTGGGCATGTGCTTATTCCGTGTTCTTGTCCTCGACTGGTTCTCCCTGCTGGCTGGGTTCTCCTTGCGGGACCAGATCCTCGGGGGACAGGTTCAAAGTCTCTGCGACGGAGGGGGAAAAAAAGCAATCATCTATGGTGCATACAGAAAATATAAATGCTGAGAGATTGCCGATTAGGTAGTAGAGGAAAGGAGGAGTACCGTCACTGTCCGCAGACGCATATGAAGTTCGGCGGGCGCGAGCATTCTGTTGCGTAGGCTGCGAGCGGAATTGGTGCGGAAACATTTGAGTCAAGAAATAATTAACTTGGTGTGACATAGCAAAGCAATTAGGGCACGGCACATGATTACTATATGTGGAACTTGAACTGAATAAACTGTCATGTGGATATCATACGATAAAAAAGGCCTGGGGTTTTTTTCAGCCATGCGCCCGTGGTTGAACTGAATAGACTATCATGCATCTGATGTGAGTAGAAGTTGCTACCTGAAGCTTGGGTCGGAGTGCCTCAAGAGGACCTTTAGGCTTGTTGGGAACACCACCTTGCTGAAAGAGCAAAAGGACGAGAGCATATATCACATTTCACTAAATAATTAATATCGAATTCAATCATGTTAGAGGGGAGATCTATTACCTTTCCTAGAGCCCAATCAGCAGAATCAAAGTAAGCACGTTCATGATCCTGTTAAGATGTTTCAATTTAAGATCATGTTAGTATACTGAAAAGAACGTAAATATGTTGTACACCTATTTATATATGAGAAAGCATAACACAGTTTAAGTAGCCAGAGAAAAGCAGTGAACATCATAAGGCAATGCTATTGACCTTAGATATAAGCGGAGTCTTTCTGGGCAATATTCCTCCATACTTTTTCTTAATTGCTGCCTCCTGAAAAAAACACATAAATAGCAGTGAACCGGTTAGAAGGCAAACAATACATGTACATGAAACGAAGGCTGCAACAAGGCTATGTGAATGCTATAAATACGCGCAACAGACAAGAGGGAAATGGTGATGCCAAAATGCAGTACCTCCTCTTGTCGTGAGGGCATCCCACCCACTTCATTCTGGTCTTGAACTTCAACTTTTTTCTCTGAAACATCTCCTTCAACATTCACTTGGGCAGGTGAATCATCAGATGCCATCCCAGACATAATAACCTTGTGCTGCAAGAGAAAAGCTCAACTCCATGATTAGTCCATATTCATGAATCAAGATGGTGATCAGATAATTTGCGATGTACAACAGGTAATAGATGCACATATGTGAGACAAATAATTCCATATTACCAAGTCCGCAGAATTTCTTTTATAAAAAATAATATGTTTATTTTCCTTTATGGCATAGCAGGAGAGCATCATCATAATCAAACAAGAGGTCTTCTAATGACAACTCTGTGTGCTACAACAACATTGATTTTCCATCAAAAACTTGGTTGTGATAATGCCTTCAGGCTTCAACAGAAGAGCAATGTCTGAGTAAGTGAATGGCACTACAGAAGAATGGAGACAGCAAACATACTTACTATAATGCTATCAACAACAATCTCAGCCCTAAAGACACCCAGTCAAATATGTTTCATAAGGTCAAGACGTCAAGTCATGTTCTTGACAGCATGGTTTTTAAAGCGGTAAGGCGGTCCAAGGCGTTGGAGCACCGCCCGGACGCCTAGGCGAGGTAGGCGGGCAAGGCGCCTAGGCGTTAGACCACCGCCCGGACGCCTAGGCGACGCCTAGGCGTCGCCTAGGCGACGCCTTAAGAACAGAGCTTGACAGAAAGTTACAAGCAGGACATTAGATAATGCTATCAACAACAATCTCAGCCCTAAAGATACCCAGTCAAATATGTTTCATAAGGTCAAGTCATGTTCTTGACAGAAAGTTACAAGCAGGACATTAGACAAGACAACAACAAACACTAGATTAAACCACTACCAAATATACTGGAGATTATCTACTATTCCTATCTACAAGAAAGTTTATGTTGGACATCCTTTGTTTTTGTTAGTCACCATAAAACTTTGTTATTATGCATTGGTATAACTACCAGTAACCAAATGAACCAAGCAAACTATGTTCAGAAACACAGCCAAAACTGGTTTGAGAAGAAAAAAAAATCATTCACTTAGCCCACCTTTCAGAATAATTTTAGGAGTGACACATTTATTGTTGGGAATTTATCAATTAACATTACTTTCTTACCGAAACTGGCATCAGATTTTCTGCTGGAAAGAGACAGAAAAGTATCTGCGCTATGGATTTTATGGCAACTCCTCTATAACAAGACTTCACCAGCAGGCAGAACAATTTATGTATCAAAATATGCAGGCTCATGTTACCAAATTGTTTAGCATGAAATATTAAATGCAGAGACCAAGTCAGAAAGAATTTGACAGTGCAAAAATAAAATTCTTAACAAATCAAGTGCAAAGGAAAATGGTTAGCTCATCCATTTCTTTAAGCATTTATGCTTTACTACATTGTCATCACAAAGGCTGAAAGGGAACGGCATCTTTTTCCTGCGTCCTTCAACTTAATGATATTTTTTCAATGTTCAGCACATGAGATTATCATTGAGCAAAAATCTTCCTTTTTTCTCAAATTCAGAAAACACGTCTCCTGTCACAGGATTAGACTTGCTACCTACGCAGCATTGATATAAATACATGCATCAACATCAGCACCACTACATGGATATGGCATCTACTCCCAAAAGATGGTACATATGGATACATCAAGTATAAAAGCAGGAACAATATATTACCTTGAGATTATGCTACTTTGCTCTATCCTAAGGCCTAAGCTGACATTCATATGAGCCAAGGGAAGCAACATTTCAGATGCTCCACAGCGCCATTTTTTCGGCCAGCACTTGCACTATCAGCACCGTTTCCCTTCCCTCTGCACTTTGAATAGGTGACAAGTGATAGGTCTTGGGTGACAAAACAAACTTCCGTCACAGGGTTGCCAAAGCTACTGGTGCAAAGAGCTCACTTGTTGGACCTGAGAAGCTATTGATCTGAATCTGAGAAGGTAGCTTGTTTGGCAATCCAATGTTTTGATACCCAGCTAGTGGCCTGTATACATGAAATACCCTTTGTGGGTAATGAATGGCTGATTGATCACGGAATGTACCACATGACCAATAGAGTTTGGTTAATGGTGATTATTTTGTTCAACAGTTTCAGTTTCCATAACGAAATGTAGGATTAACACATTGCAATTACTCCACATAATTAGGGATGTTTTGCTGTGTTTACCAAAAATGACACGAAAGGACATCCTCGACATGACACGTGTTTATCGATCAATACACAAAAAGGCCTACTTGAAGCTAACATGTGTGTTCATCAATCACATATAGAAAAGTTAGTTCTTATCGAGGAGTTCGGGCCCTGAAACAGCCCGCCCTTAAGGCCGACAAAGGAGCACAATGCATTTGCCCCGTCCACGGACAAATTCCACGCAAGCAGCTAGCATTACCATGTACACGAGTCTCGTGTGCACTTGATATGTTCCCTTTCCACTCTCCTTGAACGTATTTGGCTACAAAACAAAGACGCAAGGCATTTGCTATTCTATTCGTCAATTCATCATGTCCACTACAATAAACTAAACGCTGAATTAATTTCAAATCGCGCGCATCTTCATGTCCGTGCCCAGCGTCTCACAAGTGGATAAATTGAAACAAGGCAAAAAAAAATTCCCTTTCCCGATCTGGAGCTCGTCTACAGCCACAGGGTAAACGGAGAGGAGGTGGGAGGCGGCACCAATCATACCGTGCGGGGGGCGGCGGGGGTTTCGGGATGTTGTGCTGGTCGCCTGCTGCGGAATGGGGTTGGGGACGGGGAGGGGCCGGATGCGGAGCCCGGAACGGGCGCGAGGAGGTGCGGGAGACGTCGATCCCGAGCTCGGGAAGGAAGGGCGGTTGCCGGGGCAGCTGAGCGGCGCGGCGTGGCCGTCGAACGGGCGGCGCACCCGTGCGAAGGCAGGCGAGGGATGGGACGGAGTGGTGGGGAGCGCGGAAGGGGAACGGGAGCGCGGGGCAGCCGGCAACGATGCCGAGGTAGCGTGCGGATCCGCGGCCGTGGGTGTATTTACGGAATGGCAGAAGGGTTATTTCGCTGCTTCGCAAGGCCATATCTATACTCTTAATCCGCTTATTCTAGTGTTCCTATAACTAAGGCTGTGTTCGCTGCGGCTTGCTGCGGCTTTAATCCGGCTGCGGCTGCGGCTTCTACAGTATTTTGTCTCTACTGATTGCAGCTGCAGCAGTACAAACAGCCGTAACAGTACGGCTTTAAGCCGCAGCGAACACAGCATAAGATTTAATTCATGTCACCTTATATATTTGAATGCTAGTTATAAGTATTATATAATTTATTTATAAAACTAAAAATTTATTAAGTCTAATTAATCTATAATTAACAAATGTTCACTGTAGCATGAGTAAATCATAACATAATTAGGCTCTATAGACTCGTTGTACTATTTAGTTCATACCTATGTAATTAGTTTTATAACTAGATTATATTTAATACTCTAACTAGTATTAAACATTTAATGTGGTAGGACTAAAATTTGGTTAAGTGGATCTAAACAGGTCTTAATTTAAATTAGATTTGATGACAAAATTAGGGTATTTAAGAATTGCATTGTTCTTCTCTCTTCTTTCATGCCAAGTGTAGTCACTGGTCTAAGTTAAGACTCAAGACCAGCTGAAAGATCCAGCTCAGGAGAAGACTCTTCGGTTCGAGATGAAAGATATTTCCAAAAGAGAGAGATAGAACTCTCATTACATTGACGTCTTAGATGGCCAAAAGGATTATTCCTGATGGCGGGGTCGACTCGAAGCATGGTACATTTAATAGTGTTTAAATCGCTGCCTCGACCCGTATTGCTAGTCTGATCCAACACGATTATATTTTTATTTTGCAAACAGATAGTATATATATATAATGTATATTTAACCGAGCATGTTCTACTGGTTAGTCGATCGAATCCAACGTCTCACCGGCACAGGCCGAGTCAGACCGGGCCGCCCGTTTAGACACGTCTTCGAAAAAAATCTAAACCGCACGAGTCGGACAGGGCCCATTGGGACACGTCTTGGAACAAAAAAATCTAAACCACACGTCCGACTGGGCCTGTGTACAAGGCAAGAAGTGAGTTGTCACACCCGGTTTTAGAAGACAAACCGAATGCGAACCATGTACGTGCCAGGATCAGCAATTCACGTACACAGCAGTTACATAACATGGACATCATCATACAGTGCTCAAATAGTATTAAAAAGGGAAATAATAGTCGATTACATCATGATGTCCAAGACATCCACATAGTCTTTACAATAAATCAAAGTGCGAAAACGAAACGTAGATAAACGCGGCCTTCAAAGGCAGCCGACTCGGGGTTGCCGCTAACCCACACCTAGAACTCGTCGTAGTCTTGGAACTCCTAGAAGTCTCCTTCCACGGCTTCATCTTCTCCTGAGTGTGGTTGCAATGCGGACAACCTGGGGTAGGAGGTTGGTGTGTAGAGCAAGGGTGAGTACACATCAAGTGTCCTGTTTGGCTGTAGTGGACTAGCTTTATGTGGGGGTAAGTCAAGCAGTTGCTTTTAGTTGGTCAGATTATTATTACTAGTAGAGAAAGCCAAGTTTTAGGATTAACCCACGTTATTAACCCAAACGTACTCTTTCCAAACGGAAAGAATACCACTTACCATTACCAGAGTCAAAACCAAAAACCATCAATCTCATTGCCACATGCACATCCGAACATCTCTGATCAAGTACCACTAATCACTGGAGCTCCCTTGGCCGCTCATAACCGCGAGCATGGCTGATATATCAGTTTTCAAACACTCTACAGAGGTTGTGCACTTTACCCACAAGCCATGATTTCCATTTCTGCCCGGAGATCATGACTCTCCATTGATCACTACCAAGGTGACCCAGCTGAGTATCACTACGTAGCCTTTACAAAGATTCCCCGGGGCTGTAGCTGCCCGTTAGGTTTCCTAAATGTACCGCACTCCTCCCCAAGGGACAAATCAACCTTGGCAGAGCGAGCCGCATACACCGAGCCCCATTGATGGCACAACAGCTAAGCGAACTACAACCCGTTCCTCTAATTACTCAGCTAAGGGTGTCCCACTCCACCCTCATGGTTGCACTGTTTTCCCGGGCGGTCATCCAACGAACAGGTCCTTACGGAGAGGCACTCGAGAAACCGCTCGAGCCCCCTTGAAGGTCACAAGTATAACATCATAATAAAAGAGGGGAAAACAGTGTATCATTGATAATTCTCATCATGTTCATTGATTAGAGTTGAGCAATAGCGTAAGACTAAGCAATAATGATCCAACCCAAATAGGTAAACAAGTACATGGATAACAAAAGCTAGTCAATCCTTAGGTATAAATGTGTAATGCGGGAGGTGCATTAAAGTATGTATAGGACAGAGATAGGTCAAGGGACACTTGCCTCCACCAACTGACTGCTGCTCAGGGGCTTCTCCTGCGAGTTCTTCGGGCTCCTCAACCAGATCGTTCTCTATGCGAGCGCAAACATACATACATCCACACATTTAATACAAACGAACAGTACACCATACAATAGAATGCAGTAAATAAACAGACATTCCACGCGGGCTCGCAATTAAGGCTAAGAGAGAAAGAGAAAAAAGACAGTCGATAAACGATCACGTTACATGATTATAAATTAAACTACTCGCTTAATGGAAGGGAATTAATTTGGATACTACGTTTTAGCATAAAGTAAAGTCAAGTTCCACATTTAATTATTATAAACAATTGAAGATGACTAAAAGGGAGTGGTCGCACGTCGAGACGTATGACACGACATTTAGATTGAATTAAGAAGTAAACGACTCGCCGCGCGACAGAGCGTGCAACGAGACACTTGCACTAATTATAAAGAGACGTTAAGCATCGCGCGACGAAGCGCACGACGACATACGCCAACAGAGCTGAGTTTAAAGTGGAACGTCGCGTGTCTGGACGCACGACATTGCACCTTAAACAACCTGAAATTAAAATAGATCGTCGCGCGACGAAGCGCGCGACACAACACTTTAATGAATATAAACTATAAGAATCGTCGCGCGACGAAGCGCGCGACGCAGCACATTAATAAACACAAATTTAAATTGAATCGTCGTGCGACGAAGCGCGCGACACAACACATTGATAAATACGAACTTGAATTGAATCGTCGCGTGACGAAGCGCGCGACGCAACGCACTCATTAAACTAATTTTGAAACTAACTAATCCAAGGGTCGGACGCCGCGCAACGGGGCTAGAACGGCCGCGCGCAGGGGGGTCGAGGCCGCGCGCAGGGGCCGCGCCCGCGCCGAGCCGAGCCACGCCCGTGCTGGGGCCGCGCCCGCGCCGAGCCGCGCCGGGGGGGCCGGGGAGCAGGGGCGGGCCGAGCACCGCCGGAGAGGGGAGGGGCGGGCCGAGCGCCGCCGGGGACTGAAGGGGAGGGGCGGGGCGGGGTGCCGCGCCGCCGCGCAGGGACGCGCGCGCGCAGTGGAGAGAAGAGGGGCACGCGCAGGGGGAGAGAGGAGGGAGAGGGAGAGAGAGAGGAGAAGGGAGGGGAGGGGAGCTCACCTCGGGATCCAAATTCCGGTGATCGCCGTCTCCAAGCCCTAGGGCACCACGGGGAGAGAGAGATGGGAGAGGGAGAGAGAGGTTGCTGCGCGGGAAATCCAAATTAGAGAGGGAGAGGAGGAGGAGGGCGCATGGGGGGTGTGGGGCGCTGGGGGCACGCGAGCCAGGCTGGGCTGGGCTGGGTCACATCGCAGATCAAAACCCACGACACGCACGACCATTAAACGGAATTAAATCGCGAACTGAAATCCGAAGCGGAACGAGACGAACACACGGCATCAGACAAAGAAACGTGTTTCGGCATGATGCAACACCCATGACACTTAGGTTTTGTTCATACACGACACGGACACCTGTCACTATACTGGTTTGAAATTGGGAAGAAGGAGCGGAACGGGAAGAGAAAAGAGAGTAACGCCCGAATTTGGTGAGAGAAAAGAAGAAAAAATTCTAGCCCCAAATTCAGGGCGTTACAAACCTATCCCCCTTAAAAGAATCTCGCCCTCGAGATTCAGGGTTGGCTAGCAAAGAGCTCAGGGTATTTAGCCATCAGATCATCTTCACGCTCCCAGGTTGCTTCTTCCTCACAGTGATGATTCCATCTGACTTTGCACATTCTGATGGTCTTCCTTCGGGTGACTCTGTCTGCAGTCTCAAGGATTTGTGCTGGTTTCTCTGTGTAGGTCAAGTCCTCCTGGACCTCCAGACCTTCAACTGGCAACTGCTCTTCTGGCACACGCAAACACTTCTTCAACTGAGACACATGAAAGACATCATGCACTGCGGATAAACCTTCTGGCAAACTGAGCTGATAGGCCACTTCTCCACGCTTTGCGAGAATTTGATACGGACCGATGTAGCGGGGTGCTAGCTTGCCTTTGACTCCGAATCTTCTGACTTCTCTGATTGGTGATACTTTCAGATAGACAATATCTCCAACCTCGAAACTCAGCTCTCTTCTTCTTGTGTCTGCATAGCTTCGCTGCCTTGATTGCGCTATCTTCAAATTCTCTCGGACCATCTTGATGTTCTCTTCGGCTTCAAGCAGAATGTCTAGCCCAAACACTTGCTTTTCTCTAGGCTGATCCCATTGCAATGGAGTTCTACAACTCCTCCCATAAAGCGCCTGAAATGGTGATATCTTCAAGCTGGCCTGGTAACTGTTGTTATAGGAGAACTCTGCATAAGGCAACTTCTTGTCCCATCCGGACTGATCTTGCAACGCACAGGCTCTCAACATATCTTCAAGAATTTGATTGGTTCTTTCGGTCTGACCATCTGTATGCGGATGATAGGCAGAACTGAAATTCAGATGTGTGCCCAAGGCTTCATACAATTGCTGCCAGAAATGAGAAGTGAATTGCGTTCCTCTGTCTGACACTATCTTCTTTACCACACCATGAAGACAAACAATCCGGGACATGTACAATTCTGCCAATACTGCACTGCTGTAGTTGGTCTTGACAGGTATGAAGTGGGCTGACTTGGTCAAGCGGTCCACCACTACCCAAATGGAATCGTAGCCGGCTCGAGTGCGAGGCAATCCGACTATGAAGTCCATACCGATTTCATCCCATTTCCATTAAGGGATTTGCAACGGTTGCAACAATCCAGCTGGTCTCTGGTGCTCTGCCTTGATCCACCGACAACTATCACACATAGCCACATGCTCTGCGATTTCTCTCTTCATTCCGTACCACCAGAATTTCTTCTTCAGATCCTGATACATCTTCTCACTTCCAGGGTGAATCAAATAAGCTGTCTCATGAGCTTCCTTGAGAATAAATTCTCGAATAGACTGGACATTGGGAACGCACAAGCGGTCTTTAAACCATATCACACCTTCTGCATCTTCCCTAAAATCTTTGCCTTTGCCTTCCAGAATCAGTCGCAAGATCTCACTGATTTTCTCATCATTCTTCTGCGCTTCTTTGATTTCTCGCTCCAGGGTAGGTTCCAACTCAACTGTTACTCCTCGCGAATTATTCAGAAATCCGAGACTCAACCTGTCAAACTCTTTGGCCAACTCATAAGGCATCGGATGAGCGACCATCAGATTGACTTGACTCTTCCTGCTCAAAGCATCTGCCACTATGTTCGCTTTGCCTGGATGGTAGTGAATCTCCAACTCATAGTTTTTGATCAGCTCTAACCATCTTCTTTGCCTCATATTCAGCTCTGACTGAGTGAATATGTACTTCAGACTCTTGTGGTCTGTGTAGACATCACATTTCTGTCCATACAGATAATGCCTCCATGTCTTCAATGCGTGAACCACTGCTGCTAACTCTAGGTCATGGATTGGATAATTCTGCTCTTGAACCTTCAGCTGTCGGGACGAGTGAGCCACAACTCTTCCCTCCTGCATCAACACACATCCCAAACCAGTGTAACAAGCATCGCAATACACCGAGAAGGGCTTGTGCACATCAGGCAAGACTAAGACAGGCGCTGTAGTCAACTTCTCTTTCAGCGCTTCAAAGGCCTCTTGACATTTCTGGGTCCACTTGAACTCAACTTTGTTGCCTAGCAAAGCTGTCATTGGTGTAAGGAAAATGGACCCCAGGCCATTTGGCTAATTGAGTTTTGGTGTTTGATGATTAACACAACTTGTGGACTAATATGTTTGCTAGTGTTTATAATTATAGTTCACAGGATGCGAAGAGAATTGGACCAAGGCAATGAGGACGCAACACCTCAAAAGAAGACATAAAAAGATGCATAGGAGTCCAATACTCAAGAACAAAAGAAGCCCGAAGAAATCAGTAAAGGAATCCAAGAAATGGGCTGTCAGCCAGCGCCTGGTGGCGCACCGGACATTGCTGTCCGGTGTGCACCGGACTGTCCGGTGAGGCACCAGACAGTCTGCGTAGAGAGGCCACGGACAGGCGCTCTCTGGCTGTAGCACCGGACTGTCCGGTGTGCACCGGACTGTCCGGTGTGCCAACGGGCAGACGGCAACGGTCGGATCCAACGGTCGACTGCTGCAGGCGCCAACGGTCGGCTGACATGGCGTGCACCGGACAATGCACAGTAGATGTCCGGTGGTGCATCGGACTGTCCGGTGCACCCGACGACAGAAAGCTGCTGCTTTCTGTCCAACGGCTAGTTTGGGGTGTGGAGGCTATAAATACCACCCCAACCGGCCATTCTCAAGTGTGAGAGCCCAAGCAACATACCAAGACACAGTGCATATTTCCAAGAGCTCAAACACCCAAGTGCTTAATAGAATCACTCGGTGATTAGCGTAGGTGCTTTGCGAAGTGCTTAGGTTAGTTAGACCGCTTTAGCGCTTGCTCTAGGTGAACCCTAGTTTGTTGAGTGAGTTTAGATAAACCTCACAACCCCTCGGCTCTTGTGTGAGTCATTGTAATTGTACCGAGTGGGGCGAGAGTCTTGCGAGACCGTGACAACCGCGTTTGTGTCACGGCCACCACCGTGTACCGGAGGGAACGAGGCCCGCGGCGTTTCGGCCGGAAGCTCGATAGTGGAGACGGCGGGGAGCGTCCGAGAGGAGCCGGAAGCGGAGCACCACTTGCGCGTGGAGAAGGCCCGTGGCTCTCTACGGAGTTACTCGACCGTGGTGCTTGGCCCTCGCGTGGGCTTCCCTTTACGTAGGGGCACCAACGAGGATTAGTCGGGACCTTGCGTGGTTCCGGATACCTCGGTAAAAATACCGGCGTCATCCACGAGAGTTTGCTTCTCTACTTAGCTCTTTACATTCCGCATTAATATTAAGCATTTAAGTTTCAATCTTGTAGTCATACTTATTTAGTGTAGATTGAAACTTAGCCTTTGCGGTAGAGATAGCAACACTTAGACAAAACCTAGGTTGCACATTCTAGTTTTGATTACTTGCATAGGTTTTGCTCTAGGGATTTAATTGTGGCCTAATTTAGTAAAAGTTTTAGAAGTCCTAATTCACCCCCCCCCCCTCTTAGGCATCACCCGTTTCCTACAAGTGGTATCAAAGCCCGGTTTGGCTCATTTGAAACGCTTTAGCTTCACCGCTAAAAGAGCCGACACTTTTTAGAGGAAGGGATGGATACCCATAGGCCACCACACTTTGACGACACTAATTTCCCATATTATAGTGCTAGAATGGCTTGTTACCTAGAGGCCGTTGATCTAGGTGTTTGGAGAGTCACTCGTGACGGGATGAAACCCCTCAAGAATCCCGAGAAACCCACCACGAGTGAGGAAAAAGAAATCCATTTAAATGCTAGAGCCAAAAATTGCTTGTATGAATCTCTTAGCATGGATATTTTTAACCAAGTATTTACCTTGAAAACTGCTAATGAGATTTGGCTAAAATTGCATGAGCTCCATGACGGCACATCCAATGTGAAAGGGAATTAGGCCTACACCTAGTCCCTAAATAATTTTGGTGGTTGAATTGCCCAACACAAATATTGGACTAACTAGTTTGCTCTAGTGTATAAGTTATATAGGTGCAAAAGGTTCACACTCAGCCAATAAAAAGATCAAGTTTTGGATTCAACAAAGGAGCAAAGAGGCAACCAAAGGCACCTCTGGTCTGGAGGCACCGGACTGTCCGGTGTACACCGGACAGTGTCCGGTGCGCCAGAGGACTCCAACTCGAACTCGCCACCTTCGGGAATTTCTCAGGCCGCTTCGCTATAATTCACCGGACTGTCTGGTGTACACCGGACAGTGTCCGGTGCTCCATGGAAACACGGCCTCCTCAACTCGCCAGCCTCGGGTTCGCGCAGCAGCCGCTCCGCTATAATTCACCGGACATGTCCGGTGTACACCGGACTGTCCGGTGTATCCACGGAGCAACGGCTATTTCGGCGCCAACGGCTACCTGCGGCGCATTTAATGCGTGCTCTGCGCGCGCAGATGGCAGGCGCGCCCATACTGGCGCACCGGACAATGAACAGTTGATGTCCGGTGTGCACCGGACATCCAGGCGGGCCCAGAAGTCAGAAGCTCCAACGGTCAGAATCCAACGGCATTGGTGACGTGGCGGGGGCACCGGACATGTCCGGTGTGCACCGGACTGTCCGGTGCGCCATCGACAGACAGCCTCCACCAACGGTCAAGTTTGGTGGTTGGGGCTATAAATACCCCAACCACCCCACCATTCATTGCATCCAAGTTTTCCAACTTCCAACCACTATACAAGAGCTAGCATTCATTGCAAAGCACACCAAAAGAGATCAAATCCTCTCCCAACTCCACACAAAGCCCTAGTGACTAGAGAGAGTGATTTGTTGTGTTCATTTGAGCTCTTGCGCTTGGATCGCTTCTTTTTCTTTGGCATTCTTTCTTGTGATCAAACACTCACTTGTAATTGAGGCAAGAGACACCAATCGTGTGGTGGTCCTTGCGGGAAGTTTGTTTCCCAAGTGATTTGAGAAAGAGAAGCTCACTCGGTCCGAGGGACCGTTTGAGAGAGGGAAGGGTTGAAAGAGACCCGGCCTTTGTGGCCTCCTCAACGGGGAGTAGGTTTGAGAAAACCGAACCTCGGTAAAACAAATCCGCGTGTCTCACTTCATTATTCGCTTGCGATTTGTTTTGCGCCCTCTCTCGCGGACTCTATTATATTTCTAACGCTAACCCGGCTTGTAGTTGTGATTATTTTTGAGATTTTCAGTTTCGCCCTATTCACCCCCCTCTAGGCGACTTTCAATTGGTATCAGAGCTAGGTGCTTCATTAGAGCCTAACCGCTCGAAGTGATGTCGGGAGATCACACCAAGAGGGAGATGGAGACCGGCGACAAGCCCACTACAAGCCAAGGGAGCACTTCATCGAAAGAGTCCCGCACCAAGAGAAGGGAGAAGAAGAAGAACTCCTCCAAGCGGAAGGAGAAAAGATCTTCCTCTTCTCACCACAAGGAGAAGAAGGAAAAATCTTCTTCTCACAAGCCGCATCGGAGTGGGGACAAGCACAAGAGGATGAGGAAGGTGGTCTACTACGAGACCGACACTTCATCAACATCCACCTCCGACTCCGATGCACCGTCCGTAACTTCTAAGCGCCAAGAGCGCAAGAAGTTTAGTAAGATCCCCTTACACTATCCCCGCACATCTAGACATACTCCATTACTTTCCATTCCATTAGGCAAACCGCCAACTTTTGATGGCGAAGATTATGCTAGGTGGAGTGATTTAATGAAATTTCATCTAACCTCACTCCACAAAAGTATATGGAATGTTGTTGAGTTTGGAGCACAGGTACCATCAATAGGGGATGAGGATTATGACACGGACGAAGTGGCCCAAATCGAGCACTTCAACTCCCAAGCCACAACCATTCTCCTCGCCTCTCTAAGCAAGGAGGAATACAACAAAGTACAAGGGTTGAAGAATGCAAAAGAGATTTGGGACCTACTCAAGACGGCGCACGAGGGTGATGAACTCACCAAGATCACCAAGCGGGAAACGATCGAGGGGGAGCTCGGTCGCTTCCGACTTCGCCAAGGGGAGGAGCCACAAGATATGTACAACCGGCTCAAGACCTTGGTAAACCAAGTGCGCAACCTCGGGAGCAAAAAGTGGGATGATCACGAAGTGGTTAAGGTTATTTTAAGAGCTCTTATTTTCCTTAACCCCACTCAAGTTCAATTAATTCGTGGTAATCCTAGATATCCACTAATGACCCCCGAGGAAGTTATCGGGAATTTTGTGAGTTTTGAATGCATGATTAAGGGCTCAAAGAAGATCAACGAGCTTGACGAACCTTCCACATCCGAGGCGCAACTGGTGGCCTTCAAGGCAACGGAGGAGAAGAAGGAGGAGTCTACACCAAGTAGACAACCAATTGACGCCTCCAAGCTCGACAATGAGGAGATGGCCTTAATCATCAAAAGCTTTTGGCAAATCCTCAAGCAACGGAAGGGGAAGGACTACAAACCCCGTTCCAAGAAGGTTTGCTACAAGTGTGGTAAGCCCGGTCACTTTATTGCTAAATGTCCATTGTCAAGTGACAGTGACAGGGACAACGACAAGAAGGGCAAGAGAAGAGAAAAGAAGAGGTACCACAAGAAGAAGGGCGGCGATGCCCACGTGTGCCGCGAGTGGAACTCCGACGAGAGCTCCACTGACTCCTCCTCCGACGACGAGGATGCCGCCAACATCGCCGTCACCAAGGGACTTCTCTTCCCCAACGTCGGCCACAAGTGTCTCATGGCCAAGGACGGCAAAAAGAAGGTAAAATCAAGGTCCTCCACTAAATATGAAACATCTAGTGATGAGAATGATGATAAAAATGAGGAGGATAACTTGCGCATTCTTTTTGCTAACCTCAACATGCAACAAAAAGAAAAATTAAATGAATTGATTAGTGCTATACATGAGAAGAATGATCTCTTGGATTCTCAAGAAGAATTCCTTATTAAAGAAAATAAGAAGCATGTTAAGGTCAAGAATGCTTATGCTCTAGAAATAGAAAAATGTGAGAAATTAACTAGTGAGCTAAGCACATGCCATGACACTATTGCCAACCTTAGAAATGAAAATGCTAGATTAATTGCTAAGGTTGATTCACATGTTTGCAATGTTTCAACTTCCAATTCTAAAGATGATAATATTGATTTACTTGCTAGAATTGATGAGTTGAATGTTTCTCTTGCTAGTCTTAGAGATGAAAAAGAAAAATTGCTTGCTAAGGCTAGAGATTTTGATGTTTGCATTTCTAACCTTAGAGATGAGAATGATATACTACATGCTAAGGTTATAGAATTTAAAACTTGCAAACCCTTTACATCTACTGAGCATATTTCCATTTGTACTAGATGTAGAGATATTAATGTTGATGCTATCCATGATCACCTAGCCTTAATTAAAAAACAAAATGATCACATAGCACAACTTAATGCTAAGATTAGTGAGCATGACTTAGAAAATGAAAAATTTAAATTTGCTAGAAGCATGCTCTATAATGGGAGACGCCCTGGCATTAAGGATGGCATTGGCTTCCAAAGAGGAGACAATGTCAAGCTTAATGCCCCTCCTAAGAACTTGTCTAACTTTGTTAAGGGCAAGGCTCCCATGCCTCAGGATAACGAGGGTTACATTTTGTACCCTGCCGGTTATCCCGAGAGCAAAATCAAGAAAATTCATTCTAGGAAGTCTCACTCTGGCCCTAACCATGCTTTTATGTATAAGGGTGAGACATCTAGTTCTAGGCAGCCAACCCGTGCTAAGTTGCCTAGAAAGAAAATTCCTAATGCATCAAATGATCATGCTATTTCATTCAAAACCTTTGATGCATCATATGTTTTAACTAACAAATCCGGCAAGGTAGTTGCTAAGATTGTTGGGGGCAAACACAAGGGCTCCAAGACTTGTGTTTGGGTACCCAAAGTTCTTGTTTCTAATGCCAAAGGACCCAAAACCGTTTGGGTACCTAAAGTCAAGAACTAAAATTGTTTTGTAGGTTTATGCATCCGGGGGCTCAAGTTGGATACTCGACAGCGGGTGCACAAACCACATGACAGGGGAGAAAAAGATGTTCTCCTCATATGAGAAAAAGCAAGATCCCCAACGAGCTATCACATTCGGGGATGGAAATCAAGGTTTGGTCAAAGGATTGGGTAAAATTGCTATATCACCTGACCATACTATTTCCAATGTTTTTCTTGTAGATTCTTTAGATTACAATTTGCTTTCCGTATCTCAATTATGTCAAATGGGCTACAACTGTCTATTTACTGATACAGGTGTTACTGTCTTTAGAAGAAGTGATGATTCAATAGCATTTAAGGGAGTGTTAGAGGGTCAGCTATACTTGGTAGATTTCGATAGAGCTGAACTCGACACTTGCTTAGTTGCTAATACTAACTTGGGTTGGCTCTGGCACCGCCGACTAGCCCATGTTGGAATGAAGAATCTTCACAAGCTTCTAAAGGGAGAACACATTTTAGGACTAACCAATGTTCATTTTGAGAAAGACAGGATTTGTAGCGCATGCCAAGCTGGGAAGCAAGTTGGCACTCATCATCCACACAAGAACATCATGACTAGTGACAGGCCACTGGAGCTCCTACACATGGACCTATTCGGCCCAATCGCTTACATAAGCATCGGCGGGAGTAAGTACTGTCTAGTTGTTGTGGATGATTACTCTCGCTTCACTTGGGTGTTCTTTTTGCAGGACAAATCACATACCCAAGAGACCTTAAAGGGATTCTTGAGACGGGCTCAAAACGAGTTCGGCTTAAGGATCAAGAAAATTAGAAGCGACAATGGGACGGAGTTCAAGAACTCTCAAATTGAAGGCTTCCTTGAGGAGGAGGGCATCAAGCATGAGTTCTCTTCTCCCTACACTCCACAACAAAATGGTGTAGTGGAGAGGAAGAATCGAACTCTATTGGACATGGCAAGAACCATGCTTGATGAGTACAAGACACCGGATCGGTTTTGGGCCGAAGCGGTCAACACCGCTTGCTACGCCATCAACCGGTTATATCTTCACCGAATCCTCAAGAAGACATCCTATGAACTCCTAACCGGTAAAAAGCCAAATATTTCATATTTTAGAGTTTTTGGTAGCAAATGTTTTATACTTGTTAAAAGAGGTAGAAAATCTAAATTTGCTCCTAAAACTGTAGAAGGCTTTTTACTAGGATATGACTCAAACACAAGGGCATATAGAGTCTTCAACAAGTCCTCGGGACTTGTTGAAGTTTCTTGTGACGTTGTGTTTGATGAGACTAACGGCTCTCAAGTAGAGCAAGTTGATCTTGATGAGATAGGTGAAGAACAGGCTCCATGCATAGCGCTAAGGAACATGTCCATTGGGGATGTGTGTCCTAAGGAATCCGAAGAGCCTCCACATACACAAGATCAACCATCCTCCTCCATGCAAGCATCTCCACCAACTCAAATTGAGGATGAGGCTCAAGATGTTGAACAAGAAGATCAAGAAGATGAGCCACCTCAAAATGACGGCAACGATCAAGGGGGAGATGCAAATGATGAAGACAAGGAGGATGAACAACCAAGGGCGCCACACCCAAGAGTCCACCAAGCAATACAACGAGATCACCCCGTCGACACCATCCTCGGCGACATTCATAAGGGGGTAACTACTCGATCTCGTTTTGCACATTTTTGTGAACATTACTATTTTGTTTCCTCTATTGAGCCACACAGGGTAGAGGAAGCACTTCAAGATGCGGATTGGGTGATGGCGATGCAAGAGGAGCTCAACAATTTCACAAGGAACGAGGTATGGCACTTAGTTCCACGTCCTAATCAAAATGTTGTAGGAACCAAGTGGGTCTTCCGCAACAAGCAAGACGAGCATGGTGTGGTGACAAGGAACAAAGCTCGACTCGTGGCCAAGGGATATTCACAAGTCGAAGGTTTGGATTTTGGTGAAACCTATGCACCCGTAGCTAGGCTTGAGTCAATTCGCATATTATTAGCCTATGCTACTTACCATGGCTTCAAGCTTTATCAAATGGACGTGAAGAGTGCCTTCCTCAATGGACCAATCAAGGAGGAGGTCTATGTTGAGCAACCTCCCGGCTTTGAAGATAGTGAGTACCCTAACCATGTTTATAGGCTCTCTAAGGCGCTTTATGGGCTCAAGCAAGCCCCAAGAGCATGGTATGAATGCCTTAGAGATTTCCTTATTGCAAATGGCTTCAAAGTCGGCAAAGCCGATCCTACTTTATTCACCAAAACACTTGATAATGATTTGTTTATATGCCAAATTTATGTTGATGATATTATATTTGGGTCTACTAACAAATCTACATGTGAAGAATTTAGTAGGATCATGACACAGAAATTTGAGATGTCTATGATGGGGGAGTTGAAATATTTCCTAGGATTTCAAGTCAAGCAACTCCAAGAGGGCACTTTCATTAGCCAAACGAAGTATACTCAAGACATTCTAAGCAAGTTTGGAATGAAGGATGCCAAGCCCATCAAGACTCCCATGGGAACAAATGGGCATCTCGACCTCGACACGGGAGGTAAGTCCGTGGATCAAAAGGTATATCGGTCGATGATTGGTTCACTGCTTTATTTATGTGCATCTCGACCGGATATTATGCTTTCTGTTTGCATGTGTGCAAGATTCCAAGCCGACCCTAAGGAATCACACCTTACGGCCGTAAAACGAATCTTGAGATATTTAGCTTATACTCCTAAGTTTGGGCTTTGGTACCCTCGGGGATCCACTTTTGATTTGATTGGTTATTCGGATGCCGATTGGGCGGGGTGTAAGATTAATAGAAAGAGCACATCGGGGACTTGCCAGTTCTTGGGAAGATCCTTGGTGTCATGGGCTTCAAAGAAGCAAAATTCGGTCGCTCTTTCTACCGCCAAAGCCGAGTATATTGCCGCAGGCCATTGTTGCGCGCAATTGCTTTGGATGAGGCAAACCCTGCGGGACTACGGTTACAAATTAACCAAAGTTCCTCTTCTATGTGATAATGAGAGTGCAATCCGCATGGCGGATAATCCCGTTGAGCATAGCCGCACTAAACACATAGCCATTCGGTATCATTTTCTTCGGGATCACCAACAAAAGGGAGATATCGAGATTTCATACATTAACACTAAAGATCAATTAGCCGATATCTTTACCAAGCCACTTGATGAACAATCTTTTACCAGACTTAGGCATGAGCTTAATATTCTTGATTCTAGGAATTTCTTTTGCTAATCTTGCACACATAGCTCATAAGAATACCTTTGATCATGTCTCTTTTATATGCTATGACTAATGTGTTTTCAAGTGTATTCCAAACCAAGTCATAGGTATATTGAAAGGGAATTGGAGTCTTCGGCGAAGACAAGGCTTCCACTCCACTCTACTACTCATCCTTCACCGTCGCTCCGCATCACTCTCCATCTTTGGTATAATCTTCACTCATTTATTTTATGACCAAAGGAGGAGAAAGTACCTCTAAGGGCCTATATTTCATTCTAAGTATCCGTTTTTGGCGATTCATGCCAAAGGGGGAGAAAGTATTGGCCCAAAGCAAAAGGACCGCACCACCACCCTAATTTTAAAATTTAATGGTTTTCAATTGGAAAATTTCAAATTGGTATCTCTTTGTGTTCTAAAGGGGGAGCAAGTAGTATTTTTCAAAATTGATGTCTTAAAACCCTCTTGAACACTAAGAGGAGACTTTAATTGAGGGGGAGTTTTGTTTAGTCAAAGGGAAAGCATTTTGAACAAAGGAAGAAAATTTCAAAACTTGAAAATGCCTTGCAAAATCTTATTCATTTACCTTTGACTATCTTGCAAAAGGACCTTGAAAAGAATTTACAAAAGAGTTTGCAAAAACAAAACTTTTGGTGCAAATGTGGTCCAATATGTCAAAAACTAAGAAAACAATCCATGCGCATCATGTAAGCATTTATATTGGCTCAATTTCAAGCAACCTTTGCACTTACATCATGCAAACTAGTTCAATTATACACTTCTATATTTGCTTTGGCTTGTGTTGGCATCAATCACCAAAAAGGGGGAGATTGAAAGGGAATTAGGCCTACACCTAGTCCCTAAATAATTTTGGTGGTTGAATTGCCCAACACAAATATTGGACTAACTAGTTTGCTCTAGTGTATAAGTTATATAGGTGCAAAAGGTTCACACTCAGCCAATAAAAAGATCAAGTTTTGGATTCAACAAAGGAGCAAAGAGGCAACCAAAGGCACCTCTGGTCTGGAGGCACCGGACTGTCCGGTGTACACCGGACAGTGTCCGGTGCGCCAGAGGACTCCAACTCGAACTCGCCACCTTCGGGAATTTCTCAGGCCGCTTCGCTATAATTCACCGGACTGTCCGGTGTACACCGGACAGTGTCCGGTGCTCCATGGAAACACGGCCTCCTCAACTCGCCAGCCTCGGGTTCGCGCAGCAGCCGCTCCGCTATAATTCACAGGACATGTCCGGTGTACACCGGACTGTCCGGTGTACACCGGACTGTCCGGTGTACACCGGACTGTCCGGTGTATCCACGGAGCAACGGCTATTTCGGCGCCAACGGCTACCTGCGGCGCATTTAATGCGTGCTCTGCGCGCGCAGATGGCAGGCGCGCCCATACTGGCGCACCGGACAATGAACAGTTGATGTCCGGTGTGCACCGGACATCCAGGCGGGCCCAGAAGTCAGAAGCTCCAACGGTCAGAATCCAACGGCATTGGTGACGTGGCGGGGGCACCGGACATGTCCGGTGTGCACCGGACTGTCCGGTGCGCCATCGACAGACAGCCTCCACCAACGGTCAAGTTTGGTGGTTGGGGCTATAAATACCCCAACCACCCCACCATTCATTGCATCCAAGTTTTCCAACTTCCAACCACTATACAAGAGCTAGCATTCATTGCAAAGCACACCAAAAGAGATCAAATCCTCTCCCAACTCCACACAAAGCCCTAGTGACTAGAGAGAGTGATTTGTTGTGTTCATTTGAGCTCTTGCGCTTGGATCGCTTCTTTTTCTTTGGCATTCTTTCTTGTGATCAAACACTCACTTGTAATTGAGGCAAGAGACACCAATCGTGTGGTGGTCCTTGCGGGAAGTTTGTTTCCCAAGTGATTTGAGAAAGAGAAGCTCACTCGGTCCGAGGGACCGTTTGAGAGAGGGAAGGGTTGAAAGAGACCCGGCCTTTGTGGCCTCCTCAACGGGGAGTAGGTTTGAGAAAACCGAACCTCGGTAAAACAAATCCGCGTGTCTCACTTCATTATTCGCTTGCGATTTGTTTTGCGCCCTCTCTCGCGGACTCTATTATATTTCTAACGCTAACCCGGCTTGTAGTTGTGATTATTTTTGAGATTTTCAGTTTCGCCCTATTCACCCCCCCCCCCCTCTAGGCGACTTTCACAATGTCCGTGAGCAAAAACATTGCCTAGTCTTAAATGAGTATGATTCTTTTGCTATGAAAGATGATGAGCTTGTTAGAGACATGTATTCTCGTTTGAATCTAATAATCAATGAGCTCAACTCTATTGGCATTAATAAGCTAGGCGATGCGGACATTGTGAGGAAGATTATCTCCCTGCTACCACAACAAAGATATGGGAGCATCATCACCATCCTTCACAACATGGAGGACTTGAGCAACATGACCCCGACCATTGTGATTGGGAAAATCGCGGCCTTTGAGATGTCGCGAAAAATGAGTCGGGGAGAGGAGCCAACTTCCTCAAGACCATATGCTTTTGCATGTGATGAAAGGAAGGGCAAAAAGAAGGCTCCCACTCCAAGTTCCTCAAGCGAAGAAGAGGAAGAAGAAGAAGAAAGTGATGATGATGAAGATAATCAACCATGCACATCATCCTCCGAGGACGAAGAAACAATCCGACGCGTCGGAAAGATAATGAGGATGATCTGCAAGATTAATCTAATGGGTGTGCCCCTGCAGGTCGAGGATCTTCTCTTTAACATTGACAGGAAAAAGCAAAGGAAGAGAGGATGCTTCGCATGTGGGGAGAAGGGCCACTTCAGGGACAACTGTCCAAATATGGCGAAACCCAAAAAGGAGAGGAGCAAAGGCAAGGCGCTAACAAGTGTTAGAACTTGGGATGATTCTTCAAGTGAAGATAAACCTCCAAGGACGCGCAGCCACCGATCCTCATCACGCTCATCACGGTCATCACACAAATGCCTTATGGCAAGAGGTAACAAAAGCATTCCATCCTCTAGTGATGAAAGTAGTAGTGATGATGAAGGTGAGGGAAAGCCCTCTGTAGATGAGCTTGCGGAAGCCGTAGAATTTTTCCAGGATGTTTGCACTAAGCAAAAAGCTCAACTTAAAACTTTGAAAAATAAGTTGGTTAGCTCTCAAAATGATTACAAAGGTTTGCTTGAAAAATTTGAAACTTTTGCAAACTTAAATAGTGAGCTATCAACTAAAATTGAGCTATTAGAATCTAGTGCTCCATCCACTGCTACCGATGATAGCCTTATTAAAAAGAATGAAAAACTTAAGGCTAAGTTAGCTAGCTCCCAAGAAGCTATTGAAAATTTGCTAGAGAAAATGGAAATTCTTAGCATACACAACAATGAGCTTACTACTAAGCTAGAAAACATTGGTAGCACCCCAGCAACATCTTTAGTTGAAATACCTGAAATAATTAAGAAAGATGCTTCTACTTCCTGCTTTGATTTAATTGATGATTCTAACCCCTGCAACCAAGTCGTTGTTGAGAATATTGTTGTAGAGACATGTACGGATGAGGTTGCAAAGGAAAATGAACAATTAAAGCAACAAGTGGCTCGCCTTGGCAAGGCTTTGTATGACAAGAAAGGCAAAGCCAAACAAATCCAACCTCCATAGGATAACACCACTGCGGGAGTGAACAAGCCTATGGAGGGAGAAACTGTGATTTGTAGGCTATGCCACAAGGAAGGCCACAAGTCTTTCCAATGCAAGGCGATGACCGGGGATAAACAAAGGCAAAAGCTCAAGCAAAAGTCATCAAGCAAAATCTTCAACACCTACATCAAAAAGGTGGATAAAAAGACTGCTACACCATACTTAATCAAAAAGAAGAAGAATGGGAAGGTGATAGCAATCAAGGCCAACAAGCAAGCCAACAAAGGAAAGGGGGCCAAACGCATCTGGGTGCCAAAAGAAATAATTTCAACCATGAAAAGCACCAAGAAGGTTTGGATCCCGAAAGGGAAGTGAGTGGACCGAAGGTCGTCGGGAAATTTGGAGACTTGGCAAAATTGGGATGTATATCATGGGATACATCATATTGGATCAAGTTTATTGCCAAGCGGGTTAGTGAAAATTTCGGACCCAAATTTCCCACCCATGACTAATGTAACTAGTTTTATTGTATTCTTCGTTTTTAGATATGCGTATCTATTTACCTTTTATCTAGTTTACCTTTCTTGCCTAGTATTACATTTGTTATGTACTTTTGTTTAAAATCATGCATACTAGGTAAATCATATGGTAGGATTGCTTGTCTTTAATTCATATACTTAAGCAAACCTACATGGATTAAAATGTTTATTTAAGCACGGCACATAGCTTTTATATCACTCCATAGTAAATGATGCATCAATTGAAAATTTTGATCTCTACAAGTTGTATCATTTAACTTATATGTGCCAAAGTTAGGATTGTAGATAATTTGCCCCTCTTGATATCAAATCAAAGTGCATGTCTCCTACAAGTATTCAAAACTTGTATGCACACCTTTAGGGGGAGATTACTCTATAATCTAACACTTTGAGACTAACACCTTTTCAAGTCTATTTTATGTGATAGTCTCATTGTAAGGAAAATAAGGTCCCCGAAGAAAGACAACAATCTTCCACTGCAAAATCTCCAAGAACTCTCATGTCTCTCAAGCTCACCATTGACTTTCAATTGGTATCTTTTGAGACTACTTTCAGTATCATTTACATGTCTTCTCCAAAATTTGATTAGACTATATTTCATATCACATACTTCCATGTTGCTAAAAATGCATAAGCGGTTAACTCATATTCTGTTACCTATGCATAAGGGAAGTTAGTCTTTTCAAATCATGTCTTGCACCTCTAATTTTCACATGCTTTTTCCTAAGTAGAGGATCTCTGTCAGGGGGAGTATTTCTTCATCTCTAAAAAGGAGGAGAAACTTCCTTCTAAAGAGAACACTCATTTAGGGGGAGTTCCTTTCAACTGGTATCATTTATATGGTTTAATTTAATATCCTTCTATGTGATATCATTTGATCCAATTCTTGTTGAGGGCAAGCTTTTATTTACTTCCTACATGCTTTTAATGTCTTCCTTTTCGGTGGTTGATGCCAAAGGGGGAGAAGTTTAGGGACCAAAGCAATGAAAACTATATCAAACACCCAACACCACCAATTTAAAATTTTATATCTACAAATGATTTTTCCAGTGGTTTTGGTTATTTGGTCCAAAAATAAATGTAGACTAACTTTTCGGAAGTAAGTGAATTATGGAGTTAGGGGGAGGCTTAAGTCCATAATATCACATTGTGGGGACAATCATGCATCTTAGCAAGTAGATTGCATTTTTTAATTCAAATATTTGTATTATTTGCTTGCTTTGGTTGTGTTGTCATCAATCACCAAAAAGGGGGAGATTGTAAGGAAAATGGACCCCGGGCCATTTGGCTAATTGAGTTTTGGTGTTTGATGATTAACACAACTTGTGGACTAATATGTTTGCTAGTGTTTATAATTATAGTTCACAGGATGCGAAGAGAATTGGACCAAGGCAATGAGGACGCAACACCTCAAAAGAAGACATAAAAAGATGCATAGGAGTCCAATACTCAAGAACAAAAGAAGCTCGAAGAAATCAGCAAAGGAATCCAAGAAATGGGCTGTCAGCCAGCGCCTGGTGGCGCACCGGACATTGCTGTCCGGTGTGCACCGGACAGTCCGGTGAGGCACCGGACAGTCTGCGCAGAGAGGCCACGGACAGGCGCTCTCTGGCTGTAGCACCGGACTGTCCGGTGTGCCAACAGGCAGACGGCAACGGTCGGATCCAACGGTCGACTGTTACAGGCGCCAACGGTCGGCTGACGTGGCGTGCACCGGACAATGCACAGTAGATGTCCGGTGGTGCACCGGACTGTCCGGTGCACCCGACGACAGAAAGCTGCTGCTTTCTGTCCAACGGCTAGTTTGGGGTGTGGAGGCTATAAATACCACCCCAACCGGCCATTCTCAAGTGTGAGAGCCCAAGCAACATACCAAGACACATAGTGCATATTTCCAAGAGCTCAAACACCCAAGTGCTTAATAGAATCACTCGGTGATTAGCGTAGGTGCTTTGCGAAGTGCTTAGGTTAGTTAGACCGCTTTAGCGCTTGCTCTAGGTGAACCCTAGTTTGTTGAGTGAGTTTAGATATACCTCACAACCCCTCGGCTCTTGCGTGAGTCATTGTAATTGTACCGAGTGGGGCGAGAGTCTTGCGAGACCGTGACAACCGCGTTTGTGTCACGGCCGCCACCGTGTACCGGAGGGAACGAGGCCCACAGCGTTTCGGCCGGAAGCTCGATAGTGGAGACGGCGGGGAGCGTCCGAGAGGAGCCGGAAGCGGAGCACCACTTGCGCGTGGAGAAGGCCCGTGGCTCTCTACGGAGTTACTCGACCGTGGTGCTTGGCCCTCGCGTGGGCTTCCCTTTACGTAGGGGCACCAACGAGGATTAGTCGGGACCTTGCGTGGTTCCGGATACCTCGGTAAAAATACCAGCGTCATCCACGAGAGTTTGCTTCTCTACTTAGCTCTTTACATTCCGCATTAATATTAAGCATTTAAGTTTCAATCTTGTAGTCATACTTATTTAGTGTAGATTGAAACTTAGCCTTTGCGGTAGAGATAGCAACACTTAGACAAAACCTAGGTTGCACATTCTAGTTTTGATTACTTGCATAGGTTTTGCTCTAGGGTTTTAATTGTGGCCTAGTTTAGTAAAAGTTTTAGAAGTCCTAATTCACCCCCCCCCTCTTAGGCGTCACCCGTTTCCTACAATTGGTTTCGCAATCTTTGAAAACCCTTCAATTAATCGCCGATAATATCCGGCCATTCTAATGAAGCTCTTGATTCCTCGAGCATCTGTTGGCGCTTTCCAGTTCAGAATGTCTGCCACTTTCTTCGGATCCAGAGTTAATCCTTCTTTGTTTATTATGTGACGCAAGAACAGGACTTCACTGATCCAGAACTCACACTTGCTCAACTTTGCATACAGCTGGTGCTCTCGCAATCTCTGCAATACCATCCTCAAATGATCTGCATGCTCTTCTTCGCTTTGAGAATATATCAAAATGTCATCAATAAATACCACCACAAACTTATCAAGATAATCCATGAATACACTGTTCATCAGATTCATGAAGAAGGCCGGTGCATTGGTTAGACCGAAAGACATCACAGTGAACTCATACAACCCATACTTGGTAATGAATGTCGTCTTCGGAATGTCTGAAGGTCGAATCCTGAGCTGATGATAACCTGACCTCAGATCTATCTTGGAGAACACGCTGGCTCCTCTCAACTGGTCGAACAGATCTTCTATTCTAGGCAAGGGGTACTTGTTCTTGATTGTGACCTCATTCAGAGCTCGATAATCGATACACATCCTTTTGGTGCCATCTTTCTTCTCCACAAACAGGACAGGGGCGGCCCAAGGCGAGGTGCTTGGCCGAATGTAACCTTTCTCTGATAGCTCATCAATCTGCTTCTTAAGTTCAACCAACTCTGGTCCGGATATTCTGTAAGCTCTCTTAAAGATAGGGGCGGTTCCAGGAAGAAGCTCTATAGCGAATTCAACTTTCCGCTCTGGTGGCATACCCGGTAAGTCCTTTGGAAACACGTCTGGGAACTCGGACACAACCTTGATACTCTCAATTGGGTCTGCTTCACTGCTATCAACAGCCATCTGATAACAACTTTCTTTCTTTGGCTCAGGCGAAACTAACTCGGTCACCACTTCCTCTCTTAGTGGGGACACCAACTTGATTGTCCTCTTATCACAACTGATAACTGCCTGATACTTGTCTAGCCAATTCATCCCTAGGATGACATCTATTCCCTGAGTACCCATTACTATGAGATTAGCGGGAAACGCTATCCCCCTTATTTCCACACTTACATTCAAACAAATGCTATCGGCTCGAATTCTACCACCGGCTGAGTCAATTTGAATGGGGGTTGACATGGTAGTTATTGGAAGACTATGTGCTTTTACCCATGATGCAGTAATGAATGAATGCGTTTCTCTAGTATCAAATAACACTTCTGCAATATGGGAGTTGACTGGAAACATACCTACTATCATGCCGGGGGTCTTCTAAACTGCTTCAGCCTCCAAGTGGTTCAGTCTCCCATGATTATAGCGCGGCTGAGAGCGGTTGCCTGCTCCAGGCTGAGACACATTCTGCTTTGCTAGGGCATTGGGGCCTGACTGCTGCTGGGCTGCCTTCTTCGGACATTGCATCACCTAGTGGCCTTGCTCTCCATAGTGGAAACATGCTCTATTTCCAACCTGAGCTGGTGCTGCTTGATTATTCGGTTGGTTTGCTGGGGGCAGGAAGACGAGGTGCCTGCTGATTCTGCCTCTGGAACTGACCTCCTCCTGACTGATTGTTCTGATGATTCTGATACTGGTGCTGAGGATACTGCCTTTGGAACTGCTGCTGCTGAGGTGGACGCTGGTTCTGCCTGAACTGCTGAGGTTGATTGCTTGAGAAACGAGGACGATTGCTGCTTCCCGGCTGGGGTCCACTGATCTTGCGCTTGCGATCCTCCATCTCCTTACGCTTCCTCTCTGTCATGATTGCTCTGTCAATCAGGTGCTAGAATGTCAGGAAGGTATGATTCATCAGCTGATACTGTAGAGGGTCAACCAAGCCTCTCAGGAAATGGTACTGTCGCTTGGAGTCGGTGTTGACATCTTCAGGAGCATAGCGAGACAACTGCAGAAACCTGTCCCGGTACTCACTGACAGACAATGACCCTTGCTTGAGGGCCATAAACTCCTCCTTCTTCACTGTCATCAGACCTGCAGGAACATGGTACTGACGAAAGCTACCTCTGAATTCTTCCCAGGTGATGGTGTCGGGGTTGGCATGGGTGGCGAGATAAAACTCCCACCAGGACTGAGCTGCTCCTCTCAACAGACGAGGACCATACAGGACTTTCTCCCTGTCATCGCACTGAGCGGTATGCAACTCCCGCTCCACAGTGTGCAGCTAGTCTTCAACATCCATGGGGTCAGAAGAATGAGCAAACGTTGGGGGATGACCTCTCATGAATTCAACACGTTTGTCCCTAGGCATCTGAGGCATCCGAGGCTGAAGTGGTGCCTGCTGCTGCTGCTACTGCTGAATAGCGGCCAGAGTCTGACCAATAGCTTGAACTGCCTGAGTCTGCATCAGAAACATCTGCTCGATGGACATCGGGGCGGGGGCGGCGGCTGCTGTTGCTGGGGTACCTCATCCTACTGAGCGGCTTGCTCCTGCTAATCACGCCTTTCTCCTCTACGCCTATTTTCTAACATCTGCAGAATGCAACCACACATCAGAACTGATCTTGCAAATCTTGCAGCATAAGAAAAGAGTATAGAATTCTCCACAACACTGAACAGATGAGCATCTTCACTAATCTCAAACACAGACCAACACAACTTCTCAGATAAAGAGGAAAGTGGAATAAAAGGCTTCCCAACTAAATAACTAACTTCATTAACATATAACAGGTAAACCAAAATGCAGGGGATACCCACATCCTGGTGATAGTCATTACAAAGATCCAAATCAAACATAGTTCATCATGACAAACATAAATGCACAGGATATAGCAAACTACCCTGTCTAACTAAGACTAACTAAGAGCGAGACTAATGCTAAGATTGAGACTGAGACAAAGACTAAAACTTCTATATTAAGCATTCTATTACACGACTCAACACTGATGATCTATGGTTCTAAATCTATCTTGGTCTTGCAGTCGGGATTGCCATAAGACTGGTGTCCACGCCGAGGTGAGCGGTATGGGTGCTGAGTCCCGAAAGGAGCGGGGGAGCCATCATCTAGGTGACGACGCTCCGCGCGCTTAGCCCGCAGCTGGGCAATCTCAACACGAGCCCTACTCAACTCGTCTAATGCATGGTCCAGCTCCGTGTTTAGCACGGCGGCTAGGTTGACTGTGCTGCTCAACCTAGGATTGTCCTCACCAACAGGTGAGACAATCACGTCTCCTGTGCTGCCAGATGGACGGCGGGGGTAATACTTTAGGTTGAGACCATCAGCTACCCCACCGAGCACTGAATAGTAGTGCGAAAGCGCACGCCATGCGACATCTTGCATGGCCACCTCAGCTGAGTCCCGCTCAGAGATGGAATAGTGCTCTGAGAAGACCTCCGCACCCCGGAGACTGTTCTCCAGACGACGCACCAAGCAGGTCGCCTCCCAGCGGTCCGAGTAGACCCCGTGACTATGCTGGTAGACCACACAGCGATACTCGATAGACCAAGTACGCCGGTCAAGTGCCCGACGTAGCAGCGTGTCGAGCGCATCGTGGAAGTGACACCCGCGAGTAGCGTCGCGAGTGATGGGTCGAGCAACCCATCCTTCCAACTCCTGATCGGTGGAAAGGTCGGTGTCATGGCTCGAGCTGCTATCGCCACCTCCGTTGTCTGGGTCTCCTCTAGCAGCTAATCTAGGGGCTGGGCGCTCAGTGGTGGTGCAGGGGGCGCCTCTAGGAGAAGCACGGGGGAGCAGCTCCTCGCAGACTCTATCTCCTGCTGGAGCGAGAAAGAAGAGCCTTGCTGCTCCTGTCGTTGATGCTCCTACTCCTCATGCAGGCGATGGTGTAGCCTCTCCAAGTGGCTGGACTGACCGGCCACGGGACGACGAAGCGGACGCTCCGCGAGACGGGAAGGTAAGAAGGGGATGACAGACTTCCGTGCGGTGTGTCTAAGACGAGCCATCTACAAAAGACACTGCAAGCATAAGAGTGAGAACAGAACTAGTATGACCAGCAAGTAATGAACCATAAATAAATGAAGGATTATAATAAAACACAATTTTTAGCAAGGTATAATATATAGTAGAACATAGTTTTGATCGATATGACCAACTTTTGAAGGGATACCAAAGTCAAGGCAGGGACAGAGGTCTATAATCCTTAGAACGACCATTCTACTCTAGGTTAGCGGTCCTACAGTCAGCACGGCTTTGATACCACCTATGTCACACCCGGTTTTAGAAGGCAAACCGAATGTGAACCATGTACGTGCCAAGATCAGCAATTCACGTACACAGCAGTTACATAATATGGACATCATCACACAGTGCTCAAATAGTATTAAAAAGGGAAATAATAGTCGATTACATCATGATGTCCAAGACATCCACATAGTCTTTACAATAAATCAAAGTGCGAAAACGAAACGTAGATAAATGCGGCCTTCACAGGCAGCCGACTGGGGGTTGCCGCTAACCCACACCTAGAACTCGTCGTAGTCTTGGAACTCCTGGAAGTCTCCTTCCACGGCTTCATCTTCTCCTGAGCAGTGGTTGCAATGCGGACAACCTGGGGTAGGGGGGTTGGTGTGTAGAGCAAGGGTGAGTACACATCAACATACTTAGCAAGTGTCTTGTTTGGCTGTAGTGGACTAGCTTTATGTGGGGGTAAGTCAAGCAGTTGCTTTTAGTTGGTCAGATTATTATTACTAGTAGAGAAAGCCAAGTTTTAGGATTAACCCACGTTATTAAGCCAAACGTACTCTTTCCAAATGGAAAGAATACCACTTACCATTACCAGAGTCAAAACCAAGAACCATCAATCTCATTGCCACCTGCACATCCGAACATCTCTGATCAAGTACCACTAATCACTGGAGCTCCCTTGGCCACTCAAAACCGTGAGCACGGCTGATATATCAGTTTTCAAACACTCTGCAGAGGTTGTGCACTTTACCCACAAGCCGTGATTTCCCTTTCTGCCCGGAGATCATGACTCTCCATTGATCACTACCAAGGTGACCCAGTAGGGTATCACTACGTAGCCTTTACAAAGATTCCCCGGGGCTATAGCCGCCCGTTAGGTTTCCTAAATGTACCGCACTCCTCCCCAAGGGACAAATCAACCTTGGCAGAGCGAGCCGCATACACCGAGCCCCATTGATGGCACAACGGCTAAGCGAACTACACCCTGGTTCCTCTAATTACTCAGCTAAGGGCGTCCCACTCCACACTCATGGTTGCACTATTTTCCCAGGCGGTCATCCAACGAACAGGTCCTTACGGAGAGGCACTCGAGAATCCGCGTGAGCCCCCTTGAAGCTCACAAGTATAACATCATAATAAAAGAGGGAAAAACAGCGTATCATTGATAATTCTCATCATGTTCATTGATCAGAGTTGAGCAATAGCGTAAGACTAAGCAATAATGATCCAACCCAAATAGGTAAACAAGGACATGGATAACAAAAGCTAGTCAATCCTTAGGTATAAATGTGTAATGCGGGAGGTGAATTAAAGTATGTATAGGACAGAGATAGGTCAATGGACACTTGCCTCCACCAACAGACTGCTGCTCAGGGGCTTCTCCTGCGAGTTCTTCGGGCTCCTCAACCAGATCGTTCTCTATGCGAGCGCAAACATACATACAACCACACATTTAATACAAACGAACAGTACACCATACAATAGAATGCAGTAAATAAACAGACATTCCATGCGGGCTCGCAATTAAGGCTAAGAGAGAAAGAGAAAAAAGACAGTCGAGAAACGATCACGTTACATGATTATAAATTAAACTACTCGCTTAATGGAAGGGAATTAATTTGGATACTACGTTTTAGCATAAAGTAAAGTCAAGTTCCACATTTAATTATTATAAACAATTGAAGATGACTGAAAGGGAGTGGTCGCACATCGAGACATACGACATTTAGGTTGAATTAAGAAGTAAACGACTCGCCGCGCGACAGAGCGCACAACGAGACACTTGCACTAATTATAAAGAGACGTTAAGCATCGCGCGACGAAGCGCACGATGACATACGCCAACAAAGCTGAGTTTAAAGTGGAACGTCGCGCGTCTGGACGTGCGACATCGCACCTTAAACAACCTGAAATTAAAATAGATCGTCCCACGACGAAGCGCGCGACACAACACTTTAATGAATATAAACTAAAAGAATCGTCGCGCGACGAAGCGCGCGATGCAGCACATTAATAAACACAAATTTAAATTGAATCATCGCGCGACGAAGCGCGCGACGCAACACATTGATAAATACGAACTTGAATTGAATCGTCGCGCGACGAAGCACGCGACGCAACGCACTCATTAAACTAAGTTTGAAACTAACTAATCCGAGGGTCGGACGCCGCGCAACGGGGCTAGAACGGCCGCGCGCAGGGGCCGGAGCCGCGTCGCCGGGGGCTGAGGCCGCGCGCCGCGCCCGCGCCAGGGCCGCGCCCGCACCTAGCCGTGCCCGCGTCGGGGCCATGCCTGCGCCGAGCCGCGCCGGGGAAGGGGCCGCACCGGGGGGGCCGGGGAGCAGGGGCGGGCCGAGCGCCGCCAGAGAGGGGAGGTGCGGGGCTGCGCCGGACGGGGAGGGAAGGGGAGGGGCCGAGCGCCGCCGAGGAGGGGAGGGGAGGGGCGGGGCAGGGTGCCACGCCGCCGCGCAGGGACGCGCGCGCAGGGGAGAGAAGAGGGGGCGTGCGCAGGGGGAGAGAGGAGGGAGAGGGAGAGAGGGAGAGAGAGAGGAGAAGGGAGGGGAGGGGAGGGGAGCTCACCTTGGGATCCAAATTCCGGTGATCGCCGTCTCCAAGCCTGTAACACCCAAATGTGCACATCATATGATAAGAGGTTATTCCCTTGAATATTTTGTCTCTATTTAGTGGAGCATGTGAACACCACATTTAAAAACAAGTAATTAATAAAAGACATACCACAAAATTTTGCATCATGCTGGTTTTTCACTCTTGTGTGCACTTTGTGACAATATAAATAAATATAATAATGTGAAAAGAGATATACTAAAGGCCAAAGTGGAACTTAAGATGTAAAGAGAAATTCTAGAAATTGGAAAGGAGGAGAAATAAAATATTTTGTGGATAAAAATAAATATATAAAAACAAATACTAATCCTACACTGGATAAATGAAGTTGAACATTTGGCCAATGGTGAAATTCATAACAAGATCCATATTCAAATTTGAAATTTGAAAAATAAAAAGAGTAAAACAAAACAGAAAAGAAAAAGAGAAATAAAAAAAGAAAACCACGCGCAGGCCTAATCCTTGAACCGGCCCACCTTACCTGTTCCCGGCCCAACTCTATCCCGCGCCCTTCATTCTTCCAATGACATGGTGGCCCACTTCGCAGCCAACTGAAGTCACGCGCCGTGCTTCCCAATCGACTTACAGGCGGGCCCTTGGTGTCGGTCACCGCGCGCGTCCTCCACCCACTGGCGGGCGGGCCCGAGCAGTCAGGCCTTTCCCCTCCGCGGACTTCGCGTGCGGGCACAACAGAGCATGCCGTGGCCGCTTTTGCCGCAGCGGAGATCGCGGAATCCCGAGTCCGTGGCTTTGACCAGGGTTATAAGTGCTACGCGTCGCCCTCCCCTGATCTATCCTATCACCAGACCACCCCGTGCGACAAATTCATGCGTGAAGCGCCCCGCCATTGGCGACCGGAGACAACTAACATCGCAATCGTGCCTTCCTCTACGATTTCTTGACGGTAATCCCCTTCCCTCGCTTGCGGAACCCTCTTTGATTGATAGAAGTCCACACAACGCCGTAGTCAAAACCGTAGAGCCTTATAATTGCTTGCCGGAGTATCTATCTCCGCCGTGAACTTAGCTGTGCCGTGGGCAAGGTGTCTGTGCTGTGTCGCGGCTGGAATTGAGGGGCGACATGGGTTCGGGCCGTTGCGAATCTCACGAGGGTCGAGTGAATTCGGGATTGGGGACTTGGGTCGGCCGGAATCGCCGCGCGCGGGTGTGGCGCCGCCGTGCTCCTGTTCCGCACCGCCGCTTGGCCGTCTGGAGGTAGAAGGAGCACATGGGCCGTAGGATGCAAAAGGAACGGTGTAGATTAGATCAATGCGTACCCCTTCGTTGAGACGGATCCCTGCCGTTAGATCATAAACGGACGGGCGCGTAGTGATCCTAGCATTTAAAATCTCCGCCGTCGATCCCCAATCGGATGGCTCTGCGGCGCTCGGGGTTTGATCCACGCAGATCTAATCCATACCGCCAGCGCGAAATCTGACGGCCAGAAACCGTCCATACCCCTTCGCCGTGGACGTTTTGCTAAAGAGCCCCTCTACTTTACTGAAATCAACCCGCCGTCCACCTTGGGGTTATTCTGAGTCTCGGGCAAACTTGCGAGCTAGCCCCTGCGCTTTACAGATTTTGACGCCCAGTCCAGAGACTTAGAAAATCAGAGAAATAAATACAAAAATTGATTTTTAATATATAAATAAGTGCTAGAATTTGTATAAATCATAGAAAATTCATTTGAACTCCAAATTGGTCCATTCCAGTTCCTAAATTTTTGTAATAATATTGTCTACCCATTAGTGTCTCTGTTCTGACATGACAAACACATTAAAATTATTCTTTCACTTAATCATGTATTAAATGCATAAAACCTTAGAAAATCCATAACTTAAAATATATAACTCCAAATTTGATGATTCCAGTTCCTGTGATCTTATTTTAATGTCTAGTTTATTACTGTATATTCTATTTGCATGTTTGATGTGATGTTAATTTATGCTATGCCATGTATGTATTGTATTGATGCGAGTAGACGAGCAACCCACTGTGGAACCTGAGCTTCAACAAGTTGAAGTAGCTGAGCAGGAGCTCGTGGAAGGCAAGTTGTGCCCTTGATCACTTCTTTTACCCATTCATGTTCTTATTATTCATAATGATCTGCATAGGATAATTTTGTTGGGACCCAATAGGATACCCTAGATTTGGCTATCTTTATACCTTGCTTCACCACTGGTTTTACTACTAAAGTTTTGGGTAGTACATGCTATTGCTTTATGTGGATTTGGGTATAGAGATATTCATCACTCATTGTTATATTATTTATTGTTATCTGTTTTATTCTTCCTTGTTCATGTTAAGATCATTATGTTAATGGGAACATGGAGAACCACCCGGGAAAACAGTGCTACCACAAGGGTTTAATGGGACGCCCTTGGCTGATTAACTAGGAAAGCTAGTGGAGGGCTACCTTACCCGAAAGGGGCAAGGGCAGTAGGGGAGTGGTCAGTGTAGGGAGGTCCCTGGTTGATTTTGCTGCGATGGCGGTCAGCCAGGAACCCTGCACTGGAGCTTCCTATAAACTGTAGCGGGTAGTCTGAAGCTAGTGGAACTTTGTAAAGGCCTCGTAGTGGTACCCTGCCTCGCTTCCTAGGTAGAGGTGTATGGAGTCTGATCAACTCCGTGGCAAATGGGTAACACGACTTGTGGGTAAAGATGCGCAACCTCTGCAGAGTGTAAAACTGGTATACTAGCCGTGCTCACGGTCATGAGCGACTCGGACACT
Organism: Zea luxurians; assembly: GCA_029449295.1. Lineage (NCBI taxonomy): Eukaryota > Viridiplantae > Streptophyta > Magnoliopsida > Poales > Poaceae > Zea > Zea luxurians. Next base: position 33,852,301 of record JAOPSE010000002.1, on the reverse strand, counting down.
CACATGATTAAATTATGGAACTTAAACTTAACCTGTCATTTCATTGCATTTGGGATTATTTTATTATTACTTTTACTTATTATTACTATGGTTTGGTATTTACTTACACTTAGTAACTGCTAATAAAATTTTGACCAACTTATAAAAGCAATGCTCAGCTTCAGCCTTTATTTCATTGATCAGCCTTACACTTCATGAACTCCCACCTTTGGTGAGTTCATGTCACATTATTCCCCACGACTTGTTGAGCTATGAACGTATGTGAGCTCACTCTTGCTGTCTCACACCCCCCCCCACAGGAGAAGAGCAGGTGGTTCAGGAGGAGCCGCCTAACACTGAGGAGTTCGATCTGATCTAGGTGGCGTTTCTCAGTTGACATTGGCGCCGATGATCCTTAATTCGTTTTATATTTATCTTTATTTTGTAATAAGTCTTCCGCTATGTAATAAATACTCTGATGTTTATGACATTTATCTCTATACACTCTGTTATTATATATGTTGTCTTCTTGGCGCATGTATGAGTTGCACCCGGCTTTGTTCCTTAAAACCGGGTGTTACAGAAGTGGTATCGGAGCAAATGTTGACTGTAGGACGAAACCTAGATAGAAATGGACAAAACCCTTACCTACTTATCTTATTCTGAATCATCCTACACTTATCTTGCTCTGATTCATTCCATACTTACCTTATCTTGATCCTGTCTCACCTTCTACTGTTCTACTCTGATCATTCTTACCTTTTCTACTCTGAGACAAGATGGATTTCAAACTTTGGAATCCCTACCCCTATGACATTTTTAAGAGATAGGAGACCTAAGACAAAATTAAAACTATTTTCTCTATTTAAAAATGTTGTTTGATTGTGCTGATGCTAAATGCCTGATTTGCTTCTTTGAATGATTGAAACATTATTATAGATGGACATCTTAGCATGTACCAACATAAGGTATTGAATTAGCTATAGTAGGTGAAATATTAATCTGCTTAGCTAATAAATCCCCCAAAGTAACATGATTGTAATTACTGCCTTGTCTACTGCTCTTTCTTACCATATGTATCTAACTCAGATGGTCAATACCAGGAGGGGTGGTGGAATTGATTTGCCTCCTAACCGACACACTCGGAGAATATACAGACAACCTCAGCCACAGCCAGCAGAGATGAATCCTCCTAATCCTCCACCAGGCGGAGTTGACCCACTGGTTGCTGCTCAGATGGCGGTGATGCAGCAAATGGCAGACACTATGGCTGATATGCGTGCCCAGATGCAGCAAGAACGCCAAGAGATGCGTCAGGAAAGAGAAGATATACGCCAGGAGTTGCGCCAGGAGCGGGATGAGATACGCCAGGAAAGGAGGGCGCAACAACAGCAGCTGCAACAACAACTTCAACAACAGCAACAACAGCAACAAGTGTCATTGCCTCCACCACCACCACCAGTTCCACCTCGTGATAAGCACCGGGAGTTTATGAGTCACAAGCCACCAACCTTCGCCAGCTCGCCAGATCCACTTGATGCAGATGATTGGCTGAAAGCAATTGAGAAGATGCTGAATATTGCACAATGCACTGACCGGGAGAAGGTTTTATATGCTTCTGGACGTCTGATTGGTCCTGCTGCTGACTGGTGGGATTCTTATACTGCTGCCCACGATGCTGCTGATACTATTACCTGGGCAGAGTTCAGTACACAATTCAGGAACTACCATATTCCAGCTGGGATGATAAAGATCAAGAAGAAGGAGTTTCTGTCCTTGAAGCAAGGTAACATGTCGGTCAGCGAGTACAGAGACAAATTTATTCAGCTGTCGAGATATGCTCCAGAGGAAGTTGCTGAGGATGAGAGGAAGCAGGAGCACTTTATTGAAGGACTTAATGGACCGCTGCAGTATGCTCTAGTGGCACACACCTTTCCATCCTTTCAGAGACTATTGGATAAGGCTCTTGCTATTGAACACAAGCGTGTTCAACTGGGTGATTTGAAGAGGAAGGCTATCTCACAAGGACAGGGTAGCAGCAGTGTTCGTCCTCGCTACAGTTCACCACAGGGTACACCGACCCGACCAGGAGGACCACGCCCAGTTCAGCAATCACCACTGAGGACTCCACCTCCTCGACAGGCTACTCCCACGGGCACCCCGACGAAGTTTGCAGGACAGAGTCCGGGCACTCAATGTTTCAAGTGTGGGAAGATTGGTCATTATGCAAATGTCTGCCCACAGAGGATTGCTGCTACTCCAGCTCAGAACAAGCAACAGACCCCTGGCAAGGGATATTCTATAGCCAGGGTGAATCAAGTCAGCGTTGATGATACTCCTGATGGTGGGGACCTCGTAATTGGTATGTTTTATGTTAATGCAATTCCTGCAACCATATTATTTGATTCTGGTGCTACACATTCATTCATGTCTGCTCGTTATGCCAACACAAATGAAATACCACTGCTAAATATGAGAAAACCCCTGATAGTAATTACACCTAAAGGGCCTGTTGAGGCGAATCAAATGACACGTAGATTGACATTAACCATTATGGGTAGAGATTTTGGAGCTACTGCTATAATATTAGAGTCAAGCAGTATAGATCTGATCCTTGGTATGTCATGGCTAAGGAAGGCAAAGGCCGTTATAGCATGTGGTAGAGGTACCATAGAGCTCACTACCACTAAAGGAGAAAGATTTCAAGTTAATATTGCAGTAACCTCCTCATCCATGCGTGCAATGTTCTTTATGCCTGAGGAGTTTGTTGGTGACAACATCCGGGTGGTTAGAGATTTTCCGGATGTCTTTCCAGAGGAGTTACCAGGGATGCCACCTGATAGAGAAGTTGAGTTTGTTATTGATCTCCTACCTGGAACCGCCCCTATTTCTAAACGGCCATATAGAATGTCCGTAGAGGAGTTGAAGGAACTAAAGAAGTAGTTAACTGAGTTACAAGAGGCTGGGTACATTCGTCCGAGTTCCTCACCTTGGGGAGCACCGGTGTTATTTGTGCAGAAGAAGGATGGATCCCAAAGAATGTGTGTGGATTATAGATCTCTCAATGATGTTACTGTGAAGAACAAGTATCCGTTGCCCCGTATTGAGGATTTATTTGATCAGATGAGAGGTGCTAGAGTATTCTCGAAGATTGATCTCCGATCGGGTTACCATCAGATGAGGATTAGACCATCGGATATTCCCAAGACAGCATTCTCGACTCGATATGGATTATATGAGTTTACTGTTATGTCGTTTGGATTAACCAATGCACCAGCTTATTTCATGAATTTGATGAACAAAGTGTTTATGGAGTATTTGGACAGATTCGTCGTGGTGTTCATCGACGATATTCTTATCTATTCTAAGAATGAAAGTGATCATGAACAACATCTAAGGTTGGTGCTACAGAAGCTGCGAGATAATCAACTCTATGCTAAGTTCAGTAAGTGCGAGTTTTGGATTGACAAGGTGCCATTCCTTGGTCATATCATTTCTAATGGAGGAATAGCCGTGGATCCTGCTAAAGTGAAGGAGATTATGGAGTGGGGAGTGCCCACTACAGTTACGGAGATTCGGAGTTTCTTGGGGCTCGCAGGATATTATCGGAGATTTATTGAAGGGTTCTCTAAAATTGCTAAGCCTATGACATCACTTTTGGAGAAAGGAAGAGAATTTAAGTGGGATGAGAAGTGCCAAGAAAGCTTTGACCAATTGAAGGAAAGATTGATGTCACCTCCAGTATTGATTATGCCAGATCTACAGAAAGGATTTGATATTTATTGTGATGCATGTGGCCAAGGACTTGGATGTGTGCTTATGCAAGAAGGACATGTGATTGCCTATGCATCTCGTCAGTTGCGGAAGCATGAACTGAACTACCCCACTCATGACTTAGAGCTGGCTGCCGTTGTGCATGCACTTAAGATTTGGAGACACTACATTATGGGAACTAAGTGCCAAGTATACACGGATCATAAGAGTTTGAAGTATATATTCACTCAGAAGGATCTCAATCTTAGACAACGTCGTTGGTTGGAGCTCATCAAGGATTATGATTTGGAGATTCACTATCATCCAGGCAAGGCAAATTTGGTTGCAGATGCCTTGAGTCGGAAGGAGCATGTTCACTCCGCTTTTGTTGTCCAGCTACCCGACGAATTAGCAAAAGATTTTGAGAAGCTCAACCTGGGAATTGTTACTCACACTGAAGGAGTCACCATTGAGTTGGAACCTACCTTGGAGCAAGAGATTCGTAAAGGTCAGATTGGTGATGCTAAGATTCAAGAGATCAAGGATCTTATTACTGAAGGAAGAGTTCCGGAATTCACGGAGGATGAGCAAGGTACTATATGGTTCAAAGATCGGATATGTGTTCCAGAGATCGATAGCCTCCGGGAGACTATATTGAAAGAAGCTCATGATTCTGATTATTCCATCCACCCTGGAAGCACTAAGATGTATCAAGATTTGAAGCAAAAGTATTGGTGGTATGGACTGAAAAGAGATGTGGCTGCTCATGTGGCTAAATGTGATGTGTGTCAAAGAGTCAAGGCCGAACATCAAAGACCCGCTGGATTATTGCACCCATTGAAGATACCTGAGTGGAAATGGGAAGAAATTGGTATGGATTTTATTGTTGGACTACCCCGCACTCCAGTAGGATATGACTCTATTTGGGTAATTGTGGACAGATTGACAAAGGTGGCTCATTTTATACCTGTGAGGACTAATTACACGGGAGCCAAGCTAGCAGAATTGTATATGACTCGGATAGTTTGTCTACATGGAGTGCCTAAGAAGATCGTGTCGGATCGAGGATCACAGTTTACTTCTCGGTTTTGGAAGAAGTTGCATGAGAGTTTGGATACAAAGTTGAATTTTAGTTCCGCTTACCATCCCTAGACTGATGGACAGACAGAGAGAACTAATCAAGTGCTGGAGGATATGTTAAGAGCTTGTGCTCTCAAGCATGGTGGCAGTTGGGAGAAGAGCTTACCCTATGCTGAGTTTTCTTATAATAATAGCTACCAGGCCAGTTTGAAGATGTCACCATTTGAGGCTCTATATGGCAGAAAGTGCAGGACTCCTCTGTATTGGGATCAAACTGGAGAAAGACAGTTCTTTGGACCTGAACTTATACGAGAGGCAGAAGAACAAGTTCGAATGATAAGAGAAAATTTGAGAGTTGCACAGTCCAGGCAAAAGAGCTATGCTGATAATAGGAGAAGATTACAGGAGTTTAAGGAGGGAGATCATGTCTATTTGAAGGTGTCACCACTCCGGGGTATGAGGAGATTTAAAGTTAAAGGAAAGTTGTCCCCTCGCTTCATTGGACCTTTCTTGATCTTAAAGCGAGTGGGTGAAGTTGCATATCAACTGGAGTTACCCGATCATCTGTCAGATGTACATGATGTGTTTCATGTGTCTCAGCTAAAGAAGTGCCTCAGGGTACCTGAGGAGCAGCTACCAATGGAGGACCTTAGTGTTCAAGAGGATTTGACTTATGCTGAGTACCCTATCAAGATTCTGGACACTTTGACTCGAGTTACAAGAAGCAAGGTGATAAAGATGTGCAAAGTACAATGGAGTCACCACGGTGAGGATGAAGCTACTTGGGAAAGAGAAGAAGAGCTTCGCATAGACTTCCCCCATCTTTTCCCTAGATCTTCTTAAATCTCGAGGACGAGATTCTTTTTAAGGGGGGTAGGATTTGTAACACCCAAATGTGCACATCATATGATAAGGGTACCTGAAGGGGAGGGGCCGAGCGCCGCCGAGGAGGGGAGGGGAGGGGCGGGGCAGGGTGCCACGCCGCCGCGCAGGGACGCGCGCGCAGGGGAGAGAAGAGGGGGCGTGCGCAGGGGGAGAGAGGAGGGAGAGGGAGAGAGGGAGAGAGAGAGGAGAAGGGAGGGGAGGGGAGGGGAGCTCACCTTGGGATCCAAATTCCGGTGATCGCCGTCTCCAAGCCTGTAACACCCAAATGTGCACATCATATGATAAGAGGTTATTCCCTTGAATATTTTGTCTCTATTTAGTGGAGCATGTGAACACCACATTTAAAAACAAGTAATTAATAAAAGACATACCACAAAATTTTGCATCATGCTGGTTTTTCACTCTTGTGTGCACTTTGTGACAATATAAATAAATATAATAATGTGAAAAGAGATATACTAAAGGCCAAAGTGGAACTTAAGATGTAAAGAGAAATTCTAGAAATTGGAAAGGAGGAGAAATAAAATATTTTGTGGATAAAAATAAATACTAATCCTACACTGGATAAATGAAGTTGAACATTTGGCCAATGGTGAAATTCATAACAAGATCCATATTCAAATTTGAAATTTGAAAAATAAAAAGAGTAAAACAAAATAGAAAAGAAAAAGAGAAATAAAAAAAAGAAAACCACGCGCAGGCCTAATCCTTGAACCGGCCCACCTTACCTGTTCCCGGCCCAACTCTATCCCGCGCCCTTCATTCTTCCAATGACATGGTGGCCCACTTCGCAGCCAACTGAAGTCGCGCGCCGTGCTTCCCAATCGACTTACAGGCGGGCCCTTGGTGTCGGTCACCGCGCGCGTCCTCCACCCACTGGCGGGCGGGCCCGAGCAGTCAGGCCTTTCCCCTCCGCGGACTTCGCGTGCGGGCGCAACAGAGCATGCCGTGGCCGCTTTTGCCGCAGCGGAGATCGCGGAATCCCGAGTCCGTGGCTTTGACCAGGGTTATAAGTGCTACGCGTCGCCCTCCCCTGATCTATCCTATCACCAGACCACCCCGTGCGACAAATTCATGCGTGAAGCGCCCCGCCATTGGCGACCGGAGACAACTAACATCGCAATCGTGCCTTCCTCTACGATTTCTTGACGGTAATCCCCTTCCCTCGCTTGCGGAACCCTCTTTGATTGATAGAAGTCCACACAACGCCGTAGTCAAAACCGTAGAGCCTTATAATTGCTTGCCGGAGTATCTATCTCCGCCGTGAACTTAGCTGTGCCGTGGGCAAGGTGTCTGTGCTGTGTCGCGGCTGGAACTGAGGGGCGACATGGGTTCGGGCCGTTGCGAATCTCACGAGGGTCGAGTGAATTCGGGATTGGGGACTTGGGTCGGCCGGAATCGCCGCGCGCGGGTGTGGCGCCGCCGTGCTCCTGTTCCGCACCGCCGCTTGGCCGTCTGGAGGTAGAAGGAGCACATGGGCCGTAGGATGCAAAAGGAACGGTGTAGATTAGATCAATGCGTACCCCTTCGTTGAGACGGATCCCTGCCGTTAGATCATAAACGGACGGGCGCGTAGTGATCCTAGCATTTAAAATCTCCGCCGTCGATCCCCAATCGGATGGCTCTGCGGCGCTCGGGGTTTGATCCACGCAGATCTAATCCATACCGCCAGCGCGAAATCTGACGGCCAGAAACCGTCCATACCCCTTCGTCGTGGACGTTTTGCTAAAGAGCCCCTCTACTTTACTGAAATCAACCCGCCGTCCACCTTGGGGTTATTCTGAGTCTCGGGCAAACTTGCGAGCTAGCCCCTGCGCTTTACAGATTTTGACGCCCAGTCCAGAGACTTAGAAAATCAGAGAAATAAATACAAAAATTGATTTTTAATATATAAATAAGTGCTAGAATTTGTATAAATCATAGAAAATTCATTTGAACTCCAAATTGGTCCATTCCAGTTCCTAAATTTTTGTAATAATATTGTCTACCCATTAGTGTCTCTGTTCTGACATGACAAACACATTAAAATTATTCTTTCCTTAATCATGTATTAAATGCATAAAACCTTAGAAAATCCATAACTTAAAATATATAACTCCAAATTTGATGATTCCAGTTCCTGTGATCTTATTTTAATGTCTAGTTTATTACTGTATATTCTATTTGCATGTTTGATGTGATGTTAATTTATGCTATGCCATGTATGTATTGTATTGATGCGAGTAGACGAGCAACCCACTGTGGAACCTGAGCTTCAACAAGTTGAAGTAGCTGAGCAGGAGCTCGTGGAAGGCAAGTTGTGCCCTTGATCACTTCTTTTACCCATTCATGTTCTTATTATTCATAATGATCTGCATAGGATAATTTTGCTGGGACCCAATAGGATACCCTAGATTTGGCTATCTTTATACCTTGCTTCACCACTGGTTTTACTACTAAAGTTTTGGGTAGTACATGCTATTGCTTTATGTGGATTTGGGTATAGAGATATTCATCACTCATTGTTATATTATTTATTGTTATCTGTTTTATTCTTCCTTGTTCATGTTAAGATCATTATGTTAATGGGAACATGGAGAACCACCCGGGAAAACAGTGCTACCACAAGGGTTTAATGGGACGCCCTTGGCTGATTAACTAGGAAAGCTAGTGGAGGGCTACCTTACCCGAAAGGGGCAAGGGCAGTAGGGGAGTGGTCAGTGTAGGGAGGTCCCTGGTTGATTTTGCTGCGATGGCGGTCAGCCAGGAACCCTGCACTGGAGCTTCCTATAAACTGTAGCGGGTAGTCTGAAGCTAGTGGAACTTTGTAAAGGCCTCGTAGTGGTACCCTGCCTCGCTTCCTAGGTAGAGGTGTATGGAGTCTGATCAACTCCGTGGCAAATGGGTAACACGACTTGTGGGTAAAGATGCGCAACCTCTGCAGAGTGTAAAACTGGTATACTAGCCGTGCTCACGGTCATGAGCGGCTCGGACACTCACATGATTAAATTATGGAACTTAAACTTAACCTGTCATTTCATTGCATTTGGGATTATTTTATTATTACTTTTACTTATTATTACTATGGTTTGGTATTTACTTACACTTAGTAACTGCTAATAAAATTTTGACCAACTTATAAAAGCAATGCTCAGCTTCAGCCTTTATTTCATTGATCAGCCTTACACTTCATGAACTCCCACCTTTGGTGAGTTCATGTCACATTATTCCCCACGACTTGTTGAGCTATGAACGTATGTGAGCTCACTCTTGCTGTCTCACACCCCCCCCCCACAGGAGAAGAGCAGGTGGTTCAGGAGGAGCCGCCTAACACTGAGGAGTTCGATCTGATCTAGGTGGCGTTTCTCAGTTGACATTGGCGCCGACGATCCTTAATTCGTTTTATATTTATCTTTATTTTGTAATAAGTCTTCCGCTATGTAATAAATACTCTGATGTTTATGACATTTATCTCTATACACTCTGTTATTATATATGTTGTCTTCTTGGCGCATGTATGAGTTGCACCCGGCTTTGTTCCTTAAAACCGGGTGTTACAAAGCCCTAGGGCACCACGGGGAGAGAGAGATGGGAGAGGGAGAGAGAGGTTGCTGCGCGAGAAATCCAAATGAGAGAGGGAGAGGAGGAGGGGGGCACATGGGGGGTGTGGGGCGCTGGGGGCGCGCGAGCCAGGCTGGGCTAGGCTGGGTCACATTGCGGATCGAAACCCACGACACGCACGACCATTAAACGGAATTAAATCGCGAACTGAAATCTGAAGCGGAACGAGACGAACACACGACATCAGACAAAGAAACGTGTTTCGGCATGATGCAACACCCATGACACTTAGGTTTTGTTCATACACGACACGGACACCTGTCACTATACTGGTTTGAAATTGGGAAGAAGGAGCGGAACGGGAAGATTAAAGAGAGTAACGCCCAAATTTGGTGAGAGAAAAGAAGAAAAAATTCTACCCCCAAATTCAGGGCGTTACAAACCTATCCCCCTTAAATGAATCTTGCCCTCGAGATTCAGGGTTGGCTAGCAAAGAGCTATTTAGCCATCAGATCATCTTCATGCTCCCAGGTTGCTTCTTCCTCAGAGTGATGATTCCATCTGACTTTGCACATTCTGATGGTCTTCCTTCGGGTGACTCTGTCTGCAGTCTCTAGGATTTGCGCTGGTTTCTCTATGTAGGTCAAGTCCTCCTGGACCTCCAGACCTTCAACTGGCAACTGCTCTTCTGGCACACACAAACACTTCTTCAACTGAGATACTGAAAGGGAAATGTGCCCTTGGGCCATTTCTAAGTATTTTGGTGATCAAGTGCCAACACAAATGGTTTAAGTGTGAAACTATGCCAAATGGTGGATGAAGTGCAAGTCAACACAAAGGTATGATTCTAGACTTAGTACATTGGTTTTTGTGTACTAACATATTTGTCTAAGTGCTAGAATCAGAGAAAATACAATTGGAAAAGACTTGGCTCGAGCAGCCAAGACTCTGCTCAGTCTGGGTGCACCAGACAGTGTCCGTTGTGCCAGGCTGGCGTCTGGTTAACTGGCTGCTCTCAAGTCTCGATGGCGGCGTACGACTATAAATCACCGGACTGTCCGGTGGTGCACCGGACAGTGTCCGGTGAGTCGGATGCGGCGAAGTCGTCGCTCTCGGGAATCAAGTCAACAGCGTACGGCTATAATTCACCGGACTGTCCGGTGAGTCACCGGACTGTCCGGTGAGCCAACGGTCGGCCGGGCCAACGGTCGGCCGCACAATCTGCGCGTGACGCGTGGCGAGCCAATGGTCGGATGGGAGCACCGGACTGTCCAGTGTGCACCGGACAGTGTCCGGTGCGCCAACGGCTCCAAGTCTTCAACGGTCGGCTGCGCCGGAATAGGAAATAAATCCGCACCGGACAGTGTCCGGTGGTGCACCGGACTGTCCGATGCGCCAGTCGATAGAAGGCAAGAATTGCCTTTCTGGATTGCTCTCAACGGCTCCTAGCTGCCTTGGGGCTATAAAACGGACCCCTAGGCGCATGGAGGAGTACACCAAGCATCCCTTGAGCATTCCTAAGCACCAAGACTTCATTTCCGCGCATTCGATTCTTTGTGATAGCAACTAGAGCTCCATTTGAGTAGAGAACTCTTCGAGTTGTGTTGAGAGCTCAAGTTGTGACTTGTGCGCGTATTGTTGCTCTGATTTTGTGTCTTGTGTGTGTTGCTCATCCCATCCTTACTTCCGTGATTCTTTGTGATAATCAAATTGTAAGGGCGAGAGGCTCCAAGTTGTGGAGATTCCTCGCAAGCGGGATATAGTGAAACGAAAGCAAAACACCATGGTATTGAAGTGGGTCTTTGGACCGCTTGAAAGGGGTTGAGTGTAACCCTCGTCCATTGGGACGCCACAACGTGGAGTAGGCAAGTGTTGGACTTGGCCGAACCACGGGATAAACCATTGTGCCTCTCTGTGTTGATCTCTTTGTGGTTATTGTGTTTTGCAAGAACTCATCTCTAGCCACTTGGCCTCATTGCTCTAACACTTAATCAAGTCTGTGGCTTTAAGTTTAAGTTTTTAACAGGATCACCTATTCACCCCCCCCCCTCTAGGTGCTCTCAATTGGTATCAGAGCCGTTCTCTTCACGAAAGGGACTAATCGCCCGAAGAAATGGATCCTAAGGGCAAGGGGATGGTGATCAACAACGACAAGGAGAAGGAGTCCTTCATCAATGAGCCAAAAGACGACAAGCCCACTGACTCGGGCTCAAGTCATAAGAAGAAGGACGGGAAGAAGAAGAGATGTATTAAGAAGATTGTCTACTACGACGACAGCGACGAGTCTTCTTCTTCCCAAAAGGACGACGACGACAATGACTACGAGAAAAAGAAGACGGTTAACTCGAACTTCTCTTTTGATTACTCTCGTATTCCGCAAAGTTCCAATGCTCATTTGCTTTCCATTCCCCTCGGTAAACCTCCTCACTTTGATGGAGAGGACTACGGATTTTGGAGTCACAAAATGCGTAGCCACTTGTTCTCTCTCCATCCAAGTATATGGGAGATAGTAGAAAATGGAATGCAATTTGATAGTATGGATAGTCCCATGTTCATCAATGAACAAATTCATAAAAATGCACAAGCTACTACTGTTCTTTTAGCGTCATTGTGCAGTGATGAATACCATAAGGTGAGCGGCTTGGATAACGCCAAGCAGATTTGGGACACCCTCAGGATCTCTCATGAGGGAAATGACGTCACCATGCTCACCAAGATGGAGTTGGTGGAGGGCGAACTTGGGAGATTCACAATAATCAGGGGAGAGGAGCCAACCCAAACATACAATAGGCTCAAGACCCTCGTCAACAAAATAAGGAGCTACGGAAGCACGCGATGGACGGACCACGACGTCGTCCGCCTAATGATAAGGTCTTTCACTGTCCTTGATCCACATCTTGTAAACAATATTCATGAAAATCCTAGGTACACCAAGATGTCGCCCGAAGAAATACTTGGAAAGTTCGTAAGCGGGCGAATGATGATCAAGGAGGCAGGATATGTCGATGAGGCATTGAATGGCCCAATCCACGAGCCTCAAACCATTGCTCTCAAAGCAACAAGTAGCAAGGAGGTGCTACCTAGCAAGGTGGCACAAGTTGAGGCGGCGGGGCTCAACGAGGAAGAAATGGCCCTCATCATCAAGCGCTTCAAGACGACGCTAAAGGGCCGCAAGGAGCATCCCAAAAAGAACAAGACGAAGGGAAAGTGCTCCTGCTTCAAGTGCGGTAAGGTTGGTCACTTTATTGCTAATTGTCCCGATAATAATAGTGACTAGGATCAAGAAAAGAAGAGGGAAAAGAAAAAGACTTACAAGAAGGCTAAAGGCGAGGCACACCTTGGGAAAGAGTGGGACTCGGATTGTTCCTCGTCCGACTCCGACGACGAAGGACTCGCCGCCACCGTCTTCAACAAATCATCCCTCTTCCCCAACGAGCATCACACCTGTCTCATGGCAAAAGAGAAGAAGGTAAGCACTCGCAATACTAGTACTTACACTTCTTCAAATGATGATGAATCTAGTGATGATGAAATAGACTATGCATGTTTATTCAAAGGTTTAGATAGAACCAAAATTGATAAAATCAATGAATTAATTGATGCTTTGAATGAGAAGAATAGATTGTTAGAAAAGCAAGAGGACCTTTTATATGAAGAGCATGATAAATTTGTTAGTGCACAAAATTCTCTTACTCTAGAAGTTAAAAGAAATGAAGTGCTTTCATGTGAATTGTCTTCATGCCATGAATCTATCTCTAGCTTAAAAAGTATTAATGATGACTTGAGTGCTAAGTTAGAAATAGCTAATAAATCAACCTCTTGTGTAGAACATATTGTGATTTGCAATAGGTGTAAAGATTTTAATGTTGATGCTTGTAGTGAACACCTAGTTTCCATTTCTAAATTAAATGATGAAGTGGCTAGTCTTAATGCTCAACTTAAGACTAGCAAAAATGAATTTGATAAACTAAAATTTGCAAGGGATGCCTACACTATTGGTAGACATCCCTCAATTAAGGATGGGCTTGGCTTTAAGAAGGAAGCCAAGAACTTAACAAATCATAAGGCTCCCATTCCCGCTAAGGAGAAAGGGAAGGCTCCTATGACTAGTAGCAATCAAAAGAATCATGCCTTCATTTATAGCGATAGGAAATTCTCTAGAAATGCTTGTAGGAATTATTCTTATGATTCGCATGCTATGACTGCTTCTAGTTCTTCTATGCATGGTAGAAATATTGCTATGAAAGATTCTAGAAATGTTCATTATGATAGGAGTTGTAATGCGTTCGACTCTCATGCCATGTTTGCTTCGAGTTCAAACTTTAATGGTAGATCTAGGAAGAATGTTATGTCTCATGCTCCTAGAAAAGTATATAATGGATCTACTACTGTCTTTCATGCTTGCAATGCTAAGTTTATTCTTTCATGTAAAAATAAAAAGGTGATTGCTAAAAAGGTGGGAGCCAAATGTAAGGGAGATAAAACTTGCATTTGGGTCCCTAAGGCTATTATAACTAACCTTGTAGGACCCAACAAGAGTTGGGTACCTAAGACCCAAGCCTAATTTGCCTTGCGGGTTTATGCATCCGGGGGATCAAGCTGGATTATCGACAGCGGATGCACAAACCACATGATGGGGGAGAAGAAGATGTTCACCTCCTACGTTAAGAACAAAGATTCCCAAGATTCAATCATATTCGGTGACGGGAATCAAGGCAAGGTTAAAGGCTTAGGCAAGATAGCCATATCAAATGAGCACTCTATCTCCAATGTATTTTTAGTAGAGTCGCTAGGTTATAATCTTCTATCGGTTAGTCAATTATGTAATATGGGATACAATTGCTTGTTCACAAATGTAGATGTCTCTGTCTTTAGAAGGAGTGATGGTTCATTAGCTTTTAAGGGTGTACTAGACGGCAAACTCTATTTAGTTGATTTTGCAAAGGAGGAGGTCGGTCTAGATGCATGCTTAATTGCTAAGACTAGCATGGGCTGGCTGTGGCATCGTCGTCTAGCACATATGGGGATGAAGAACCTTCACAAACTTCTAAAGGGAGAACATGTGTTAGGTCTAACAAATGTGTATTTCGAAAAAGATAGACCTTGTGCAGCTTGTCAAGCAGGTAAACAAGTGGGAAGTGCGCATCACAGCAAGAATGTGATGACCACATCAAGACTCCTGGAGCTGCTGCATATGGACCTCTTCGGACCCGTCGCCTACCTTAGCATCGGGGGAAGTAAGTATGGTTTAGTAATTGTTGATGATTTTTCCCGCTTCACTTGGGTATTCTTTTTGCAGGATAAATCTGAAACCCAAGGAACCCTCAAGCGCTTTCTAAGGAGAGCTCAAAATGAGTTTGAGCTCAAGGTGAAGAAGATAAGGAGCGACAACGGGTCCGAGTTCAAGAACCTTCAAGTGGAGGAGTACCTTGAGGAGGAAGGAATCAAGCACGAGTTCTCCGCTCCCTACACACCACAACAAAATGGTGTGGTAGAGAGGAAGAACAGGACGCTCATAGACATGGCGAGGACGATGCTTGGAGAATTCAAGACGCCCGAGCGGTTTTGGTCGGAAGCTGTGAACACGGCTTGCCACGCCATAAACCGGGTCTACCTTCATCGCCTCCTTAAGAAGACGTCATACGAGCTACTAACCGGTAACAAACCCAACATTTCGTATTTTCTAGTTTTTGGGAGCAAATGCTACATTTTGGTGAAGAAAGGTAGAAATTCAAAATTTGCTCCCAAAGCTGTAGAAGGATTTTTATTAGGTTATGACTCAAATACAAAGGCATATAGAGTCTTCAACAAATCATCGGGTTTGGTTGAAGTCTCTAGCGACGTTGTATTTGATGAGACTAATGGCTCTCCAAGAGAGCAAGTTGAGCTTGATGATGTAGATGAGGATGATGTTCTAACGGACGCGATTCGTACCATGGCAATTGGAGACGTGCGACCGCAGGAACACAAGGAACAAGATCAGCCTTCTTCCTCAACAATGGTGCAACCCCCAACTCAAGATGATGAACAGGTTCCTCAAGAAGAGGCGTGTGATCAAGGGGGAGCACAGGATGTCCAAGTTGAAGAGGAAGAAGCACCATAGGCCCCTCCAACCCAAGTTCGAGCGATGACTCAAAGGAACCATCCCGTCGACCAAATTTTGGGTGACATTAGCAAGGGAGTAACCACTCGCTCTAGATTAGCTAATTTTTGTGAGAATTACTCTTTCGTCTCTTCTATTGAGCCTTTCAGGGTAGAAAAGGCCTTGCTAGATCCGGACTGGGTGTTGGCCATGCAGGAAGAGCTTAACAACTTCAAGCGAAATGAAGTTTGGACACTGGTGCCGCGTCCCAAGCAAAATGTTGTGGGAACCAAGTGGGTGTTCTGCAACAAACAGGACGAGCATGGGGTGGTGATGAGGAACAAGGCTCAACTTGTGGCAAAAGGTTATGCCCAAGTCGCAGGTTTGGTTTTTGAGGAGACTTTCGCTCCTGTGGCTAGGCTAGAGTCGATTCGTATTCTGTTAGCCTATGCCGCTCACCATTCTTTCAGGTTGTTCCAAATGGACGTGAAGAGTGCTTTCCTCAACGGGCCAATCAAGGAGGAGGTGTACGTGGAGCAACCCCTGGCTTTGAGGATGAACGGTACCCCGACCACGTGTGTAAGCGCTCTAAGGCGCTCTATGGACTTAAGCAAGCCCAAGAGCATGGTATGAATGCCTTAGAGACTTTTTAATTGCTAATGCTTTCAAGGTTGGGAAAGCCGATCCAGCTCTTTTTACTAAGACATGTGATGGTGACTTATTTGTGTGCCAAATTTATGTCGATGACATAATATTTGGTTCTACTAACCAAAAGTCATGTGAAGAGTTTAGCAGGGTAATGACTCAAAATTTGAGATGTCGATGATGGGCGAGTTGAACTACTTCCTTGGGTTCCAAGTGAAGCAACTCAAGGATGGCACTTTCATCTCCCAAACGAAGTATACGCAAGACTTGCTCAAGCGGTTTGGGATGAAGGATGCCAAGCCCGCAAAGACTCCAATGGGAACTGACGGACACATCGACCTCAACAAAGGAGGTAAGTCCGTTGATCAAAAAGCATACCGGTCTATGATAGGTTCCTTGCTTTATCTATGTGCTAGTAGACCGGATATTATGCTTAGTGTATGCATGTGTGCTAGATTTCAATCCGATCCAAGGGAGTGTCACTTAGTGGCCGTGAAGCGAATTCTTAGATATTTAGTCGCTACGCCTTGCTTCGGGATCTGGTATCCAAAGGGGTCTAGCTTTGACTTAATTGGATATTCAGACTCCGATTATGCTGGACGTAAGGTCGACAGGAAGAGTACATTAGGGACGTGCCAATTCCTAGGAAGGTCCCTAGTGTCGTGGAGTTCTAAGAAACAAACCTCTGTTGCCCTATCCACCGTTGAGGCCGAGTACGTTGCCGCAGGACAGTGTTGCGTGCAACTACTTTGGATGAGGCAAACCCTCAGGGACTTTGGCTACAATCTGAGCAAAGTCCCACTCCTATGTGACAATGAGAGTGCTATCCGCATGGCGGACAATCCTGTTGAGCATAGCCGCACAAAGCACATAGACATCCGGCATCACTTTTTGAGAGACCACCAACAAAAGGGAGATATCGAAGTGTTTTATGTTAGCACCGAGAACCAGCTAGCCGATATCTTTACCAAGCCTTTAGATGAAAAGACCTTTTGCAGGCTGCGTAGTGAGCTAAATGTCTTAGATTCGCGGAACTTGGATTGATGTGTAGCATACATGTGTCTTATGCTTTGATCATATTCCTTTATGCATATTGTTGTTTATTTATGGTGCTCAAGTTGTACAAACTCTCCCCGGACCTCAAAAGTCCATGTGTGAGTGATGCACATATTTAGGGGGAGATATGCTACAACTTGACCCTTTGAGACTAACCATGTGTTTGAGCTTGCTTAATTTAGTCTCAAATGTGGATTGAAAAGGAAAGGTGAACTTGGACCATGCAAGACTTCCACTGCACTCCGATGAGAGGGTAACTTACTCCAAGTTCATCCAAATACCATTATTGCCTTTTTACTCTTATTTGAAGATTTTGGTGAGGCAATGGGGTTTAAGGGCCAAGATTGATCCTGTTTTTGGTGCTTGATGCCAAAGGGGGAGAAAATAAGGCCAAAGCAAGAAATGGATCAGCTACCACTTGAGAATTTTGAAAATAATAGAATTAGAGCTTTTGGTTTGTCAAAATACTCTTATTGTCTCTTACTGTCAAATGTTGGTCTCTTGTTGGGATAATGGTTGATTATGGGAAAAAAGGGGAGTTTTTGAATTCTTGATCAATTTCTCTTGAAATACCTCTCTCTATGCCTCAACAAGTGTGTTTGACTTAGAGATAGGAAA
The DNA here is from genome assembly GCA_029449295.1 of Zea luxurians. Lineage (NCBI taxonomy): Eukaryota > Viridiplantae > Streptophyta > Magnoliopsida > Poales > Poaceae > Zea > Zea luxurians. The sequence continues at coordinate 33,834,663 of JAOPSE010000002.1, read as the reverse complement.
TTGAGTTTGATTTGCAAAAACAAACCAAGTGGTGGCAAAGAATGATCCAAATATGCCAAATTTGAAAAACAACAAATTTGTGTTCTTATTTGCATTGATGTTGCACTTCTTTTAGTAGCTTTTTGTTGTGTTTGCATAAATCACCAAAAAGGGGAAGATTGAAAGGGAAATGTGCCCTTGGGCCATTTCTAAGTATTTTGGTGATCAAGTGCCAACACAAATGGTTTAAGTGTGAAACTATGCCAAATGGTGGATGAAGTGCAAGTCAACACAAAGGTATGATTCTAGACTTAGTACATTGGTTTTTGTGTACTAACATATTTGTCTAAGTGCTAGAATCAGAGAAAATACAATTGGAAAAGACTTGGCTCAAGCAGCCAAGACTCTGCTCAGTCTGGGTGCACCGGACAGTGTCCGATGGTGCATCGGACAGTGTCCGGTGTGCCAGGCTGGCGTCTGGTTAACTGGCTGCTCTCAGGTCTCGACGGTGGCGTACGGCTATAAATCACCGGACTGTCCGGTGGTGCACCGGACAGTGTCCGGTGAGTCGGCTGCGGCGAAGTCGTCGCTCTCGGGAATCAAGTCAACAGTGTACGGCTATAATTCACCGGATTGTCCGGTGAGTCACCGGACTGTCCGGTGAGCCAACGGTCGGCCGGGCCAACGGTCGGCCGCGCAATCTGCACGTGACGCGTGGTGAGCCAACGGTCGGATGGGAGCACCGAACTGTCCGGTGCGTCAATGGCTCCAAGTCTTCAACGGTCGGCTGCGCCAGAATAGGAAAGACATCCGCACCGGACAGTGTCCGGTGGTGCACCGGACTGTCCGGTGCGCCAGTCGACAGAAGGCAAGAATTGCCTTCCTGGATTGCTCTCAACGGCTCCTAGCTGCCTTGGGGCTATAGAAGGGACCCCTAGGCGCATGGAGGAGTACACCAAGCATCCCTTGAGCATTCCTAAGCACCAAGACTTCATTTCCGCGCATTCTATTCTTTGTGATAGCAACTAGAGCTCCATTTGAGTAGAGAACTCTTCGAGTTGTGTTGAGAGCTCAATTTGTGACTTGTGCGCGTATTGTTGCTCTGATTTTGTGTCTTGTGTGTGTTGCTCATCCCATCCTTACTTCCGCGATTCTTTGTGATAATCAAATTGTAAGGGCGAGAGGCTCCAAGTTGTGGAGATTCCTCGCAAGCGAGATATAGTGAAACGAAAGCAAAACACCGTGATATTCAAGTGGGTCTTTGGACCGCTTGAAAGGGGTTGAGTGTAACCCTCGTCCATTGGGACGCCACAACGTGGAGTAGGCAAGTGTTGGACTTGGCCGAACCACGGGATAAACCACTGTGCCTCTCTGTGTTGATCTCTTTGTGGTTATTGTGTTTTGCAAGAACTCATCTCTAGCCACTTGGCCTCATTGCTCTAACACTTAATCAAGTTTGTGGCTTTAAGTTTAAGTTTTTAGCAGGATCACCTATTCACCCTCCCCCCCCTCTAGGTGCTCTCAGACACATGAAAGACATCATGCACTGCGAACAAACCTTCTGGCAAACTGAGCTGATAGGCCACTTCTCCACGCTTTGCGAGAATTTGATACGGACCGATGTAGCGGGGTGCTAGCTTGCCTTTGACTTCGAATCTTCTGACTCCTCTGATCGGTGACACTTTCAGATAGACAAAATCTCCAACCTCGAAACTCAGCTCTCTTCTTCTTGTGTCTGCATAGCTTCGCTGCCTTGATTGCGCTATCTTCAAATTCTCTCGGACCATCTTGATGTTCTCTTCGGCTTCAAGCAGAATGTCTAGCCCAAACACTTGCTTTTCTCCAGGCTGATCCCATTGCAATGGAGTTCTACAACTCCTCCCATAAAGCGCCTGAAATGGTGATATCTTCAAGTTGGCCTGGTAACTGTTGTTATAGGAGAACTCTGCATAAGGCAACTTCTTGTCCCATCCGGACTGATCTTGCAACGCACAGGCTCTCAACATATCTTCAAGAATTTGATTGGTTCTTTCGGTCTGACCATCTGTATGCGGATGATAGGCAGAACTGAAATTCAGATGTGTGCCCAAGGCTTCATACAATTGCTGCCAGAAATGAGAAGTGAATTGTGTTCCTCTGTCTGACACTATCTTCTTTAGCACACCATGAAGACAAACAATCCGGGACATGTACAATTCTGCCAATACTGCACTGCTGTAGTTGGTCTTGACAGGTATGAAGTGGGCTGACTTGGTCAAGCGGTCCACCACTACCCAAATGGAATCGTAGCCGGCTCGAGTGCGAGGCAATCCGACTATGAAGTCCATACCGATTTCATCCCATTTCCATTAAGGGATTTGCAACGGTTGCAACAATCCAGCTGGTCTCTGGTGCTCTGCCTTGATCCACCGACAACTATCACACATAGCCACATGCTCTGCGATTTCTCTCTTCATTCTGTACCACCAGAATTTCTTCTTCAGATCCTGATACATCTTCTCACTTCCAGGGTGAATCAAATAAGCTGTCTCATGAGCTTCCTTAAGAATCAATTCTCGAATAGATTGGACATTGGGAACGCACAAGCGGTCTTTGAACCATATCACACCTTCTGTATCTTCCCTAAAATCTTTGCCTTTGCCTTCCAGAATCAGTCGCCGGATCTCACTGATCTTCTCATCATTCTTCTGCGCTTCTTTGATTTCTCGCTCCAGGGTAGGTTCCAACTCAACTGTTACTCCTCGCGAATTATTCAGAAATCTGAGACTCAACCTGTCAAACTCTTTGGCCAACTCATAAGGCATCGGATGAGCGACCATCAGATTGACTTGACTATTCCTGCTCAAAGCATCTGCCACTATGTTCGCTTTGTCTGGATGGTAGTGAATCTCCAACTCATAGTCTTTGATCAGCTCTAACCATCTTCTTTGCCTCATATTCAGCTCTGACTGAGTGAATATGTACTTCAGACTCTTGTGGTCTGTGTAGACATCACATTTCTGTCCATACAGATAATGCCTCCATGTCTTCAATGCGTGAACCACTGCTGCTAACTCTAGGTCATGGATTGGATAATTCTGCTCATGAACCTTCAGCTGTCGGGACGAGTAAGCCACAACTCTTCCCTGCTGCATCAACACACATCCCAAACCAGTGTAACAAGCATCACAATACACCGAGAAGGGCTTGTGCACATCAGGCAAGACTAAGACAGGCGCTGTAGTCAACTTCTCTTTCAGCGCTTCAAAGGCCTCTTGACATTTCTGGGTCCACTAGAACTCAACTTTGTTGCCTAGCAAAGCTGTCATTGGTTTCGCAATCTTCGAAAACCCTTCAATGAATCATCGATAATATTCGGCCATTCCAATGAAGCTCTTGATTCCTCGAGCATTTGTTGGCGCTTTCCAGTTCAGAATGTCTGCCACTTTCTTCGGATCCAGAGTCAATCCTTCTTTGTTTATTATGTGACCCAAGAACAGGACTTCACTGATCCAGAACTCACACTTGCTCAACTTTGCATACAGCTGGTGCTCTCGCAATCTCTGCAATACCATCCTCAAATGATCTTCATGCTCTTCTTCACTTTGAGAATATATCAGAATGTCATCAATAAATACCACCACAAACTTATCAAGATAATCCATGAATACACTGTTCATCAGATTCATGAAGAAGGCCGGTGCATTGGTTAGACCGAAAGACATCACAGTGAACTCATACAACCCATACTTGGTAATGAATGCCGTCTTCGGAATGTCTGAAGGTCGAATCCTGAGCTGATGATAACCTGACCTCAGATCTATCTTGGAGAACACACTGGCTCCCCTCAACTGGTCGAACAGATCTTCTATTCTAGGCAAGGGGTACTTGTTCTTGATTGTGACCTCATTCAGAGCTCGATAATCGATACACATCCTTTTGGAGCCATCTTTCTTCTCCACAAATAGGACAGGGGCGGCCTAAGGCGAGGTGCTTGGCCGAATGTAACCTTTCTCTGACAGCTCATCAATCTGCTTCTTAAGTTCAACCAACTCTGGTCCGGATATTCTGTAAGCTCTCTTAAAGATAGGGGCGGTTCCAGGAAGAAGCTCTATAGCGAATTCAACTTTCCGCTCTGGTGGCATACCCGGTAAGTCCTTTGGAAACACGTCTGGGAACTCGGACACAACCTTGATACTCTCAATTGGGTCTGCTTCACTGCTATCAATAGCCATCTGATAACAACTTCCTTTCTTTGGCTCAGGTGAAACTAACTCGGTCACCACTTCCTCTCCTAGTGGGGACACCAACTTGATTGTCCTCTTATCACAACTGATAACTGCCTGATACTTGTCTAGCCAATTCATCCCTAGGATGAAATCTATTCCCTGAGTACCCAATACTATGAGATTAGCGGGAAACGCAATCCCCCTTATTTCCACACTTACATTCAAACAAATGCTATCGGCTCGAATTCTACCACCGGCTGAGTCAATTTGAATGGGGGTTGACATGATAGTTATTGGAAGACTATGTGCTTTTACCCATGCTACAGTAATGAATGAATGTGTTGCTCCAGTATCAAATAACACTTCTGCAATATGGGAGTTGACTGGAAACATACCTACTATCATGCTGGGGGTCTCCTAAACTGCTTTAGCCTCCAAGTGGTTCAGTCTCCCATGATTATAGTGCGGCTGAGAGCGGTTGCCTGCTCCAGGCTGAGACACATTCTGCTTTGCTAGGGCATTGGGGCCTGACTGCTGCTGGGCTGCCTTCTTCGGACATTGCATCACCCAGTGGCCTTGCTCTCCACAGTGGAAACACGCTCTATTTCCAACCTGAGCTGGTGCTGCTTGATTATTCGGTTGGTTTGCTGGGGCAGGAAGACGAGGTGCCTGCTAATTCTGCCTCTGGAACTGACCTCCTCCTGACTGATTGTTCTGACGATTCTGATACTGGTGCTGAGGATACTGCCTTTGGAACTGCTGCTGCTGAGGTGGATGTTGGTTCTGCCTGAATGCTGAGGTTGATTGCCTGAGAAACAAGGACGATTGCTGCTTCCAGGCTTGGGTCCACTGATCTTGCGCTTGTGATCCTCCATCTCCTTACGCTTCCTCTCTGTCATGATTGCTCTATCAATCAGGTGCTGGAATGTCGGGAAGGTATGATTCATCAGCTGATACTGTAGAGGGTCAACCAAGCCTCTCAGGAAATGATACTGTCGCTTGGCGTCGGTGTTGACATCTTCAGGAGCATAGCAAGACAACTACAGAAACTTGTCCCGGTACTCACTGACAGACGATGACCCTTGCTTGAGGGCCAGGAACTCCTCCTTCTTCACTGTCATCAGACCTGCAGGAACATGGTACTGACGAAAGCTACCTCTGAATTCTTCCCAGGTGATGGTGTCGGGGTTGGCATGGGTGGCGAGATAAGACTCCCACCAGGACTGAGATGCTCCTCTCAACAGACGGGGACCATACAGGACTTTCTCCCTGTCATCGCACTGAGCCGTATGCAACTCCTGCTCCACAGTGCGCAGCCAGTCTTCAGCATCCATGGGGTCAGAAGAATGAGCAAATGTCGGGGGATGACCTCTCATGAATTCAGCACGTTTGTCACTGGGCATCTGAGGCATCTAAGGCTGAAGTGGTGCCTGTTGCTGCTGCTACTGCTGAATAGCGGCCAGAGTCTGACCAATAGCTTGAACTGCCTGAGTCTGCATCAGAAACATCTGCTCGATGGACATCGGGGCGGGGGTGGCAGCTGCTGTTGCTGGGGTACCTCATCCTGCTGAGCGGCTTGCTCTTGCTGAGCACGTCTTCCTCCTCTACACCTGTTTTCTGACATCTGCAGAATGCAACCACACATCAGAACTGATCTTGCAAATCTTGCAGCATAAGAAAAGAGTATAAAATTCTCCACAACACTGAACAGATGAGCATCTTCACTGATCTCCAACACAGACCAACACAGCTTCTCAAATAAAGAGGAAAGTGGAATAAAAGGCTTCCCAACTAAATAACTAACTTCATTAACATATAACAGGTAAACCAAAATGCAGGGGATACCCACATCCTGGTGACAGTCATTACAAAGATCCAAATCAAACATAGTTCATCATGACAAACATAAATGCACAGGATATAGCAAACTACCCTGTCTAACTAAGAGCGAGACTAATGCTAAGATTGAGACTGAGACTAAGGCTAAAACTTCTATATTAAGCATTCTATTACACGACTCAACACTGACGATCTATGGTTCTAAATCTATCTTGGTCTTGCAGTCGGGGTTGCCATAAGACTGGTGTCCACGCCGAGGCGAGCGGTACGGGTGCTGAGTCCCGAAAGGAGCGGGGGAGCCATCATCCAGGTGACGACGCTCCGCGCGCTCAGCCCGCAGCTGGGCGATCTCAGCACGAGCCCTACTCAACTCGTCTAATGCATGGTCTAGCTCTGTGTTTAGCACGACGGCTAGGTTGACTGTGCTGCTCAACCTAGGATTGTCCTCACCAACAGGTGAGACAATCACACCTCCTGTGCTGCCAGATGGACGGCGGGGGTAATACTTCAGGTTGAGACCATCAGCTACCCCACCGAGCACTAAACAGTAGTGCGAAAGCGCACGCCGTGCGGCATCTTGCATGGCCGCCTCAGCTGAGTCCCGCTCAGAGATGGAATAGTGCTCTGAGCAGACCTCCGCACCCCAGAGACTGTTCTCCGGATGGTGCACCAAGCAGGTCGCCTCCCAGCGGTCCTGGTAGACCCCGCGACTATGCTGGTAGACCACACAGCGATACTCGATAGACCAAGTATGCCGGTCAAGTGCCCGACGTAGCAGGGTGTCGAGCGCATCGTGGAAGTGACACCCGCGAGCAGCGTCGCAAGTGATGGGTCGAGCAACCCATCCTTCCAACTCCTGATCGGCGGAAAGGTCGGTGTCATGGCTCGAGCTACTATCGCCAGGGGCTGGGGCGCTCAGTGGTGGTGCAGGGGGCGCCTCCAGGGGAAGCACGGGGGAGCAGCTCCTCATAGACTCTATCTCCTGCTGGAGCGAGAAAGAAGAGCCCTGCTGCTCCTATCGTCGATGCTCCTGCTCCTCATGCAGGCGGTGGTGCAGCCTCTCCAAGTGGCTGGACTGACCGGCCATGGGACAACGAAGCGGACGCTCCGCGAGACAGGAAGGTAAGAAGGGGATGACAGACTTCCGTGGGTGTGTCTAAGACGAGCCACCTACAAAAGACACCGCAAGCATAAGAGTGAGAACAGAACTAGTATGACCAGCAAGTAATGAACCATAAATAAATGAAGGATTAGAATAAAACACAATTTTCAGCAAGGTATAATATATAGTAGAACATAGTTTTGGTCGATATGACCAACTTTTGAAGGGATACCAAAGTCAAGGCAGGGACAGAGGTCTATAATCCTTAGAACGACCATTCTACTCTAGGTTAGCGGTCCTACAGTCAGCACGGCTTTGATACCACCTATGTCACATCCGGTTTTAGAAGGCAAACCGAATGCGGACCATGTACGTGCCAGGATCAGCAATTTACGTACACAACAGTTACATAATATGGACATCATCACACAGTGCTCAAATAGTATTAAAAAGGGAAATAATAGTCGATTACATCATGATGTCCAAGACATCCACATAGTCTTTACAATAAATCAAAGTGCGAAAATGAAACGTAGATAAACGCGGCCTTCACAGGCAGCCGACTGGGGGTTGCCGCTAACCCACACCTAGAACTCGTCGTAGTCTTGGAACTCCTGGAAGTCTCCTTCCACGGCTTCATCTTCTCCTGAGCAGTGGTTGCAATGCGGACAACCTGGGGTAGGGGGGTTGGTGTGTAGAGCAAGGGTGAGTACACATCAAGTGTCCTGTTTGGCTGTAGTGGACTAGCTTTATGTGGGGGTAAGTCAAGCAGTTGCTTTTAGTTGGTCAGATTATTATTACTAGTAGAGAAAGCCAAGTTTTAGGATTAACCCACGTTATTAACCCAAACGTACTCTTTCCAAACGGAAAGAATACCACTTACCATTACCATAGTCAAAACCAAGAATCATCGATCTCATTGCCAACTGCACATCCGAACATCTCTGATCAAGTACCACTAATCACTGGAGCTCCCTTGGCCGCTCATAACCGCGAGCACGGCAGATATATCAGTTTTCAAACACTCTGCAGAGGTTGTGCACTCTACCCACAAGCCGTGATTTCCCTTTCTGCCCGGAGATCATGACTCTCCATTGATCACTACCAAGGTGACCCAGCAGGGTATCACTACGTAGCCTTTACAAAGATTCCCCGGGGTTGTAGCCGCCCGTTAGGTTTCCTAAATGTACCCCACTCCTCCCCAAGGGACAAATCAACCTTGGCAGAGCGAGCCGCATACACCGAGCCCCATTGATGGCACAACGGCTAAGCGAACTACACCCCGGTTCCTCTAATTACTCAGCTAAGGGCGTCCCACTCCACACTCATGGTTGCACTGTTTTTTCGGGCGATCATCCAACGAACAGGTCCTTACGGAGAGGCACTCGAGAAACCGCTCGAGCCCCCTTGAAGGTCACAAGTATAATATCATAATAAAAGAGGGGAAAACAGCGTATCATTGATAATTCTCATCATATTCATTGATCAGAGTTGAGCAACAGCGTAAGACTAAGCAATAATGATCCAACCCAAATAGGTAATCAAGGATATGGATAACAAAAGCTAGTCAATCCTTAGGTATAAATGTGTAATGCGGGAGGTGAATTAAAGTATGTATAGGACAGAGATAGGTCAAGGGACACTTACTTCCACCAACCGACTGCTGCTCAGGGGCTTCTCCTGCGAGTTCTTCGGGCTCCTTAACCAGATCGTTCTCTATGCGAGCGGAAACATACATACATCCACACATTTAATACAAACGAACGGTACACCATACAATAGAATGCAGTAAATAAACAGACATTCCACGCGGGCTCGCAATTAAGGCTAAGAGAGAAAGAGAAAAAAGACAGTCGAGAAACGATCACGTTACATGATTATAAATTAAACTACTCGCTTAATGGAAGGGAATTAATTTAGATACTACGTTTTAGCATAAAGTAAAGTCAAGTTCCACATTTAATTATTATAAACAATTGAAGATGACTGAAAGGGAGTGGTCGCACGTCGAGACGTACGACACGACATTTAGATTGAATTAAGAAGTAAACGACTCGCCGCGCGACAGAGCGCACAACGAGACACTTGCACTAATTATAAAGAGACGTTAAGCATCGCGCGACGAAGCGCACGACGACATACGCCAACAGAGCTGAGTTTAAAGTGGAACGTCGCGCGTCTGGACGCGCGACATCGCACCTTAAACAACCTGAAATTAAAATAGATCGTCGCGCGACGAAGCGCGCGACACAACACTTTAATGAATATAAACTAAAAGAATCGTCCGGCGACGAAGCGCGCGACGCAGCACATTAATAAACACAAATTTAAATTGAATCGTCGCGCGACGAAGCACGCGACACAACACATTGATAAATACGAACTTGAATTGAATCGTCGCGCGACGAAGCGCGCGACGCAACACACTCATTAAACTAATTTTGAAACTAACTAATCCGAGGGTCAGACGCCGCGCAACGGGGCTAGAACGACCGCGCGCAGGGGCCGCGCCCGCGCCGAGCCGCGCCGGGGGGGCGGGGAGCAGGGGCGGGCCGAGCGCCGCCGGAGAGGGGAGGGAAGGGGAGGGGCCGAGCGCCGCCGTGGACCGGAGGGGAGGGGCGGGGCGGGGTGCCGCGCCGCCGCGTAGGGACGCGCGCGCAGGGGAGAGAAGAGGGGGCACGCGCAGGGGGAGAGAGGAGGGAGAGGGAGAGAGGGAGAGAGAAGAAGGGAGGGGAGCTCACCTCGGGATCCAGATTTCGGTGATCGCCGTCTCCAAGCCTTAGGGCACCACGGGGAGAGAGAGATGGGAGAGGGAGAGAGAGGTTGCTGCACGGGAAATCCAAATGAGACAGGGAGAGGAGGGGGGCGCATGGGGGGGTGTGGGGCGCCGGGGGCGCGCGAGCCAGGCTGGGTTGGGTCACATCGCGGATCGAAATCCACGACACGCACGACCATTAAACGGAATTAAATCACGAACTGAAATCAGAAACGGAACGAGACGAACACACGGCATCAGACAAAGAAACGTGTTTCGACATGATGCAACACCCATGACACTTAGATTTTGTTCATACACGACACGGACATCTGTCACTATACTGGTTTGAAATTGGGAAGAAGGAGCGGAACGGGAGAGAAAAGAGAGTAACGCCTGAATTTGGTGAGAGAAAAGAAGAAAAAATTCTACTCCAAATTCAGGACGTTACATGAGTATACTCGAACAAGTAGAAAAAAAAGTTAATGTACTGAAGCAAGCATACACACGACACAAGAGCAGCTGCAGCTAATAGCTGGATTGAAAGCAGAGCATATACGGTTGTTTTATTGGTCTGGTTAAACTTACATCGTTCCTCTAGTTAAAAACAAGATAAAATTTACATCAGTTAAGAAACAGAACCGAGAGAAGAGCCAACGCGGTTCATCTCCTCCGATATAAATCTACCTGAGCCGCATCATCGCCTCTTGTACAGCTCGTCACAGCGACCTGACTGGCTGGTGGCTGGCCGTGATCTGTCCTGTCAACTCCCATTGATCAGGTCTCATTCGAAGCCACCTTCTCTCAAACGTGAAGCAGGCCAGGCTGCTTGCTAATCTGAGCCGTTTTTTTTAACCAGGCCAGCCCTTTTCTGTATTTGTCTGCTGTACCTGTCGATTCAACAGCGTGGAAAACTGGAGATCTTGTTGCCAGATGCATCATGCCAGCCCTTGGCTAAGAATCTGGTTCCAGTGCATGGCCATGTGAGGCATTTAAATAAATGAAAAAACAAAAATAACAAAACATGAGAAACCACGAAAGTCTGGCATGTGTTAGATCTGAGTCAGGTTAGAAAACGATGCATGTGGGGTCAAAAAATTTAGCTAGACAACGACGACATAAATTATAGTGGGTAGCAGCACTATTTCTAGGGCTTTTTCATGTTTCATTTGGATTACACGTATATTGTTTGAGTCACGGGCTGTGTACAGTATGGACATTCAGCTGTCCCCCCTGTGAACAAGGAGATATGATGATGTTTACTAAGTCAAAGCCTGCATTGTTATGGTCGAGAACTACAGTTATTGGCAGCAAAAGGGCAATATGATCGTGTTTTCCTAATTAATGGTGGAAAAAATATTTGCATTGTTTTCACCGACAACATCCAAGCAACAATGCAAATGTCATCGTGTATATATACACACCTATACATAGAGCACGTATCATCGCTAGAGGCTACTATGTTCTTCTTCCCCGCAGGTTATCATGTATTTCTTTGTTAGTAATTGCTTTGAAAAAAAGTATCTTTTTAACATTTTAATAGACTGTTTGCAGCCCGGTAGTTATGTAGTGCATTCGATTAAGACATATGCTTACTATGAAAGTATGATAGCATTAGCACAAAACAACATATTATGTTTCTATTCGTTACACTAATGTTGCTCAATTATTGATTCTTTTTGGTATTATAACAGTTTCAAAAGAGAGAGAAGCTAAGGACAGTACGTGATCATGGCTACGCAGGACAAGACCACTTGGCCCGAGTTGATTGGCATGGAAATTAATGATGCAATTGCAGTAATAGAACGAGAGCGGCCAGATGTAACATTCTTTGATTCAGTAGATGTGGATTTGAACGAGAGCCCGAGGCCTTCGGACGAACTCGCACCCGGAGCTATACGTGTTGTCATCTACTTTGGCCTGGACCCAAACACTAATGAGGAAATCGTTGAAGAAACTCCATATATCAAGCCATAAAAAGGTTTAAAGGTAGCCTTTGCTAGTAGGCTAGATTGCCTACTAGCAAAGGCTACCTTTATACCTTTTTATGCCTTGATATATGAAAGGCAAGCATCAATTGAATAATGCGAGTGTAATGTCTGATCTTGCTTTCATGGTTGATTTCATACATTTAAGTGTCTTGTGTTGAATCTATATTGAGTAGTGTCGTACTCAATATATCGGATAATAAACAATGAGATGTCTTGTGTTGACAAGTGATGTATGTCCGGTGAAGTATTTATTAGTCCTTTATTTTTAGGCGCAATTATATTTGAGAAATTGGTGAGCAATACTTGACACACTTGTGGATGGTTCCAAATATTGGTGTCGAGCATTCCGATCATGGATTAATGCAGCAACAACTTTTGATCCGATCCTCCTAGGAACGAACATCATTTCTAGGATATGATTAATAAAAAATGAACAAGATGCATACAATATATATGAAGCACTAGTTATAACCATTACTTATGGGCGTCACTGGTTGCTGTCGTAGGGTCTATATGGTGGACAAGATGGGGTGAATAGTCTTTTCTAAAACTTAATCACGTTGGCTGACCAAAATAATTGCGGAATTAAACTTAACGGTCTAGCCACATCCCAGATACGACCACAGCAAGGTGGCTAGCACTTGCGGCCACGACACCACGTGCGCATGGTGTTACTAACCATGGCGAGGCAGCCCAGGCCGATAGCGTGATGGCCACAGTATGAAACTATGCCGACACTGCACCACGGCACAACGTTCATGCGGGAGTAGTCATGGCAACACACACGCATGTCTTCAGGCAGCCTGGGCTGGAACTATGTGGTGCACACGTGACTTAGATAAGTGTCTGCCTTGTTGGTCCCCATATGCATAGAGGTGACCCAATGCACAAGCACGCTGGTGATGTCTGCAGTCTGCTCTAGAGACGGTGCCTTTGTTACGATTTGGCTTCCAGTTCCAATAGCTTTTAATCCATCTGTGTAGAATTATGAAAGTGCTTGATATATTGATAGGAGATAGGGTACAATATATAGACTCACAACCCTAACCCTAATGGGCTGCCAGCCCAACAGTGGTGTCGGCCCACACACACAGTCTAACATCCCCCCGCAGTCGCAACGGGGGCACCACACGATGAGACTGGAGTGGAAGCCACAGGTAGGAGCCGACAGGTTGAAATCCCCCCCCCCCCCCCCCCCGCAGTCGCAGCGTCGTGATGGTGCAAATGTTGCGGCTGGAGTAGAGACCGGTGTGTGCTTCAAGAAGACGATAGCCATTAAATACCGAGGTAGCCGAAGTCAAGGTGGCCGCGGTCGGGAGACACGCAGCAGAAGCCTGTTCTTCAGGAGGGGTCGACGTTCGAGCGTCAACGATCGGCGAAGGCGACACAACAAAAGAGCATCAGCAAGTCGACCTTCTTGCTTCTTTGATTGTCCGGATGTCGAGGAGCGCCACCAGGGAGGCTGATGGTAGCGCACGCGTCTGCGTTGGTCATGGTGTCCGCGCCCGCGGCAAAATAGAAGGGGTAACCGCGGATCCGGCCGAGAAGGCCACGACAGCTACGAATCCGGCCAGGAAGATGCGATCCGGCCAAAGGGATGGCATATCGAGCCGGAAAGGTCGCAACAACGGTGAATCCGGTCGGGAAGGCCGCAGCAGCGACGAATTCAACGAAGGCGATGAAGGGATGGGCGGCGGGGCAGGTCCAGCCGGGGAAAGAGGCGTAAGGGAGGGGTGCCTGGGCTGGATCCGAGGACGACCTGTTTGTACTCCCTACTGCAAGCACTTAGGTGCAAGTAATATAAGTCTCATCCTCTCTCTGCTGGAAGTAAGGCTTCTCTCGCCCGAGCCAAGATAAACAACTTGTGTCACCTTGCATCACCCATCTGGGCCAGGGCACACAACATTATTTCACTGGTCGGTGGATCCTCGGATCAAGACACCAACAAGACTCTTCCGTTTGAGTCAGTGGAGCAGTGAAAGATATTTCCAAGAGAGAGATGGAACTCTCCTTACATTGACGTCTATAGATGGCCAAATGGATTGTTCCTGGCGGGCCGACCCGAAGCACGACCCATTTAATAGTGCATAGGTCGCTGCCTCTATAGAAGTTATACCTGCTGCTATCGGTATACCTTCTGCCGCTATACCTTCTACCGTTATTGCAGTATGGATGCTCCAGTTCTTCGTGTGCCAGCGACATTTCCCCCTCACTTCCCCTTGCACTTCTGTAACCTTTAACGATATGTTGTCTCTGTGTGTGTCCGCTTCACAGATCCTTTTCAATCTGCTTCTAATGGGGTTCAGTTCGAGTTCTACATGGGTTAGCTGGGCTGGCCAATGTACGGTGACGACAAATTTTTGTCTAGACCGAAAGGCCGCAGATGCACAGATAGGAGAAGGGCGTTTGTGCGTGTGTGTACTTTTGGCTCCCACTGACTATCTGAGCACAAGGAGCAAGTCGACGCAGATGGTTTGTGCTTCCGTGGAGAATTCAGGCTTGATGCTCCGAGATATAGGAATTTGTAGACATCTTAACTAGCAGCTGCTACTAATCTAGATTTCCTAGCTACATCATTTTTTTTCAATTTTCTATCCCTTTTCTCCTCTCCCCTACTTCTTTATTATATCCATTTTCAGAAGATACATCCAAACGGGATGCTCTTGGTTGCCTACCTGCTATTGCATATTATACTGATTTTCGAATGCTACATTCTGTAATGCCTGAGGCATCTGATTTTTTCAGTCTGTTCCCTATTGTTAGAACAAAAATTTAGAAGATGTGCCAGCACATATTGCTAGCCTAGCATGCTGCTTTTCCTCTTTTCGTACGAGTGCACTGGCTGTAGTGTGCCATGTTCTTGGCCAGTGATGTATCATTCGTCAATGAGTCAGCTTTTAGATTTATTAATATACAGAGGTGTGTTATGGCTACAGACATTTCATGACATGCCATGTGGATTGTTTCTATACCATATAGTTTGGTGCTTTTGTACCTTATGTGAATAAAAGTTTATGAACTTGGTTCTAGAACTTGGTTCGATCCAAGTCCCCAAATTTCCAAAAATGCAGATCCAACTCTCTAAGCTTTTATTAACCGTTTCACGTGAGGTCCAAGTTACTATAACTTGAATTAATCTGACTGCATATCATGCGAATAAGCTGATTGCATGATGATTTAATCAAAATGTGGGGCCTATATGCAATTACTTTCCAGAATTTTTTTCTTGCGTGAGTAGTTTGATTTCAGGATATTATGATGATTATCAGGTGAACATAAATGTCTAAAAAAATAGTTCAACATAAAGATTGTGTTTGTCTGCTATACCTGTCTGATCTTGTTGACAGATGCATCATGCCAGCCCTTAGCTAAGAATCTGGTTCCAGTGCATGGCCATGTGGGGCATTTAAATATATGAAAAAAAACAAAAATAACAAAACATGAGAAACCACGAAAGTCTGGCATCTGTTAGATTTGAGTGAGGTTAGAAAACGATGCATGTGGGGTCAAAAAATTTAGCTGGACAACAACGACATGAATTAGCGGTTACCACTATTTCTAGGGCTTTTTTATGTTTCGTTTGGATTACATGTATATTGTTTGAGTCACGGGCTGTGTACAGTATGGAGATTCAACTGTCCCCCTGTGAACAAGGAGATATGATGATGTTTACTAAGTCAAAGCATGCATTGTTATGGTAGATAACTACAGTTATTGGCAGCAAAAGGGCAATATGATCGTGTTTCCTAATTAATAGTGGACAAAATATTTGCATTGTTTTCACCGACAGCATCCAAGCAACAATACAAATGTCATCGTGTATATATACACATCTATACATAGAGCACGTATCATCGCCAGAGGCTACTGTGTTCTTCTTCCACGCAGGTTATCATGTATTTCTTTATTAGTAATTGCTTTGAAAAAAGTATCTTTTTAGCATTTTAATAGACTGTTTGCAGCTCGGTAGTTATGTAGTGCATTCGATTAAGACATATGCTTACTATGAAAGTATGATAGCATTAGCACAAAACAACATATTATGTTTCTATTCATTACACTAACGTTGCTCGATTATTGATTCTTATTGATATTATAACAGTTTCAAAAGAGAAAAGCTAAGGATAGTACGTGATCATGGCTACACAGGACAAGGCCAGTTGGCCCGAGTTGATTGGCAAGGAGATTAATGATGCAATTGAAGTAATAGAACAAGAGCGGCCAGATGTAACATTCTTTGAGTCACTAGATGTGGATTTGAACGAGACCCCGAGGCCTTCGGACCAACTCGCACCCGGAACTATACGTGTTGTCATCTACTTCAGCGTGGACCCAAACACTAATGAGGAAATCGTTGAAGAAACTCCATATATCAAGGCATAAAAGGTATAAAGACCCTTTGCTAGAAGGCTAGATTGCCTACTAGCAAAGGCTATCTTTATACCTTTTTATGCCTTGATATATGTAAGGCAAGCATCAAATGAATAATGCGAGTGTGATGTCTGATCTTGCTTTCATGGTTGATTTCATACATTTAAGTGTATGTGTTGAATCTATATTGAGTAGTGTCCTACTCAATGTATTGAATAATAAACAATGAGATGTCTTGTGTTGACGAGTGATGTATGTTCGGTGAAGTATTTATTAGTCCTTTATTTTTAGGCGCAATTATATTTTAGAAATTGGTGAGCAATACTTGACACACTTGTGGATGGTTCCCAATATTGGTGTCGAGCATTCTTATCATGGATTAATGTCGCATCAACTTTTGATCCGATCCTCCTAGGTACGAACATCATTTCTAGGATTTGATTAAAAAATGAACGAGATGCATACAATATATATGAAGCATTAGTTATAACCATTACTTATGGGTGTCATCGGTTGCTGCCGTAGGGTCTATATGGTGGACTAGAGGGGGCGAATAGTCTTTTCTAAAACTTAATCACGTTGGCTGACCGAAATAATTGCAGAATTAAACTTAAAGGTCTAGCCACATCCGAGATACGACCACCGCGAGGTGGCTACAACTTGCGGCCACGACACCACATGCACATGGTGTTACTAACCATGGCGAGGCAGCCTGGGCCGATAGCGTGATGGCCACAGTATGAAACTCTGTCGACACTGCACCACGGCACAGCGTTCATGCGGGAGTAGTCATGGCAACACGCACACAGTGTCTTCAGGCACCCTAGGCCGGAACTATGTGGTGCACACGTGGCTTAGAGAAGCGTCTGCCTTGTTGGTCCCCATACGCATAGAGGTGACCCAATGCACAAGCACGCTGGTGATGTCTCCCTCTTGATAGAGAACTAAATAAAGAAAGTCGAGCAAAATAAATAGCAGAACGACTCTTACCTTTTCTATTTGATTATTATATAAGGGTTCTATTTTAGAGTACTCATGATCTGAGGAACCTATTTAGATTAGGATTCCTACTCCATATTGGTCTAGAACTCTAGATGAAGCCTGGACAAAGAAAGTCTCTATTGTGTGGTAGTTAGAGAGAGACATGCCTAAAAAATGGATGGACAAAAAAATAGGCTGAAATTTTGCCTCTTTATTATTAGCTATAGATTAGGGACTACTTTTTTATTCATGATCCGTTGCATAGTGCCTAGATGCCTTTACATTTTCATAATGAGTATTTGACATACATAAATAATCAGAACTCCTCGCGCCCGGACGTGCCGACGTAGGCGTCATGCCTGGACGACCGGATGTAGGCGTCGCGTCCGGTCGCTCTCGTCCACTGTCCGCAGGCCACATGACGAACTTCCATGGATGCACGCACCTCTGCATGTGGCACGAAACGACGCAGGACATAGTACTTCCCTAGATGCATGCACCTCTGCCTCCACCCACCCACATGAAAGCTCTCTTGTGGGTTTGGGTGGTTTGGATGACAATCCAAATAAAGGACTGACAGGTGTGTTTAAGTGTTGGACGGGTGCTTTGTGTAAAACTTGTAAAGTTCAACACAAGTGTTCAAGAGTGATGGTCCAAAGGCCGAGTTGATTATGGGTGTGGACATCACAAGTGAAAGAGAAGATTGCTTATGTAGTTATGTGAGACTTGGTGTGCATATCTTGGAGACAACTAGTCAAGCCAAGGTTGGAGGCAAAAAGAGCTTCGAGGTACCGAGTACACGGAAGAAGGTCAAGGAGGCCGAGGAACCCAAAGCCAGGGTGAAGAAGACTTGCAATGTCAAGGATTGATCGAGTTGAGAAAAGATATGGTGCATCGAGAATTACTATCTAAGGACATGGCTTACAACCAATGAGGTAACATCTATGGTTATGTGGTGTAAGTCATAAGGCTCAAGATCAAGTTCAAGTCATAGAGCAAGGTCACTAGAAGGAGCAGTGTCAAAGCGAGAACCTGGAAGCAACCCAAAAGAGCTAAGTTTACTTTTACCATGAGTTTGGGTTGTTCCTGTGTTTGGATATGTTCTGTGTGACCTATGCTGGGTGTTAGAGCTCATAGATGACAATCTGGATCAAGTCTTGGAGACTTGGAGTTTTGGAGTCCAACATCGACCTCAAACAGAAAAGTTGGGAGAAGATATGAAAAGAGGTAATCTTCTAGGACTCAGTCAATTGAATTATACTCTAAATGTGTTTGTCTAAGTCACAGAAAGATCCTCCTAAGAGTCGAAGTCAAGTGAAGAAACAGGAAAAAAAGCAAGCTTGGGTCAGCTTGGGTGACTCCGTCTCTTGCTCGGGGTTGGCCTCGAGCGAGTCGTGACGGCGTCTCCGGCTCGGGGTTGGCCTCGGATGAGTCATGACCGTCTCCCGTTCAAGGATGGCCTCGGGTGAGCCGTGACTGCGACTCCCATCCGAGTATAGTCTCGAGCGAGCCGTGACTGCGTCTCCCGTCCGAGGATGGCCTCGAGCGAGTTGTGACTGTGTCTCCTATCCGAGGTTAGCTTATCAGAGTAGTACTGTGTGAGTGGACTGTGGATGCACGTCACGTGAGGCAACCTCAGATCAGGTCTTCCTCGCCTTCCACCACCCACCTTTCATCTGGATTTAATAATGGTCGTGAACGGTTCTCCTCACCCAGAGGCCAGAACCGGCCGTTTCTAGCGGCAATTCTGAAAGGAACGGCCCATGTTTGTGAAACGGGGGTCGGTAATCGGTTGTGTTGAAAAGTCAGGAGGATTTAGTTTGATGCATGTGTATTTATCTCTATCTACGCGTGTCCAAGTACATTGGAATGAAGCGAACGTTAGACTTAGGGCATGTCTGGTTCCTTTAGTCCAGGGACTAAAGTTTAGTTAGAGGACTAAAGTTTAGTCCCTAGCCTGTTTGGTTCTAGGGACTAAAATTATTTAGAACACAATAAATGAATCATAAGAGGACCAAAATATCCCTTAGTATTCTCCCGCCATTAGTGCAACTGAAATAAAGGAGAGGCAAAAGTTGAAATTAATATGTTTTAGTCCTTTTTAGTCACCCCTTGAGGGACTAGAGACTAAAACAGTTTAGTCCCTGTTTTAGTCCCACTGTTTGGCAATTTTGTGACTAAATAGAACTAAAATGGATGAACTAATCTTTAGTCCCTCAAACCAAACGGGGCCTTAGACCCGTTTGGATACTCGGAATTAAATTCCATTTTAAATATAATCATGATTCAAGGCACAGATCGGTCCAGCTAATACAATTTTATGCAGGGGCGCACCTAGGGGTGGTAATGGATCGCGATCCAAATGATTTTCACAATTATTTAGGGCACTAAATAAATTTTAGTTCAAAAATGAATAGAAATAGGGACCGATACTAATCCGATCCGATCCTCAAATTTTATAGTATAAATATTAGAGCCCATTGTCACCCCTAGGCGGACCTACGTTATACAGAGCAGGGGCACCGGCCCCCACTCAATTTTCAAGTTTTAATGGACCTTTTGCCTTATTTACTATAGCAACAAAGGTTTATTAGTTACTAAGCCTCTATTTAGGCCCCCACTTAGATTTTGGCCGGGTCCGCCCCTTTTATATAGAACATATTTCTATACTATTGTTGGTCACGTGAGGGAGATATATATTCCAATTTCCCAAAATGAAGGGATCCAATCTTGTTGGCCCCTAAGTTTAATTCCAATATACTGTAGCACAATAGGACTTGCGAATTAATATAGATACATGTGAATCCAAGCAAGTCCTTGGACGTTGCGCTGATGACGACTGACATCTGAACTTGTGCTGACGACTGATGTTGCTGGTAGCAGTTCTTTCGTTAGGTGCCGTTTGGTTCAACAAATGTAACGTAAATAGCAATGTTAATGATTCACACTTAAGTAACAATGATAATAAAGTTGAATATGTTGTTATCAGTTTCTAGTGTGGTATCTGATTACGGTTGAAATTAAACAAACATGATTTAATGTTATCAGTTAGATATAAGGCAATGCTATTGACCTTAGATATAAGCGGGAGTCTTTCTGGGCAATATTCCTTCATACTTTTTCTTAATTGCTGCCTCCTGAAATAACACATAAGTAGCAGTGAACCGGTTAGAAGGCAAATAATACATGTACATGAAACGAAGGCTATGCGAATGCTATAAATACGCGCAACAGACAAGAGGGAAATGGTGATGCCAAAAGGCAGTACCTCCTCTTGTCGTGAGGGCATCCCACCCACTTCATTCTGGTCTTGAACTTCAACTTTTTTCTCTGAAACATCTCCTTCAACATTCACTTGGGCAGGTGAATCATCAAATGTCATCCCAGACATAGTGAACTTGTGCTGCAAGAGCAAAGCTCAACTCCATGATTAGTTCATATTCATGAATCAAGATGGTGATCAGATAATTTGCTATGCACAACAGGTAATAGATGCACATATGTGAGACAAATAATTCCATATTATCAAGTCCGCATAATTTCTTTTATAAAAAATAATATGTTTATTTTCCTTTATGGCATAGCAGGAAAGCATCATCATAACCCAAAAAGGGGCCTTCTAATGACAACTCTGTGTGCTACACCAACATTGATTTTCCATCAAAAACTTGGTTATGATAATGCATTCAAAATTTCAAACAATGAACTGCCTTCAGGCTTCAACAGAAGAGCAAGTCTAAGTAAGTGAATGGCACCACAGAAGAATGGAGACAGCAAACATACTTGCTATAATGCTATCAACAACAATCTCAGCCCTAAAGATACCCAGTCAAATATGTTTCATAAGGTCAAGTCATGTTCTTGACAGAAAGTTACAAGCAAGACATTAGATAATGCTATCAACAACAATATCAGCCCTAAAGATACCCAGTCAAATATGTTTCATAAGGTTAAGTCATGTTCTTGACAGACAGTTACAAGCAGAACATTAGACAAGACAACAACAAACACTAGTTTAAACCACTACCAAATATACCGGAGATTATCTACTATTCCTATCTACAAGAAAGTATATGTTGGACATTCTTTGTTTTTGTTAGTCACCATAAAACTTTGTTATTCTGCATTGGTATAACTACCAGTAACCAAATGAACCAAGCAAATTATGTTCAGAAACACAATTAGCCAAAACTGGTTTGAGAAAGAAAAAAAATTATTCACTTAGACCACCTTTCAGAATAATTTTAGGAGTGACACATTTATTGTTGGGAATTTATCAATTAACATTACTTTCTTACCAAAACTGGCATCAGATTTTGTGCTGGAAACACACAGAAAAGTACCTGCGCTATGGATTTTATGGCAACTCCTCTATAACAAAACTTCACCAGCAGGCAGAACAATTTATGTATCAAAATATGCAGGCTCATGTTACCAGATTGTTTAGCTTGAAATATTAAATGCAGAGACCAAGTCAAAAAGAATTTGACAGTGCAAAAATAAATTTCTTAACAAATCAAGTGCAAAGGAAAATGGTTAGCTCATCCATTTCTTTAAGCATTTATGCTTAACTACATTGTCATCACAAAGGCTGAAAGGGAACGGCATCTTTTTCCTGTGTCCTTCAAGTTAATGATATTTTTTCAATGTTCAGCACATGAGATTATCTGTGAGCAAAAATCTTCCTTTTTTCTCAAATTCAGAAAACACGTCTCCTGTCACAGGATTGGACTTGCCACCTACGCAGCATTGATACAAATACGTGCATCGACATCAGCACCACTACATGGATATGGCATCTACTCCCAAAAGATGGTACATATGGATACATTTTTACTAATTTTCCAGAAAGAAAGTATAACAGCAGGGACAATATATTACCTTGAGATTATGCTACTTTGCTCTATCCTAAGGCCTAAGCTGACATTCATATGAGCCAAGGGAAGCAGCATTTCAGATGCTCCACAGCGCCACTTTTTTTGGCCAGCACTTGCACTATCAGCACCGTTCCCTTCCCTCTGCACTTTGAATAGGTGACAAGTGATAGGTCTTGGGTGACAAAACAAACTTCCGTCACAAGGTTGCAAAAGCTACTGGTGCAAAAAGCTCACTTGTTGGACCTGAGAAGCTATTGATCTGAATCTGAGAAGGTAGCTTGTTTGGCAACCCAATGTTTTGATACCCAGCTAGTGGCCTGTATACATGAAATACCCTTTGTGGGTAATGAATGGCTGATTGATCACGGAATGTACCACATGACCAATAGAGTTTGGTTAATGGTGATTATTTTGTTCAACATTTTCAGTTTCCATAACGAAATGTAGGATTAACACAATGCAATTACTCCACAATTAGGAATGTTTTGCTGTGTTTACCAAAAATGACACGAAAGGACATCCTCGACATCACACGTGTTTATCGATCAATACGCAAAAAGGCCTACTTGAAGCTAACATGTGTGTTCATCAATCACATATAGAAAAGTTAGTTCTTATCGAGGAGTTCGGGCCCTGAAACAGCCCGCCCTTAAGGCCGACAAAGGAGCACAGTGCATTTGCCCCGTCCACGGACAAATAACAAATTCCACCCATAACAAGCAAGCAGCTAGCATCACCATGTGCACCTGATATGTTCCCTTTCCACTTTCCTTGAACGTTTTTGGCTACAAACAAAGACGCAAGGCATTTGCTATTCTTTTCGTCAATCCATCATGTCCACTACAATAAACTAAACGTTGAATTAATTTCAAATCGCACGCATCTTCATGTCCGTGCCCAGCGTCTCACAAGTGGATAAATTAAAACAAGGCAATTTTTCCCCTTTCCCGATCTGGAGCTCGTCTATAGCCACAGGGTAAACGGAGAGGAGGTGTGAGGCGGCACCAATCATACCGTGCGGGGGTGGCGGGACGCGGAGGAGGAGCGACGGCGAGCCGAATGCGAGGTGGGGGATTCGGGATGTTGTGCTGGTCGCCTGCTGCGGAATGGGGTTGGGGACGAGGAGGGGCCGGATGCGGAGCCCGGAACGGGCGCGAGGGGGTGCGGGAGAAGTCGATCCCGAGCTCGGCGAGGAAGGGCGGGTGCCGGGGCCGTCGAGCGGGCGGCGTGGCCGTCGAGCGGGCGGCGCACCCGTGCGAAGGCAGGCGAGGGATGGAACGGAGTGGTGGGGAGCGAGGAAGGGGAACGGGGAGCGCGGAGCCGTGAGGGTATTTATGGAATGGCAGAACGGTAATTTCGCTGCTTCACAAGGCTAAATCTATACTCTTAGTCCGCTTATTGTAGTGTTTGATTTCTATGACTAAAATTTAATTCATGTCACTTAGATATTTGAATGCTAATTTTAAGTATAATATAATATAATTATAAAACCAATAATTTATTAAGTTCAATTAATCTATAATTATCAAATGTTCAATGTCATAACATAATTAGACCTTATAGACTCGTTGTATTGTTTAGTCCTTACCTATGTAATTAGTTTTATAATTGGATTATATTTAATATTTCTAACTAGTATTAAACATTTAGGGTGTGTTTGGTTAGCGAGTTGGAACGGGTTCAATCCATAACAATTCGTGTTTGGTTCAAAAGGTTCGCGGTTAGGTTGGTTCTAGATCAAAATACTTATTTGAAAATGTGGGTTCTAGTGATTCCTCAAGAACAAGCGAACCATTTCGACCCACTTCCTCTCCACCCTCTCGTCACCTATGCCTTATCCATTCGAGACCAGCACAGGAGTACGCCACCACTGCTAGCCTGCTGGGACGAGGGACCTCCGCCGGCCTACCCTCCAATGTTAATCCCCTGCCTGCTTCCCGTCGTCAGTTCCCGCTGGCCTACCCTCTGATGTCGGCGTGTTCTCTATTAGACACAACCCACGAGTCTTGCTAGTGTTGTCGTTGAACAGGTAAAGGTCAGTGTTCGTCACGGCCTAGACAAGCCTGCTAGTGATGACAAATGTTACAAATTCACTGAAATGCATCTTGATATTGTTTGGATGTTCCTTTAATTATGACTAAAATGTAACAGTGAGACCTCGTCACTAAGTATAATATAATATAATTATAAAACCAAGAATTTATTAAGTTCAATTAATCTATAATTATCAAATGTTCAATGTCATAACATAATTAGACCCTATAGACTCGTTGTATTGTTTAGTCCTTACCTATGTAATTAGTTTTATAATTGGATTATATTTAATATTTCTAACTAGTATTAAACATTTAGGATGTGTTTGGTTAGCGAGTTGGAACGGGTTCAATCCATAACAATTCGTGTTTGGTTCAAAAGGTTCGCGGTTAGGTTGGTTCTAGATCAAAATACTTATTTGAAAATGTGGGTTCTAGTGATTCCTCAAGAACAAGCGAACCATTTCGACCCACTTCCTCTCCACCCTCTCGTCACCCATGCCTTATCCATTCGAGACCAGCACAGGAGTACGCCACCACTGCTAGCCTGCTGGGACGAGGGACCTCCGTCGGCCTACCCTCCAATGTTAATCCCCCGCCTGCTTCCTGTCGTCAGTTCCCGCTGGCCTACCCTCTGATGTCGGCGTGTTCTCTATTAGACACAACCCACGAGTCTTGCTAGTGTTGTCGTCGAACAGGTAAAGGTCAGTGTTCGTCACGGCCTAGACAAGCCTGCTAGTGATGACAAATGTTACAAATTCACTGAAATGCATCTTGATATTGTTTGGATGTTCCTTTAATTATGACTAAAATGTAACAGTGAGACCTCGTCACTAAAAAAATACGACTTAGTCAATAATGGTTTTAATTTATTTATATCTTATGCTTATGGATTCCTCAAATTTTAAAATAGTGTCAGTTTCATTTATTTTAAATGATGTCATCTTATTGAATTGAAGATACCATCCTAAGTGTGGTAATATGACCAGGAAGGTGACCATATTCAGTTTATCCTTCACCACGAAACAAATAAGAGATGGTACAGCTCTAACCCACTTTAACCATGTAATCAAACAAGAAACTAGGTTCAACCTGTCACTAAAACCAAACAAGGAACGGGTCCGACCCAACCTAGAAAAATGGATCGGCTCCGACCCGACCCACGTCGACACGTCGTGTCGAAACCAAACACATGCTTAATGTGATAGGACCAAAATTTAGTCAAGTGGATCCAAATAGGTCTTAATTTAAATTTGATTTGATGACAAAATTAGGGTATTTAAGGATTGCATCATTCTTCTCTCCTCTTCTTTCATGCCCAGTCACTGATCTAAGTCAAGACTCAAGACCAGCTGAAAAGATCCAACTCAAGAGGAGACTCTTCAGTTTGAGTCTGTGGAGCGGTGAAAGATATTTCCAAGAGAGAGATGGAACTCTCATTGCATTGATGTTTATAGATGGCCAAATAGATTGTTTCTGGAGGGTCAGCCCGCAGCACGACCCATTTAATAGTGTCTTGGCCGCTGCCTCGACCCGTAGTGCTTGCCTAATCCGGCACAATTTTATTTTTTTATTTTACAAAAAAATAGTATATATATGTATATACAAATTATACTCACTATTTATGACAACCGAGCGTGTGTTCTAGTGATTCCTCAAAAACAAGCGAACCATTTCGACCCACTTCCTCTCCACCCTCTCGTCACCCATGCGAAAAACAAGCGAAACATTATCTTGATGTTGTTCGGATGTTCCTTTAATTATGATTAAAATGTAAAGGTGAGACCTCGTCACTAAAAAATTATGACTTAGTCAATAATGGCTTTAATTTATTTATATCTTATGCTTATGGATTCCTCAAATTTTAAAATAGTGTCAGTTTCATTTATTTTAAATGATGTCATCTTATTGAATTGAAGATATCATCCTGAGTGTGGTAATATGACCAGGAAGGTGACCATATTCAGTTCATCCTTCATCACGAAACAAACAAGAGATGGTGCAGCTCTAACCCACTTTAACCATGTAATCAAGCAAGAAACTAGGTTCAACCTGTCACTGAAACCAAACAAGGAACGGGTCCGACCCAACCTAGAAAAATGGGTCGGCTCCGACCCAACCCACGTTGTGCCGAAACCAAACACATGCTTAATGTGATAGGACCAAAATTTAGTCAATTGGATCCAAATAGGTCTTAATTTAAATTTGATTTGATGACGAGATTAGGGTATTTAAGGATTGCATCATTCTTCTCTCCTCTTCTTTCATGCCCAGTCACTGATCTAAGTCAAGACTCAAGACCAGCTGATAAGAGCCAACTCAAGAGGAGACTCTTCAGTTTGAGTCTGTGAAAGGGAAATGTGCCCTTGGGCCATTTCTAAGTATTTTGGTGATTGAGTGCCAACACATGTGTTTAATTGTGAATTTGTGTACATGGATGAACAAGGTGCAAATCATGAAGTAAAGGTATGTTTCTAAGCCTTAGTACATTGGTTTTGTGGACTAACATATTTGTCTAAGTGTTAGAAACAGAAAGAAGAAAAAGAGAAAAGGGGAGAGAATGACTTGGCTGTGTGCAGCCAAGTCCCAGCTCAGTCTGGAGCACCGGACTGTCCGGTGTGCACCGGACAGTGTCCGGTGCGCCAGGCTGACTCGGCTCGAACTGGCCGCTCTCGGGAATTCGCCGACGGCGTACGGCTAAAATTCACCGGACTGTCCGGTGTGCACCGGACTGTCCGGTGAGCCAACGGTCGGCCAGGGCCAACGGTCGGCCGCGCAATCCGCGCGAGACACGTGGCCGAGCCAACGGTCGGAAGACGGCACCGGACTGTCCGGTGTGCACCGGACTGTCCGGTGCGCCAACGGCTCGCAGATCTCCAACGGGCTGCAACGGTCGGCAGCGCCAGATAAGGAAACAAATCGGGCACCGGACAGTGTCCGGTGTGCACCGGACTGTCCGGTGCCCCCGACGACAGAAGGCAAGGATGGCCTTCCGGATTTGCTCTCAACGGCTCCTAGCTGCCTTGGGGCTATAAAAGGAGCCCCTAGGCGCATGGAGGAGACACACAAGCAACTCTTGAGCATTCTTGATCATCCACACAAGTTCTTTGCGCATTCGTTTGTGATTCTAAGTGATTCGAGCTCTGTTCTAGCGTGAACTCTGAGATAGTCATTCGAGCTCGAGTCTTGGTCGTGTGTGTGTGCTTTTGTTGTGGATTTGTGTGTGTTGCTTCCCTCCCTTACTCTGTGCTTTCTTTGTGATCATATACTTGTAAGGGCAAGAGACTCCAATTTGTGGAGATTCCTTGCAAACGGGATAGTGAAAGGAACAACAAAACAACGTGGTATTCAAGTGGGTCTTTGGACCGCTTGAGAGGGGTTGATTGCAACCCTCGTCCGTTGGGACGCCACAACGTGGAAGTAGGCAAGCATTGGCTTGGCCGAACCACGGGATAAACCACTGTGTCCCTCTGTGCTTGATTCTTGTGGTATTGTGTTTTGTTGAGACTTCACCTTAGCCACTTGGCATTAATCGTGCTAACGCTTAACAAGTTTTTGTGGCTTAAGTTTGAAGTTTTTATAGGATCACCTATTCACCCCCCCTCTAGGTGCTCTCAATTGGTATCGGAGCCGTTCTCTTCTCAAGGGACTAACCGCCCGAAGAGATGGATCCTAAGGGGAAGGGTATAGTGATCAACGATAAAGAGAAGGAGACCTTCGTCAACGAGCCGAAGGATGACAGGCCTACCGACTCCGGCTCGGGCCAAAGACGGAAGGAAGGGAAGAAGAAGAAGACCAGGCGCATCAAGGAGATTGTCTACTACGACAGCGACGAGTCTACTTCTTCCCAAAAGGACGAGGACCACAACGACTACAAACAAAAGACGGTTAACTCAAACTTTTCTTTTGATTATTCGCGTATTCCGCATAGCTCAAATACTCATTTGCTTCCCATTCCACTTGGCAAACCTCCTCACTTTGATGGAGAGGATTACGGATTTTGGAGCCACAAAATGCGTACTCACCTGTTTTCTCTCCATCCAAGCATTTGGGAGATTGTGGAAAGTGGAATGAAATTTGATAGCTCGGATAGCCCTATGTTTATTAATGAACAGATTCATAAAAATGCACAAGCTACTACTGTGTTGCTAGCCTCTTTGTGCAGGGACGAGTATCACAAGGTGAGCGGCTTGGACAATGCCAAGCAGATCTGGGACACCCTCAAAATCTCTCATGAGGGGAACGACGTCACCTTGCTCACCAAAATGGAGTTGGTGGTGGGAGAGCTTGGACGGTTTGCCATGATAAGGGGCGAGGAGCCGACGCAAACATACAACCGGCTCAAGACCCTCATCAACAAGATAAGGAGCTACGGGAGCACGCGATGGACGGATCACGACGTCGTCCGCCTAATGCTCAGGTCCTTTACCGTACTTGATCCTCATCTCGTGAACAATATTCGTGAGAATCCCAGGTACACGATGATGACGCCCGAGGAAGTACTTGGAAAATTCGTGAGCGGGCGGATGATGATCAAGGAGGCAAGATACGTCGACGAAGCGTTGAACGGTCCGATCAACGAGCCGCAACCTCTTGCTCTCAAGGCAACACGAAGCAAGGAGGCGCTACCTAGCAAGGTGGCACAGATTGAGGCGGCCGGACTCAATGATGAAGAGATGGCTCTCATCATCAAGAGATTCAAGACGGCGCTAAATGGTCGCAAGGGGCAGCCAAGCAAGACCAAGACCAAGGGAAAGCGCTCGTGCTTCAAATGCGGTAAGCTTGGTCATTTTATTGCTAACTGTCCCGATAATGAAAGTGACCAGGAAAAGGGGAACAAGAGAGAGAAGAAGAAGGCATACAAGAAGGCAAAGGGCGAGGCGCATCTAGGAAAGGAGTGGGACTCGGATTGCTCCTCCTCCGACTCCGACAATGAAGGACTCGCCGCCACTGCCTTCAACAAATCGGCTCTCTTCCCCAACGAGCGTCTCACTTGTCTTATGGCAAGAGAGAAGAAGGTAAGTACTAAAGACTCCACTTATGCTTCTTCTAGTGATAGTGAGTCTAGTGATGATGACATAGATTATTCTTGCTTGTTCAAGGGCTTAGATAGATCTAAGATAGATAAAATCAATGAATTGATTGATGCATTGAATGAAAAGGATAGGCTTTTAGAAAAGCAAGAAGATTTATTGTATGATGAACATGATAAATTTGTAGAGGCACAAAAATCATATGCTTTAGAAGTGAAAAGAAATGAAGTGCTTTCTAGTGAAATATCTTCTTGTCATGAAACCATTGCTACTTTACAAAGTGTTAACCATGATTTAAATGCTAAATTAGAAGTAACAAATAAATCTAAGTCTTGTGTTGAAAATGTTACAATTTGCACTAGGTGTAAAGATTTTGATGTTAACACTTGTAGCAAACACTTAGTTTCAATTTCAAAACTAAAAGATGAAGTGGCTAGTCTTAATGCTCAACTTAAGACTAGCAAGAGTGAAGTTGAAAAGATAAAATTTGCAAGGGATGCCTATACAATTGGGAGACATCCCTCAATTAAGGATGGGCTTGGCTTCAAGAGGGAAGCCAAGAACTTAACAAGCCATAAGGCTCCCATCTTCGTCAAGGAGAAGGGGAAGGCCCCGATGGCTAGTAATGCTAAAAAGAATCATGCTTTTATGTATTATGATAGGAGACATGCTAGAAATGCTTATAATCATTTTGATTCACATGTTTATGATTCTCATGCAATGTTTGCTTCTAGTTCTTCTTATAATCATGGTAGAAATATGAGTAGGAGAAATGTTGCGCATATGCCTAGAAGAAATATTGCTCATGTGCCTGGAAAGAATGTTATTCATGCTCCTAGGAAAGTAGTGAATGAACCTTCTACCATTTATTATGCTTGTAATGCTCCCTTTGCTATTTGTAGAAAGGGAAAGAAGGTTGTTGCTAGGAAATTAGGGGCTAGATGCAAGGGAGATAAATCTTGCATTTGGGTCCCTAAAGACATTTGTGCTAACCTTGCAGGACCCAACATGAGTTGGGTACCTAAGACCCAAGCCTAAATTTGCCTTGCAGGTTTATGCATCCGGGGGTTCAAGCTGGATTATCGACAGCGGATGCACAAACCATATGACGGGGGAGAAGAAGATGTTCACCTCCTACGTCAAAAATAAGGATTCCCAAGATTCAATTATATTCGGTGATGGGAATCAAGGCAAGGTAAAAGGGTTAGGTAAAATTGCAATTTCTAATGAGCATTCTATATCAAATGTATTCCTAGTGGAGAGTCTTGGATATAATTTGCTATCTGTTAGTCAACTATGTCAAATGGGATATAATTGTTTATTTACAAATGTAGATATGTCTGTCTTTAGAAGATGTGATGGTTCACTAGCTTTTAAGGGTGTACTAGACGGCAAGCTTTACTTAGTTGATTTTGCAAAAGAAGAGGCCGGTCTAGATGCATGCTTAATGGCTAAGACTTGCATGGGCTGGCTGTGGCATCGCCGCTTAGCACATGTGGGGATGAAGAATCTCCACAAGCTTCTAAAGGGAGAACACGTGATAGGTCTAACCAATGTTTATTTCGAAAAAGATAGACCTTGTGCAGCTTGTCAGGCAGGTAAACAAGTTGGAGGAGCACATCACAGCAAGAATGTGATGACCACGTCAAGACCTCTGGAGCTGCTGCATATGGACCTCTTCGGACCCGTCGCCTATCTAAGCATAGGAGGAAGTAAGTATGGTTTAGTTATTGTTGATGACTTTTCCCGCTTCACTTGGGTGTTCTTTTTGCAAGATAAGTCTGAAACCCAAGGGACCCTCAAGCGCTTCCTCAGGAGAGCTCAAAATGAGTTTGAGCTCAAGGTGAAGAAGATTAGGAGCGACAACGGGTCCGAGTTCAAGAACCTTCAAGTGGAGGAGTTTCTTGAGGAGGAAGGGATCAAGCACGAGTTCTCCGCTCCCTACACACCACAGCAAAATGGTGTGGTAGAGAGGAAGAACAGGACGCTAATCGATATGGCGAGGACGATGCTTGGAGAGTTCAAGACCCCCGAGTGCTTTTGGTCGGAAGCCGTGAACACGGCTTGCCACGCCATCAACAGGGTCTACCTTCACCGCCTCCTCAAGAAGACGTCATATGAGCTACTAACCGGTAACAAACCCAATGTATCTTACTTTCGTGTTTTTGGGAGCAAGTGCTACATTCTAGTGAAGAAGGGTAGAAATTCTAAGTTTGCTCCCAAAGCTGTAGAAGGGTTTTTATTAGGTTATGATGCAAATACAAAGGCGTATAGAGTCTTCAACAAATCATCGGGTTTGGTTGAAGTCTCTAGCGACGTTGTATTTGATGAGACTAATGGCTCTCCAAGAGAGCAAGTTGTTGATTGTGATGATGTAGATGAAGAAGATGTTCCGACGGCCGCTATACGAACCATGGCGATTGGAGACATTCGGCCACAGGAACAGGATGAACGAGATCAACCTTCTTCCTCAACGACGGTGCAACCCCCAACTCAAGACGATGAACAGGTTCATCAAAAGGAGGCGTGTGATCAAGGGGGAGCACAAGACGATCATGTGATGGAGAAAGAAGCGCAACCGGCACCTCCAACCCAAGTTCGAGCGATGATTCAAAGGGATCATCCCGTCGACCAAATTCTGGGTGACATTAGCAAGGGAGTAACTACTCGATCTCGATTAGTTAATTTTTGTGAGCATTACTCTTTTGTCTCCTCTATTGAGCCTTTCAGGGTAGAGGAGGCCTTGCTAGATCCGGATTGGGTGTTGGCCATGCAGGAGGAACTTAACAACTTCAAGCGCAATGAAGTTTGGACACTGGTGCCTCGTCCCAAGCAAAATGTTGTGGGAACCAAGTGGGTGTTCCGCAACAAACAGGACGAGCACGGGGTGGTGACGAGGAACAAGGCTCGACTTGTGGCAAAAGGTTATGCCCAAGTCGCAGGTTTGGACTTTGAGGAGACTTTTGCTCCTGTGGCTAGGCTAGAGTCCATTCGTATCTTGCTAGCATATGCCGCTCACCATTCTTTCAGGTTGTACCAAATGGATGTGAAGAGCGCGTTCCTCAACGGGCCAATAAAGGAGGAGGTGTACGTGGAGCAACCCCCTGGCTTCGAGGATGAGCGGTACCCCGACCACGTGTGTAAGCTCTCTAAGGCGCTCTATGGACTTAAGCAAGCCCCAAGAGCATGGTATGAATGTCTTAGAGATTTCTTACTTGCTAATGCTTTCAAGGTTGGGAAAGCCGATCCAACTCTCTTTACAAAGACATGTGATGGTGATTTGTTTGTATGCCAAATTTATGTTGATGACATAATATTTGGTTCTACTAATCAAAAGTCTTGTGAAGAGTTTAGCAGGGTGATGACGCAGAAATTCGAGATGTCGATGATGGGCGAGTTGAACTACTTCCTTGGGTTCCAAGTGAAGCAACTCAAGGACGGCACCTTCATCTCCCAAACGAAGTACACGCAAGATCTGCTGAAGCGGTTTGGGATGAAGGACGCCAAGCCCGCAAAGACTCCGATGGGAACCGACGGACACACCGACCTCAACAAAGGAGGTAAGTCCGTTGATCAAAAAGCATACCGGTCAATGATAGGATCTCTACTTTATTTATGTGCTAGTAGACCGGATATTATGCTTAGCGTATGCATGTGTGCTAGATTTCAATCCGATCCTAAGGAGTGTCACTTGGTGGCGGTGAAGCGAATTCTTAGATATTTAGTCGCTACGCCTTGCTTCGGGATCTGGTATCCAAAGGGGTCTAACTTTGACTTGATTGGGTACTCAGATTCCGACTATGCTGGATGTAAGGTCGATAGGAAGAGTACATCGGGGACGTGCCAATTCTTAGGAAGGTCCCTGGTGTCATGGAACTCTAAGAAACAAACATCCGTTGCCCTATCCACCGCTGAGGCCGAGTACGTTGCCGCAGGACAGTGTTGTGCGCAACTACTTTGGATGAGGCAAACCCTCCGGGACTTTGGCTACAATCTGAGCAAAGTCCCACTCCTATGTGACAATGAGAGTGCTATCCGAATAGCGGAAAATCCTGTTGAGCACAGCCGCACAAAGCACATTGACATCCGGCATCACTTTCTGAGAGACCACCAGCAAAAGGGAGATATCGAAGTGTTTTATGTTAGCACCGAGAACCAGCTAGCCGATATCTTCACCAAGCCTTTAGATGAGAAGACCTTTTGCAGGCTGCGTAGTGAGCTAAATGTCTTAGATTCGCGGAACTTGGATTGAAATATAGCATACATGTATTTATGCCTTTGATCATGTTCATTCTGCACTTTGTTGCTTATTATGGTGCTCAAGTTGTACAAACACTCTCTGGACCTCACAAGTCCGTTGCAAAGTGATGCACATGTTTAGGGGGAGATGTGTTGCAACTTGACCCTTTGAGACTAACCATATGCTTGAGTTTGTTTGATTTAGTCTCAAAGGAGAATTGAAAGGGAAAAGGTGGACTTGGATCATGCAAGACTTCCACTGCACTCCGATGAGAGGGTAACTTATTCCAAGTCCATCTCTGAACTCTTATTGCCATTTGCTCTTAATTGAAGATTTTGGTGAGGCAATGGGGTTAAAAGGCCACAATTGATCCCGTTTTGGTGCTTGATGCCAAAGGGGGAGAAAATAAAGGCCAAAGCAATAAATGGATCAGCTACCACTTGAGAGATTTTGAAAATAGTAGAATAGAGTTTTTGATTTGTCAAAATTCTTAAGTTGTCTCTCTTGTCAAAAGTTGGCTTCTTGTGGGGAGAAGTATTGATTATGGGAAAAAGGGGGAGTTTTTGAAATCCTTGATCAATCTCTTTTTGAATGACTCTCTTTATGCTTAAACATGTGTGTTTAACTTAGAGATAGAGATTTGTGTTTGATTTGCAAAAACAAACCAAGTGGTGGCAAAGGATGATCCATATATGCCAAAATTGATTCAAAATAAATTTAAGTGTTATTTGAATTGAGTTTGCACTTGTTCTAGTGGCTTTATGTAATGTTGGCATAAATCACCAAAAAGGGGGAGATTGAAAGGGAAATGTGCCCTTGGGCCATTTCTAAGTATTTTGGTGATTGAGTGCCAACACATGTGTTTAATTGTGAATTTGTGTACATGGATGAACAAGGTGCAAATCATGAAGTAAAGGTATGTTTCTAAGCCTTAGTACATTGGTTTTGTGGACTAACATATTTGTCTAAGTGTTAGAAACAGAAAGAAGAAAAAGAGAAAAGGGGAGAGAATGACTTGGCTGTGTGCAGCCAAGTCCCAGCTCAGTCTGGAGCACCGGACTGTCCGGTGTGCACCGGACAGTGTCCGGTGCGCCAGGCTGACTCGGCTCGAACTGGCCGCTCTCGGGAATTCGCCGACGGCGTACGGCTAAAATTCACCGGACTGTCCGGTGTGCACCGGACTGTCCGGTGAGCCAACGGTCGGCCAGGGCCAACGGTCGGCCGCGCAATCCGCGCGAGACACGTGGCCGAGCCAACGGTCGGAAGACGGCACCGGACTGTCCGGTGTGCACCGGACTGTCCGGTGCGCCAACGGCTCGCAGATCTCCAACGGGCTGCAACGGTCGGCAGCGCCAGATAAGGAAACAAATCGGGCACCGGACAGTGTCCGGTGTGCACCGGACTGTCCGGTGCCCCCGACGACAGAAGGCAAGGATGGCCTTCCGGATTTGCTCTCAACGGCTCCTAGCTGCCTTGGGGCTATAAAAGGAGCCCCTAGGCGCATGGAGGAGACACACAAGCAACTCTTGAGCATTCTTGATCATCCACACAAGTTCTTTGCGCATTCGTTTGTGATTCTAAGTGATTCGAGCTCTGTTCTAGCGTGAACTCTGAGATAGTCATTCGAGCTCGAGTCTTGGCCGTGTGTGTGCGCTTTTGTTGTGGATTTGTGTGTGTTGCTTCCCTCCCTTACTCTGTGCTTTCTTTGTGATCATATACTTGTAAGGGCAAGAGACTCCAATTTGTGGAGATTCCTTGCAAACGGGATAGTGAAAGGAACAACAAAACAACGTGGTATTCAAGTGGGTCTTTGGACCGCTTGAGAGGGGTTGATTGCAACCCTCGTCCGTTGGGACGCCACAACGTGGAAGTAGGCAAGCATTGGCTTGGCCGAACCACGGGATAAACCACTGTGTCCCTCTGTGCTTGATTCTTGTGGTATTGTGTTTTGTTGAGACTTCACCTTAGCCACTTGGCATTAATCGTGCTAACGCTTAACAAGTTTTTGTGGCTTAAGTTTGAAGTTTTTACAGGATCACCTATTCACCCCCCCCTCTAGGTGCTCTCAGTCTGTGGAGCGGTGAAAGATATTTCCAAGAGAGATGGAACTCTCATTGCATTGATGTTTATAGATGGCCAAATGGATTGTTTCTGAAGGGTCAGTCCACAGCACGACCCATTTAATAGTGTCTAGGTCGCTGCCTCGGCCCGTAGTGCTTGCCTAATCCGGCACAATTTTTATTTTTTTATTTTACAAAAAAATAGTATATATATATATGTATATACAAATTATACTCACTATTTATGACAACCGAGCGTGTGTTCTACTGGATAATCGGCAGAATCCAGCGTCTCCTTAGGCCTGTGTCAAGTCGGACCGGACTACCCGCCTGGGCATCTATAATGATGTCTTTGAAAGAAAGAAAAAAAATCTAAATTGCACGAGTCTACATCAGCAGAACATAGACTAGACTCTACCTAGGACTAAGGTTTTTCCCTATTTTTAGGGCCCACCTATCATTGTCATGGGGCTTCCTCGGTTCCTTCGATGTTGCAACAACGGGCCCACTGCGCACCGTAGCTGAAGGCGCTAATTGAAGAACTCTCTCTCTTTCTCCCTCTCTCACTTGTAAGGACTATCCCTTGAAGTATAAAAGGGAGTCTTTCTCCCCCTCGTATGCACACAAGCACACCAGTTGTAACATGTTCTACAATACTACGATCAGCACTACATTGTGCTAGGGCTCCGGCCTAAACCAGTATAATCTAGTGTCTCAGTTTTTTGCTCAAATCCCTATGATCTCCATGATCCTCACCGAACACAAATTTTATTGTCTCCCGGTTTTCGAAAGCACGACATGCCTCGGCCCCGTAGTGCTAGCCCGGTTGGGCACGATTATTTTTTTTTATTTTACAAAAAAGTAGTATATATATGTATAAACAATTTATATTCACTATTTATCACAATCAAGCTTGTGTTCTACTAGTTAGCCGGTAGAATCTAGCGTCTCCCTAGGCCTGTGCCGGGTCGGACCGGACCGCTCGTTTGGGCACGTCTTGGAACAAAAAACAAATCTAAATAACAAGGAGAAGTGCACACTGAGCAACTGAGCAACACCGAGCAACTGGAAAATCTAAACGTCTTGGAAGAAATGAGCAACTGAGCAACACTGAGTTGTACTATATACTATGCACTTGCAGGCTCTCAAGGAAGACAAGGAGAAGTGCACCTGCCGCGGCAATCGTCCAGCAAGGAGATAACAACAATGGATTCTCGGCAACATATAGAACGACTATGCATCAAAAAGTGGCTACTGCAGCATATTGGCCTTAGCAGAACGGGCGAGATATTTCGTACGGAATATACTTAAATATCTAGTGTTTAACCAATGCAATCTAGAATGGCAAGTAGCTGTCGTGTTGCTGCTTGTATGGAAAAGCATAAGCATTTTTTTTCAAGCAGGAGTAGCGTGAAATGAAATAAAGTCTTGATATTTCAATCGAAGAACAGCACATCTAGCAGTTATATTGCAATCGAAATGAAACGAAGTCTTGTATTGCAATCAAAATTAAATGTTGTATTTGTTAGAAAGTTAGGCATTTTTAGTTTTAATTTAATCCAGAAAAACAGTGCGATATATGTGATGACATGTATGTGCATGTGTGTATAACTACTCGCATAAGCAGTAAATAACAATAAAACATGCACAAATACGAAGAATAGAGTGTACCCAGCGGAGGGACCGATGCTCAAGGCATCAGTGGCTCCATTCACACGAGTCATCTCGTGTGTTTGTTCGATGTAGCCGTACGAAGTCGATGCAGGAAGGTGTACGCAGTGCAGTCCCTCGAACGGTCGCCGGGAAGAAGACGAAGCAGATCACGCGAGCAGTCGCAAAGACGCTCCCCAAAAATCTGATCGCCCGCACACACTCTCTCTGTGCTCGCAGAAGGTGGGACGGGAATGTGTTGCTTGCAATTCGCGTGAGGTGATTCGCGTGCCTGGAAGAGCCCTCCCTCTCCATTCTTATAGGCGGTCAGAGGGAGGGAGAAGACCAACAGACAGAAACGGTCGCGCATTAGAACTGGAAACTGACGACAGTAATGACGTCCGTTACTAGCCATAATGACAGGAAACGGACGGTTATTATGACGTCCGTTACTAGCCATAATGACGTGAAACGGACGGTTATTATGACGGTCATCGCTCCAGGCAAAATGCACAACCGTTTGAAAGGAATATTCGGACCAAGGTCCGATCTACCACGAGCCACGAGCCACGGCCACGGCCACGGCCACGGCCCGGCCCGGCCGGCGGCGGCGGCGGCGCGCGCGCGCGCGTGTGGCAGTCCTTCATCCTTTTCTCAACTTCTCAATAGATGCACCAATGGTCCACCTATTTAAGTTGATTGATTTGTCTTTTGAACTTCCAATATGGTACTAAATAATTAGTACACCATAGCATTAAAGTGGGCCATTAGCATTGACTATTATTGAATATTAATTTGGGCCAAGCCCACATTAATCCAACAATCCCCACCAAATGCTAAGTCACACTAAAAAGCTCTCATCACCTCAAACGTTTGATATACTGGTGTTTCGATGGAGACTGTTAAGTTGAACATCCACCTAGAACTTAGACTACACTTGACCACAACTGCACAATGGACTAGGCCTTGAATTGGCAGTTTTGCGTGGAATGAGTTTCATCTAAACTCTTTACCAGTACTAGATTGCTGAACGCATCCCCTCTGGTTGGAGCATATAAGTCAAACTCCATAGCCTTTCATGGGTATCTAGAAACCACCCAGATCTCATAAACTGTGACTAGCAGTTAACCCATATAGGTATGTTCCTCTAAAGATGTTCTGTAGGACAACATCTTTGCTTCATAGGAACATATTAAGGTGTAAACACCAACCTACCTTACAGTAAGGAAAGATATGCATCTGAAATGAGCCTTATTAAGGGTCTTTCCTCTCAGTCTACCACTAGCTTGTTTCACCATTCTAATTCACGGGATCTCCGATCACATAGAACAGGTTACCACTATGATAAACTTTAGGTGGGTCTCATGCCCATCTCACTTGATGCACTATCTATCACACTACGTGATAGCCCCTTAGTAAATTGATCTGCCAGATTTTTAGACGTATGGACATAATCCAACGCTATTACTCCGGAGTTTCTCAATTTCCTGACAGATTTCAAACGCCTCTTTATGTGCCTTGTCGACTTCATATTATCCTTAGAACTGTTTATCTTAATTATCACAGTCTGATTATCACAGTTCATGGAAATAGCCGGCACAGGTTTTTCAACCACCGGTAAATCCATAAGGAGTTCACGAAGCCACTCAACCTCAACTGAAGCGGTATCTAATGCTGTGAGTTCTGCTTCCATAGTCGACCTCGTTAAGATGGTCTGCTTGCAAGACTTCCATGAAACAGCACCACCTCCAAGTGAAAACACATATCCACTTGTGGCATATATCTCATCAGCATCAGATATCCAGTTTGCATCACAATAACCCTCCAGTACTGTTGGGTACCCGGTATAATGGATGCCTAAACTCATAGTACCCTTTAGATAGCGCAAAACTCTCTCAAGAGCACGCCAGTGATCATCTCCCGGATTTGAAACAAATCGACTAAGTTTGCTCACAGCAAATGAGATGTCAGGCCTCGTAGCGCTAGCTAAGTACATGAGTGAACCAATTATTTGGGAATATCTCAATTGATCCCTAGCTATCCTTCGATTTTTCTTTAATAGCTTACTAGGATCATAAGGCGTTGGAGCAGGTTCACATTCGCTAAAACCAAAGCGACTCAAAACCTTTTCCACATAATGGGATTGCACAAGTGTGATCCCACCAATGCCTTCTCTCAGTAGCTTAATGTTAAGAATAACATCAGCTTCTCCCAAATCTTTCATTTCAAATTTATTAGACAGAAAGTCTTTTGTCTCTTTAATCACATCAAGACTCGTCCCCAAGATTAGAATGTCATCAACATATAGGCATAAAATTACTCCCTCGCCCCCACCATACCGATAGTATACACACTTGTCTGCTTCGTTCACAACAAAACCGGCAGATGTCAAAGTTCTATCGAACTTTTCATGCCATTGCTTAGGTGCTTGTTTTAGGCCATATAACGATTTCAATAATTTACACACCATGCCTTCTTGACCGTTTGCTACAAACCCAGCTGGCTGCTCCATGTAAATTTCCTCATCTAGCTCTCCATTTAGGAATGCTGTCTTAACATCCATTTGATGGACGAGTAGACCATGAGAGGCAGCCAAAGAAAGTAGCACACGAATTGTGGTCAATCGAGCCACAGGTGAATAAGTATCAAAGAAATCCTCACCTTCCTTCTGTGAATAGCCTTTAATTACAAGCCTCGCCTTGTACCTTTCAATAGTACCATCAGGCCTAAGTTTTTTCTTGAACACCCATTTACTTCCAATGGGCTTACACCCATAAGGACGCTCAACTACCTCCCAAGTTGCATTAGACATAATAGAATCCATCTCACTCCTTATTTCTTCCTTCCAAAAGTCAGCATCAGGAGAGGAATATGCCTCTTCAATGGTACTTGGTGTGTCATCCACAAGATATACAATGTAATCATCACCAAAGGACTTTGCAATCCTTGGTCTCTTACTCTTTCGAGTTGATACATTGTCATTTTCCACATGATTATGTATATGGGATTCCTCAGTGTGTTCTACCGGAATAAAATGCTCATGGGGTATCGTTGGTTCATCATTAGACGTATCATGTGTAGCTTTCATGGGAAATTCGTCCTCAAAAAACGTAGCATCTCTGGACTCCATAATTGTACCAACCAACATGTCCGGTACTCCAGAGTTTATAATTAAAAACCTATATCCAATGCTGTGGAAAGCATACCCAAGGAAAACACAATCAACAGTTTTCGGTCCTAATTTGCGCTTCTTGTTAATTGGCACATTCACTTTAGCCAAACAACCCCAGGTGTGCAAATAGGAGATATTTAATTTCTTCTTTTCCCATTCCTCGAATGGTGTGATTTCTTTGTTCTTTGTGGGAACTTTATTCAGGACATGACACGCCGTCAAGATCGCCTCACCCCACCATTCCTTAGATAGCCCTGAAGTCTCTAACATGGCGTTAACCAAATCAGTTAGAGTACGGTTCTTTCTTTCAGCAACCCCATTGGATTGTGGTGAGTATGGCGGTGTCCTCTCATGAATAATACCATGTTCCACACAAAAATCAGAAAAATCACCCGAAAAATATTCTCCACCACGATCAGACCTTAACCGTTTAATTTTCCTCTCGAGTTGATTTTCAACTTCAGCTTTGTAGGTCTTAAAATAATGCAAAGCTTCATCTTTTGATTTTAAGAGATACACATAACAAAATCTAGTAGAGTCATCGATAAAAGTAATAAAATATCGCTTGCCTCCTTTAGTCAATATTCCGTTCATCTCACATAAATCGGAATGTATTAAGTCTAGTGGTGCCAAATTCCTCGCCTCCGCAGCCTTGTGAGGCTTGCGAGGTTGCTTAGATTGCACGCACACCTGGCACTTAGAACCTTTGACTAAATCAAATTTCGGGATTAAATTTAAATCTGCTAACCGCGAAACACAACCAAAATTGATATGACAAAGTCGTGAATGCCAAATAAACGACTCATTCGAAACAACATTGTTCACAGACTTATTACACGCATCATGCAGAGATAAGCGGAACAAGCCTCCGCTGTCATAGCCTTTTCCAACAAACGTTCCATACTTAGACAGTATACATTTATTAGACTCAAAGACAATTTTGTAGCCATCTCGGCACAATTGAGAGCCACTAACTAGATTCTTTTTGATGGAGGGGACATGCTGCACGTTCTTCAATAGCACCGTCTTTCCCGAAGTAAACTTCAGAATGACTGTACCAACACCAAGAACACGCGCATGTGATCCGTTCCCCATCAGCAAGGCTCCAGTCCCTTTGCACTGATAAGAAGAAAATAAAGAAATATCAGCACACACATGAATATTAGCACCGGTATCAGCCCACCACTCAGGGGATTGACACACTGAAAGAACAGTAGGTAAAAGATTACCATACCCCGATGTTCCTTCTGCAGTCTCGCTAACAACCATGTTTACTGTTTTCTTCTCTTGAGCTGGTTTTTTCTCTTGCTTAAATTTGCGGTCTGGACAAGCGCTTGCCCAATGATCAGTACTCCCGCAAACAAAGCAACTAGCTCCTTTGTTCTTCTTTTTGAACGAGGCTGCCTGCTTGGGCTTCGTGGCATTCTGTTGCTTGTTTTTCTTTTTATTATTATGTGATGCATTGGAGTTC
The DNA here is from genome assembly GCA_029449295.1 of Zea luxurians. Taxonomy (NCBI): domain Eukaryota; kingdom Viridiplantae; phylum Streptophyta; class Magnoliopsida; order Poales; family Poaceae; genus Zea; species Zea luxurians. Next base: position 33,792,901 of record JAOPSE010000002.1, on the reverse strand, counting down.
TTCTTTTGTACCATATTGGCACTAGAAGTCTCAACTCCTTTTCCACGAGTGTCTTTTGCTCTCGCCCTCTCCTCAACATCAAGAGAACCAATAAGCTCAGCCACGCTAAACTCTTGTCTCTTATGTTTTAGAGTGGTAGCAAAATCCGTCCAAGAAGGTGGCAGTTTAGCGATAATACCGCCGGCCACGAACTTGTCAGGCAAGACACATGGGAACTGTTCGAGTTCTTTAGCCAGTGCCTGTATTTCATGAGCCTGTTCAACTACGGGACGGTTTTCCACCATCTTATAGTCAAACAGCTGCTCCATGATGTACAGCTCGCTACCAGCATCAGAAACACCAAACTTCTCATCTAATGCATCCCATAACTCTTTTGCAGATGTGCACGTTAGATAAGAATCAACATACTTGTTGGCAAGAGCGCCAATCACGGCGCCTCGAAACAGGTTATCGGCAACGTCGAACATTCTCTCCTCTTCAGGAGTGAACTGTTCGGGTTTCCCCTGTGCGGCGTGATAGCAGTTCATTGCGGTCAACCACAGTATCATCTTACTACGCCATCTCTTGTAAAACGTCCCATCAAAAGGTTCACTTGGTTTTAACGCAGCAGCAAAACCACTAACAGAAAAATGCCTAATATCAGATTTTTGGATTGTTAGAAAGTTAGGCATTTTTAGTTTTAATTTAATCCAGAAAAACAGTGCGATATATGTGATGACATGTATGTGCATGTGTGTATAACTACTCGCATAAGCAGTAAATAACAATAAAACATGCACAAATACGAAGAATAGAGTGTACCCAGCGGAGGGACCGATGCTCAAGGCATCAGTGGCTCCATTCACACGAGTCATCTCGTGTGTTTGTTCGATGTAGCCGTACGAAGTCGATGCAGGAAGGTGTACGCAGTGCAGTCCCTCGAACGGTCGCCGGGAAGAAGACGAAGCAGATCACGCGAGCAGTCGCGAAGACGCTCCCCAAAAATCTGATCGCCCGCACACCCGTGCAAGTGTATCTCTGCGGTTGGTGATTTCGGAGGCCTGCTCTCCCACTCTCTCTGTGCTCGCAGAAGGTGGGACTGGAATGTGTTGCTTGCAATTCGCGTGAGGTGATTCGCGTGCCTGGAAGAGCCCTCCCTCTCCATTCTTATAGGCGGTCAGAGGGAGGGAGAAGACCAACGGACAGAAACGGTCGCGCATTAGAACTGGAAACTGACGACAGTAATGACGTCCGTTACTAGCCATAAGACAGGAAACGGACGGTTATTATGACGGTCATCGCTCCAGGCAAAATGCACAACCGTTTGAAAGGAATATTCGGACCAAGGTCCGATCTACCACGAGCCACGGCCACGGCGGCGGCGGCGCGCGCGCGCGTGTGGCAGTCCTTCATCCTTTTCTCAACTTCTCAATAGATGCACCAATGGTCCACCTATTTAAGTTGATTGATTTGTCTTTTGAACTTACAATATGGTACTAAATAATTAGTACACCATAGCATTAAAGTGGGCCATTAGCATTGACTATTATTGAATATTAATTTGGGCCAAGCCCACATTAATCCAACAGTATTACCTAATCATCTAATGGATCTCGACGCCTCGTGATCGCTGGAGAGCTGCTCTGCTGGTGGCGAGTCGCTTCTCGTGCCGGAAGATGCTGTTTTCCGCGGGTTGATGTGTACAGGGAGGTTGGATAACCAGCGGCGAGATCGTCGCCTGGAGGGCGGCTGCGTTGGAGGCTATGGATGCGTCGTCACTGCGGGATCACCGCGTCACGTACGGTGGGCGGATCTGTGCGTCGCGCAGGACCTTGTTGGTGGAGGCGGCGGCGGCAGCGCGACGGGACCGTTTTCTGACATACAGCAACGGCGTTTCCGTGGAGGTGGTTATCGCTGAGCACGTGTTCATGGTAGAGGCCGGTGCAACAAGACGCGTGAGCAGAGTGCCACGTCGTCTTTTTTTCCTCAATCGTATGATTTGGTTTTGACGGTGATCATTGCTTCCACCATTAGATTTTGTTTGGACGGACACCTAGAGACGACGGTCCACTACGCTCCCATGCGAGCACCTTCCAGACTTCGCCTGATGGCCATCTTCCGCTTCATCTCTCACGCTGTCAAGTTGGCCATCTTCCGCTTCATCATTGTTCAGCATCCACGTCACTTTTTCCACTTCATCAAGTTGGCCATCTTCCGCTTCATCTCTCACGCTGTCGCCGCCCGACACTTGCTCCTGCGCCAGATCCTGCATCATGGCAATGGCGAGGAACAGATCCAGTATGGATGAAGGTGAATCGGGTCTTGATCTTGATGTGGGGGTCTGAGCGGTGTCTGAGTCCATACGGAACATGGTGAGGAGCACCATCGTGGAGGACCTCCCCGCCGATGTGCTGCCATGCAGGTTGTGTCGCCTCGACGGCTCTTCCCTAGCCGGCACCAGCTGCGCGACCGAGGGTCTCCGAACGCTCGCCGCGGACCCAGAAACGTGACGCGCGCTTTGCCAGGGACAGCAGGGCCAATATACCGGTTGCTGCTGCTATACCTTCTGTGGTTATTGCAGTATGGATGCTCAAGTTCTTCATGTGCCAGCTGTTGAGCCCGCTTTTGGCAGTTGGACGGTCCGTGGTGGTGGCGCAGAAAGTTCGCGCGTGCACAGAATCAGTTAAGATTCCAAGTTTATTGCAGGATTTGTTAGCTAAATCTGCGGGGTTAACTCGAAAAACAATTTGTAATGGTCTATAGCCGATTAAACTCTCCACAATCGATTAAATCAAGTCTACTTATCGTTTTAACTTATGCATTAGGATTAGTTATAGCTTAGCCCTAGTTTAGTCTTCTTCTACCTCAAATCTTCACCTCTCTTCGGCACTACATCGACTATAGGCACCTTGGGTGGCATGCCGACACCAAGACACACCCTAGGATCTCTCCTCCCCGATGGGGTTCCTCCTGGGAGGCGAGATCTAGGTCTGCTGCGAAGAAGAAGAAGAAGATCCTCTGCGCCATCGCGGACCATCCGAGCCCTAGACGTGGACCGTCCGGATGTCGCTCCTGCGCCAGGTCACCGACCGTTCCTCCCTATGCCACGGACTGTCCGCGCCTCTGTAGAGAGCACCGCCTGGCGGTCCTTTCTAGTGTGTGGCGCCCGGATCGGCGCCAACACACTTTTTGGTGACTCCGTCGGGGACATGTGTCTAGATCTACTAAAAATCAGGCACTCAAATGGCCGGTTCTAAAGATCATACCGATATCTCCCTGGACAAGATCATGAAGCCGGTTGTTGAAAAGTCTGATAGCCGATGAGCAACAGCAATACGCGGACTACATGCGTCAAGCGAAGGAGAATTTCTTGTCACAATACACGGTGGATCACTACTAGAAGGTTGTCAAACATGGAGGGACCGACATCGCATCTCTTCTATCTTCGCTTCAAGTCCCTCTAATACCCTGAATTTGGGGGTATAAAGTTTCTTTCTAAGTATCTACCAAATTTAGGTGTTACTCTTGTATCTCTCTAATCTCTCTCTTTTCTTTTTAGTTAGAAATAGGTTAATTAGGTGATAGATTAATTATTTATTTTGTCAAAACAATATGAGTCATGAAATGTTGCATCATGCTGAGCTTAAAATATTCTTTGAATTGTTGCACATGTTTGATTTAATTTGAATTTGAAACTTGGTTTGAATTTGAATTGAAAACCCTAGGGAAAATAAAATAGAAAAGCCATTAGAAATTCTAGAGAAAAAGGGAAAAGCCATTTCGGCCCAAGCCAGCCCAACTCAGCCCAGCCAGGCCGCGCGCGCGCCCGCGTCGCTTGACAGGTGGACCCCACCTGCCAACGACTGCCCGCATCCGTGCACGCGCGCTCTCTCCTCTCCCTCCCGCTGCCCAGTGGGCTAGGCCTATCGGCGCCGATCCCCTCGCGCACACGCTCGTCCTCTCTCTCTGCCTCGTCCCTAACCTCCCGCCTGTGCACTTCTGTCATGGACGCGCCCACGTCCACGCATTTCCCAGCCACCTCCGCACGCCCTCGACCCCTTTAGAGCCCGCACCCCGCTCGCCCACTTCCCCCTGCTCATTTGCGCCCTCAATCAAGCACCCTCGCCCTCTCTCTCGCTCTGCGCGCGCCTAGGGAGCTCCCCCGCTGCTCACCGTGGTTCCGCCGCTGTTCTACGGCCGTCGTTGAGCCCCCGTCACACCCATTGCCTCGGTGAGTTCTGCCTCGCAGTCAGCAACTCAGGACACCCCTCGGTTCGCCCTTAGCCCCTCTGATTCGCCGGTCCATGCTCACCAGAGTATTTTCCCGTGCAGCCGGAGTCCGTCGCCGTCGCCCCGAGGCTTCTCCGGGTCCCCGTCGTCACCCAAGCGCTCCTGAGTTCGCTCTCGAGGTGAGCAACCTTCCTATGCACTTATTTCGTCCGTTACTGCTCTAGTGTCTGCACAATTCCTCGCTCGAGTTGATCCGCGCCGCCGTTAGGCCGCCTCGCCGTGTTCCGCGCCCTCTGGCGCCTCCGTGCCGGTATTGCGCACATGACTGAGTTCGCCATGTCACCCTGATCGTGCCTGAGCTTTTCCCCGAGCCCCTAGAGCCCTGCCATGTCCGTTCCTCTTGCGACCTCACTGACGAGGAGCAGGAGCGGCGCCGCCCGCAGCCGTAAACCTTCCCGGCGTTGATCTCCACAGTTGATCCTGATCGCGTGGTCCAGATCACCAGGTACCGATTCGCGCCCGCGCTCTCTGTCCTTGGGCCCGCTAGTCAGCGCCTGTGCCCCCTAGCGCTGGGCCCTACTGGTCAGCCCACCTCACCCCTCGGGTCGCTAACACCATCGTCCCGCCTATTAGCGCTTGCTCGCTCGTGCCCGCGAGCTCTCGTTCGTAGATCTAATCTCAGCCGTTCGCGTGTGATCGTGCGGTCGAGAGTGCCCGATACCCCTTCGCGCGATAGTTTTGCTCAAAAGACCCCCAGTTTCCGGGTAATAGAAACTGTCGTCCCTGAATATTGCGCGCAGGTCCCTGGCTTCTTTTAAACAGACCCCTGACCTTTTAAATAATCACAGAATTGGGCTTAGTTTCATATTTCAAACTTCAAAACTTGTTTATTTCATATCTTTTTCATATGAACTCCAAATTTAGTGGTTTAAATTGCAAAATGTTCATAGAAATATTATCTGTCCAAATAAATTATAATCATATACAGTCTGTACACTTTAGTTTTATGCCTAGACTAAAGGTTAAGTTTAAGTAATAATGTATTTGTTTAATAAAATAAATAAAAAAAGAAATACTAATGGTACTTAGATGTTTAATTTTGTGAGATTAATAAAATGTTGTGTATGAATTGATCCCTAGTATAATTTTGGATCTCACCAAAATTAGTGTCACTAAACTAAATAGTCCATAATATCTAGGGAATCACTGATCTCTAATTATATTAAACCCTAGCATTTAAGTCTACCCTTTATGTTCGCAGTGTCTTATCAAATTGGTGTTCACTTGATTGTACATGATTGGTGTGCTGTTCATTTGTACTTTCCAAATGTATTGAATGTATGATTGCTTTATTTAGACAACGAGCAGCCCGTGGTTCCTGAGTGTGTTGCCGAAGATCTTCTTGAGCAACAACCTGGTGAAGGCAAGTGTCCTCTGACCTATTATGTCCTACATACCCTTAATTCACCGTCCCGTATTACACTATTGAAACCTAAGGATTGACTAGTCTGTATTTACTTATCCTTGTTTACCTTTTGGGTTATCATGGTTACCTTTATGTTATTGCTTTACTTTAATCAATGAACATGATGTGAATATTTATGATGTTATCCTGATTATGTTCTTGTGATACTTTAGGGGACTTAGGCCATTTTCCTGAGCACCTCTCCGTAAGGACCTGTTTGGGGAGCGACACCCATGATAACAGTGCAACCATGAGGGTGGAATGGGACGCCCTTAGCTGATTAATTAGAGGAACCAGAGGAGTAGTTGGCTTCACCGTAGATCTGTCAATGGGGTCCGGGCACAGTACTTGCTCTGCCGTGGCTGGTTGTAGAGGTTCTTGATTTGGTTTTGTTAGTCACCCTTCCTTTGGGGAGAGGTACTATGTTTCAAACTAGAGAAACCTAACGAGCGGCTATCTCCTCTGGGAAATCTTTGTAAAGGCTACGTAGTGATACCCTGCCAGGCCACCTAGGTAGTGGTCAATGGAGATAGGCTCTTTCCGGGCAGAATGGGAATCACGGCTTGTGGGTAAAGTGTGTGACCTCTGTAGAGTGTTAGAAACTGATATATCAGTCGTGCTCACGGTTAAGAGCGGCCTTGGGATCCTCTTTGATTAGAAGAATTTTGGTTACTTTTATGATGATGACTAATGATAATGGTATAATTATGATCTCTGGTATTTCCTCTTGGAAGGAGTACATTTGGGTAATAATTGGGTTTATTACTAAAACTTGGTTCTACTAGTAGTAATAAATACTTGACCAACTAAAAGCAACCGCTTAACCTTAACTCCACATACAGCTAGTCCACTTTAGCCAAACAGGACATTTGCTGAGTTCGTTGATGTGTACTCACCCTTGCTTTACAAACCACCCCACCTAGGTTGTCCCCATTGTACTCAGTGCTCAGGAGGAGATGCTAGCAACATGGAGGATTTTGAGGAGTTTTAGGACTACGATGAGTTCTAGTTTATCTTAATGGCAAACCCCCAGTCAGCTGCCTGTGAAGGCCTTATCTTCTACGTTTCGTATTTCCGCACTTTGATGTTGATGACTATGTTATAGACTCAGTGGATGTTTTGGACATCTTGTTGTAATAAAGTACTTTTCCGCTATTTACTTTGAGCAATGTGTGATGATGTCCAACTATGTAATCGTTGTGTATGTGAGTTTTTGATCCTGGCACGTACATGGTTCGCATTCGGTTTGCCTTCCAAAACCGGGTGTGACATAAGTGGTATCAAAGCCTTGCTGACTGTAGGACCGCTAACCTAGACTAGAATGGTCGTCCTAAGGACTGTAGACCTCTACCCTTACCTTGACCTTTAGTGCCATTTCAAAAGTTGGTCATCTTGTCCAATTCTATGTTATTACTCATCTCACAAAATTTTGTATCACTTTTCTTTTTGTTTACTTTCTGGTCTTATAGTTCTACTCTCACTCTTGTGCTTACGATGTCTTTTGTAGATGGATCGTATTAGATGCACTCCACATAAGTCAGTGATCCCCTTTTTGCCCTCTCGCCTAGTGGAGCGCCCACTGTGCCACATGGTGATAGGTCAGTCCAGTCACCTGGAAAGACTGCATCGTCGCCTGCACGAGGAGCAGGAGCGCTGACGCCAGGAGCAGGAGCAGTTGGACTCTTCCCCCTCGCCTCAGCAGAAGGTGGAGTCTAGGAGGCAGCCTTCCCCTGCACCTCAGCTAGAGATGTCCCCTGCACCACCATAGGGCATCCTGGTTGCTGGAGGAGACCCTGACGGAGACGGAGACGACGATGACGCCGGTGGCAGTTCGAGCCACAACACTGAGCCCTCGGAGCAGCAGGAGCCGGAGGGATGGATCGCTAGACCCATCACTCATGACGCCGCTCGTGGGTGTCACTTCCACGATGCTCTCGACACCTTGCTGCGTCGGGCTTTCGACCGACACACTTGGTCCATCAAGTATCGTTGTGTAGTCTACCAACATCGTCGCGGGTTATACCCGGACCAGTGGGAGGCTACTTGCTTGGTGCGTCGTCCGGACAATGATCTCCGGGGTGCAGAGGCCTTCTTAGAGCACTATTCTATCATTGAGAGGGATACTGCCGAGGCAGCCATGCAAGATGTTGCACGACGTGCACTTTTGCAGTATTGCTCGTTGTTCAGTGGGGTAGCTGATGGCCTTGGCCTGAAGTACTACCCTTGTCGTTCGACTAGCAGTGCTGGAGGTGTGATTGTCTCACCCGTTGGTGAGGGCAATCCCAGGCTAAACAACATGGTCAACTTGGTCGCCATGCTCAACACCGAGATGGACCACGCCCTTGACAAGTTGGGCAAGGTTCGGGTGGAGGTTGCAGAATTGCATGCTGAGTGCGCAGCGCACCGCTATTTGGATGGTGGTTCTCCCGCCCCTATCGGGATTCAGCACCCTTACCGTTCGCCGCCCCGTGGTCGCTTCGATTATGGTACCCCTGACTGCAGGACCCAGATAGATTTGGATCCCTAGATCGATGGAGTCAGAGTCTATAATAATGCTTAATTTAGTATCTTAGTCTTAGTCAGTCTTAGTTAGAGTTAGGTTGCTTATTATATGTTTTGGATACTTGTCATGATGAACCTGTAATGAAGTTGGATCTTTGTAATGATTGTCACCAAGGTGTGGGCATCCCTACAACTTGGTGTAGTTATTAATAAAGTCAGTTATTTAGTTGGGTAATCCCTTTATTTCTACTTTCCTCTTTATATGAGAAGATATCAGTGAAGATGATCAATTGTTCAGTGCTATGAAGATTTCCATATTTTTTTCTTATGCTGAAAGACTACGGAGTCAGATTTGTTGTGTGTGTGTGCTTTCTACAGATGTCTGAGAACAGGCGCCGAGGTGCAAGGCGTGCTCAGCCGGAGCAACAATCACCCTAAGAGGAGGCAGCTCAGCAATAACAGTTGCCACCGCTATCCCCGATGACTGTTGAGCAGATGTTTCTGGTGCAGACCCAAGCAGTCCAAGCAATTGGCCAGACCTTAGCAGCAATGCAGCAGGTGCACCAGCAACCACCCCCACCTCAACCCCAAGTGCAAGTTCAGATGCTACAGATGCCCAAAGACAAGTGGGCTGAATTCATGAGGGGCCATCCCCTGTCTTTGCCCATTCTGCTGATCCCATGGACGCTGAAGATTGGCTGCGTACTGTGGAGCGCGAGTTGCACACTGCTCAGTGCAATGATCGCGAGAAGGTTCTGTATGGTCCCCGTCTGCTAAGGGGAGCAGCACAGTCCTAGTGGGAGTCTTACCTCACCACCCATGTCGACCTTGAAGCCATCACCTGGGAGGAGTTCAGGGACAACTTCCATCACTACCATGTGCCTGAAGGACTGGTGATAGTAAGGAAGGAGGAATTTCTGGCACTGAAGAAGGGGCCTTGTCTGTCAGTGAGTACGGGGACAAGTTTCTGTAGCTGTCACGTTACGCCCTAGAAGATGTCAACACGGATGCTAAGAGGCTTTACCATTTTTTGAGAGGTTTGGTTGACCCCCTTCACTACTAGCTGATGAACCACACTTTTCCTACCTTCGAGAATTTGATCGACAGAGCAGTCATGACTGAAAGGAAGCGTCGGGAAATGGAGGACAGGAAACACAAGATTGGTGGATCTCAGGCCGGGAGTAGCAGTCGCTCCCGCTACTCAGGCAACCCGCCTCAGCAATTCAAGCAAGGTCACCAGCACCAGCATCAGCGTTAGCACCAGCAGCAGTACCAGAGGTAGTTTCCTCAATAGCTGTAGCAGTATTGTCAGAACAACCAGCAGGGAGGAAGTCAGTACCAGCGTCAGAACAACCAGACAGCCTGCCTTCCTGCCCCAGCAACTGACCAGAACAACTAGACAGCTCCAACGCAAGTAAGAGGCCGCACATGCTTCTATTGTGGAGAACAAAACCACTAGGTGAAGCACTGTCCAAAGAAGGCAAATCAGCAGTTGCCAGCAGTCAATACCCCAGCAAAATAAGGAGCACCACAGCAAGCACCAGGAGGCCGTGGTCAGGCTTACAACCGTGGAAAGGTGAACCACTTGGAGGCCGAAGCAATCCAGGATGCTCAGGACGTGGCAGTAGGTATGTTTCTAGTCGAATCCCATCTAGCAAAAGTATTATTTGACACTGGTACCACACATTCTTTTTTTCTACATCTTGGGTAGAAGCACATAACATCCCCATAGAACCAATGATTCCACCATTAAGAGTTAATTCAGTTGGGGGAAAAGTTCAGTTCGATAGGATTTGTTCAAATCTAAGGATTGAAATAACGGGGATAGACTTCCTGAAAGTCGCCTAGAGGGGGGTGAATAGGCGGAAACTGAAAATTACAAACTTAAGCACAACTACAAGCTGGGGTTAGCGTTAGAAATATAAACGAGTCCAAAAGAGAGGGCGAAAACAAATCACAAGTAAATAAGAATGGATGACACATTGATTTGTTTTACCGAGGTTTGGTTCTTGCAAACCTACTCCCCGTTGAGGTGGTCACAAAGACCGGGTCTCTTTCAACCCTTTCCCTCTCTCAAATGGTCACTTAGACCGAGTGAGCTTCCTTCCTTGATTTCTCGGGTCACTTAGACCCCGCAAGGACCACCACACAATTGGTGTCTCTTGCTTCGCTTACAAGGTTTTGAGAGTAAGAATGAGAGAAAGAAGAAAGCCAACCAAGCAACAATAGCAACAAAAGAACACAAGTCGATCTCTTCACAACTCCTAAAAACTAGAGTTGAATTGGGGACTTTGATTCGATCGGAGGCTTTGATTTGTGTCTTGGAGTGTTGTGTATTGCTCTTCTATTGAATGAGATGTAGTGAATGCTTGGATGCCTTGAAGAGTGGTGGTTGGGGGGTATTTATAGCCCCAACCACCCAAGTGGCCGTTGGGGAGGCTGTCTGTCGACGGGCGCACCGGACAGTCCGGTGCGCCAGCCACGTCACCCAATCGTTAGGGTTCGACCGTTGGAGCTCTGACTTGTGGGGCCACTGGACAGTCCGGTGCGCCTTCTGGCGCCTGCTCTGACTTCTGCGCGCGCAGGCGCGCACTGTAGCACATTTAATGTCCTCTATAGGCGACTGTTGGCACGAAGTAGCCGTTGCTCCGCTGGCACACCGGACAGTCCGGTGTTACACCGGACAGTCCGGTGAATTATAGCGGAGCGGCCTCCCAAATTCCCGAAGCTGGCAAGTTTGATTGAATCCTCCCTGGTGCACCGGACACTGTCCGGTGGCACACCGGACAGTCCAGTGCGCCAAACCAAGGCTACCTTCGGATGAACTTTGCTCCTTTGTTTTGAACCCCTTCTTTTATCTTTGTATTGGTTTGTTGTGAACCTTTGGCACCTGTAGAACATATTTTCTAGAGCAAACTAGTTAGTCCAATAATTTATGTTGGGCAATTCAACCACCAAAATTCATATTGGAAAAGGTTTGACCCTATTTCCCTTTCAATCTCCCTCTTTTTGGTGATTGATGCCAACACAAACCAAAGCAAATATAAAAGTGCAGAATTGAACTAGCTTGCATAATGTAAGTGCAAAGGTTGCTTGGAATTGAAACCAATATACTTATTTCAATAGATGTGCATGGATGGTTTTCTTCTCATTTAAAATTTTGGACCACATTTGCATCACGAGTTTTGTTTTTGCAAATCCTTTGTAAAATTCTTTTCAAAATCATTTTGCAAATAGTCAAAGGTATATGAATAAGATTGAAGAAAGCATTTTCAAGATTTGAAATTTTCTCCCCCTATCTCAAATGCTTTTCCTTTGACTAAAACAAAACTCCCACTTAATGAAATTTTCCTCTTAGTGTTCAAGAGGGTTTTATAATATTTTTGAAGATACTTTCTACCCCTTTTTGAACACAATAAGATACTAATTTGAAAACTTTATTTTAAAAATTCGGTGGTGGTGCGGTCCTTTTGCTTTGGGCTCATACTTTCTCCCCCTTTGGCATGAATCGCCAAAAAGAATACTTGTGAGTGAAATACAAGCCCTTTTACTTTCTCCCTAATGGTAAATAAATAGATAAGGGTGAAGATTATACCGAAGTGGAGAATGATGCGGAATACCGGCAAATACCGATGGAGTTGAGTGGAAGCGCCTTCTTTGCCGAATACTCCGTTTCCCTTTCAATTCTATGACTAAGCATGAGAATACACTTGAAAACACATTGTAGTCATAGTCATAAAAGAGATGTGATCAAAGGTATATAAATGAGCTATGTGTGCAAAGAATCAATCAAAATTCCTAGAATCAAGAATATTTAGTTCATTCCTAAGTTTGGTAAAGATTTTCTCATCTAAAGGCTTGGTAAAGATATCGGCCAATTGATCTTTGGTGTTTATATAGGCTATCTCGATATCCCCCTGTCGGGGACCATAATTAGGGGTACCCTCAAGACGCCTAATTCTCAGCTGGTAACCCCCATCAGCATAAAGCTGCAGAGGCCTGATGGGTTTGATTAAGTCAGGGATCAGTCCATACGAGCGACTCGATCACGCCACGCCCGAGCCTAGCCTCGGGCAAGGGCAGCCGACCCTAAGATGTTTCCGTCTCGCCCGAGGCCTCCTCTTTCACGGCAGACACATCTCCGGCTCGCCCGAGGCCTTGCCTTCGATAAGAAGTAACCCTGACTAAATCACCACGCCGACCGACCAAGTCACTGGGGTCTTTGACGCAAAAGGTAAGACTGACGGGCAGTCAGGCTTGGCCAAAAGCGCCAGAGGAAGCACCGCCCGACCCAGGGCTCGGACTCGGGCTGAGGCCCCGGAAGACGGCGAACTCCGCTCCGCTCGACCCAGGGCTCGGACTCGGGCTAAGGCCCCGGAAGACGGCGAACTCCGCTCCGCCCGACCCAGGGCTCGGACTCGGGCTAAGGCCCCGGAAGACGGCGAACTTCGCTCCGCCCGACCCAGGGCTCGGACTCGGGCTAAGGCCCCGGAAGACGGTGAACTCCGCTCCGCCCGACCCAGGGCTCAGACTCGGGCTAAGGCCCCGGAAGACGGTGAACTCCGCTCCGCCCGACCCAGGGCTCGGACTCGGGCTAAGGCCCCGGAAGACGACGAACTCCGCTTCGCCCGACCCAGGGCTCGGACTCTACCCCGACCTCTGCCGAACGACCTCCGCCTCGCCCGACCCGGGAGCTCAGGTTCGGCCTCGGCCATGCAGGACAGACTCGACCTCGGCCTCGGAGGAGCCTCCACGTCGCCCGACCTAGGGCACAAGTCCGCCACGTCGACAGGAAGCGCCATCATCACCCTACCCCGAGCCGACTCGGGCCGCAGGGAACAGGACCGACGTCCCATCTGGCTAGCCCCGCCAGATAGGCAATGATGGCACCCCGCTGGACCCATGACGACGGCGGCTCTCAGCTCTCTTACGAAAGCAGGGGGACGTCAGCAAGGGCCCAACCACTCCGACAGCTGTCCCTCCGTCAAGCTCCATTGCTTCTCCGACAGCCACGACGCCACACTAGCCGGGTGCCAAGATCTCTCCGGCTGCCACCTTGGCATGTACTTAGGGTACTAGCTCTCCCCCGCTAGACACGTAGCACCTTGCTACACCCCCATTTGTACACCTGGATCCTCTCCTTACGCCTATAAAAGGAAGGACCAGGGCCTTCTTAGAGAAGGTTGGCCTCGCGGGAACGAAGGGCAGGGGCAGGCGCTCTCTCGGGGCCACTCGCTCCCCTCACCCGCGCGGACGCTTGTAACCCCCTACTGCAAGCGCACCCGACCTGGGCGCGGGACGAACACGAAGGCCGCGGGAACCTCCGACTCCCTCACGACCCGGCTCCGGCCACCTCGCTCTCGCTCTCTCTCTCTCCCCCCTTCGCGCTCGCCCACGCGCTCGACCCATCTGGGCTGGGGCACGCGGCACACTCACTCGTCGGCTCGGGGACCCCCCGGTCTCGGAACGCCGACAGTTGGCGCGCCAGGTAGGGGCCTGCTGCGTGTTGACGAGCAGTTTCCCGTCAAGCTCCAGATGGGCAGTCTTCAACGACCTCTTCAACCCGGGACAGTGCTCCGTTTCGGGAGTCTCGAGTTCGTGTCTTTCGACGGCAGCTACGACATGATACTCCTTCCACCGCCGCGCGACAGCGACAATGGTGGCGGACAGCCCGCCCGCCGGTGGCGGAATCGACGACGTCTTTCCCGCGTGGGGGAAGGACAACTCTCGAGCTCACCCCATCCTCTCCCTCGCCATCGGAGGAGGAGGCGGGGCAACCAAGGCCGAGCGGGAGGCCGCGCTCAGTCGACTGTCGAGCAAATCGACATCCCCAGCGCTCCAACGGAGGACGCGTCGGGCATCACCCACGCGTTTGAGGCGAAGGCGAGCGCCGTCCCCCCACGACACGCCGATCCCGAGCAAGTGGACGACGCCAGCGCGCTCACGGAGGGCCTGCAGGACGTCGCCCTCGCACCCAGGACGACAGCACGATCAGCCCCCGATGCGACTTTGTCGATCCTCGTCGACCAAAAGGTACGGGCTGATTCCCATCCTTCGTCATTTCGACTCGGCCTCAACCCGCCTGGCGGCCTCGCTTTGGCGGGCGCTCACGTTGAGGCGAGTGCAACCTCTCTGGGGTTTCGTGTGCGGTCGCCTTGGGACCGATTGACGGGTGTCTCGACCTACGGACCCTTTGGGTCCGAGGAAGATGACGACCCCAACATCTGCTGGGATTTCTCTGGATCTGGCAACCCCAGTGCCATGCGGGACTTCATGACCGCATGCAACTACTGCCTCTCCGACTGTTCCGACGGCAGCCGCAGCCTTGACGACAAGGACTGCGGCCCGAGCCGCGAATGTTTCCACGTCGAGCTAGGGGATCCCTCCGGAGGCAACTGTCTCGGCATGCCGGAGGATGGTGATCCCCCTAGGCCAGCGCCTCGCGCCGACATCCCGCGGGAGCTAGCTGTGGTCCCCGTTCCGGCGGGGGGTCACGACCCACAGCTCGAGCAAGTCCGCGGGGCACAGGCCGGGCTCGATGAGGGAGCAGGAGCGCTCGAGGCAATCCGCCGGAACGTCGGGCAGGTATGGGCGAGCCAGCCCCCGGCCGGAGAAATACGTCACCTGCCCCAAGGTCTCCAGCACCGCATCGCCAACGATGCCGGGGACAGACCACCACCCGCATCCGGCGGAACCGGTCAGGACCTGGCAGCCGCAGCGATGCTCCTCCGCGCGATGCCGGAGTCATCAACCACCGAGGGTCGGCGAATCCAGGGAGAGCTTAAGCATCTCCTGGAAGGCGCTGCGGCCCGGCGGGCCGAGAGCTCTGCCTCCCGAAGGCAGGGGTACCCCTCGGAACCTCGTGCCGCGACTTCCCGACTCATGCGGGAAGCCTCGGTCTACACCGGGCGCACGCGCAATACCGCGCCTGCGGCCCCGGGCCACCTCGGTGACGAGCACCCTCATCGCGACCGTCGGGCCCGCCTCGACGAAAGGGTGCGCCGAGGTTATCACCCCAGGCGTGGGGGACGCTACGACAGTGGGGAGGATCGGAGTCCCTCGCCCGAACCACCCGGCCCGCAGGTCTTCAGCCGAGCCATTCGGCGGGCGCCGTTTCCGCCCCGATTCCGACCCCCGACTACTATCACGAAGTACTCGGGGGAAACGAGACCGGAATTGTGGCTTGCGGACTACCGCCTGGCCTGTCAACTGGGTGGGACGGATGACGACAACCTCATCATCCGCAACCCCCCCTGTTCCTCTCCGACACCGCTCGCGCTTGGTTGGAGCACCTGCCTCCGGGGCAGATTTCCAACTGGGAGGATTTGGTCCAGGCTTTCGCCGGCAACTTCCAGGGCACGTACGTGCGCCCCGAGAATTCCTGGGACCTGGCGAAGCTGCCGGCAACAGCCGGGAGAGTCCCTTCGGGACTACATCCGGCGATTCTCGAAGCAGCGCACCGAGCTGCCCAACATCACCGACTCCGATGTCATCGGCGCGTTCCTCGCCGGCACCACCTGCCGTGACCTGGTGAGCAAGTTGGGTCGCAAGACCCCCACCAGGGCGAGCGAGCTGATGGACATCGCCACCAAGTTCGCCTCTGGTCAGGAGGCGGTCGAGGCCATCTTCCGAAAGGACAAGCAGCCCCAGGGCCGCCCGTCGGAAGATGCTCCCGAGGCGTCTACTCCGCTCGGCGCCAAGAAGAAAGGCAGGAGGAAGTCGCAAGCGAAACGCGACGCCGCCAGCACGGACCTTGTCGCCGCCGCCGAGTACAAGAACCCTCGGAAGCCCCCCGGAGGCGCCAACCTCTTTGACAAGGCACTCAAGGAGACGTGCCCCTACCATCAGGGGCCCGTCAAGCGCACCCTCGAGGAGTGCGTCATGCTTCAGCGCCACTTCCACCGGGCCGGGCCACCCGCAGAGGGTGACAGGGCCCGCGACGACGGCAAAAAGGAAGATCACCAAGCAGGAGAGTTCCCCGAGGTCCGCGACTGCTTCATGATCTACGGAGGGCATGCGGCAAATGCCTCGGCTCGGCATCGTAAGCAGGAGCGTCGGGAGGTCTGCTCGGTGAAGGTGGCGGCGCCAGTCTACCTAGACTGGTCTGACAAGCCCATCACCTTCGACCAGGATGACCACCCCGACCACATGCCGAGCCCAGGGAAGTACCCGCTCGTCGTCGATCCCGTCATCGGCGACGTCAGGCTCACCAAGGTCCTGATGGATGGGGGCAGCTGCCTCAACATCATCTACGCTGAGACCCTCAGGCTCCTGTGCGTCGATCTGTCATCCGTCCGAGCAGGCGCTGCGCCCTTCCACGGGATCGTCCCCGGGAAGCGCGTCCATCCCCTCGGACAGCTCGACCTTCCTGTCTGCTTCAGAACACCCTCCAACTTCCGAAGGGAGACTTTGACGTTCGAGGTGGTCGGGTTCCGAGGAACCTACCACGCAGTGTTGGGAAGGCCATGCTACGCGAAGTTCATGGCCATCCCCAACTACACCTACCTGAAGCTCAAGATGCCGGGCCCCAACGGGGTCATCACCGTCGGCCCCACGTACAAACACGCATTCGAATGCGATGTGGAGTGCGTGGAGTACGCCGAGGCTGTAACGCCCCGAATTTTGCAGTTGAATTTTTTCTTTTCTTTACTCGCCAAAATTCGGGCGTTACCTTTTCCTTTTCTTTTTCCCTCGCTAAACCTTGACCTTTTCCAAAGTTTTAGCGGGATTCGGTTCGGATTTCCCGTGTAAAGAAAAACTCTAAAATACTTTATGAATTGATGCACCATGCCGAACCTTGCATTTTTGATTGCTTTGAAAGTGCAATTGCATTCATGTGGAAAGATCGGATTTCGAAAACAGGAAATAATCTTTCTCTCTCTTTCTCTCTCTTTCTCTCTCCTCTTTCTCTCTCTCTCCCGCGCCCTGGGCCGACCCCGGCCGGCCCAAGCCCCTGGCGCCCCCTCTTGGGCCCAAAGATGGCCCAACCGCCCCCCCCATTTTTTTTCCCAAAACCCTCTCCCTCTCCCTCATTCTCTCCCTCTCTCTCTCTCTCTCTCCACCGCCGCCCCCAGCCCACCTCCCTGCCCTAGCCGCCGCCGCTGCCCCGACCCCGGCCGCGCGCCCTCGCCGTCGGCCACCCCCTCGCCGGTGAGCCCCCTCCCCCTCCTCCCTCTCCTCCCTCCCCTCTCCTCTCCCCACCCCCGCGCGCCCCCTGGCCGCGCCGGCCGCCGCCCCCAGCCCCGCCGTGGCCCCTGGCCGCCCCGGCCGGCCGCAGCCGCGCCCCGGCCGCTCCCCTGGCCGCCCTGGCCCGGCCGCTGGCCGCCCCCAGCCGCGCCCCGCCCGGCTCGGCCGGCCCCCGCCCCGGCTCAGCCACCCGACCGCCCCCAGCTCGGCCGCCGCCCAGGGCCGGTTCAACCGCCCCTAGGGCCGGTTCAACCGCCCCCCCCCTCTGTTTTTTTTAATTTTTTTTATTTTATTTTATTTACTTTCTGTGATCATAATTACTGTATTTTAAGTAGATTGATCATTGTTCATGCTATGGAAAATAGGAAGTTTAATTTAAAATTCTGTTATGCTATTGATTCGCGTAGTTAACTGTTTAACCCGTGCGATGTTGATCAACTAAAAATGATTAGGTTTCCATTTGTACATATGTATATAACAGAATTCTTTTGCTCAGAACCAATTGTAGTTGATTATTAGTGCATAAGATTTAACCCCTGCGAGACCTTTCCCATTTCTTTCTAACCATAACAAATGTGATGTCAATTGTCATACTTGATGCATATTCGTTTTACTTGTTTCCTTGTATGGTGTACTGTTCTTTTGTATTAAATATGTGGATGTATGTATGTTTGCGCTCGCATAGAGAACGATCCGGTCGAAGAGCCCGAGGAATTCGCAGGAGAAGCCCCTGAGCAGCAGTCGGTTGGTGGAGGCAAGTGTCCTTTGACCTATTTCTGTCCTATTCACTCTTTAATTCACCTCCCGCATTACACATTTATACTTAAGGATTGACTAGCTTTTGTTATCCATGTCCTTGTTTACCTATTTGGGTCAGATTATTACTGCTTAGTTTGATGCTATTGCTCAACTCTAATCAATGAACATGATGTGATTATCTATGATACGCTGTTTTCCCTTCTTATTTATGATCATACTTGTGGCATTTAAGGGGACTCGAGCGGTTTCTCGAGTGCCTCTCCGTAAGGACCTGTTCAATGGATGACCGCCCGGGAAAACAGTGCAACCATGAGGGTGGAATGGGACGCCCTTAGCTGAATAATTAGAGGAACCGGGGTGTAGTTCGCTTAGCCGTTGTGCCGTCAATGGGGCTCGGTGTATGCGGCTCGCTCTGCCAAGGTTGATTTGTCCCTTGGGGAGGAGTGCGGTACATTTAGGAAACCTAACGGGTGGCTACAGCCCCGGGGAATCTTTGTAAAGGCTACGTAGTGAGACCCTGCCTATTCACCTTGGTAGTGTTTAAGGGTTTGATCAGCCCGAGGCAAGTGGGAATCACGGCTTGTGGGTAAAGTGCGCAACCTCTGCAGAGTGTTATGAAACTGATATATCAGCCGTGCTCGCGGTTATGAGCGGCCAAGGGAGCTCCAGAGATTAGTGATACTTGATCAGAGACATTTTGGTACAGGTGGCAATGAGATTGATGATTCCGATTATGATTATGGTGCTGGTAAGTGGTATTCTTTCCGTTTGGAAAGGATACATTGGGCTAATAACTTGGGTTAATGTTAAAACCTGGCTTTCTACTAGTAAGTAATAACCTGACCAACTAAAAGCAACTGCTTGACTTATCCCCACATAAAGCTAGTCCACTACAGCCAAACGGGATACTTGCTGAGTATGTTGATGTGTACTCACCCTTGCTCTACACACCAAACCCCCCCCAGGTTGTCAGCATTGCAACCACTGCTCAGGAGAAGATGAAGCTGTGGAAGGAGACTTCCAGGAGTTCCAAGACTACGACGAGTTCTAGGCGTGGGTTAGCGGCAACCCCCAGTCGGCTGCCTGTGAAGGCCGCGTTATCTACGTTTCTTTTCCGCACTTTGATTTATTGTAAGAACTATATGGACGTCTCAGACGTATGATGTAATCGACTATTATTTCTCCTTTTAATACTATTTGAGCACTGTGTGATGATGTCCATGTTATGTAACTGCTGTGTACGTGAATAACTGATCCTGGCACGTACATGGTTCGCATTCGGTTTACCTTCTAAAAACCGGGTGTGACATAAGTGGTATCAAAGCCGTGCTGACTGTAGGACCGCTAACCTAGAGTAGAATGGTCGTTCTAAGGATTATAGACCTCTGTCCCTGCCTTGACTTTGGTACCCCTTCAAAAGTTGGTCCTACTGACCAAACCTATGTTCTACTATATAATATACCTTGCTGAAAATTTTGTTTATTCTGATCCTTCATTTATTTATGATTCATTATTATTCTGATCCTTCATTTATTTATGGTTCATTACTTGCTGGTCATATTAATTCTGTTCTCACCCTTCTGCTTGCGATGTCTTTTGTAGATGGCTCGACTTAGACACACTGCACGAAAGTCCGTCATCCCCTTCTTACCCTCCCGCCTTGCTGAGCGTCCGCTTCGCCGTCCCGTGGCCGGACAGTCCAGCCACTTGGAGAGACTGCACCACCGCCTGCATGAGGAGCAGGAACGTCGACGACAGGAGCAGCAGGGCTCTTCCTTCTCGCTCCAGCAGGAGATAGAGTCTGTGAGGAGCTGCTCTCCTGTGCTTCCCCTGGAGGCGCCCCCTGCACCACCACTGGGCGTCCCAGCTTCTGGAGTAGCTGCTGGAGGGGACCCAGACGACGGAGGTGGCGACGACAGCTCGAGCCACGACACCGACCTCGACCTCTCTAACCATGAGCCGGAAGGATGGGTTGCTCGACCCATCACTCGCGACGCTGCTCGCGGGTGTCACTTCCACGACGCGCTCGACACCCTGCTACGTCGGGCACTTGACCGGCGTACTTGGTCCATCGAGTATCGCTGTGTGGTCTACCAGCATAGTCGCGGGGTCTACCCGGACCGCTGGGAGGCGACCTGCTTGGTGCGCCGTCCGGAGAACAGTCTCCAGGGCGCGGAGGCTTGCTCAGAGCACTATTCTATCTCTGAGCGGGACTCAGCTGAGGCAGCCATGCAGGATGCTGCACGGCGTGCGCTTTCGCACTACTGCTCGATTCTCGGTGGGGTAGCTGACGGTCTCGACCTGAAGTATTACCCCCGCCGTCCATCTGGCAGCACAGGAGGCGTGATTGTTTCACCTACTGGTGAGGACAATCCTAGGTTGAGCAGCACAGTCAACCTAGCCGTCGTGCTAAACACGGAGCTGGACCATGCATTAGACGAGCTAAGTAGGGCTCGTGCTGAGATCGCCCTGCTGCGGGCTGAGCGCGCGGAGCGTCGTCACCTGGATGATGGTTCCCCCGCTCCCGTTGGGACTCAGC
Source organism: Zea luxurians (assembly GCA_029449295.1). Lineage (NCBI taxonomy): Eukaryota > Viridiplantae > Streptophyta > Magnoliopsida > Poales > Poaceae > Zea > Zea luxurians. The sequence goes on along the minus strand of JAOPSE010000002.1, from coordinate 33,772,241 downwards.
ACCCGTACCGCTCGCCTCGGCGTGGACTTCAGTCTTATGGCAATCCCGACTGCAAGACCAAGATCAATCTAGAACCATAGATCGTTAGAGTTGGATCTTGTAATTAATACGAAATATATATATACATAGAAGCTTCAGTCTTAGCGTTAGTTTCGGTCTTAGTTAGTCTTAGTTAGACAGGGTAGTTTGCTATATCCTGTGCATTTATGTTTGTCATGATGAACTATGTTTGGTTTGGATCTTTGTAATGATTGTCACCAGAGTGTGGGTATCCCCTGCATTTTGGTTTACCTATTATGTTAATGGAGTTAGTTATATAGTTGGGAAACCCTTTATTCTACTTTCCTCTTTATCTGAGAAGCTGTGTGGTCTGTGTTGGAGATCAGTGAAGATGCTCATCTGTTCAGTGCTGTTGGAGAATTCCATACTCTTTTCTTATGCTGCAAGATTTGCCAGATCAGTTCTGATATGTGGTTGCGTTCTGCAGATGTCAGAGAACAGGCGCAGAGGAGGAAGGCGTGCTCAGCAGGAGCAAGCCGCTCCGCAGGATGAGGTGCCCCAGCAGCAGCACCTGCCGCCCCCGCCCCCGATGTCGATCGAGCAGATGTTTCTGATGCAGACTCAGGCAGTTCAGGCCATCGGTCAGACTCTGGCCGCCATTCAGCAGCAGCAGCAGCAGCAGCAGCAAGCACCACCCTAGCCTCAGATGCCTCAGATGCCTAGAGACAAGCGTGCTGAATTCATGAGAGGTCATCCCCCAACGTTCGCTCACTCTTCTGACCCCATGGATGCTGAAGATTGGCTGCGCACTGTGGAGCGGGAGCTGCATACCGCTCAGTGTGATGACAGGGAGAAAGTCTTGTATGGTCCCCGTCTGTTGAGAGGAGCAGCCCAATCATGGTGGGAGTCTTACCTCGCCACCCATGTCAACCCCGATGCCATCACCTGGGAAGAGTTCAGAGGTAGCTTTCGTCAGTACCATGTGCCTGCAGGTCTGATGACAGTGAAGAAGGAGGAGTTCCTGGCCCTTAAGCAAGGGTCATCATCTGTCAGTGAGTATCGAGACAGGTTTCTGCAGTTGTCTCGCTACGCTCCCAAAGATGTCAACACTGACGCCAAGCGACAGTACCGTTTCTTGAGAGGCTTGGTTGACCCTCTGCAGTATCAGCTGATGAATCATACCTTCCCGACATTCCAGCACCTGATTGACAGAGCAATCATGACAGAAAGGAAGCGTAAGGAGATGGAGGATCGTAAGCGCAAGATCAGTGGACCCCAGCATGGAAACAGCAGCCGTCCTCGTTTTTCAGGCGATCAACCTCAGCAGTTCAGGCAGAACCAGCGTCCACCTCAGCAGCACCAGCAGCGTCAGCAGTATCAGCAGTTCCAAAGGCAGTATCCTCAGCACCAGTACCAGAACCGTCAGAGCAATCAGTCAGGAGGAGGCCAGTTTTAGAGGCAGAATCAGCAGACACCTCGTCTTCCTGCCCCAGCAAGCCAGCAGAGCAATCAGGCAGCACCAGCTCAGGTTGGAAACAGAGCATGTTTCCACTGTGGAGAGCAAGGCCACTGGATGATGCAATGTCCGAAGAAGGCAGCCCAGCAGCAGTCAGGCCCCAATGCCCCAGCGAAGCAGAATGTGTCTCAGTCTGGATCAGGCAACCGCCCTCAGCAGCGCTATAATCACGGAAGATTGAATCACTTGGAGGCTGAAGCAGTTCAGGAGACCCCCGGCATGACAGTAGGTATGTTCCCAGTCGACTCCCATATTGCAGAAGTGTTATTTGATACTGGAGCAACGCATTCTTTTATTACTGCATCATGGGTGAAAGCACATAATCTTCCAATTACTGCCATGTCAACCCCCATTCAAATTGACTCAGCTGGTGGTAGAATTCGAGCTGATAGCATATGTTTGAATATAAGTGTGGAAATAAGGGGGATAGCGTTTCCCGCTAACCTTATAGTAATGGGTACTCAGGGAATAGATGTCATCCTAGGGATGAATTGGCTAGATAAGTATCAGGCAGTTATCAGTTGTGATAAAAGGACAATCAAGTTGGTGTCCCCACTAGGAGAGGAAGTGGTGACCGAGTTAGTCCCGCCTGAGCCGAAGAGAGGAAGTTGTTATCAGATGGCTGTCGATAGCAGTGGAGCAGACCCAATTGAGAGTATCAAGGTTGTGTCTGAATTTCCAGATGTGTTTCCAAAGGACTTACCGGGTATGCCACCAGAGCGGAAAGTTGAATTCGCTATAGAGCTTCTTCCTGGAACCGCCCCTATCTTTAAGAGAGCTTACAGAATATCTGGACCAGAGTTGGTTGAGCTTAAGAAGCAGATTGATGAGCTGTCAGAGAAAGGTTACATCCGGCCAAGCACCTCGCCTTGGGCCGCCCCTGTCTTGTTTGTGGAGAAGAAAGATGGCACCAAGAGGATGTGTATCGATTATCGAGCTTTGAATGAAGTCACGATCAAGAACAAGTATCCCTTGCCCAGAATAGAAGATCTGTTTGACCAGTTGAGAGGAGCCAGTGTGTTCTCCAAGATCGATCTGAGGTCAGGTTATCATCAGCTCAGGATCCGACCTTCGGACATTCCGAAGACGGCATTCATTACCAAGTATGGTTTGTATGAGTTCACAGTGATGTCTTTTGGTTTGACCAATGCACCAGCGTTCTTTATGAACTTGATGAACAGTGTATTCATGGATTATCTCGATAAGTTTGTGGTGGTATTCATTGATGACATTCTGGTTTATTCTCAAAGCGAAGAAGAGCATGCAGATCATTTGAGGATGGTATTGCAGAGATTGCGAGAGCACCAGTTGTATGCAAAGTTGAGCAAGTGTGAGTTCTGGATCAGTGAAGTCCTGTTCTTGGGTCACATAATCAACAAAGAAGGATTGGCTGTGGATCCGAAGAAAGTGGCAGACATTCTGAACTGGAAAGCGCCAACAGATGCTCGAGGAATCAAGAGCTTCATTGGAATGGCCGGATATTATCGGCGATTCATTGAAGGGTTTTCGAAGATTGCGAAACCAATGACAGCGTTGCTAGGCAACAAGGTTGAGTTCAAGTGGACCCAGAAATGTCAAGAGGCCTTTGAAGCGCTGAAAGAGAAGTTGACAACAGCGCCTGTCCTAGTCTTGCCTGATGTGCACAAGCCCTTCTCGGTGTATTGTGATGCTTGTTACACAGGTTTGGGATGCGTGTTGATGCAAGAGGGAAGAGTTGTGGCTTACTCGTCCCGACAGTTGAAGGTTCATGAGAAGAATTACCCAATCCATGACCTAGAGTTGGCAGCAGTGGTTCACGCACTGAAGACATGGAGGCACTATCTGTATGGACAAAAATGCGATGTTTACACAGATCACAAGAGTCTGAAGTACATATTCACTCAGTCAGAGTTGAACATGAGGCAGCGAAGATGGTTAGAGTTGATCAAAGACTATGAGTTGGAGATCCATTACCATCCAGGCAAAGCCAACGTAGTGGCAGATGCTTTGAGCAGAAAGAGTCAAGTCAATCTGATGGTCGCTCGTCCGATGCCTTATGAGTTGGCCAAAGAGTTTGACAGGTTGAGTCTCGGATTTCTGAACAATTCGCGAGGAGTCACAGTTGAATTGGAACCCACCTTGGAGCGTGAAATCAAAGAAGCGCAGAAGAATGATGAGAAGATCAGTGAGATTCGGCGACTGATTCTAGATGGCAGAGGCAAATATTTTCGAGAAGATGCAGAAGGCGTGATATGGTTCAAAGACCGCTTGTGTGTTCCCAATGTCCAGTCCATTCGGGAGTTGATTCTCAAGGAAGCTCATGAGACAGCTTATTCGATTCACCCTGGCAGTGAGAAGATGTATCAGGATCTGAAGAAGAAATTCTGGTGGTATGGAATGAAGAGGGAAATCGCAGAGCACGTGGCTAAGTGCGATAGTTGTCGAAGAATTAAGGCAGAGCATCAGAGACCAGCTGGATTGTTGCAACCGTTGCAGATCCCTCAGTGGAAATGGGATGAAATTGGTATGGATTTCATAGTCGGATTGCCTCGCACTCGAGCCGGCTACGATTCTATTTGGGTAGTAGTGGACCGTTTGACCAAGTCAGCCCACTTCATACCAGTCAAGACCAGCTACAACAGCGCAGTATTGGCAGAACTGTATATGTCTCGGATCGTTTGTCTTCATGGTGTGCCAAAGAAGATAGTGTCAGACAGAGGAACGCAGTTCACCTCTCATTTCTGGCAGCAGTTGCATGAAGCCTTGGGCACACATCTGAATTTCAGTTCAGCTTATCACCCGCAGACAGATGGCCAGACCGAAAGGACCAATCAAATTCTTGAAGACATGTTGAGAGCCTGTGCGTTGCAAGATCAGTCCGGATGGGACAAGCGATTGCCTTATGCAGAGTTTTCTTATAACAACAGTTATCAGGCCAGTTTGAAGATGTCACCGTTTCAAGCGCTTTATGGAAGGAGTTGTAGGACTCCGTTGCAATGGGATCAGCCTGGAGAGAAGCAAGTGTTTAGGCCAGACATTTTGCTTGAAGCCGAAGAGAACATCAAGATGGTTCGAGAGAATCTGAAGATAGCGCAATCGAGGCAGCGAAGCTATGCAGACACAAGAAGAAGAGAGCTGAGTTTTGAAGTCGGAGACTTTGTCTATCTGAAAGTGTCACCGATCAGAGGAGTCAGAAGGTTCGGAATCAAAGGCAAGCTAGCACCCCGCTACATTGGTCCGTATCAGATTCTTGCAAAGCGTGGAGAAGTGGCTTATCAGCTCAGCCTGCCAGAGAATTTGTCTGCTGTGCATGATGTCTTTCATGTGTCTCAGTTGAAGAAGTGTTTGCGTGTGCCAGAAGAGCAGTTGCCAGTGGAAGGTCTGGAAGTCCAGGAGGACTTGACCTACGTTGAGAAGCCAGCTCAGATCCTTGAGGTTGCAGATAGAGTCACCCGAAGGAAGACCATCAGAATGTGCAAAGTCAGATGGAGTCATCACTCTGAGGAAGAAGCAACCTGGGAGCGTGAAGATGATTTGATGGCCAAGTACCCAGAGCTCTTTGCTAGCCAGCCCTGAATCTCGAGGGCGAGATTCTTTTAAGGGGGATAGGTTTGTAACGCCCCGAATTTTGCAGTTGAATTTTTTCTTTTCTTTACTCGCCAAAATTCGGGCGTTACCTTTTCCTTTTCTTTTTCCCTCGCTAAACCTTGACCTTTTCCAAAGTTTTAGCGGGATTCGGTTCGGATTTCCCGTGTAAAGAAAAACTCTAAAATACTTTATGAATTGATGCACCATGCCGAACCTTGCATTTTTGATTGCTTTGAAAGTGCAATTGCATTCATGTGGAAAGATCGGATTTCGAAAACAGGAAATAATCTTTCTCTCTCTTTCTCTCTCTTTCTCTCTCCTCTTTCTCTCTCTCTCCCGCGCCCTGGGCCGACCCCGGCCGGCCCAAGCCCCTGGCGCCCCCTCTTGGGCCCAAAGATGGCCCAACCGCCCCCCCATTTTTTTTCCCAAAACCCTCTCCCTCTCCCTCATTCTCTCCCTCTCTCTCTCTCTCTCTCTCCACCGCCGCCCCCAGCCCACCTCCCTGCCCTAGCCGCCGCCGCTGCCCCGACCCCGGCCGCGCGCCCTCGCCGTCGGCCACCCCCTCGCCGGTGAGCCCCCTCCCCCTCCTCCCTCTCCTCCCTCCCCTCTCCTCTCCCCACCCCCGCGCGCCCCCTGGCCGCGCCGGCCGCCGCCCCCAGCCCCGCCGTGGCCCCTGGCCGCCCCGGCCGGCCGCAGCCGTGCCCCGGCCGCTCCCCTGGCCGCCCTGGCCCGGCCGCTGGCCGCCCCCAGCCGCGCCCCGCCCGGCTCGGCCGGCCCCCGCCCCGGCTCAGCCACCCGACCGCCCCCAGCTCGGCCGCCGCCCAGGGCCGGTTCAACCGCCCCCCTCTGTTTTTTTTAATTTTTTTTATTTTATTTTATTTACTTTCTGTGATCATAATTACTGTATTTTAAGTAGATTGATCATTGTTCATGCTATGGAAAATAGGAAGTTTAATTTAAAATTCTGTTATGCTATTGATTCGCGTAGTTAACTGTTTAACCCGTGCGATGTTGATCAACTAAAAATGATTAGGTTTCCATTTGTACATATGTATATAACAGAATTCTTTTGCTCAGAACCAATTGTAGTTGATTATTAGTGCATAAGATTTAACCCCTGCGAGACCTTTCCCATTTCTTTCTAACCATAACAAATGTGATGTCAATTGTCATACTTGATGCATATTCGTTTTACTTGTTTCCTTGTATGGTGTACTGTTCTTTTGTATTAAATATGTGGATGTATGTATGTTTGCGCTCGCATAGAGAACGATCCGGTCGAAGAGCCCGAGGAATTCGCAGGAGAAGCCCCTGAGCAGCAGTCGGTTGGTGGAGGCAAGTGTCCTTTGACCTATTTCTGTCCTATTCACTCTTTAATTCACCTCCCGCATTACACATTTATACTTAAGGATTGACTAGCTTTTGTTATCCATGTCCTTGTTTACCTATTTGGGTCAGATTATTACTGCTTAGTTTGATGCTATTGCTCAACTCTAATCAATGAACATGATGTGATTATCTATGATACGCTGTTTTCCCTTCTTATTTATGATCATACTTGTGGCATTTAAGGGGACTCGAGCGGTTTCTCGAGTGCCTCTCCGTAAGGACCTGTTCAATGGATGACCGCCCGGGAAAACAGTGCAACCATGAGGGTGGAATGGGACGCCCTTAGCTGAATAATTAGAGGAACCGGGGTGTAGTTCGCTTAGCCGTTGTGCCGTCAATGGGGCTCGGTGTATGCGGCTCGCTCTGCCAAGGTTGATTTGTCCCTTGGGGAGGAGTGCGGTACATTTAGGAAACCTAACGGGTGGCTACAGCCCCGGGGAATCTTTGTAAAGGCTACGTAGTGAGACCCTGCCTATTCACCTTGGTAGTGTTTAAGGGTTTGATCAGCCCGAGGCAAGTGGGAATCACGGCTTGTGGGTAAAGTGCGCAACCTCTGCAGAGTGTTATGAAACTGATATATCAGCCGTGCTCGCGGTTATGAGCGGCCAAGGGAGCTCCAGAGATTAGTGATACTTGATCAGAGACATTTTGGTACAGGTGGCAATGAGATTGATGATTCCGATTATGATTATGGTGCTGGTAAGTGGTATTCTTTCCGTTTGGAAAGGATACATTGGGCTAATAACTTGGGTTAATGTTAAAACCTGGCTTTCTACTAGTAAGTAATAACCTGACCAACTAAAAGCAACTGCTTGACTTATCCCCACATAAAGCTAGTCCACTACAGCCAAACGGGATACTTGCTGAGTATGTTGATGTGTACTCACCCTTGCTCTACACACCAAACCCCCCCCAGGTTGTCAGCATTGCAACCACTGCTCAGGAGAAGATGAAGCTGTGGAAGGAGACTTCCAGGAGTTCCAAGACTACGACGAGTTCTAGGCGTGGGTTAGCGGCAACCCCCAGTCGGCTGCCTGTGAAGGCCGCGTTATCTACGTTTCTTTTCCGCACTTTGATTTATTGTAAGAACTATATGGACGTCTCAGACGTATGATGTAATCGACTATTATTTCTCCTTTTAATACTATTTGAGCACTGTGTGATGATGTCCATGTTATGTAACTGCTGTGTACGTGAATAACTGATCCTGGCACGTACATGGTTCGCATTCGGTTTACCTTCTAAAAACCGGGTGTGACAGAGGCCCTCGCCGAGTCCGAGGCCCTCATTGCCGACCTGGAAAGCCTCTCCCGAGAGGTGCCGGACGTGAAGCGACATGCCGGCAACTTCGAGCCAGCCGAGACGGTTAAGGCCGTCCCTCTCGACCCCAGTGGCGACACCTCCAAGCAGATCCGGATCAGTTCCGGGCTCGACCCCAAATAGGAAGCAGTGCTCGTCGACTTTCCCCGCGCAAACGCCGACATTTTTGCGTGGGGTCCCTCGGACATGCCCGGCATACCGAGGGATGTCACCGAGCACTCGCCGGATATTTGGGCAAGAGCCCGACTCGTCAAACGGCCTCTACACGGACGACGCTCGGGGGCTACGCCCTTCCCCCACTCACACACGAGAATCAGTCATCAAGGAAGGGTCGGTCTCGCCCCGGCGGAGCCCGACCCTCCCTCGGGGGCTAAAAAGGGGGAACCCCTCTCGTCAAGTTTGGATGCGCCTCTCCGCGTCAAAAAATTCTTTTTTCGATCAAGAAGGGGTTTTTGCGTTCTCCCGGATGCGTCAGAAGCAGGGTCCCGAGGAGCGAACTTGGGTACAAGTAAGTGGCGAGACCGACTGAGCCGAGGAACGCCTATGCCTCCGGGCTAGGGACACCTCACTCATCGCCTACCACGAAAAAGGACCTAGCTCGGGAAATCACCCTGTTGTTGACAAGTCGGGCCAGGCGCGCAAATTAAAACAGAAAAGAGTATGACTTCACGCGAGAGAAGTAAAGTGTCCAGGCCTCGGCGGCCGTGGCAAATCGCACATCCAACAGAAATTGTCCCAACAAAAGTCAGGCGTCGCCTTGGGAAGGCGCCGCGCCCTCAGCTCCACTCCTGCCGTCGGTAGGGTCCACCTCCGCTTCCGGCGGCGGCACAGGAGGAAGAATCTCTGCCTCGAAGATGGTCGCTAGCGCCGCGCTCGGACCCGCAGCGACCGCGTCGAGCCGCTGAACTTCCGCCAGGGCCGCCTCGTCTTCGTCAGGAAGGCAATACCCCTCGCTGACCCGCTCCAGGTCCACGACGTAATGGGAAGCGAGCACGGCGAAGGCCCGCCTGACGCCGTGATGTACGCCCCGCGGACTTTACCGCGCGCGTAACCACCTAGGGCATGAAGACGGCTTTGGGGGGAGCTTCCTGAAAGGACGTCGCCGGGACCGAGGGTCCGATAGACATCCGAGACGGCCTCGGACATGGCCGCGAGATCGGCCTCCCTCTGCTCAGCAGCCCCAGCGAGCGCCTCGGCGAGCGCTTTGACAGACTCGTCGAGGGCAGACTTGAGCTCTGCGAACAACCAGAAGAAAGACCTCAAACACAAGCGGAAGAAACGAACAAGAACGAGAACCGAGGACGGTCGAAGCATACCTCCGGCTCGGACGCGCTGCTCCGAGGCCGCGACTTGTGTTGCGGCCAGGTCGGCCGCGAGGGTCTTGGCCCGGCTTTCGGCCTCCGCAGCCTGGCCCCGAGATTGGTCCCGCTCCTCGGCAACCTGGACGAGCTCCGACCGCTGCCGTAGCGCCTCTGTGCGCGCCGCCGCCGCCTCGGCCTTCAGGTCAGCACAGAGCAACTGGAGGTCCGCTATCTTAGCGTCCTGCTGAGAGAGGCGCGAGGTAGCCCCGGCGAGCGAAGTCCTCAGGGACCGCAGCGAGCCCCAGACGTCGACCTCGCGGCGGATGAACGACGACTTGGCGGCGCTCCGGTCCGTCAGATCCTGGAAAGGAAGACAAGGCGTCACGACGAACGCCACGCTCGCAGAAAGGAGAAGGTATGCCTGAAACCGTTACCTGGAGGATTTTGGGGACGTCCCCGCAGAGAACTTCCAGTGACGATCGGAGCGACCCCACCGCTGCTGCCGCACGATTGCGGAGCTCGTCCCAGGACCGGTCCTCCTGTTCGTCGTCAAGAACGAAGATGGGGTCCAGGGCCTCGCGGGTCCGGAATCGGAGCAACTGGCCCCGGGCCTCGAGGCTCCACCGCACAGCGACAAGGCTGCTGCCCGCCTGGACGAACTGCGCGTCCATGCCCACCTCTTCTGAAGCCTCGGGCGCCGACGCTGCGGCCGTCTCGACGCCGGCAGCAACCATATGCTCTCCGACTGGGGCGATGCCAACTGCGGTGGCGGCAGGCGCCGGCATGGCCGACCCGGCAGGCGGGCTCGGGACCGCGTCGGCGCCGGCCGCCTCCCCGATCACGATGGCCGCCTCAGCAGAGGAGCCCGCCTCAGGGACCTGCTCCCCCGGGACATGCGACGCCTGAGCCCCATGCGGCAAAGCGCCCTGCGAAAGGGTCGGCTGAGCGGCGGGGCCCGGGATGGCGCCAGGCGCCTGGACTGACGCCGTCTTAAGGGCCTTCCGGGACGCCAGGTCGGTAGGGCCATGGCTCCGCTTGCTGGAAAAAAGAAGAAAGGGGAAATCACGGCCAAGACCTATGGATGAAGTGCCGGGACGGAGACATTCCAAGGTACTTACCCGCTCCGGGCCATGATCCACTATGCCTGGGGGGAGGTCTCTTGGCTCCCGCTCCCTGGAACCACTGCCGAGGTCCGCCTCGCCAACAGCCCTGGCGCCGCCCTCGCCTTGGGCGCCCCTGACGCCTGAGAGGCGGACTGCCCAGGCGCCGCCATGACAACCCGAGGACCGCTCCCCCGCGCTGCCGGCGCGGGGGACGGCTCTAGAGGGACGAACCCCTCGGCCTGGCTCCCTGGAGTCGCGTCAACTCCTCCAGCTGGGGGGTCAAGTACCCTCTCGGGTTGCCCCCGCCCCTCAGGTCGGGGATCCGGCGTCTCGGCCCCGGGAACCGACGATATCGGCCCGCTCGGGGGCTGACTCGATAGCTCTCGGCCACACCCCAAGCTGGGGCTGAGGCCGAGACGGGCGGCCATGTCGTCCTCCTCCTCTTCATCATCATCATCGTCGTCGTCGGATGTCTCCGGCGACAGCTCCCTGGGGAGTCCTTCCCTCTCCTGCTGGCGACGGCGTTTCTCCAGGGCGTCCCGAGCCCGCCTCCGCTTGCGGGCCCGGGCCTTCTCCGCGTCCTTTTTCTTTTTCTCCTCCTCCGCGGCGACCCGCCGCGCTGCCCGACCCACCGTGTCCTCCAGGACCCGCGGTAAGGAGGGTTTGTGCCGCCCCACCTCCTAAAAAGGGGGGGGGAGAGGGAAGGAAACCCAATCGTGAGAACCGGGAACAACCCGGTATATGAGGAAGGAAGGAGCGAACACTCACCAGAGCGACGCACCCCTGGTCGGGGCGCATTCGAGGCTGGGAGAAGGCATGGGAGTCCGGCTTCCCCATCGCGGCCGACACCCGCCATTGGAGGGCGTCACGGGGAAGAGGATCAGGGGACATCCGTGATCCCTCCCAGTCAGCCTCCAGGGTCATCTCCCAAAGCGACAGCCGCCGTTCCGCCAGGGGGAGCACCCTCCGACGGTGGATGGCGGCAACCACTCCCGCGGCGGTGAGTCCTTCCTCCCGCAACGCCTTCAGGGCCTGGAGAAGAGGTTCGAGGTTCTTCTGCCTCTCGTGTGGAGTCCCGTGACGCCAGGCGTCGGGAGCGGCGGTGACGACCCGCTGAGAGAACGGCGGGAGCAACTCTCCGTCGTTCCGGAGGTAGAACCACCGGCGCTGCCAACCCTTGTTTGAGGATGCGAGGACGGCAGGGATATACTGCAACGACCGCGACTGCCTCAACAAAAGGGTGCAGCCGCCGGCCCGCACCGCTGCACGGACCTTCCTCTCCCCCGTCGGCGAGGCAAAAAGCTCAGCGAAGAAGAGATGGGTCCACAAATCCCAGTGGGGGGCGATCCCCAAATACCCCTCGCACACCGCCACAAAGATAGCGGCCTGCGCGATGGAGTTGGGGGTGAGGTTGTGCAACTCCACCCCGTAATGGAACAGGATGGCCCGCATAAAGCGGCTCGTCGGCACACCAAATCCCCGCTCATGGAAGGAGATGAAGCTCACAACGTACCCCGGCGGAGGGGATGGAGTGACTCCACCCGCGGGAGGAATCCATTCCGGCCGCTGCTCGTCGGTGAGGGGGCGGAGCAAACCCTCGCCGACGAGGTCCTCCAGATCACCCGCCGTCACCGTGGAGAAGGGCCACGGGTCGCGCGGCAGGATGATGGTCACCCGGTCAGCCATCGCCGAAGCAGAAAGGGTGGCGGCGCGAAGGACAGGGGAGGGCGGTTTTCTTTTCCTGGCTGGATCTCTCAGACTGCGAAAAAGCCTAAGAGGGAGACAAGAAGCGGAGTCGAGAACCGTCACCGGGCCCTCTCCGGGGTATATAAAGACCCAGGTGAAGACGGTTCCAACGCACCGCCCGAACCGGACGCGGGGTTCAAAAAACGCAAAGCCAAACAGCCGTTCCTCGAACGGCTCGCGCACGCAACGGCAGCCTCGCCGACCACTCGCCCCGGCGCATTAACTCCGCGGCTCGACGGGCAGCGCTTCTAGCGGAAGCAGCTGGCGACGTTTCGCCTTCGCCAAAACGGGCACACCAAAAAAGGTACGCCACGTCGTTCAAATTTCGTATCCCTTTTCCCTTTTCCTTCTTTCTCTATCTCTTGCAACAGGGACCGGGAAAGGGGATACCCCCAAAGGGATCCTTCCCCGTGAAGGAACCAGGCTCCGAGCCTCCTTACTGATCAGGGGTTCGAAGGCTGGCCCCCCGAAGGGTTCAACAGCCGCCTCAGATCACGTGGGCCCGACACCCACTACTGGTCAGAGGTTCGAAGGTCGGCCCCCCGAAAGGTTCCACGACCGCCTCAGGCTACCCGGGCTCCGCGCCCCTTACTGATCAGGGGTTCGAAGGCTAGCCCCCCGAAGGGTTCACAGTCGCCTCAGACACCGAGCGAGGGATGACCAGGGGTACGTTCGATACATAACCAAGGCTCGGGCTGCGCTCCCGAGGTACCCTAGGACATTTCCGAGACCAGCGGGAACGACTCTGTAACGGAATCCCATCGGAGGGAGGCAACGAGCCCTCGGACCCCGTCGCCAGGGGACCGGGTCCGACAGATCACCCGCAGGTACTTTTGGGCGTGCCTCCGGGCCCCTAGCCGACCCCCAACGAACAGGGCACGGACGTCCACTCGGATTACCCGATCGCAGCTCACCGGAGACACCATGTTTGGTGCCCATCGAGGGTAACATGGCGCTCTCCCCCCCTCCTCCTTGCGGAAAGGCGACGTAGGGGCGTATATAAAAAAGCCGAGTCTGTCCCTGATCGTCCTCTCGCTCCGTGCGGAGGCTCGGGGGCTGCTCTCGCAAACCCGGCTCCGGCCAAACCGTTGACAGCGTCAACATACCAGCCCGAGAACTTGGGCCCCGACAGTGCACCTGGGCTACGGCCTATTCGCATGAGGGAACCGCCAGACCAGCCGAAGCATTACGCAAGGCATTAAGACCTCGAAGGAGTGAAACCACTCCTCCGAGGCCTCGGGGGCTACACCCGGCGGGTGCGCTCGCGCGCACCCACCGGAACAAAGTACAACCGAGAAAGGCTGGTCCCCTTGCAAAAAAGTGCGACAAAAGCCTCCAAGCGAGTGTTAACACTCCCTTCGAGGCTCGGGGGCTACTGTCGGGGACCATAATTAGGGGTACCCTCAAGACGCCTAATTCTCAGCTGGTAACCCCCATCAGCATAAAGCTGCAGAGGCCTGATGGGTTTGATTAAGTCAGGGATCAGTCCATACGAGCGACTCGATCACGCCACGCCCGAGCCTAGCCTCGGGCAAGGGCAGCCGACCCTAAGATGTTTCCGTCTCGCCCGAGGCCTCCTCTTTCACGGCAGACGCATCTCCGGCTCGCCCGAGGCCTTGCCTTCGATAAGAAGTAACCCTGACTAAATCACCACGCCGACCGACCAAGTCACTGGGGTCTTTGACGCAAAAGGTAAGACTGACGGGCAGCCAGGCTTGGCCAAAAGCGCCAGAGGAAGCACCGCCCGACCCAGGGCTCGGACTCGGGCTGAGGCCCCGGAAGACGGCGAACTCCGCTCCGCCCGACCCAGGGCTCGGACTCGGGCTAAGGCCCCGGAAGACGGCGAACTCCGCTCCGCCCGACCCAGGGCTCGGACTCGGGCTAAGGCCCCGGAAGACGGTGAACTCCGCTCCGCCCGACCCAGGGCTCGGACTCGGGCTAAGGCCCCGGAAGACGGTGAACTCCGCTCCGCCCGACCCAGGGCTCGGACTCGGGCTAAGGCCCCGGAAGACGACGAACTCCGCTTCGCCCGACCCAGGGCTCGGACTCTACCCCGACCTCTGCCGAACGACCTCCGCCTCGCCCGACCCGGGAGCTCAGGTTCGGCCTCGGCCATGCAGGACAGACTCGACCTCGGCCTCGGAGGAGCCTCCACGTCGCCCGACCTAGGGCACAAGTCCGCCACGTCGACAGGAAGCGCCATCATCACCCTACCCCGAGCCGACTCGGGCCGCAGGGAACAGGACCGACGTCCCATCTGGCTAGCCCCGCCAGATAGGCAATGATGGCACCCCGCTGGACCCATGACGACGGCGGCTCTCAGCTCTCTTACGAAAGCAGGGGGACGTCAGCAAGGGCCCAACCACTCCGACAGCTGTCCCTCCGTCAAGCTCCATTGCTTCTCCGACAGCCACGACGCCACACTAGCCGGGTGCCAAGATCTCTCCGGCTGCCACCTTGGCATGTACTTAGGGTACTAGCTCTCCCCCGCTAGACACGTAGCACCTTGCTACACCCCCATTTGTACACCTGGATCCTCTCCTTACGCCTATAAAAGGAAGGACCAGGGCCTTCTTAGAGAAGGTTGGCCTCGCGGGAACGAAGGGCAGGGGCAGGCGCTCTCTCGGGGCCGCTCGCTCCCCTCACCCGCGCGGACGCTTGTAACCCCCTACTGCAAGCGCACCCGACCTGGGCGCGGGACGAACACGAAGGCCGCGGGAACCTCCGACTCCCTCACGACCCGGCTCCGGCCACCTCGCTCTCGCTCTCTCTCTCCCCCCTTCGCGCTCGCCCACGCGCTCGACCCATCTGGGCTGGGGCACGCGGCACACTCACTCGTCGGCTCGGGGACCCCCCGGTCTCGGAACGCCGACAGTGCTACACCCCCATTTGTACACCTGGATCCTCTCCTTACGCCTATAAAAGGAAGGACCAGGGCCTTCTTAGAGAAGGTTGGCCTCGCGGGAACGAAGGGCAGGGGCAGGCGCTCTCTCGGGGCCGCTCGCTCCCCTCACCCGCGCGGACGCTTGTAACCCCCTACTGCAAGCGCACCCGACCTGGGCGCGGGACGAACACGAAGGCCGTGGGAACCTCCGACTCCCTCACGACCCGGCTCCGGCCACCTCGCTCTCGCTCTCTCTCTCCCCCCTTCGCGCTCGCCCACACGCTCGACCCATCTGGGCTGGGGCACGCGGCACACTCACTCGTCGGCTCGGGGACCCCCCGGTCTCGGAACGCCGACACCCCCTTTTGTTGGTGATCTCTCAAAAAGTGATACCGAATGGCTATGTGCTTAGTGCGGCTATGTTCAACGGGATTATCTGCCATGCGGATAGCACTCTCATTATCACATAGGAGAGGGACTTTGCTAAATTTATAGCCATAGTCCCTAAGGGTTTGCCTCATCCAAAGCAATTGCGCGCAACAATGGCCTGAGGCAATGTACTCGGCTTTGGCGGTAGAAAGAGCTACTGAGTTTTGTTTCTTTGAAGCCTAAGACACCAGGGATCTTCCCAGAAACTGACAAGTCCCTGATGTGCTCTTCCTATCAATCTTACACCCTGCCCAATCAGCATCAGAATATCCTAGTAAATCAAATGAGGATCCCTTGGGGTACCAAAGGCCAAACTAAGGTGTTTGAACTAAATATCTCAAGATTCTCTTTACGGCCCTAAGGTGAACTTCCTTAGGGTCGGCTTGGAACCTTGCACACATGCATACAGAAAGCATAATGTCCAGTCGAGATGCACATAAATAGAGTAAAGATCCTATCATCGACCGGTATACCTTTTGATCTACGGATTTACCTCCCGTGTCGAGGTCGAGATGCCCATTGGTTCCCATGGGTGTCTTGATGGGCTTGGCATCCTTCATTCCAAACTTGGTGAAAATATCTTGAATATACTTTGTTTGGCTGATGAAGGTGCCCTCTTGGAGTTGCTTCACTTGAAATCCTAGAAAATAATTCAACTCCCCCATCATAGACATCTCGAATTTTTGAATCATGATCCTACTAAACTCTTCACAAATAGATTTGTTAGTAGACCCAAATATGATATCGTCAACATAAATTTGGCATACAAACAAATCATTTTCAATAGTTATAGTGAATAAAGTAGGATTGACCTTGCCGACTTTGAAGCCATTATTGATAAGAAAATCTTTTAGGCATTCATACCATGCTCTTGGGGCTTGCTTGAGCCCATAAAGCGCCTTAGAGAGTTTATAGACATGGTTAGGGTACTCACTATCTTCAAAGCTAGGAGGTTGCTCAACATAGACCTCTTCCTTGATAGGTCCGTTGAGGAAGGCACTCTTCACGTCCATTGGTAAAGCTTAAAGCCATGGTGAGTAGCATAGGCAAGTAATATTCGAATTGACTCAAGCCTAGCTACGGGTGCATAGGTTTCTCCAAAATCCAAACCTTCGACTTGTGAATACCCTTTAGCCACAAGTCGTGCCTTGTTCCTTGTCACCACACCATGCTCATCTTGCTTGTTGCAGAAGACCCACTTGGTTCCTACAACATTTTGATTAGGACGTGGAACTAAATGCCATTTCTCATTCCTTGTGAAATTGTTGAGCTCCTCTTGCATCGCCAACACCCAATCCGGATCTTGAAGTGCTTCCTCTACCCTGTGTGGCTCAATAGAGGAAACAAAAGAGTAATGTTCACAAAAATGAGCAACACGAGATCGAGTGGTTACCCCCTTATGAATATCTCCTAGGATGGTGTTCACGGGGTGATCTCGTTGGATTGCTTGGTGAACTCTTGGGTGTAGCAGCCTTGTATCTTGCTCATCCTCCTTGTCTTGATCATTGGCATCTCCCCCTTGATCATTGTTGTCCTCTTGAGGTGGCTCATCTTCTTGATCTTCTCCTTCATCATCTTGAGCCTCCTTTTCATCTTGAGTTGGAGGGGATGCTTGCATGGAGGAAGATGGTTGTTGATCTTGTGCTTGTGGAGGCTCTTCAGATTCCTTAGGACACACATCCCCAATGGACATGTTCCTTAGCGCGATGCACGGAGCCTCTTCATCATCTAGTTCATCAAGATCAACTTGCTCTACTTGAGAGCCGTTAGTTTCATCAAACACAATGTCACAAGAAACTTCAACTAGTCCAGTGGACTTGTTAAAGACTCTATATGCCCTTGTGTTTGAGTCATAACCAAGTAAAAAGCCTTCTACAGCCTTAGGAGTAAATTTAGATTTTCTACCTCTTTTAACAAGAATAAAGCATTTGCTACCAAAGACTCTAAAATATGAAACATTGGGCTTTTTACCGGTGAGGAGTTCATAAGATGTCTTCTTGAGGATTCGGTGTAGATATAATCGGTTGATGGCGTAGTAAGCGGTGTTGACCGCCTCGGCCCAAAATCGATCCGAAGTCTTGTACTCATCAAGCATGGTCCTTGCCATGTCCAATAGAGTTCTATTCTTCCTCTCCACTACACCATTTTGTTGTGGCGTGTAGGGAGAAGAGAACTCATGCTTGATGCCTTCCTCCTCAAGAAAACCTTCTATTTGTGAGTTCTTGAACTCCATCCTGTTGTCGCTTCTTATTTTCTTGATCCTCAAGCCAAACTCATTTTGAGTCCGTCTCAAGAATCCTTTCAAAGTCTCTTAGGTTTGAGATTTATCCTGTAAAAAGAATACCCAAGTGAAGCGAGAATAGTCATCCACAATAACTAGACAATACTTACTCCCGCCGATGCTTATGTAAGCTATTGGGTCGAATAGGTCCATGTGGAGGAGCTCGAGTGGCCTGTCAGTTATCATGATGTTCTTGTGTGGATGATGAACACCAACTTGCTTCCCTGCTTGGCATGCGCTACAATTCCTTTCTTTCTCAAAATGAACATTTGTTAGTCCCAAAATGTGCTCTCCCTTTAGAAGCTTGTGAAGATTCTTCATCCCAACATGGGCTAGTCGGCGGTGCCAGAGCCAACCCATGTTAGTATTAGCAATTAAGCAAGTATCAAGTTCAGCTCTATTGAAATCAACTAAGTATAGCTGACCCTCTAATACTCCCTTAAAAGCTACTGAATCATCACTTCTTCTAAAGACAGTAACACCTGTATCCATAAAAAGACAGTTGTAACCCATTTTACATAATTGAGAAACAGAAAGCAAGTTGTAATCTAATGAATCTACAAGAACAACATTGGAAATAGAATGGTCAGGTGATATAGCAATTTTACCCAATCCTTTGACCAAACCTTGATTTCCATCCCCGAATGTGATAGCTCGTTGGGGATCTTGGTTTTTCTCGTAGGAGGAGAACATTCTTTTCTCCCCAGTCATGTGGTTTGTGCACCCGCTGTCGATGATCCAACTTGAGCCCCCGGATGCATAAACCTACAAAACAAATTTAGTTCTTGATTTTAGGTACCCAAATAGTTTTGGGTCCTTTGACATTAGATACAAGAAATTTGGGTACCCAAACATAAGTCTTTGATCCCTTGTGTTTGCCCCCAGCATATTTGGCAACTACCTTGCCTGATTTGTTAGTAAGCACATAGGAAGCATCAAAAGTTTTAAATGAAATATTAGGTTCATTTGATGCACTAGGAGTTTTCTTCTTAGGCAATTTAGCATGAGTGGATTGCCTAGAACTAGATGTCTCACTCTTATACATAAAAGCATGATGAGATCCAGAGTGAGACTTCCTAGAATGAATTCTCCTAATTTTATGTTCGGGATAGCCGACAGGGTACAAAATGTAACCCTCATTATCCTGAACCATGGGAGCTTTGCCCTTAGCAAAGTTAGACAATCTTTTAGGAGGGGCATTAAGCTTGACATTGTCTCCCTTTTGGAAGCCAATGCCATCCTTAATGCCAGGGCGTCTCCCACTATAAAGCATATTACAAGCAAATTTAATTTTTTCATTTTCTAACTCATGCTCGGCAATTTTAGCATCTAATTTTGCTATATGATCATTTTGTTGTTTAATCATAGCAATGTGATCATGAATAGCATCAACATTAATATCTCTACATCTAGTACAAATGGTAACATGCTCAACGGTAGATGTAGAGGGTTTGCAAGTATTTAACTCAACAATCTTAGCATGCAAAATGGCATTCTCATCTCTAAGATTGGAAATGGAAATATTGCAAACATCTAATTGCTTAGCCTTAGCAATTAACTTTTCATTCTCATTTCTAAGGCTAGCAAGTGAGATATTCAATTTATCAATCATAGCAATTAAACTAGCATTATCATTTCTAAGATTGACAATTGAATCATCACAAATATTTGACTTCTCAACCTTAGCAATCAAACTAGCATTCTCAATTCTAAGGCTGGAAATAGTGTCATGGCAAATACTTAGCTCACTAGTTAATTTTTCATTTTTCTCTACCTCCTGAGCATAAGCATTTTTAGTCTTAACATGCTTTTTGTTTTCTTTGATAAGGAAGTCCTCTTGGCTATCCAAGAGATCATCCTTCTCATGAATGGCACTAATCAATTCATTTAATTTCTCTTTTTGTTGCATGTTAAGATTAGCAAAAAGAGTAAGCAAGTTATCCTCCTTATCACTAGAATTATCCTCATCACTAGAGGTTGCATATTTAGTGGAGGATTTTGATTTTACCTTCTTCTTGCCGTCCTTCGCCATAAGACACTTGTGGCCGACGTTGGGGAAGAGGAGCCCTTTGTTGACAGTGATGTTGGCGGCGTCCTCGTCGGAGGAGGAGTCGGTGGAGCTCTCGTCGGAGTCCCACTCCCGGCAAACATGGGCATCGCCACCCTTCTTCTTGTAGTACCTCTTCTTTTCTCTCTTCTTTCCCTTCTTGTCGTCACCCCTGTCACTATTACTAGATAATGGACATTTAGCAATGAAATGACCGGGCTTACCACACTTGTAGCAAACCTTCTTGGAACGGGGCTTGTAATCTTTCCCCTTCCTTTGTTTGAGGATTTGGCGAAAACTCTTGATGATGAGCGCCATCTCCTCATTGTCGAGCTTAGAGGCGTCGATGGGGACCCTACTCGGTGTAGAGTCTTCTTTCTTCTCCTCCGTTGTCTTGAATGCAACAGGTTGTGCTTCGGGTACGGAGGAGGAGGCGCCTTGCTTGATGATCTTCTTGGAGCCTTTGGTCATCAATTCAAAGCTCACAAATTTGCCTATGACTTCCTCGGGGGACATTACTTTATATCTTGGATCACCACGAATTAATTGAACTTGCGTGGGGTTAAGAAATACGAGTGATCTAAGAATCACCTTGACCATTTCATGGTCATCCCACTTGGTGCTCCCGAGGTTGCGCACTTGGTTCACCAAGGTTTTTAGCTGGTTGTACATGGCTTGCGGTTCTTCTCCTTGGTTGAGCATGAAGCGACCGAGCTCCCCCTCGATCGTTTCCCTCTTGGTGATCTTCGTCACCTCGTCTCCTTCGTGCGCCGTTTTGAGTACGTCCTAAATCTCCTTGGCACTCTTCAATCCTTGCACCTTGTTATACTCCTCTTGACTTAGAGAGGCGAGAAGTATTGTGGTGGCTTGTGAGTTGAAGTGCCAGATTTGGGCAACTTCGTCCGAATTATAGTCCTCATCCCCTACAGATGGTACCTGTACACCAAACTCAACAACGTCCCAAATACTAGTGTGGAGTGAGGTTAGGTGATGTCTCATTTTATCACTCCACATGTTATAATCTTCACCGTCAAAAACCGGTGGTTTGCCTAATGGAACGGAAAGCAATGGAGTACGTTTAGAAATGCGAGGGTAGCGTAGAGGAATCTTACTAAACTTCTTGCGCTCATGGCGCTTAGAAGTTACGAATGGCGTGTCGGAGCCGGAGGTGGATGGTGACGAAGAATCGGTCTCGTAGTAGACCACCTTCTTTATCTTCTTCTTTTTGTCGCCACTCCAATGCGACTTGTTGTGGGAGTGTGATTCTCCCTTTCCTTTGGAGCCAGACTCCCTTGACGGAGCCTTCCCGAGGCTTGTAACGGGCTTCTCGCCGGTCACCATCTCCTTCTTGGTGTGATCTCCCGACATCACTTCGAGCGGTTAGGCTCTAATGAAGCACCGGGCTCTGATAACAATTGAAAGTCGCCTAGAGGAGGTGTGAATAGGCGGAAACTAAAAAATTACAAACTTAAGCACAACTACAAGCCGGGGTTAGCGTTAGAAATATAAACGAGTCCAAAAGAGAGGGCAAAAACAAATCACAAGCAAATAAGAATGGATGACACGGTGATTTGTTTTACCGAGGTTCGGTTCTTGCAAACCTACTCCCCATTGAGGTGGTCACAAAGACTGGGTCTCTTTCAACCCTTTCCCTCTCTCAAACGGTCACTTAGACCGAGTGAGCTTCCTTCCTTGATTTCCCGGGTCACTTAGACCCCGCAAGGACCACCACACAATTGGTGTCTCTTGCTTCGCTTACAAGGTTTTGAGAGTAAGAATGAGAGAAAGAAGAAAGCCAACCAAGCAACAAGAGCAACAAAAGAACACAAGTCGATCTCTTTACAAGTCCTAAGAACTAGAGTTGAATTGGGGACTTTGATTCGATCGGAGGCTTTGATTTGTGTCTTGGAGTGTTGTGTATTGCTCTTGTATTGAATGAGATGTAGTGAATGCTTGGATGCCTTGAAGAGTGGTGGTTGGGGGGTATTTATAGCCCCAACCACCCAAGTGGCCGTTGGGGAGGCTGTCTGTCGACGGGCGCACCAGACAGTCTGGTGCGCCACCGGTCACTGTCCGGTGCGCCAGCCACGTCACCCAACCGTTAGGGTTCGACCGTTGGAGCTCTGACTTGTGGGGCCATCGGACAGTCCGGTGGTGCACCGGACAGGTCCTATAGACTGTCCGGTGCGCCTTCTGGCGCCTGCTCTGACTTCTGCACGCGCAGGCGCACACTGTAGCGCATTTAATATCCTCTGCAGGCTACCGTTGGCACGAAGTAGCCGTTGCTCCGCTGGCACACCGGACAGTCCGGTGTTACACCGGATAGTCCGGTGAATTATAGCAGAGCGGCCTCCCAAATTCCCGAAGCTGGCAAGTTCGATTGAATCCTCCCTGGCACACCGGACACTGTCCGGTGGCACACCGGACAGTCCGGTGCGCCAGACCAGGGCTGCCTTCGGATGAACTTTGCTCCTTTGTTTTGAACCCCTTCTTTTATCTTTGTATTGGTTTGTTGTGAACCTTTAGTACCTATAGAACATATTTTCTAGAGCAAACTAGTTAGTCCAATAATTTGTGTTGAGCAATTCAACCACCAAAATTCATATTGGAAAAGGTTTGACCCTATTTCCCTTTCACTTCCCCACTAACCTAGTAGTAATGAGTACTCAAGGGTTAGATGTCATCCTAGGGATGAATTGGCTACACAGAAACCAAGCCACTGTAAGTTGTGATAAGAGGACAGTCAAGTTGGTGTCCCTGTCCGGAAAGGAAGTAGTAACTGAGCTGTACTTGCCTGAACTAGAAGAAGGAGCATGTCACTATTTGTCAGTAGATGACAAGGAGGCCAACCCACTTGAGGATATTAGAATTGTGTCAGAATTCCCTGATGTGTTTCCTGAAGAGTTACCAGGCATGCCACCTGAAAGGAAAGTTGAATTTGCCATAGAGCTTATCCCAGGCACCACCCCAATTTCTAAGAGAGCCTATCAAGTGTCCGGACCAGAATTGGTGGAACTCAAGAAGCAAATTGATGAGTTGTTGGAGAAACGCTACATCAGACCATGTACCTCGCCTTGGGCAACCCCAGTGCTATTTGTGGAAAAGAAGGACGAAACAATGAGGATGTGCATTGATTACAGATCTTTGAATGAAGTCACTATCAAGAATAAGTACCCTCTGCCAAGAATTGAGGATCTATTCGATCAGTTGAGAGGAACCAGTGTGTTCTCAAAGATAGACCTAAGGTGAGGTTACCATCAACTCAGAATCCGACCTTCGGATGTATCGAAGACATCATTTATCACCAAGTATGGACTGTATGAGTTCACTGTCATGTCATTCGGTTTGACGAATGCGCCAGCTTACTTCATGTACCTGATGAACAGTGTGTTCATGGACTACCTCGACCAGTTTGTAGTGGTGTTCGTTGATGATATTCTTGTATATTCCCAAAATGAGCAAGAGCATGAAGAGCATTTGAGGAAAGTACTTTAGAGGCTACGAGATTGTCAGCTGTATGCCAAGCTTAGCAAGTGCGAGTTTTGGATCAGTGAAGTCTTGTTCTTGCGTCACATTATAAACTGAGATGGACTAGCTGTGGATCCAAAGAAGGTAGCCACGATTTTGGACTGGAAAGCACCAAAAGATGTCCGAGGAATCAAGAGTTTCATCAGGATGGCAGGTTACTATCGGTGTTTCATTGAGGGTTTCTCCAAGATTGCCAGGCCAATGACAGCCTTGCTGGCAAAGAAGGTTGAGTTCAAGTGGACCCCTGCATGCCAAGAGTCTTTTGAGATGTTAAAGAAGAAGTTGACAATAGCACCTGTATTGATTCTGCCAGATGTACACAAGCCATTCTCAGTATATTGTGATGCTTCATACACTGGACTAGGATGTGTATTGATGCAGGAAGGGAAAGTAGGGGCATACTCGTCCTGCCAGTTGAAGGTTCATGAGAAGAATTATCCCACTCATGATCTAGAGTTAGCAGCAGTGGTTCATGCACTGAAGACCTAGAGACACTATTTATATGGGCAGAAGTGTGATATATACACGGATCACAAGAGTCTCAAGTACATATTTACTCAGTCAGAACTAAACTTGAGGAAGCGAAGATGGCTAGAGTTGATCAAAGACTATGAGCTAGAGATACATTATCATCTAGGCAAAGCAAATGTGGTCGCAGATGCTTTGAGCAGAAAGAGTCAAGTTAATATGTTGGCCGCTCACCCGATGTCGTACGAGCTAGCAGAGGAATTCGACAGGCTGAGTCTCGGATTTCTAAACAACACTCAAGGAGTGACAGTTGAGCTAGAACCCACTCTAGAGCAGGACATCAGGAAAGGTCAGAAAGACGATGAGAAGATCAACGAGATCCGACAACTGATCATAGATGGGAAAGGTCCAGATTTCCGTGAAGACGCAGAAGGAGTGGTATGGTTTAAGGATAAATTGTGTGTTCCCAATATCTGTCACATCCGGTTTTGGAAGGTAAACCGAATGCGAACCATGCACGTGTCAGGATCAGAAATTCACGTACACAACGATTACATAAATGACTCATCATAGCACAATGCTTCGAATAACAATAAAGAATAAGTAATTATATTAAAGGCTAGAGTCATTTACATAATATAAATCAAAGTACATAGAATCAAAACGTAGCCAACATAAATTAACCCACCACAGGCAGCTGACTGGGGGAGGTCGCTAGCCTAATCCTCGAACTCGCCAAAGTCATGGAACTCCTAGAGATCCGCCTCGACGCCTTCTTCTTTACCTGAGCATAGATTGCACCAAAGGCAACCTGGTGTTTTGTGAAAGCAAGGGTGAGTACACATCAATGTACTCAGCAAATGTCCCGTTTGGCTGAAGTGGACTAGCTTTATGTGGGGTTAAGGTCAAAGCAGTTGCTTTTAGTTGGTCAGGTATTTATTATTAGTGGAAGCCAAGTTTTAGCAATAACCAACCCATGGATCATTTCCTCATCGAGGAATATCATTATTATCATCGAACCAAAACCATAAATAGAGCCATTGTATCTCAGATCATCTGTATCTCTAATCAAAGAGGATCCCAAGGCCGCTCATAACCGTGAGCACGGCTGATATATCAGTTTCTAACCCTCTGTAGAGGTCGCACACTTTACCCATAAACCGTGATTCCCATTCTGCCCGGAGATCATGACTCTCCATTGATCACTACCAAGGTGACCTAGCAGGGTCTCACTATGTAGCCTTTACAAAGATTTCCCAGAGGTCATAGCAGCCCGTTAGGTTTCTCCAGTTTGATAAACACAGTACATCTCCCTAAAGGAAGGGTGACTAACAAAACCAAATCAAAGAACCTCTGCAACCAGCCTCGACAGAGCAAGTATTGTGCCCGGACCCCATTAACGGCCCTACGGCGAAGCCAACTACTCCTCTGGTTCCTCTAATTAATCAGCTAAGGGCGTCCCATTCCACCCTCATGGTTGCACTGTTATCTCGGGTTGTCACTCCCTGAACAGGTCCTTACGGAGAGGTACTCAGGTAACAGCCTAAGTCCCCTAAAGTATCACAAGAACATCATCGGGATAACATCTTCATATCATAATATTCACATCATGTTCATTGATTAAAGTAAAGCAATAGCATAAAGCTAACCATGATAACCCAAAAGGTAAACAAGGATAAGGGAAATACAAACTAGTCAATCCTAAGGTTTCAGTAATGTAATGCGGGACAGTGAATTATAAAGTAAAGTAGGACATGATAGGTCTGAGGACACTTGCCTTCACTAGGTTGTTGCTCAGAGGGATCTTTGGCAACACACTCAGGAACCACGAGCTACTCGTTGTCTAAGTAAAGCGAGCATACATTCAATACATTTGGAAGGTAAAAATAAACATCACATCACACATGTACAAATATTGGCACACAACTCAAGAAGGTACAATATTAAGTACAGAGGAATGAGGTCAAGTTATAAAAATGGACTAATCCTAATTGGGGAATTGATTACTCTCTAAATGTTTGGAACATAGCTCAAAAAGGTTAAGTAGTGATTAAAACAAATGAAAACTAGAATTATAAGATAAACTACTCTCATTTAGAAATTTGATTATCTTTTAAGTATCATCCTTAATTACATTCCTAATTCTATTTATGTCATTAAGGCCTAGAGGTTAAGCCAAAAAATAAATCCAAGTAATGCATAACACTAATCTCATAAGATTGAATATACTTTATTCCTAGGGTTCTCCTTTTATTTATTTCATTAAATAAATAAATCAACATATACTTTAATTCTATATTCTAAGTGTAAAAATTAAAGTGTACAAATTACAGTTGGTCATATTTTATTTGAACAGAGAATAATTTGGTGAGCATTTTGCAATTTGAACCACTAAATTTGGAGTTCATATGAAAAAGATATGAAATAAACAACTTTTGAAGTTTGAAATATGAAATTAGGGCTAAATCTATGATTAAATAAAAGTCTAGAGGTCTAATTAAAACAAACTAGGGACCTATGCGCTAAAATAGAGGACGACGGGTTGATTTCCTAAAATCAGGGGGTTTCTTAAGCAAAACAGCCACGCGAAGGGGTATCGGGTGAATCTAACCGTCAGATCTAAAACCAACGGCTGAGATTAGATCTGCGGCCAAGGGCGCGTGCGCGGGCGGGAGAGCACTGACAAGCAGGCCAGGGGCGTCAGCGGCAGAGGGGGAGGGCGCACTGACCGAGCGGGCCCAGCGCTAGAGGACTTGGGCACTGACAGGCGGGCCAGGGCGTCAGGGCACGCGTGCACGAAGCGTTATCCGTGGTTCGAGCCGTTCGATCTGAATCAGACGGAGGGGATCGGACCAGGGGGAAACAAATGGCTGCGGGCGGCGCCGCTCCTCTCCGCGGCGGTGAGGTCGTCGGAGTTGAGGCTGGCGCGAGCTAGGGTGGCTTCGGGGTCGCCGAAGTTGGGCAGAGAGAGAGAGAGAGAGGGCACCATGGTGAACTCAATGGCGGTGAAGAGGCCATGAATCCACGGGCAGAGAAGGGAGAATGGCGGTGAGAAGGTCTCGGGTGGACCAGAGTAACTCCGGCGAGCCATTTCGGCCACAGGGAGGGGACTTAAGGCGCGCTAAGGCCTAGGCTAGCTTTAGCAGAGGCAGGGGTGACATAGGGATCTACTCCGGGGAACTAGACCGGGCTAAATCGACCGGCCACCGCGCGAGCATGGCGGACCGCCGCGGCCGAGCACCGACGAAGGTGAAATTGGCTGAGCACAGAGCGCAATAGGGAAAATTGGACATGAGCAAAGGTGTCTCACCTCAGGGCGGAGCTTGGAGAGGCTTGGCGCGGTCTCCGGTGAGCTGGATGGTCGGGAACGCGGGTGCGGGTCTCCGACGACATCTGGCGGCGAGGGCAGAGCGCGAGAGAGGGCGAAGCTGCGCGAAATGAGGTGAGGGGTGTGTGTGGGGCACTGGCGGGGCTCTAAGAAGGGAGTCTGGGCGCATGGGGGGCGTCGTGGCTGAGAAATCCGGTGACGTGCGTGAGTGCGCACGCGCCGGTCCACGGTGAGCGCGGAGGGGGCGGAACTGACAGAGAGGGTCCACGACGCAGAGAGAGGAGAAAGGGGCATGCGGGGCAACGGCTCGGCGACTGGCGAACCGGGCCCGTGAGACAGAGAGAGAGAGAGAGAGCAGGCGAAGGAAACTGGCGCCGACAGGTTGGCCCCACTGGGCGGTCCGGCACCTTCCCATGGGGGGTCTAGGACCTCCACGTGTGCGAACCGGACCCCTGGAATGGGATCCGGACCCCCCTGTATGGGGTCCCAGGGTTCCAGGATAGAACATACCTGGGCCTTAATCAGGACCCAGGCGGGGGTCCGGTGCCGGCACGTGGCCTACTGCGCGCGCGAGGGAGAATTACCGCTGACAGGCGGGGTCCGCCTGTCAGACGGCACGGGCGCGCGGGCGCGCGACCTGGCTAGGCCGACTGGGCTGGTTTGGGCTACTTTCTCTTTTTCTTTTTCTTTGAATTTTCTAATTCCTTTTCCATTTCTTTTCTCTAGGGTTTTCAAATCCAAATTCAAACTAGGTTTCAAATTCAAATAAATTCAAACTTGTGCAACACTTCAAAGAATATTTTAAACTCAGCATGATGCAACATGTCATGACTCATAAGGTTTTGGCAAAGATAAATAATTAACCTCCACTAGTTTAGGCTATTTCTAATCAAAAAGGAAGAAGGGATAAAGAATCTAGAGAGAGAGAAAACCTAGAGTGAGAAAAAGAAGAGTAACACATGATTTTGGGTGATAATTAGAAAGAAAGTCTATACCCCCAAAATCAGGGTGTTACAATATCAAATTGATCCGAGAGCTAATTCTCAAGGAAGCTCATGAGACAGCGTATTCTATACACCCTGGTAGAGAGAAGATGTAACAAGACCTGAAGAAAAGATTTTGGTGGTACAGTATGAAAAGGGAGATAGCAGAGTATGTTGCTAGATGCGACAGTTGTCAGAGGATCAAGGCAGAACATCAGAGGCCCGCAGGTCTGTCGCAGCCATTGCAAATTCCTCAGCGGAAATGGGATGAGATTGGAATGGACTTTCTAGTTGGTCTGCCCCGCACTCGAGCTGGTTATGACTCCATCTGGGTAGTAGTGGACCGTTTAATAAAGGCAGCTCATTTCATACTGGTCAGGACCACCTATAGCAGTGCAGTGCTAGCAGAATTATACATATCTTGGATTGTGTGCTTCCATGGCGTTCCAAAGAAGATAGTATCAGACAGAGGCACCTAGTTCACTTCTCATTTTTGGCAGCAGTTGCATGAAACTTTGGACACACATTTGAAGTTCCGTTTAGCTTATCACCCGCAAACAGATGGACAAACAGAGAGGACCAACCATATTCTTAAAGATATGTTGAGGGCTTGTGCATTGCAAGATAAGTTAGGTTGGCACAAGAGGCTACCGTATGCAGAATTCTCGTACAAAGCTATCAGGCTAGTCTGAATATGTCACCATTCCAAGCACTCTATGGGAGGAATTACAGAACTCCGTTGCATTGGGACCAACCCAGCGAAAGGCAAGTGTTTGGTCCAGATATTTTGCTTGAAGCTGAAGAGAACATCAGAATGGTCCAGGAGAATCTGAAGATAGCACAGTCCAGACAGTGAAGCTACGCTTACACCTGAAGAAGGGAATTGAGTTTTGAAGTGGGAGATTATGTCTACTTGAAAGTGTCACCCATCAGAAGAACCAAAAGGTTCGGAGTCAAAGGCAAGCTAGCACCTCGATACATCGGACCGTACCAGATTCAAGCAAGACGTGAAGTGACATATCAACTCAGCTTACCAAAAAATCTGTCAGCCGCACGATGTGTTCCATGTGTCTCAGCTGAAGAAATGCTTACGAGTACCAGAAGAGCAGTTGCCAATAGAAGACCTTGAAATTCAAGAAGACCTGACATATGTTGAGAAGCCAGCTCAAATTCTGGAGACAGCAGATCGGGTCACTCGAAGATGCACTATCAGGATGTGCAAAGTCAGATGGGGCCATCACTGAGAAGAAGAAGCAACCTGGGAAAGAGAAGATGATTTGAAAGCCATGTACCCGAACTCTTTGCTAGCCAACCCTAAATCTCGAGGGCAAGATTCTTTTTAAGGGGGATAGGTCTGTAACACCCTGAATTTGGGGGTATAAAATTTCTTTCTAAGTATCTACCAAATTCAGGTGTTACTCTTGTCTCTCTCTAATCTATCTCTCTTTTCCTTTAGTTAGAATTAGGTTAATTAGGTGATAGATTAATTTTTTATTTTGTCAAAACAATATGAGTCATGGAATGTTGCATCATGCTGAGCTTAAAATATTCTTTGAATTGTTGCACATGTTTGATTTAATTTGAATTTGAAACTTGGTTTGAATTTGAATTGAAAACCCTAGGGAAAATAAAATAGAAAAGCCATTAGAAATTCCAGAGAAAAAGGGAAAAGCCATTTCGGCCCAAGCCGGCCCAGCCCGGCCTACCCAGGCCGCGAGCGCGTCCACGTCGCCTGACAGGTGGACCCCACCTGCCAGCGACCGCCCACATCTGCGCACATGCACTCTCTCTCCTCTCCCTCCCGCTGCCCGGTGGGCTGTAACACCCCTGGTGTTTATATTGCGCTCGACAATGAGTATTGATTTAAGCACGTAATATCAGTGGATAAAACAGATGCTAAATTTTAATCATTTTCGTCTTTCACGATTTTAATATTACATCTGTTTCGTTTGTCGCGAGTGCGACATCGTTTTTATTTTTATTTATCCGGGCTCTTCCTAAATTTTTGTGATGTTCGGAACTTAGTTGTTCCAAAAATCGGTGCGTCCGGTGATTATTTAAAATTCATCGCTCGCGCGAATACGAATTCGGAAGCCCGATCCCCTCGGATAATTTTATCCCGGGCAAATTAATTTGAACTTGATGACTAAAATGTTCGGGGTAAAATAATTCGAATTGCGTGAAATCTTGCGCGAGGTTATGACCCAATTTATCCTTCAGCACGTTGTTTTGGCGACAAAATCGCGTGTACATTCGCAGATATGGTTCCGGCTAATTTCAGTCAAATCGCAGAGCAAATTATCGACGCTGAAACCAGTTTATTTCAATCCGTCGTTTCTCGTCTGGATCCAAATCTTCGGATATATGTCAACCGAATCAAATGCAGATTAAAATACCAAAGCCGAAATCCGTTTAATTCGGTCCGTTGCTTCTCGTCTCGATATAAATCTTCAAATATAAATAACGGGTACAAATTCATCTGACTCTAGAAGTATAATGCTAAATCCAATACGTTTAAATTATTGTATCCCTATAACATGTTGGTCCGATCTGATCACATCTCGCCCAAGTCAAACCTTAAAAATTGAGATATTTTCATACTCTTTTTCTTAGAATTGGAGAAAAGAATTCTCATATTTTCTTTTATCCACCGCCTGCTGAATCCTTATTCCTATCGCCTCCTCTCCCTTATCCTTAAGCGGACGGTCACCTAGGATTTTTCTACGTGACTCTGTTGTCTGAAAGAGGTGAGTCTCTAGAAATATCTCACACGCTCATCCTTATCGCACGTACGCCGTGCGTTCAGCCTCTGGTCCTCACACAACCGCGCGTCTCGGCTGGACGTCGTTTCTGGGCGCGAGCTGGCTGGTCGTGCCTCCTACAGCTCACCCATGTGCAAGTCCCGCGTTGAGCTCATCGTCCGTCACGGCTCCTCTGCGTGCAGGAGATCGACCAGCGCTGTTGCTCGGCGCCCAGCTTCTCTGCTTCCTGACGCGTGCGCCCAGCCGAGCTCCTGCTTCCCCCGTCGTGGAGCTTCTTCCTCCCTGTGCCCTGCCGAACCCCCCGCGTCTGCGCCCAGTTCTTCTAGCTCCAGCTCGGTTCTTCCATGGCGCGCAGCCGCGTCTCTCTCTGGTGTTTTTCCCTGCGCGCGCGTTCCGTTCTTCCTGCGCGTGCTCACCGGCCGGAGCTCTCTGGCACGCTCGCCCATGCCGCACGCAGCCGAGCTCACCCTCTGCGCCCATCTCCTGTTGCTCCAGCTCCCGCACGCCCTCCGCTCTGTTGCCACGTGCTCCTCCCTGCAGCTCGCCCGAGCTCCTTCCTGCTCACCGTGTTCCGCACCCTAGCTACGGCGTCGGGCTGGCGTTCGCCGCGCACCTGCTGGGGCGCGAGCACGGGTCCTTGGCGTTGTGCGCGCAGAGCCTCAACCTGCTCGCCGCGGTGCCCGTCTCCCTGCGCGTGCGCCCGGGTTCCTGTTCCTTGTTCAGTTCTCCTCCGTCGCGTTGCCGAGCTCCCCCATCTCTCTCCCTCGCTGCTATTCTTTTCCTACCGGGCGTGGCTGTTTTAGCTCGTCTGCCAGCCGTGTGTTGCCTCCCCAGCTGCGTCTGTGGTCGTCGAGCGTGTCAGCTGCCGCGGGTTCGCCTCACCCAGCTGTCGTCTCCAATCTTCACTCAACGCATCCTTATACTCAACACGGGGTTCACCGTTGGTCTCTGCTATAACATCGGCTCGCTGTGGCCTGGTTGAATTGTCCTCAGGGTCGCGCCGGCCGTGCAAATCTTTTCATCACGTTCGAACCTTGCCATCGTTCCACCCACTCTCGTCGCCGTGAAGACTACTCAGCATCGCTTGGTCTCGATGGTCTATTGATTTGAATAGGTGGTGGTTTGATTAAGAGTGGCATTCGATAGAAGCAGAAAATGGAGTTTGTGTGAGGCTCGCCTGGTGCTTGACGAAACGCCTCACCCACGAAAGCATCGCTGTTTTCGGAAACTTTCGCATCGATTGGTAATAATGTGCTTGCTACTTCTATTAAATTAATCTAATGGATTAGATAATATAATATTCGCAATGATTCTCCTGTATGTCATGTAGTAATGTGATAAAGTCTAATATTGTTAAATCGATGCCTCGTGTGATGTGTCCAGTATACTGCTTCCTTGATGCTTGCACAAAATCTTGTTGATTAAGAAATTAATTAACTTGTTGTCATCCTTAGTCTGATTATTTGGTGTACGAAGTAGTAAATCGAGATATTATGATTAGTTTGTAGGATGTGCAAGTGAGTCTAGAAAAGAAGTTTAGACAATTAAATAAATTGCTCCTATCCATCCTATGAATGTTTTAGTGGTAGGCGTTTTCTGTATTGCTCCTGTCAAATGGTGATTGGTGTTCCAAGTATCTAAATATAAGTTGACATATGCAAGGGTTAAGTGCTACACATGTCGTGTGATTGGAGATCCCCAGCTGGGTATTAATCGATTTGGATCACCATTAGTTCTCAGACATGAAGACTTGGTCACTGACTTACACGTAGCAATCCAGTGAACTGATGGGATGATAAAAGACGGCTAGTATAAGCCAAGTGCTTGAACTAGAGGAGAAAAAACTCTAGATGCAGGTAACTTTACTTAACCTGACAAGTAAAATTGGATTTTTAAGGATCCACTCATAGTAAGCTTTTCTGCAAACAGAGTCCTTGATTCTTGATAAACCATACCTTGACTCCCTCAAACCAGC
The DNA here is from genome assembly GCA_029449295.1 of Zea luxurians. Classification (NCBI taxonomy): domain Eukaryota; kingdom Viridiplantae; phylum Streptophyta; class Magnoliopsida; order Poales; family Poaceae; genus Zea; species Zea luxurians. The sequence continues at coordinate 33,739,614 of JAOPSE010000002.1, read as the reverse complement.
AAACCCTTGAGAGTCTTTTCTTTAGTCGGGTAAGTCTTGCTGAGTAATTGCGTACTCAGGGTTTTATTCCCTGTTGTTTTTAGGTTTTAACTTTGTGCTGCTGTTGATGGTGTTAAGTGCCGGTGGGCTCGGCCTTCTTATAAGTCTAAGTAACTTTTCTATACTTCTCTATTGAGGATGGTCACTTGAGTTAGCATATATTTCAAAACTACAAATAATTTATAACAGTTCAAAGTTATTTCTTTGAATCACTTTTGTAATCACTCCGATCATGTACAACAACAACAACAAAGCCTTTTTGTCCCAAGCACGTTGGGGTAGGCTAGAGATGAAACCCCATATGAAAACCTCAGAGCTCAACCCCCAAAGAAAAGAAAAGGGAGACAAAGGCAAAGGAGAACAGAAAACAACGAAACGGGGAAACACATAAAAAGAGATAAAACCCACAAGAACCAGCAAGATCTGAAGGGGCACAAGAAAAGGTCAAACGATTAAGGAGGAAAAGCGAAACTACAAATCAGGGTTCTGGCACGTGAATTGCACACTTCCACCCCTTCCTATCCACAGCAAGCTCTTTATCAATATTCCACTCCTTCAGGTCCCTCTTCACTGCCTCTGTCCACGTCAAGGTTGGTCGACCTCTACCTCTCTTCACATTCTCGGGACGCCTAATTAGTCCGATATGCACTGGTGCCTCTTCAGGTCTTTATTGGATATGTCCAAACCATCTCAAACGATGTTGCATAAGCTTCACCTCAATTGGCGCCACTCCTACTCTCTCTCGTATATCATCATTCTGGACTCAATCTCTCCTTGTGTGGACACATATCCAGCGCAACATACGCATCTCTGCCACACTTAGTTGTTGGACATGTCGTCTTTTAGTGGGCCAACATTCTGCTCCATACAACATAGCCAGCCGGATTGCTGTCCTGTAGAATTTGCCTTTTAGTTTGTGTGGCACCCGGGGTCGCATAAGACACCCGCAACTTGTCGCCACTTCAACCATCCAGCTTTAATTCTATGACTGACATCCTCATTGATGTCTCCCTCCTTCTAAAGCATTGATCCTAAGTAACGAAAAGTGTCTTTCTTGGGTACCACTTGCCCATCAAGACTAACATCGCCATCCTCATACCCCATGGCACTGAAATCACACTTCATATACTCCGTTTTAGACCTACTAAGCCTAAAACCTTTTGCTTCCAGCGTCTGCCTCCACAATTCTAACTTTTGCGAAACACCACTCCTACTCTCCTCAATAAGTACCACATCATCGGCAAAAAGCATACACCACGGTATATCTCCTTGTATGTCCCTTGTGACCTCATCTATCACCAAAGCGAAAAGATAAGGGCTCAAATCCGACCCTTGATGTAGTCCTATGTTAATTGGAAAGTCATCGGTGTCTCCATCACTTGTTCGGACACTTGTCACAACATTAGTGTACATATCTTTAATAAGATTAATGTACTTTGTTGATACTTTGTGTTTTTCCATGGCCCACCACATTACACTCCTAGGTACATTGTCATAAGCCTTCTCCAAGTCTATGAAGACCATATGCAGGTCTTTCTTTTGTTCTCTGAATCTCTCCATAAGTTGTCTTAGTAAGAAAATGGCCTCCATAGTTGATCTCCCAGGCATGAAACCAAACTGATTTTGGGTCACGCTCATCATCTTTCGAAGGCGGTGTTCAATGACTCTCTCCCATAGCTTCATTGTATGGCTCATGAGCTTAATTCCACGGTAATTAGTACAACTTTGAGCATCTCCTTTGTTCTTGAAGATTGGTACTAACATACTCCACCGCCACTCGTCGGGCATTCTATTTGTCCGAAAGATGGTGTTGAAAAGCTTAGTCAGCCATACTATCGCTATGTCTCCAAGGCATCTCCATACCTTAATAGGGATACCATCAGGGCCCATCGCCTTTCCTACCTTCATCCTTTTTAGCGCCTCCTTAACTTCATATTCTTGTATCCTTCATACAAAACCCCTGTTGTTGTCATCAAATGGTTCGTCCAATTCTATTGTAGAACTCTCATTCCCTCCATTGAACAATTTGTTGAAGTACTCCTTCCATCTGTTCTTGATCTCTTCATTCTTCACTAATAGTTGGTTTGCTTCATCCTTGATGCATTTGACTTGGTTGACATCCCTTGTCTTCCTTTCACGAACCTTGGCCATCCTATAGATATCCTTTTCTCCCTGCTTTGTGTCTAACTGTTGATAAAGGTTGTCATAGGCTTGACCTCGGGCTCTACTAACCGCTCACTTTGCAGACTTCTTTGCTATACTGTACTTCTCTATGTTGTCTGCACACTTGTCATGATGTAAGCGTTTGTAGCAATCTTTCTTCTCCTTGATAGCCTTTTGGACATCTTCATTCCACCACCAAGTGTCTTTAACTTCCCTTCTGTTTCCTTGACTCAACCCAAACTCTTCTGAAGCTATCTTTCGGATGCATGTCGCCATCTTCCTCCACATGATGTTTGTGTCTCCCTCTTCTGCCCAAGGGCCCTCCTCGATAACTCTCTCCTTGAAAGTTTGGGCCACATCCCCTTTAAGCTTCCACCACTTTGTACTAGTGACCTTGTTATGCTTATTCCGTTGTAAACGAATCTTAAAATGGAAGTCAGCTACGACAAGCTTATGTTGGGTTACCACACACTCTCTTGGTATAACCTTGCAATCTAAGCAGGCATGCCTGTCCTCTTTTCTCAAGAGGACAAAATCAATCTTGCTAGTGTGTTGGCCACTACTGAAGGTCACCAGGTGGGATTTCCTCTTCCTAAAGAAAGTGTTTGCTATAAACATGTCATAGGCTAAGGCAAAGTTCAGGATTTCCTCTCCTTCTTGATTCCTAGTCCCAAAGCCGAAGCCTCCATGCACACCCTCGAAACTGGTGCTAGATGTACCCACCTGGCCATTGAGATCTCCTCCTATGAAGAGCTTCTCGCCAACTGGCACACTACTAACCATGTCCTCCAGGCCTTCCCAGAACTGCCTCTTTGAGTTCTCATTAAGGCCTACTTGAGGAGCATACGCGCTGATAACATTGAGAACCAAGTCCCCAATGACCAGTTTGACTAGGATGATTCTATCTCCTAGCCTCTTAACATCTACTACCCCATCTTTAAGGCTCTTGTCGATCAAGACGCCTACTCCATTCTTGTTTGTTGCAGTCCCCGTGTACCACAACTTGAAGCCTATACCTTCCACTTCCTTCGCCTTCTGTCCTTTCCACTTGGTCTCTTGAACGCATAAAATATTTACCCATCTCCTCACCGCAACGTCGACTATTTCTCATAACTTACCTATTAAGGAACCTACGTTCCAACTACCTACACGGACCCTAGTTGGCTCGACTAGCTTCCTTACCCTTCACACCCGCCGAGGAAGATGCAAAGACCTTTGTTCATTTTCCACTACACCTGGGCGCCGATGTAGCGCACCACTAAGGATGCGATGACCCGATCCTTGCTCACTTATCACCGGCTCCAGATCAAGAGACGACACATCACTTAAGGGGTGATGGCTCGGCCCTTGCTCATTTAACACCATACCCGGGTTCCGATATGGCGCGTCGCTAAGAGGGTTACGCCCCAACGATTTTCTTTGTGGTTTCATCTCCATAAGATTTGGCTAGTTTTTATGTTGGTTTGCCGGACCTAACACAACCCTCCTCCTTTACCGGGCTTGGGACCAGCTATGTTGAAACGACTCAAGGAAGTCTTCCAATCAACATAGGCGGAGTTACTCTGATCATGTACAAAGTAAATTTTTTTGTAACTTGTAAAATTTGGTAATAAGATTTCCGCTGCAAACTGTTGGTCTGTGATTTGTGTTACTTAATCTCATGATCTTGGTTGTAAGTGGTTTATCTGATGTCCTTGGGGCAATCAGACGGATCCTGTTAAGTTATCTGGTGCACATGCATAGCCGTCTGAGGTCTTTGAGACAAGGACAGGTGCATGTGGGCCCAATAACTTGGGAGGTTCTGCCACATGGGCCAGGCCTGTCGGCGTTGATCCCCTCGTGCATGTGCTCGTCCTCTCTCTGCCCTCCAGACCCCGCCCGTCAGGCCTCATCCCTAACCTCCCGCCCGCGCACTTCCGTCGTGCACGTGCCCACGTCCGCGCATTTCTCGGCCACTTCCACACACCCTCGACCCCTTTAGAGCCCACACCCCGCTCGCCCACTTCTCCGTACTCATTTGCGCCCTCAGCCGAGCACCCTCGCCCTCTCTCTCGCTCTGCGCGCGCCCAGGGAGCTCTGCCGCTGCTCACCGTGGTTCCGCCGCCGTTCTATGGCCGTTGTTGAGCCCCCGTCGTGTCCATTGCCTCGGTGAGTTCCGCCTCGCCGTCAGCAACTCGAGACACCCCTCGGTTCGCCCTTAGCCCCTCTGGTTTGCCCGGTCTGCACTCACCGAAGTATTTTCCCGTGCAACCAGAGTCCGCCATCGTCGACCCGAGGCTTCTCCACGTCCCCACCGTCACCCAAGCGCTCCTGAGTTCGCACTCGAGGTGAGCAACCTTCCTATGCACTTATTTCGTCCGTTACTGCTCTAGTGCCCACACAATTCCTCGCTAGAGTTGATCCGCTTCGCTGTTAGGTCGCCTCACCATGTTCCGTGCTCTCTGGTGCCTCCGCGCCGGTATTGCGCCCACGACTGAGTTTGCCAAGTCACCCTGATCATGCCTGAGCTTTCCCCTAGCCCCTAGAGCCCTGCCATGTCCGTTCCTCTTGTCTCTGGCGACCTCACCACTAAGGAGTAGGAGCGGCGCCGCCCGCAGCCGTAAACCTTCCCGGCGTTGATCTCCACTGTTTGATCCTGATCACGCGGTCCAGATCACCGGGTACCGATTCGCACTCGCAAGCTCTGTCCTCGGGCCCACCGGTCAGCGCATGCGCCCCCTAGCGTTGGGCCCAACTGGTCAGCCCACCTCACCCCTCGGGTCGCTGACACCATCGAACCGCCTACCAGCGCTTGCTCGCCCACGCCCACGCGCTCTCGTTCACAGATCTAATCTCAGCCGTTCGCTTGTGATCGTGCGGTCGAGAGTGCCCGATACCCGTTCGCGTGACAGTTTTGCTTAAAAGACCCCCAGTTCCCTGGTAATAGAACCCGTCGTCCCTGAATATTGCGCGCAGGTCCCTTGCTTCTTTTATACAGACCCCCTGACCTTTTAAATAATCATAGAATTGGGCTTAGTTTCATATTTCAAACTTCAAAACTTGTTTATTTCATATCTTTTTCATATGAACTCCAAATTTAGTGGTTCAAATTGCAAAATGTTCATAGAAATATTCTCTGTCCAAATAAATTATAATCATCCACAGTCTGTGCACTTTAGTTTTATGCCTAGACTAAAAGTTAAGTTTGAGTAATAATGTATTTGTTTAATAAAATAAATAAAAAAGAAATACTAATGGCACTTAGATGTTTAATTTTGTGAGATTAATAAAATGTTGTGTATGAATTGATCCCTGGTATAATTTTGGGTCTCACCAAAATTAGTGGCACTAAACTAAATAGTCCATAATATCTAGGGAATCACTGCTCTCTAATTATATTAAACCCTAGCATTTAAGTCTCCCCTTTATGTTCATAGTGTCTTATCAAATTGGTGTTCACTTGATTGTACATGTTTGGTGTGTTGTTCATTTGTGCTTTCCAAATGTATTGAATGTATGATCGCATTATTTAGACAACGAGTAGCCCGTGGTTCTTGAGTGTGTTGCTAAAGATCTTCCTGAGCAATAACCTGGTGAAGGCAAGTGTCCTTTGACCTATTATGTCCTACATACTCTATAATTCACCGTCCCACATTACATTATTGAAACCTAAGGATTGACTAGTCTGTATTTACTTATCCTTGTTTACCTTTTGGGTTATCATGGTTAGCTTTATGCTATTGCTTTACTTTAATCAATGAACATGATGTGAATATTTATGATATGATGATGTTATCCCAATTATGTTCTTGTGATACTTTAGGAGACTCAGGCCATTTTCCTGAGTACCTCTCCGTAAGGACCTATTTGGGGAGCGACACTCGAGATAACAGTGCAACCATGAGGGTGGAATGGGACGCCCTTAGCTGATTAATTAGAGGAACCAGAGGAGTAGTTGGCTTCGCCGTAGGGCCGTTAATGGGGTCCGGGCACAGTAATTGCTCTACCGTGGCTGGTTGCAGAGGTTCTTGATTTGGTTTTGTTAGTCACCCTTCCTTTGGGGAGAGGTACTGTGTTTCAAACTGGAGAAACCTAACGGGTGGCTATGTCCTCTGGGAAATCTTTGTAAAGGCTACGTAGTGATACCCTGCCAGGCCACCTAGGTAGTGGTCAATGGAGATTGGCTCTTTTAGGGCAGAATGGGAATCACTGCTTGTGGTATCCTCTTTGATTAGAAGAATTTTGGTTACTTTTATGATGATGACTAATGATGATGGTATAATTATGATCTCTGGTATTTCCTCTTGGAGGGAGTACATTTGGGTAATAACTGGGTTTATTACTAAAACTTGGCTCTACTAGTAGTAATAAATACTTGACCAACTAAAAGCAACCGCTTAACCTTAACTCCATATATAGCTAGTCCACTTTAGCCAAACGGGACATTTGCTGAGTACGTTGATGTGTACTCACCCTTGCTTTACAAACCACCCCACCTTAGGTTGTCCCCACTGTACTCAGTGCTCAGGAGGAGATGCTGGCAACATTGAGGATTTTGAGGAGTTTCAGGACTATGATGAGTTCTAGTTTATCTTAGTGACGAACCCCTAGTCAGCTGCCTGTGAAGGCCTTATCTTCTACGTTTCATATTTCTTCACTTTGGTGTTAATGACTATGTTATAGACTAAGTGGATATTTTGTACATCTTGTTGTAATAAAGTACTTTTCCGCTATTTACTTTTAGTAATGTGTGATGATGTCCAACTATGTAATCGCTGTGTACGTGAGTTTCTGATCCTGGCACGTACATGGTTCGCCTTTGGTTTGTCTTCCAAAACCGGGTGTGACAGTCCCCAACGTAAGTAAACTCGAGACATCCAATCTATTAAATAGTATGTAGATCATCAGCTGAATCAAATGAAATAACAGATTGGAGGGTTAGATGAATCAATTAGAAAATTAACACGTTCGTTGGAGAAGTCAGTTGCTCCTAGTTTCCCATGATATGAAACTAGTAATAGGATATATATACCTAATACATCAGCAACAAATGGGGATTCGCAGCCCAGCCATTATATGGTATGCTAATGAACTCATATCTAGGGCAAATACCACCATCGCCGTCCCTGTTTGGCAGATCGGTGCCTCTGGACACGGTCGGACCGTCCGAGCTTTCGCCCGGTCCGTCCGACCCTTACGCGGACCGTCCGACTTTCCCTGCCAAACAGTCCAAGGCTACACCAGGACCACCGTGTGGCGCCCCATTAGCAGCGAACACGACCAGGTAATTCGGGTTTACCACCGGACAGACCGGATACGCATACATAGAGCCCACTGTTGCACACTTCGCACCGAATTATTACACACCACAGCAGCAGTATGTTCCACCCCTACATATTTAAATCACAGCGCACTATATGATCACAGGCTGATCAATATTATCGATCGGTTACGACAAGAAGATCGACATAGCAATGCCTGACCAAATGTGCCCCACAGCCCAAGGTCCGATGGTCTGCCACCAGATGCATTGGAGAAAATTAGGGAAGAGATGGTTGAATTATTTCGAGATAGGCTCAAAGTTAGTGTAGCCAGAGCGGGGCAATCATATCAAAATCCATATGATCACCGGTTTAACAATGTCCCATATCCACAAGGGGCATGGATACTGGAGTTTTCTAAGTTTTCTATTGAAAGTGGGAGAAGCACACATGAACATATAGGCCAGTTCCTAGCACATCTAGTCGAATTGACTGATGGGAAGCATTTTGTGTTCGTTTATTTTCTTTATCCCTTACTGGTACCGCTTTTGCATGGTACGTCGCCCTGCCTCCTAATTCCATTAATTTCTAGAATGATTTAGAGAGTAAATTTCATGAACATTTCTTTTTCGGGGAATATAATTAGGGCTAGCTAATTTAGCTTCAGTCCGATAGGGACGCGATAATGATTATATCCAGAGGTTCCGGGACACTAGAAATCGATGTTTTTAGATCCATGTCATAGACAAAGAGCTAGCAGGCTGGCTTTTAATGGGCTGCTATCCTACTTTAGAGACAAATTAGATGGGACCCAATTCTTCTCAATAGCTCAGCTACATCAACGTGCTTTGGCCTGTGAAAGCCGATTTAAAAAGACATCAAAATTGGTCGCCTGTACTATACATCTAGTAGAGTGTGATTGTTCAGATGATGAATCTGTAGATGTATATACCCCTGAGTTTGTTTAGCCAACAAAAGCCAAATCTTCTGCATGTTCTTCATTACAGCCGGTTCAAAAGAATCGGCAAGAAGAGATTAAATTTACCTTTAATATTGCCAAATGCGATAGAATATTTGACGAGCTACAAAAAAATGGCAACATTATATTAACTCATACTATTCCTCCTATGGATGAATTAAAAAGACGTGCTTATTGTAAGTGGCATAATTCTTTTTCCCATGCCACCAATGATTGTAATGTTTTTCGTTGACAGATACAATCGGCCATAAATGAGGGTCGGTTGGCTTTTCAAGAGATGCAAGTGGACACACAACCATTTCCTATCAATACAATAGAACCTACAAGCAAAAAGGTCTTGGTTCGGCTCGAAGTGGCCGATAAAGGCTGTAAGGAAAATGGACCCCGGGCCATTTGGCTAATTGAGTTTTGGTGTTTGATGAACAACACAATCAGTGAACTAATAAGTGTTCTAGTGTTTGTGTTTGTAGTTCACAGGATGCAAAGAGAATTGGACCAAGGCAATGAGGATGCAACACCTCAAAAGAAGACATAAAAAGATGCATAGGAGTCCAATACTCAAGAACAAAGAAGCCCGAAGAAATCAGCGAAGAAATCCAAGACAAGGGCTGTCAGCTAGCGCCTGGTGGCGCACCGGACATCGGTGTCCGGTGTGCACCGGACTATCCGGTGAGGCACTGGACAGTCTGCGCAGAGAGGCCGAAGACAGGCGCTCTCTGGCTGTAGCACCGGACTGTCCGGTGTGCACCGGACTGTCCGGTGTGACAACGGGCAGACGGCAACGGTCGAATCCAACGGTCGGATCCAACGGTCGACTGCTACAGGCGCCAACGGTCGGCTGACGTAGCATGCACCGGACACTGAACAGTAGATGTCCGGTGTGCACCGGACTGTCCGGTGCACCCGTCGACAGAAAGCTGCTGCTTTCTGTCCAACGGCTAGTTGGGGGCTTGGAGGCTATAAATACCACCCCAACCGGCCATTCTCAAGGGTGAGAGCCCAAGCAACATACCAAGGCATATAGTGCACATTTCTAAGAGCTCAAACACCCAAGTGCTTAATAGAATCACTCGGTGATTAGCGTAGGTGCTTTGCGAAGTGCTTAGGTTAGTTAGACCGCTTTAGCGCTTGCTCTAGGTGAATCCTAGTTAGTTGAGTGAGTTTTGTAAAACCACACAACCCCTCGGCTCTTGCGTGAGTCGTTGTAATTGTACCGAGTGGGGCGAGAGTCTTGCGAGACCGTGACAACCGCGTTTGTGTCACAGCCGCCACCGTGTACCGGAGGGAACGAGGCCCGCGGCGTTTCGGCCAGAAGCTCGATAGTGAAGACGGCGGGGAGCGTCTGAGAGGAGCCGGAAGCGGAGCACCACTTGCGCGTGGAGAAGGCCCGCGGCTCTCTACGGAGTTACTCGACCGTGGTGCTTGGCCCTCGCGTGGGCTTCCCTTTGCGTAGGGGCACCAACGAGGATTAGTCGGGACCTTGCGTGGTTCCGGATACCTCGGTAAAAATACCGGCGTCATCCACGAGAGTTTGCTTCTCTACTTAGCTCTTTACATTCCGCATTTATATTAAGCATTTAAGTTTCAATCTTGTAGTCATACTTATTTAGTATAGATTGAAACTTAGCCTTTTGCGGTAGAGATAGCAACACTTAGACAAAACCTAGTTTGCACATTCTAGTTTTGATTATTTGCATAGGTTTTGTTCTAGGGATTTAATTGTGGCCTAGTTTAGTAAAAGTTTTAGAAGTCCTAATTCACCCCCCCTTCTTAGGCGTCACCCGTTTCCTACAAGTGGTATCAGAGCCCGGTTTGGCTCATTTGAAACGCTTTAGCTTCACCGCTAAAAGAGCCGACGCTTTTTAGAGGAAGGGATGGATACCCATAGGCCACCACACTTCGACGGCACTAACTTTCCATATTATAGTGCTAGAATGGCTTGTTACCTAGAGGCCGTTGATCTAGGTGTTTGGAGAGTCACTCGTGACGGGATGAAACCCCTCAAGAATCCCGAGAAACCCACCACGAGTGAGGAAAAAGAAATTCATTTGAATGCTAGAGCCAAAAATTGCTTGTATGAATCTCTTAGCATGGATATTTTTAATCAAGTATTTACCTTGAAAACTGCTAATGAGATTTGGCTAAAATTGCATGAGCTCCATGACGGCACATCCAATGTCCGTGAGCAAAAACATTGCCTAGTCTTAAATGAGTATAATTCTTTTGCCATGAAAGATGATGAGCTTGTTAGAGACATGTATTCTCGGTTGAATCTAATTATCAATGAGCTCAATTCTATTGGCATTAATAAGCTAGGTGATGCGGACATTGTGAGGAAGATTATCTCCCTGCTACCACAACAAAGATATGGGAGCATCATCACCATCCTTCACAACATGGAGGACTTGAGCAACATGACCCCGACCATTGTGATTGGGAAAATCGCGGCCTTTGAGATGTCGCGAAAAATGAGTCGGGGAGAGGAGCCAACTTCCTCAAGGCCATATGCTTTTGCATGTGATGAAAGGAAGGGCAAAAAGAAGGCTCCTACTCCAAGTTCCTCAAGTGAAGAAGAGGAAGAAGAAGAAAGTGATGATGATGAAGATAATCAACCATGCACATCATCCTCCGAGGACGAAGAAACAATCCGACGCGTCGGAAAGGTAATGAGGATGATCCGCAAGATTAATCTAATGGGTGTGCCCCTGCAGGTCGAGGATCTTCTCTTTAACATTGACAAGAAAAAGCAAAGGAAGAGAGGATGCTTCGCATGTGGGGAGAAGGGCCACTTCAGGGACAACTGTCCAAATATGGCCAAACCCAAAAAGGAGAGGAGCAAAGGCAAGGCGCTAACAAGTGTTAGAACTTGGGATGATTCTTCAAGTGAAGATGAACCTCCAAGGACGCGCAGCCACCGGTCCTCGTCACGATCATCACGGTTGTCGGCGTTCCGAGACCGGGGGGTCCTCGAGCCGACGAGTGAGTGTGCCGCGTGCCCCAGCCCAGATGGGTCGAGCACGTGGAGCGAGCGCGAAGGGGGGAACAGAGAGAGAAAGGTCGGTGGCCGGAGCCGGGTCGTGAGGGAGTCGGAGAATTCCCGCGGCCTTCGTGTTCGTCCCGCGCCCAGGTCGGGTGCGCTTGCAGTAGGGGGTTACAAGCGTCCGCGCGAGGTGAGGGGAGTGAGCGGCCCCGAGAGAGCGCCTGCCCCTACCCTTCGTCCCCGCGAGGCCAACCTTCTCTAAGAAGGCCCTGGTCCTTCCTTTTATAGTCGTAAGGAGAGGGTCCAGGTGTACAGAATGGGGGTGTAGCAAGGTGCTACGTGTCTAGCGAGAGAGAGCTAGCGCCCTATGTACATGCCAAGGTGGCAGCCGGAGAGATCTTGGCACCCTGTTGGTGTGGCGTCGTGGCTGTTGGTGGAGTAACGGAGCCGGACGGGGAGACAGCTGTCAGAGTGGCTGGACCCTTGCTGACGTCCTCCTGCTTTCGTAAGGGAGCTGAGAGTCGCCGTCGTCATGGTCTAGCGGGGCGCCATCATTTGCCTATCTGGCGTGGCCGGCCAGATGGGACGCCGGTCTTGTCCTCTGCGACCCAAGTCGGCTCAGGGCAGGGTGATGATGGCGCTTCCTGTTGACGTGGCGGTCTCGTGTCCTAGGTCGGGCGTCGTGGAAGCTCCTCCGAAGCCGAGGTCGAGTCCGTCCTGCAAGACAGAGGCAGAGTCCGAGCCCTGGGTTCGGGCGAGGCGGAGATCGTTAGGCAGAGGCCGAGGCGGAGTCCGAGCCCTGGGTCGGGCGAGGCGGAGTTCGCCGTCTTCCGGGGCCTTAGCCCGAGTCCGAGCCCTTGGGCGGAGCGGAGTTCGCCGTCTTCCGGGGCCTTAGCCCGAGTCCGAGCCCTTGGGCGGAGCGGAGTTCGCCGTCTTCCGGGGCCTTAGCCCGAGTCCGAGCCCTGGGTCGGGCGGAGCGGAGTTCGCCGTCTTCTGGGGCCTTAGCCCGAGTCCGAGCCCTGGGGTCGGGCGGTGCGGAGTTCGCCGTCTTCCGGGGCCTTAGCCCGAGTCCGAGCCCTGGGTCGGGCGGAGTCTCCTATGGTGCCTCTGGCGAAGTCTGGTCGCCCGTTGGTCTTACCTTTTGCGTTAAACGCCCCGGTGACTCGGTCGGTTGGCGCGGTGATTTAGTCAGGGTTTCTTCTTATCGAAGGCGGGGCCTAGGGCGAGCCGGAGATGCGTCTGCCGTGAAAGAGGAGGCCTCAGGCGAGACGGAGTCATCATAGGGTCGGCTGCCCTCGCCCGAGGCTAGGCTCAGGCGTGGCATGGTCAAGTCACTCGTATGGACTGATCCCTGACTTAATCAAACCCATCAGGCCTTTGCAGCTTTATGCTGATGGGAGTTACCAGCTGAGAATTAGGCGTCTTGAGGGTACCCCTAATTATGGTCCCTGACAGTAGCCCCCGAGCCTCGAAGAGAGTGTTAACACTCGCTTGGAGGCTTGCGTCGCACTTTTTTGCAAGGGGACCAACCTTTCTCGGTGGTACTTTGTTCCGGTGGGTGCGCGCGAGCGCACCCGCCGGGTGTAGCCCCCGAGGCCTCGGAGGAGTGGTTTCACTCCTTCGAGGTCTTAATGCCTTGCGTAATGCCTCGGCTGGACTAGCGGTTCCCTCATGCGAGCAGGGCGTAACCCAGGTGCACTGTCGGGGCCCAAGTTCTCGGGCTGGTATGTTGACGCTGTCAACGGTTCGGCCGGAGCCGGGTTTGCGAGAGCAGCCCCCGAGCCTTCGCACGGAGCGAGAGGACGATCAGGGACAGACTCGACTTTTTATATACGCCCCTACGTCGCCTTTCCGCAAGGAGGAGGGGGGGAGTGCGCCATGTTACCCTCGATGGGCACCGAACATGGTGTCTCCGGTGAGCTGCAATCGGGTAATCCGAGTGGACGTCCGTGCCCCGTTCGTTGGGGGTCGGCTAGGGGCCCGGAGGCACGCCCAAAAGTACCTGCGGGTGATCTGCCGGACCCGGTCCCCTAGCGACGGGGTCCGAGGGCTCGTTGCCTCCCTCCGATGGGATTCCGTTACAGAGTCGTTCCCGCTGGTCTCGGAAATGTCCTAGGGTACCTCGGGAGCGCAGCCCGAGCCTTGGTTATGTATCGAACGTACCCCTGGTCATCCCTCGCTCGGCGTCTGAGGCGACTGTGAACCCTTCGATAGGCCAGCCTTCGAACCCCTGATCAGTAGGGGGCACGGAGCCCGAATAGCCTGAGGCGGTCGTGAGTCCTTTCGGGGGCCGACCTTCGAACCCCTGACCAGTAGTGGGTGTCGGGCCCACGCGATCTGAGGCGGCTGTTGAACCCCTCGGGGGGCCAGCCTTCGAACCCCTGATCAGTAGGGAGGCTCGGAGCCTAGTTCCTTCACGGGGAAGGATCCCTTTGGGGTTATCCCCCTTCTCGGTCCCTGTTGCAAGAGATAGAGAAAGAAGGAAAAGGGAAAAAGGATTCGAAATTGAACGTCGTGGCGTACCTTTTTCGGCGTGGTCGTTTTGGCGGAGGCGAAGCGTCGCCAGCTGCCCCTGCCAGAAACGTTACCTGTTTCGCCGCGAAGTTAATGCGCCGGGGTAAGCGGTCGGCGAAGCTGCCGTTGCGTGCGCGGGCCGTTCGAGGTACGGGTCACGGGTGCGTCGTCTTCACACCGTGAGAGGGGGTTCTCTTGCTGCCTCCGGATGGGACATGAGCTTGGCAGATGGCGTGACCGCTGCCCTTGCGCGCCTGCCACCGTCATTACTGCCGGCCCATTTTTGACCGCTTTTGACCGCTGCGCCAGGCTGGCGCTGCCGGGTCGCGGGCTGGGTTGCCTCGAATCGCGGTATCGGTTCCGCAATCGAGGAGGCGCAGTGGTGGAGCGAGTGGCATAGCGGTTCGCATGCAGCGCCCGGCGCGCCAGTTGCACGACGCGTGGGCTTGAGCCGTCGCGCTGGCCTGTCAGGAATCGGAGAGGCGCGTCCACTTGGCGCGGTTGCATGCCGCCTGCATGGCTGTAACACCCAAATTCTGAATTGGGAATTGGTAGAAGAAATTTGAACAAAGTATCATAATGTTTTGGAAATTGGGAAATAAAGAAAATGATGGGAAAAGAATTTTTCTTTTAAAAGAAACCATTTATACATCTCATGAAATAAAAAAAGAGAATAAAACTTAAGTTAGTAATATTAAAATAAGTATGGTTTATATTCACCTTTGGGTTTCAATTGATACATTTGAAATATCTGAAAACTAAAATAAAAGTATAAATTTGGATTTGGCTAGAAAATAGAAAAGAGAAGGGAAGGCTATATACTTATTAAAAAAATAAATAAGTAATCCAAACAGTAAAGTCTAAATTTCCTCCAGGATTATATTTGATTTTAGGAATCTGAAATTCAAAGTAAAATTTGAATTTGATTTTGAATATTTAAAATTGAATTTGGAAACAAAAAAAAACAGAAAACATATAAAAGAAAAAGAAAGTAAAAAGGAAAAACGTACCTGGGCCGAATCTCAGCTCGCAGCCCACCTAAGCCCACGCTCCTGCGCACTGCTGAAGGAAGCGCCGACACGCGGGTCCCACCGGTCAGCCTCTCCACTTGCACGCGCTGGCGATCTCCACCACTGCGGTCTGGGCCCACCTATCAGGCACTCTCGCGCGCGCTCACTTCTCCTGCGTACCCGCTCGTGCCTCTGCCAATCGGGCCCACCTGGCGGCCTTCGCCTCTTTCTTTTCTGGGCGCTGGTACATGGGGCCCGCTCGTCAGTCATCCTCACCCGGGCACGGATAGCTCCTTTGACCGCGCGTGCGTATCACTGAAGCCGGGGCCCACCTGTCACCCTGCTCGCGTCTGTGAACAAACCGACCGCAACAGCCGGCGCAGAATTCCGGGCGGCCTGGCCGATTTTCGCGGGCGCGCCTTGCCGTCGTGGCAATAAAAGGCCGCCGCGCTTGGTCCCCTCCGTGTTAACCAGAGACTTGCGTCGTCGTCTACTCCAGTGCACACCGAGAGAGAGAGAACCGGAGGGGAGTGCACCGCCATTGGTGAAGACCCCGACCAAGCTCTGATTTAGCCTTTGTGCGTGATCGTGGGGTGCGCTAGGAACTGGCGCTTGTGCGTGTGGAGACCCTTCACCGCGGGCGAGATTAAATCAGCGCCAATTGCTCGCCGGAGTCATTGACTCCGCGAATTACCGCCGTGCGCCGTGGACGGGACTCCTGGGAGCTTAATCCTCGGTATGGAATCCACCATTATGTTCGCTACCCTCTCCTCTCGGTTCTGCGCCTGTCAATTTTAAAATAGGAGCGCTCGTGCGTTAATCGGCCCTTCGCCGGCCATGGCGCCGCCGGGGGAGTACTCGTGCGCCGCCGTCTCGGTCGTGAGGGGGGGGGGTGTGTGCGTGGGCCGTTGATCTGGTCACCAACGGCTATAACCGCGCCATGCATACCGGTTCGGTCGGCGAGCTTCGCGACCGTGGATCGTCGATCGGAGGGCGGTGTGCGGTTTTGGTCTCATAAAACCCCGGTGGTCAGATCCTGATCTGACGGCTATCAAAGTGTACCGCTTGGGGCTGGTCAGGATATAATCCCAGCCGTTGATGCACGATCCATCGACCCTGATGACCGGATACCCCTTCGCCGTGGCCACTTTCTAAAAGAGACCCTGCCTTTTCTTGAAATAAACCCGCCGTCCACCGCGGGTTGAATCTGAGTCTCGGGAATCTTACGCAGAGAACCCTGTGTTTCCCATTAATTGAGGCCCAGTCCAGTGATCGTTTAAATTGAATAAATAAAATAGAAAATAGATTTTTAATGTAAAAATAATTGCTAGAACTTAGATAATTCATAGAAAATTCATTTTAGCTCCAAATTGAACCATTCCAGTTTCTAAAATTTTGTAATATTATTCTTCATCATTTAGTGTCTTTATTTTGACATGAACTCTGTCAGAAAATTTATTTATCATTTAATCATATTTTAATCACATTAAATCTTAGGAAAATCATAACTTGAATTCTACAACTCTAAAATTAATAATTCTTTTTTCTGTGATCTTATTTTAATATGTAGATTATTAATATGTATTTTGCATATATGTTTGGTGTAATGTTAATTTTGCCTATACCATGTATGTTTGTATTGCTACGACTAGCAGTGAGGTCACGAGGATCTAAAGGATCATCCTGGTACCTGGATTCTCAAGGCCCAGGCAAGTTGTGCCCTTGATCACTTCTTTTTACCCAGCCATGTTCTGATTAATCATAATGATCTGTATAGGTTAATTTTGATGGGACCCAATAGGTTACCCTAGTTTGTCTATCTTTATACCTTGTTTACCACTGAACTTTCTGGGTAGTACTTGCTAGTGCTATATGTGGTTTTAGGTATGGAGATACACTATTCATGATTACACTTTTATTATCTGTTTATTATTATTGTTCATGTTAAGATCATTATGTTAATTGGAACATGGAGAACCACCCGGGAAAACAGTGCTACCACGAGGGTGGAATGGGACGCCCTTGGCTGATTAATTAGGAAAACTAGTGGAAGACTACCTTACCCGAAAGGGGCAAGGGCAGTAGGGGAGAGGTCAGTGTAGGGAGGCCCTCGGGAGGATTTTGCTGCGATGGCGGTCCTGCAAGGGATTCCTGCACTGGATCTTCCTATAAACTGTAGCGGGTTTTCGGAAGCTAGTGGAACTTTGTAAAGGCCTCGTAGTGTTACCCTGCCTCGCTTCCTTGGTAGAGGTGTATGGGATTCATGACCCCTTGGCAGATATGTAACACGGCTTGTGGGTAAAGATGCGCAACCTCTGCAGAGTGTAAAACTGGTATACTAGCCGTGCTCACGGTCATGAGCAGCTCGGACCCTCACATGATTAAATTATGGAACTTAAACTCAATTTGTCATATGCATTGCATTGCAGGTGATGTTGTTATTACTTCTGTTCTACTATTTAACTGGGTTGGTATTTACTTATACTTAGTAACTGCTAATAAAATTTTGACCAACTTTAAAAGTAATGCTCAGCTCTAACCATCTTCTTTGGTAAGCCTTACACTTCACGTGAGCTCCCACCTTTGGCGAGTTCATGCACATTATTCCCCACAACTTGTTGAGCGATGAACGTATGTGAGCTCACTCTTGCTGTCTCACATACACCACAGGTCAAGATCAGGTACTGCAGGATGATGCTCACGGAGGATGCTGTGATGAGTTCGTGAGTGGTCTAGGTCGTCGTCTCCCAGTCAACTTTTGGGTTGCTGGACCGTTGTCTCCTTATAATGTAATTAATTATTTTGTATAGAACTCCTGTTATATATAAAGTTGTGACATTCGATCCTGTGCCACTATACATCATATGTATGAGACTTGGTCCCAGCATACCTGGTGTTTATGTTAACCCCGGGTTTTGGATCCCTAAAATCCGGGTGTTACAGAAGTGGTATCAGAGGAATGTTGACTGTAGGACGAAACCTAGATAGAACTGGACAGCCCCTGTCTACTTACCTTTGCTACTCTGATTCTTTTCTAAAACTTATCTTAATCTTTTTCTCATCTATTTCCGCTTACCCTGATTATTCTTATCTTTTCTTTCTAAAAGACAAATGTGGATTTTACACTTTGAAATCCCATGCCTAAGTGACTTTTGGGAATAGGAGACCTATTGTTAGGAACAAAAACAAAACTATTTTGTAAATATTTATATGCTTGAATGTTTGTTCTTATGATATCTGTCTGATTTGGATCTTTGTTTGAGTGTGATGAGTTGTGGAGTAATGTCCACAATTGCATCTGCATATACACATAGGTATTAAAAATATATTTATAAAATAACTAGACAACCTAGAGTATCCCCATTGGAACTTATCTAGCTTAAGAAATTTATCTTATCCTAAAAGATCTCATTCTAACCAATTCATCTTATCTTAAAAGGATTCTCCCTTATCTTAATAAGATCCATCTCATCTTAAAAGATACTCATCTTATCTTAAAAAGATTTTATCTCATCCTAATAGATCTAACTGACCTCAAAAGATTCTATCTTATCTTTATGGCTCCATCGTATCCTAATAGGCATACTTATCCACCCTAGTTTATCAACCATGATCTAATGCAAATTAATTAGACCTTATCTAGTTAAACCAGTCATACCAATCTAATTTAGATCTCATCTAACCTAATATGGTCTAATCTAAAGTGGCTTATCAAACATGTTAGATAGTACTAGAGAAATGGATTAGACCTCACTCCTATAAAAATGATTTAATCTAGATCATACCTAACTTAATATGGTCTAATCTAGTGTGAGTTACTTAATGCTGGTACACAAGATATGTCCATACTCCTAAAATCACTTAAGCCTAATTTGGGGGACTTATATCAACTTGGCCATACACAACAACTCTACCTATGTAACAAGTTACATAACTTACCCAATCAATAGAGTCTTAATGGATTGCATAATCTATCAACCACCACCTGACATCAAACCAGATTTTGACCTACATCATGTAGTCTATCTCACCCATATATATCTCTCATCTTGACAGATTCTATCTTACCCTTGGATATTCCCCTTATATGATTGGTTACCCCAATCTGGACATAAAACAAAGATTAAACCCTACAAAAAAAAGATCTTCAGATTATAACCAGCTACTAGCTTATTCCGCTTATTGAATAAATTCCTTTGCAAAACTATTACCATACGCTTCTAACTTTCATGGTCAATACCAGGAAAGGAAAGATTATCACGTAACAACAAACAGAGAATGAATCCTCCAAACCCTCCACCTGTTGAAATCGATCAAGTGGTTGCTACCCAAAGACTGGTAATACAACAGTTAACAGACCTGGTGACCGAGATGCAGAATCAGATAAGACAACAACGCGAGGAAATACGTCAGGCCCGCCAAGAAATAAGGCAAGCACGGTTGGAGAGACAACAACAACAACAACCTCCACCACCACCACCAGCTTCACCAAGCTACATAGATATAAATTATGATGATTTGTAAGATCTAGATGTTATTTTAGTTAGTAGATGATATGATATTATTTTAGAAGGAACAATAAGGTCTATTGACCCTATGTTTTGTTAAAGAATTATACCTCATATTGAGATTTCTTTGTTTGTGCATATGTTCCGAGAACAATATGAGCATACATCCCTTTTATTACTAATCTCGAGGACGAGATTATTTTTAAGGGGGGTAGGATTTGTAACACCCAAATTCTGAATTGGGAATTGGTAGAAGAAATTTGAACAAAGTATCATAATGTTTTGGAAATTGGGAAATAAAGAAAATGATGGGAAAAGAATTTTTCTTTTAAAAGAAACCATTTATACATCTCATGAAATAAAAAAAAAGAGAATAAAACTTAAGTTAGTAATATTAAAATAAGTATGGTTTATATTCACCTTTGGGTTTCAATTGATACATTTGAAATATCTGAAAACTAAAATAAAAGTATAAATTTGGATTTGGCTAGAAAATAGAAAAGAGAAGGGAAGGCTATATACTTATTAAAAAAATAAATAAGTAATCCAAACAGTAAAGTCTAAATTTCCTCCAGGATTATATTTGATTTTAGGAATCTGAAATTCAAAGTAAAATTTGAATTTGATTTTGAATATTTAAAATTGAATTTGGAAACAAAAAAAAACAGAAAACATATAAAAGAAAAAGAAAGTAAAAAGGAAAAACGTACCTGGGCCGAATCTCAGCTCGCGGCCCACCTAAGCCCACGCTCCTGCGCACTGCTGAAGGAAGCGCCGACACGCGGGTCCCACCGGTCAGCCTCTCCACTTGCACGCGCTGGCGATCTCCACCACTGCGGTCTGGGCCCACCTATCAGGCACTCTCGCGCGCGCTCACTTCTCCTGCGTACCCGCTCGTGCCTCTGCCAATCGGGCCCACCTGGCGGCCTTCGCCTCTTTCTTTTCTGGGCGCTGGTACATGGGGCCCGCTCGTCAGTCATCCTCACCCGGGCACGGATAGCTCCTTTGACCGCGCGTGCGTATCACTGAAGCCGGGGCCCACCTGTCACCCTGCTCGCGTCCGTGAACAAACCGACCGCAACAGCCGGCGCAGAATTCCGGGCGGCCTGGCCGATTTTCGCGGGCGCGCCTTGCCGTCGTGGCAATAAAAGGCCGCCGCGCTTGGTCCCCTCCGTGTTAACCAGAGACTTGCGTCGTCGTCTACTCCAGTGCACACCGAGAGAGAGAGAACCGGAGGGGAGTGCACCGCCATTGGTGAAGACCCCGACCAAGCTCTGATTTAGCCTTTGTGCGTGATCGTGGGGTGCGCTAGGAACTGGCGCTTGTGCGTGTGGAGACCCTTCACCGCGGGCGAGATTAAATCGGCGCCAATTGCTCGCCGGAGTCATTGACTCCGCGAATTACCGCCGTGCGCCGTGGACGGGACTCCTGGGAGCTTAATCCTCGGTATGGAATCCACCATTATGTTTGCTACCCTCTCCTCTCGGTTCTGCGCCTGTCAATTTTAAAATAGGAGCGCTCGTGCGTTAATCGGCCCTTCGCCGGCCATGGCGCCGCCGGGGGAGTACTCGTGCGCCGCCGTCTCGGTCGTGAGGGGGGGGGGGGGGGTGTGTGCGTGGGCCGTTGATCTGGTCACCAACGGCTATAACCGCGCCATGCATACCGGTTCGGTCGGCGAGCTTCGCGACCGTGGATCGTCGATCGGAGGGCGGTGTGCGGTTTTGGTCTCATAAAACCCCGGTGGTCAGATCCTGATCTGACGGCTATCAAAGTGTACCGCTTGGGGCTGGTCAGGATATAATCCCAGCCGTTGATGCACGATCCATCGACCCTGATGACCGGATACCCCTTCGCCGTGGCCACTTTCTAAAAGAGACCCTGCCTTTTCTTGAAATAAACCCGCCGTCCACCGCGGGTTGAATCTGAGTCTCGGGAATCTTACGCAGAGAACCCTGTGTTTCCCATTAATTGAGGCCCAGTCCAGTGATCGTTTAAATTGAATAAATAAAATAGAAAATAGATTTTTAATGTAAAAATAATTGCTAGAACTTAGATAATTCATAGAAAATTCATTTTAGCTCCAAATTGAACCATTCCAGTTTCTAAAATTTTGTAATATTATTCTTCATCATTTAGTGTCTTTATTTTGACATGAACTCTGTCAGAAAATTTATTTATCATTTAATCATATTTTAATCACATTAAATCTTAGGAAAATCATAACTTGAATTCTACAACTCTAAAATTAATAATTCTTTTTTCTGTGATCTTATTTTAATATGTAGATTATTAATATGTATTTTGCATATATGTTTGGTGTAATGTTAATTTTGCCTATACCATGTATGTTTGTATTGCTACGACTAGCAGTGAGGTCACGAGGATCTAAAGGATCATCCTGGTACCTGGATTCTCAAGGCCCAGGCAAGTTGTGCCCTTGATCACTTCTTTTTACCCAGCCATGTTCTGATTAATCATAATGATCTGCATAGGTTAATTTTGATGGGACCCAATAGGTTACCCTAGTTTGTCTATCTTTATACCTTGTTTACCACTGAACTTTCTGGGTAGTACTTGCTAGTGCTATATGTGGTTTTAGGTATGGAGATACACTATTCATGATTACACTTTTATTATCTGTTTATTATTATTGTTCATGTTAAGATCATTATGTTAATTGGAACATGGAGAACCACCCGGGAAAACAGTGCTACCACGAGGGTGGAATGGGACGCCCTTGGCTGATTAATTAGGAAAACTAGTGGAAGACTACCTTACCCGAAAGGGGCAAGGGCAGTAGGGGAGAGGTCAGTGTAGGGAGGCCCTCGGGAGGATTTTGCTGCGATGGCGGTCCTGCAAGGGATTCCTGCACTGGATCTTCCTATAAACTGTAGCGGGTTTTCGGAAGCTAGTGGAACTTTGTAAAGGCCTCGTAGTGTTACCCTGCCTCGCTTCCTTGGTAGAGGTGTATGGGATTCATGACCCCTTGGCAGATGGGTAACACGGCTTGTGGGTAAAGATGCGCAACCTCTGCAGAGTGTAAAACTGGTATACTAGCCGTGCTCACGGTCATGAGCAGCTCGGACCCTCACATGATTAAATTATGGAACTTAAACTCAATTTGTCATATGCATTGCATTGCAGGTGATGTTGTTATTACTTCTGTTCTACTATTTAACTGGGTTGGTATTTACTTATACTTAGTAACTGCTAATAAAATTTTGACCAACTTTAAAAGCAATGCTCAGCTCTAACCATCTTCTTTGGTAAGCCTTACACTTCACGTGAGCTCCCACCTTTGGCGAGTTCATGCACATTATTCCCCACAACTTGTTGAGCGATGAACGTATGTGAGCTCACTCTTGCTGTCTCACATACACCACAGGTCAAGATCAGGTACTGCAGGATGATGCTCACGGAGGATGCTGTGATGAGTTCGTGAGTGGTCTAGGTCGTCGTCTCCCAGTCAACTTTTGGGTTGCTGGACCGTTGTCTCCTTATAATGTAATTAATTATTTTGTATAGAACTCCTGTTATATATAAAGTTGTGACATTCGATCCTGTGCCACTATACATCATATGTATGAGACTTGGTCCCAGCATACCTGGTGTTTATGTTAACCCCGGGTTTTGGATCCCTAAAATCCGGGTGTTACAATGGCCGCCTGCCCCTTTCGCCCGCTGGTCCGGGCAAAAGTGGAGGGTTACTTGTAACCGCTGGGTGGTTGCGTGCGTCGTGCGCGGCGGTTCGGCTTCTTCTGCTTAGAGCCGGTCTGCATGACAGGCGGGCCCCAGCCCCCACGCCGCAGGGAAGGGCTTTGGAGGCGTGTTGGAGAAGACTCAGCCCGTGACGGTTGAGGGCGCAAGCAGGGGGAGTTGCCTTTAAAAGGAGGGCGACCCCCTTCGTGAGGTAACCATGTCTCCTTCCTCCCCAATGCATTGTGTCCCTCCATCGTCCGAGCCCCCGGATGGGGGGAAACCGCCGTCTTTTTGCTCCATCGCCGGAGGAATGCAACTCCGTGGGAGCTGGTACCTTCCAGCCATCGTTCGGCTTCAAGGATTTTCATCATGCAGCCCGGCTGCACCCCTCCACCGGCGGTCACCCAAGAGGGCGACCTCCGGCTTGATGGTGGGGGAAAGCGAGCCGGGCTGCGGTCTCTGCCCCTTCCTCAGCCTCAAGGATTTTCATCACCAGGGCTGAGGAGGGGCGTGTGCCGGGTCGGGGTTGGTCCCTGCGCGGGTGGTGACCCGCTCCTTCCCTCAGTGATCGGGGGGAAGGGCGGGAGTCGCCCGTGGCGCCAACAGCTGCAGCGTGCCCGGCTCTCTGAGCCGAGCACTCTCGGAGCCGCCCCCGGTGCCGCCTCCTGCCACGGCAGCTGGAAGAGGTTCTTCCGCCGGCGCGACAGCCGAGGTTGGACACGGGCCGACCTCCGACTCTACGGCCTTCTGTCCGTCCTTGCCTCTCGAGTTTGGGCAAGGGCGGGGGCCTCCCAGCAGCAGTATCCACCCTGAGGCCATCACTGCTGCTGTTGGGCCCCCTGGGACAAACGTCTTCATCGTCGCCGCTGCCGGGGCGGGACGGCGACGTGCCGTTCGTCGGTCTTCTGCTGCCCCGCAGGCCCTCCCCCGTCGAGTGGGGTTGATCGTACCTGCGGGGGGGGGGGGGGGACCGGAGTTCCGTTTGTAATGGCACTTCGAGTGCCGGGTTTTTTGTTCATTTCGGCTTTTGGGGCCTGAACATGTATGTAACTTACGGCACAGAGCCGTGTTTTTTTCCTCATTCCCGAGCACTAAGACTCGTCTGTTGTTTGCCTGAACCGCTTCACCAAGCATGAGTCGCCCCGTGCCAAGGTGACGAGTGAGGTATCCGTATCCCGGAGGCGTAGGAATCCCTCGGCTCGGTCGAACCTGTTGTCCGAGGCTCCTCTAGCTTAGTTAAAGAGACCCCTCGGCCGCTCTTCGACGAGCCGAGGCCAGGGGTAGCGATATCAGCATGAGCAGAGGCGTTGTCGGCTCGGAAATGAAACCTGGTTGGCCGGAGCCTAGCCGGGTTGTTTGTTGGCAGGATCGACGTCGGAGCTGATCAGCCGAGGCTTCGGACCGAGCTGGCACCCTCGGAAGGTGGTCGGCCGAGGCCCCGGAGGTGGCCGGCCGAGCTGTCCGCTCGGGCTGGGTTCTCGGAGAAGTCCCTGGCAGAGATTGCTCGAGCGTGGTGATGACGTCGCCCTTCGGAGCGGAGGCCCTCGGACCGCGTCGCCGTCCGAGGCTAGGTCGGGCCTCACCGAAGGTGCTGTCGATGCCGAGGGTGTCTTCGCCCTCTTCCAGCGTCAAGATCCGAGCCTGCAGGGTCAAATCGTCTTGTAGCGTGGGCCTTGCGCGGCCGTTGAGGCCAGAACACATACCCTTGTTGCGTTATAAAGCTGCGTCTCTTTTCCTCTTGTTTCGAGTATCTGGACTTTTTGTCGGTAGCAGGGATGTTAGTGCGAGCAAGAGTTGCTTCTCGCGGAAGGTGATGAGTGAGGTATCCGTATCCCGGAGGCGTGGGAGTCCCTCGGCTCGGTCGGCCTTGCCGCTTACGCGTACTTTTACCCGCCCATGAAGCCCTGTCACCGACTCGGTCGAGAAGGCTCGAAGAATCGCTTCGACAGAAGAGCTTCCGTACGTAAAGACTCGTTCGATCCGCGGATTCGCCTTATCCGAGCGTGAGTTACTTATCGCAGAAGGTGATGAGTGAGGTATCCGTATCCCGGAGGCGTAGGAGTCCCTCGGCTCGGTCAGCCTTAGCTGCTTACGTGTACCCCGTCGTTTCCAGGACCCGCTTTTCGAAGTAGTCAAAAAGCACGAAAGATGTTCTGGCCGTAAGACTTTTTCCGAGGAAAATTTTGACGCAGAGGGGGTTTCCCCCCTTTTAGCCCCCGAGGGAGGGTCGGGCTCTGCCGAGGCGAGGCTGACCCTTCCTTGTTGACTAAACTTTGCGTGGGTGCGAGGTATATAAACAACTTGGAAACATCTTAAGGGTAGAAGCGACGTAGCTGTTGGATGTTCCAAGCGTTGCCGTAGACCTCGCCTTGACTGTTGGCCAGCTTGTACGTTCCGGGCTTCAGTACTCTGGCGATGATGAACGGCCCCTCCCAGGGGGGCGTGAGCTTGTGCCTCCCTCGGGCGTCTTGCCGCAGCCGAAGCACCAGATCGCCCACCTGGAGATCTCGGGGTCGGACCCCTCGGGCGTGGTAGCGTCGCAGGGACTGCTGATACCGCGCTGAGTGTAGTAAGGCCCTGTCCCGAGCCTCGTCCAGCTGGTCCAGTGAGTCTTCTCGGCTAGCTTGGTTGCTTTCTTCGTTGTAGGCCCTCGTCCTCGGGGAGCCGTATTCCAGGTCCGTGGGCAGGATGGCCTCGGCCCCGTAGACCAGGAAGAACGGCGTGAAACCCGTGGCCCGGCTTGGCGTCGTCCTCAGGCTCCAGACCACCGAGGGGAGTTCCTTCATCCATCGCTTGCCGAACTTGTTGAGACTGTTGTAAATCCGAGGCTTGAGCCCTTGTAGAATCATGCCGTTGGCACGTTCCACTTGCCCATTCGTCATGGGGTGAGCTACGGCGGCCCAGTCTACCCGGATGCTGTGATCATCGCAAAAATCTAAGAATTTTTTGCCGGTGAACTGGGTGCCATTGTCGGTGATGATGGAGTTCGGGACCCCGAAGCGATGGATGATATTGGTGAAGAACGCCACCGCCTGCTCGGACCTGATGCTGTTCAGGGGTCGGACCTCGATCCACTTGGAGAATTTGTCGATGGCGACCAGCAGGTGCGTGTAGCCCCCGGGCGCCTTCTGCAGAGGGCCGACGAGGTCCAGACCCCACACAGCGAAGGGCCAGGTGATGGGTATCGTCTGCAGAGCCTGAGCGGGCAGGTGGGTCTGCTTCGCATAGAATTGGCACCCTTCGCAGGCGCGGACAATCCTAGTGGCGTCAGCCACCGCCGTTGGCCAGTAGAAGCCTTGGCGGAAAGCATTCCCGACGAGGGTTCGGGGTGCTGCATGATGACCGCAAGCCCCCGAGTGTATTTCCTGCAGGAGTTCCTGGCCCTCGGCGATGGAGATGCATCGCTGGAGGATGCCCGAGGGGCTTCGGTGGTAGAGCTCCTTCTCATCGCCCAGCAAGACGAACGATTTGGCGCGCCGCGCTACCCGCCGAGCCTCGGCGCGGTCGAGGGGCAGTTCTCCTTGGCGGAGATATTGCAGGTACGGGGTTTGCCAATCTTGATCTGGCACGACCCCGTTCTGCTCCTCCTCGATGCGCAGTGCTTCGCCCTCGGGCTCCGAGGGTTCCTCGGGGCGAGCCGAGGATGGCTCGGGCTGGGCTGAGGGCACCTCGGACGAGGCCGAGGGTGCCTTGGGCTCGGGCGTGTCATCTATCTTGACGGAGGGTTGGTGCAGATCTCGGGAGAAGACGTCCGGGGGGACCGTCGTTCGCCCCGAGGCTATCTTCGCCAGCTCGTCCGCAGTCTCGTTGTAGCGCCGGGCGATGTGGTTAAGCTCGAGCCCGTAGAACTTGTCTTCCAGGCGTCGAACCTCCTCACAGTAGGCCTCCATCTTTGGGTCGCGGCAGAGGGAGTTCTTCATGACCTGGTCGATGACGAGCTGCGAGTCGCCGCGTGCATCGAGGCGTCGGACCCCTAGCTCGATGGCGATTCGCAATCCGTTGATCAGAGCCTCGTACTCAGCCACATTGTTGGACGCCGGGAAATGGAGGCGTAGCACGTAGCGCAGGTGTTTCCCGAGGGGCGAGACGAAAAGCAGGCCCGCGCCAGCTCCCGTCTTCATCAGTGACCTGTCAAAAAACATGGTCCAGAGCTCTGGTTGGATCGGAGCCGTTGGTAACTGGGTATCGACCCATTCGGCTACGAAATCCGCCAGTACCTGGGACTTGATGGCCTTCCGAGGGGCAAACGAGATTGCCTCGCCCATGATTTCCACCGCCCACTTCGCGATCCGTCCGGAGGCTTCTCGGCACTGGATGATCTCCCCCAGGGGGAAGGATGACACCACAGTCACCGGATGGGACTCGAAGTGATGTCGCAGCTTTCGCCTCGTCAGGATCACTGCATATAGCAGCTTCTGGACTTGTGGGTAGCGGATCTTGGTTTCGGACAGCACTTCGCTGACGAAGTAGACTGGCCTCTGAATGGGCAAAGCATGCCCCTCTTCCTGCCTTTCGACTACGATCGCGGCGCTGACCACCTGAGTGGTTGCGGCGACGTAGACCAGGAGGGTTTCTCCATCAGCTGGGGGTACCAAGATGGGCGCCTGGGCGAGGAGCGCCTTCAGGTTCCCGAGGGCTTCCTCGGCCTCGGGAGTCCAAGTGAAGCACTCGGCCTTCCTTAAGAGGCGGTACAGAGGCAGGCCTCTTTCGCCGAGGCGCGAGATGAAACGGCTCAAGGCCGCGAGGCATCCCATGACCCTCTGTACGCCTTTTAAGTCCCTGATGGGCCCCATGTTTGTGATCGCTGCGATCTTCTCCGGGTTGGCTTCGATGCCCCGCTCGGAGACGATGAACCCCAAGAGCATGCCTCGGGGCACCCCAAAGACGCACTTCTCGGGATTGAGCTTGACGCCCTTCGCCTTGAGACACCGGAATGTCAGTCCGAGGTCGGAGAGAAGGTCGGAGGCTTTCCTCGTCTTGACTACGATGTCATCGACGTAGGCCTCGACCGTGCGACCAATGTGTTCGCCGAACACATGGTTCATGCACCGCTGGTACGTTGCACCCGCGTTTCTCAACCCGAACGGCATTGTGACATAACAGTACATGCCGAAGGGCGTGATGAAAGAAGTCGCGAGCTGGTCGGACTCTTTCATCTTGATTTGATGATACCCTGAGTAGGCATCGAGGAAAGACAGGGTTTCGCACCCTGCAGTGGAGTCCACAATTTGGTCGATGCGAGGTAGAGGGTAGGGGACCTTCGGACATGCTTTGTTGAGACCAGTATAGTCTACACACATCCGCCACTTCCCCCTTTTTTCCTCACAAGTACAGGGTTGGCAAGCCATTCGGGATGGAATACCTCTTTAATGAACCCTGCTGCCATCAGTTTGTGGACCTCCTCGCCTATCACCCTGCGCCTTTCCTCGTCGAATCGGCGCAGAGGCTGTCTGACCGGCCGGGCTCCGGCCCGAATATCCAGCGAGTGCTCGGCGACATCCCTCGGTATGCCGGGCGTGTCCGAGGGACTCCACGCAAAAACGTCGGCGTTCGCGCGGAGAAAGTCGACGAGCACTGCTTCCTATTTGGGGTCGAGCCCGGAACCGATCCGGATCTGCTTGGAGGTGTCGCCACAGGGGTCGAGAGGGACGGCCTTAACCGTCTCCGCTGGCTCGAAGTTGCCGGCATGCCGCTTCACATCCGGCACCTCTCGGGAGAGGCTTTCCAGGTCGGCTATGAGGGCCTCGGACTCGGCGAGGGCCTCGGCGTACTCCACGCACTCCACATCGCATTCGAATGCGTGTTTGTACGTGGGGCCGACGGTGATGACCCCGTTGGGGCCCGGCATCTTGAGCTTTAGGTAAGTGTAGTTGGGGATGGCCATGAACTTCGCGTAGCATGGCCTTCCCAACACTGCGTGGTAGGTTCCTCGGAACCCGACTACCTCGAACGTCAAAGTCTCCCTTCGGAAGTTGGAGGGTGTTCCGAAGCAGACAGGGAGGTCGAGCTGTCCGAGGGGCTGGACGCGCTTCCCGGGAATGATCCCGTGGAAGGGCGCAGCGCCTGCTCGGACGGATGACAGGTCGACGCGCAGGAGCCTGAGGGTCTCGGCGTAGATGATGTTGAGGCAGCTGCCTCCATCCATCAGGACCTTGGTGAGCCTGACGTCGCCGATGACGGGGTCGACGACGAGCGGGTACTTCCCCGGGCTCGGCACGTGGTCGGGGTGGTCGTCCCGGTCGAAGGTGATGGGCTTGTCGGACCAGTCTAGGTAGACTGGCGCCGCTACCTTGACCGAGCAGACCTCCCGACGCTCTTGCTTACGATGCCGAGCCGAGGCGTTTGCCGCATGCCCTCCGTAGATCATGAAGCAATCGCGGACCTCCGGGAACTCTCCTGCTTGGCGATCCTCCCTTTTGTCATCATCGTGAGCCCTGCCACCCTCTGCGGGCGGCCCGGCCCTGTGGAAGTGACGCCGAAGCATGACGCACTCTTCGAGGGTATGCTTGACGGGCCCCTGATGGTAGGGGCACGTCTCCTTGAGTGCCTTGTCGAAAAGGTTAGCACCTCCGGGGGGCTTCCGAGGGTTCTTGCGCTCGGCGGCGGCGACAAGGTCTGCATCGGGAACGTCGCGTTTCGCTTGTGACTTCCTCCTGCCTTTCTTCTTGGCGCCGCGCGGAGTAGACGCCTCGGGAGCATCTTCCGACGGGCGGCCCTGGGGCTGCTTGTCCTTTCGGAAGATGGCCTCAACCGCCTCCTGGCCGGAGGCGAACTTGGTGGCGATGTCCATCAGCTCGCTCGCCCTGGTGGGGGTCTTGCGACCCAACTTACTCACCAGGTCGCGGCAGGTGGTGCCGGCGAGGAACGCGCCGATGACATCGGAGTCGGTGATGTTGGGCAGCTCGGTGCGCTGCTTCGAGAACCGCCGGATGTAGTCTCGGAGAGACTCTCCCGGCAGTTGCCGACAGCTTCGGAGGTCCCAGGAATTCCCGGGGCGCACGTACGTGCCCTGGAAGTTCCCGGCGAAAGCCTGGACCAAATCTTCCCAGTTGGAAATCTGCCCCGGAGGCAGGTGCTCCAACCAGGCACGAGCGGTGTCGGAGAGAAACAGGGGGAGGTTTCGGATGATGAGGTTGTCATCGTCCGTCCCACCCAGTTGACAGGCCAGGCGGTAGTCCGCAAGCCACAATTCCGGTCTCGTCTCCCCCGAGTACTTCGTGATAGTAGTCGGGGGTCGGAATCGGGGCAGAAACGGCGCCCGCCGAATGGCTCGGCTAAAGACCTGCGGACCGGGTGGTTCGGGCGAGGGACTCCGATCCTCCCCGCTGTCGTAGCGTCCCCCACGCCTGGGGTGGTAGCCTCGGCGCACCCTTTCGTCGAGGCGTGCCCGACGGTCGCGATGAGGGTGCTCGTCGTCGAGGTGGCCCGGGGCCGCAGGCGCGGTGTTGCGCGTGCGCCCGGTGAAGACCGAGGCTTCCCGCGTGAGTCGGGAAGTCGCGGCACGAGGTTCCGAGGGGTATCCCTGCCTTCGGGAGGCAGAGCTCTCGGCCCGCCGGGCCGCAGCGCCTTCCAGGAGATGCTTGAGTTCTCCCTGGATTCGCCGACCCTCGGTGGTTGATGACTCCGGCATCGCGCGGAGGAGCATCGCTGCAGCGGCCAGGTCCTGACCGGTTCCGCCGGATGCGGGAGGCGGTCTGTCCCTGGCATCGTTGGCGATGCGGTGCTGGAGACCTTGGGGCAGGTGACGTATTCCTCCGGCCGGGGGCTGGGTCGCCCATACCTGCCCGATGTTCTGGCGGATTGCCCCGAGCGCTCCTGCTCCCTCATCGAGCCCGGCCTGCGCCCCGCGGACTTGCTCGAGCTGTGGGTCGTGACCCCCCGTCGGAACGGGGACCACAGCTAGCTCCCGCGGGATGTCGGCGCGAGGCGCTGGCCTAGGGGGATCACCATCCTCCGGCGTGCCGAGACAGCCGCCTCCGGAGGGATCCCCTAGCTCGACGTGGAAACATTCGCGACTCGGGCCGCAGTCCTTGTCGCCAAGGCTGCGGCTGCCGTCGGAACAGTCGGAGAGGCAGTAGTCACATGCGGTCATGAAGTCCCGCATGACACTAGGGTTGCCAGATCCGGAGAAATCCCAGCTGATGCTGGGGTCGTCATCTTCCTCGGACCCAGAGGGTCCGTAGGTCGAGACACCCGTCAATCGGTCCCAAGGCGACCGCACACGAAACCCCAGAGAGGTTGCACTCGCCTCAATGTGAGCGCCCGCCAAAGCGAGATCGCCAGGCGGGCTGAGGCCGAGTCGAAATGACGAAAGATGGGTAGCAGTCGGTACCTTTTTGTTGACGAGGAGCGACGAAGTCACGTCGGGGGCTGACCGCGCCGTCGTCTTGGGTACGAGGGCGACGTCCTGCAGGCCTTCCGTGAGCGTGCTGGCGTCGTCCACTTGCTCGGAGTCGACGTGTTGCGGGGGGATGGCGCTCGCGTTTGCCTTGAACGCGAGGGCGACGCTTGGCGTGTCCTCCGTCGAGGCGCCGGGGATGTCGATTTGCTCGACAGCCGTCGGAGCGCGATCTCCCGCTCGGCCCCGGTTGCCCCGCCTCCTCCTCCTCCGATGGCGAGGGAGAGGATGGGGCGAGCTCGAAAGTTGTCCTTCCCCCACGCGGGAAAGACGTCGTCGATTCCGCCGCCGGCGGGCGGGCTGTCCGCCATCAATGTCGCCGTCGCGCGGCGGTGGAAGGAGTACCATGTCGTAGTTGCCGTCGAGAGACATGAACTCGAGGTTCCCGAAACGGAGCACCGTCCCGGGTTGAAGAGGTCGTTGGAGATTGCCCATCTGGAGCTTGACGGGAAATCGAATGTCAACACGCAGCAGGCCCCTACCTGGCGCGCCAACTGTCGGCGTTCCGAGACCGGGGGGTCCTCGAGCCGACGAGTGAGTGTGCCGCGTGCCCCAGCCCAGATGGGTCGAGCGCGTGGAGCGAGCGCGAAGGGGGGAACAGAGAGAGAAAGGTCGGTGGCCGGAGCCGGGTCGTGAGGGAGTCGGAGAATTCCCGCGACCTTCGTGTTCGTCCCGCGCCCAGGTCGGGTGCGCTTGCAGTAGGGGGTTACAAGCGTCCGCGCGAGGTGAGGGGAGTGAGCGGCCCCGAGAGAGCGCCTGCCCCTGCCCTTCGTCCCCGCGAGGCCAACCTTCTCTAAGAAGGCCCTGGTCCTTCCTTTTATAGTCGTAAGGAGAGGGTCCAGGTGTACAGAATGGGGGTGTAGCAAGGTGCTACGTGTCTAGCGAGAGAGAGCTAGCGCCCTATGTACATGCCAAGGTGGCAGCCGGAGAGATCTTGGCACCCTGTTGGTGTGACGTCGTGGCTGTTGGTGGAGTAACGGAGCCGGACGGGGAGACAGCTGTCGGAGTGGCTGGACCCTTGCTGACGTCCTCCTGCTTTCGTAAGGGAGCTGAGAGTCGCCGTCGTCATGGTCTAGCGGGGCGCCATCATTTGCCTATCTGGCGTGGCCGGCCAGATGGGACGCCGGTCTTGTCCTCTGCGACCCAAGTCGGCTCAGGGCAGGGTGATGATGGCGCTTCCTGTTGACGTGGCGGTCTCGTGTCCTAGGTCGGGCGTCGTGGAAGCTCCTCCGAAGCCGAGGTCGAGTCCGTCCTGCAAGACAGAGGCAGAGTCCGAGCCCTAGGTTCGGGCGAGGCGGAGATCGTTAGGCAGAGGCCGAGGCGGAGTCCGAGCCCTGGGTCGGGCGAGGCGGAGTTCGCCGTCTTCTGGGGCCTTAGCCCGAGTCCGAGCCCTTGGGCGGAGCGGAGTTCGCCGTCTTCCGGGGCCTTAGCCCGAGTCCGAGCCCTTGGGCGGAGCGGAGTTCGCCGTCTTCCGGGGCCTTAGCCCGAGTCCGAGCCCTGGGTCGGGCGGAGCGGAGTTCGCCGTGTTCCGGGGCCTTAGCCCGAGTCCGAGCCCTGGGGTCGGGCGGTGCGGAGTTCGCCGTCTTCCGGGGCCTTAGCCCGAGTCCGAGCCCTGGGTCGGGCGGAGTCTCCTATGGTGCCTCTGGCGAAGTCTGGTCGCCCGTTGGTCTTACCTTTTGCGTTAAACGCCCCGGTGACTCGGTCGGTTGGCGCGGTGATTTAGTCAGGGTTTCTTCTTATCGAAGGCGGGGCCTAGGGCGAGCCGGAGATGCGTCTGCCGTGAAAGAGGAGGCCTCAGGCGAGACGGAGTCATCATAGGGTCGGCTGCCCTCGCCCGAGGCTAGGCTCAGGCGTGGCGTGGTCAAGTCACTCGTATGGACTGATCCCTGACTTAATCAAACCCATCAGGCCTTTGCAGCTTTATGCTGATGGGGGTTACCAGCTGAGAATTAGGCGTCTTGAGGGTACCCCTAATTATGGTCCCCGACAACGGTCATCACACAAATGCCTTGTGGCAAGAGGTAACAAAAGCATTCCATCCTCTAGTGATGAAAGTAGTAGTGATGATGAAGGTGAGGGAAAGGCCTCTCTAGAAGAGCTTGCGGAAGCCGTAAACTTTTTCCAGGATGTTTGCACTAAGCAAAAGGCTCAACTTAAAACTTTGAAAAATAAGTTGGTTAGCTCTCAAAATGATTACAAAGGTTTGCTAGAAAAATTTGAAAGTTTTGCAAACCTAAATAGTGAGCTATCAACTAAAATTGAGCTATTAGAATCTAGTGCTGCATCCACTGCTACCGATGACAGCCTTATTAAAAAGAATGAAAAACTTAAGGCTAAGTTAGCTAGCTCCCAAGAAACTATTGAAAATTTGCTAGAGAAAATGGAAATTCTTAGCATACACAATAATGAGCTAACTACTAAGCTAGAAAACATTGGTAGCACCCCAGCAGCATCTTTAGTTGAAATACCTGAAATAATTAAGAAAGATGCTTCTACTTCCTGCTTTGATTTAATTGATGATTCTAACTCCTGCAACCAAGTCGTTGTTGAGAATATTGTTGTAGAGACATGTTCGGATGAGGTTGCAAAGGAAAATGAACAATTAAAGCAAGAAGTGGCTCGCCTTGGAAAGGCTTTGTATGACAAGAAAGGCAAAGCCAAACAAATCCGACCTCCACAGGATAACACCACTGCGGGAGTGAACAAGCCTGTAGAGGGAGAAACTGTGATTTGTAGGCTATGTCATAAGGAAGGCCACAAGTCATTCCAATGCAAGGCGATGACCGGGGATAAACAAAGGCAAAAGCTCAAGCAAAAGCCATCAAGCAAAATCTCCAACACCTACATCAAAAAGGTGAACAAAAAGGATGCTACACCATATTTGATCAAGAAGAAAAAGAATGGAAAGGTGATAGCAATCAAGGTCAACAAGCAAGCCAACAAAGGAAAAGGGGCCAAACGCATCTGGGTGCCGAAGGAGATAATTTCAACCATGAAAAGCACCAAGAAGGTTTGGATCCCGAAAGGGAAGTGAGTGGACCGAAGGTCGTCGGGAAATTTGGAGACATGGCAAAGTTGGGATGTATATCATGGGGTACATCATATTGGATAAAGTTTATTGCCAAGTGGGTTAGTAAAAACTTTGGACCCAAATTTCCCACCCATGACTAAGGTAACTAGATTTATTGTATTTCTTGTTTTTAGATATGCGTATCTACTTACCTTGTATCTAGTTTACCTTCCTTGCCTAGTATTACATTTGTTATGTACTTTTGTTTTAAAATCATGCATACTAGGTAAATCATATGGTAGGATTGCTTGTTTTCAATTCATATACTTAAGCAAACCTACATGGTTTAAAATGTTTATTTAAGCACGGCACATAGCTTCTATATCACTCCATAGTAAATGATGCATCAATTGAAAATTTTGATTTCTACAAGTTGTATCATTTAACTTATATGTGCCAAAGTTTGGATTATGGATAATTTGCCCCTCTTGATATCAAATCAAAGTGCATGTCTCCTACAAGTATTCAAAACTTGTATGCACACCTTTAGGGGGAGGTTACTCTATAATCTGACACTTTGAGACTAACACCTTTTCAAGTCTATTTCATGTGATAGTCTCATTGTAAGGAAAATGAAGTCCCCGGAGAAAGACAACAATCTTCCACTGCAAAATCTCCAAGAACTCTTATGTCTCTCAAGCTCACCATTGACTTTCAATTGGTATCTTTTGAGACTACATTCAGTATCATTTACATGTCTTCTCAAATATTTGATTAGACTATATTCCATATCATATGCTTCCATGTTGCTAAAATGCATAAGTAGTTAACTCATATTCTGTTACCTATGCATAAGGGAAGTTAGTCTTTTCAAATCATGTCTTGCACCTCTAATTTTCACATGCTTTTTCCTAAGTTGAGGATCTCTGTCAGGGGGAGTATTTCTTCATCTCTAAAGGGGGAGAAAAACTCTTTCTAAAGGAGAATACTCATTTAGGGGGAGTAATCTTTTGAGGACTCCTTCAAGTGGTATCATTCATATTGTTTAATTTAATATCCTTCAATTGTGGTATCATTTGATAGATCTCTTGATGAGGGCAAGCTTTTATTTACTTCCTACATGCTTTTAATGTCTTCCTTTTCGGTGGTTGATGCCAAAGGGGGAGAAGTTTAGGGACCAAAGCAATGAAAACTATATCAAACACCAAACACCACCAATTTAAAATTTTATATCTACAAATGGCTTTTTAAGTGGTTTTGGTTATTTGGTCCAAAAATAGGAAGTAAGTGAATTATGGAGTTAGGGGGAGGCTCAAGTCCATAATATCACATTGTGGGGACAATCATGCATCTTAGCAAGTAAAATACATATTTTCACTCAAACTCTTGTATTATTTGCTTGCTTTGGTTGTGTTGTCATCAATCACCAAAAAGGGGGAGATTGTAAGGAAAATGGACCCCGGGCCATTTGGCTAATTGAGTTTTGGTGTTTGATGAACAACACAATCAGTGAACTAATAAGTGTTCTAGTGTTTGTGTTTGTAGTTCACAGGATGCAAAGAGAATTGGACCAAGGCAATGAGGATGCAACACCTCAAAAGAAGACATAAAAAGATGCATAGGAGTCCAATACTCAAGAACAAAGAAGCCCGAAGAAATCAGCGAAGAAATCCAAGACAAGGGCTGTCAGCCAGCGCCTGGTGGCGCACCGGACATCGGTGTCCGGTGTGCACCGGACTGTCCGGTGAGGCACTGGACAGTCTGCGCAGAGAGGCCGAAGACAGGCGCTCTCTGGCTGTAGCACCGGACTGTCCGGTGTGCACCGGACTGTCCGGTGTGACAACGGGCAGACGGCAACGGTCGAATCCAACGGTCGGATCCAACGGTCGACTGCTACAGGCGCCAACGGTCGGCTGACATAGCATGCACCGGACACTGAACAGTAGATGTCCGGTGTGCACCGGACTGTCCGGTGCACCCGTCGACAGAAAGCTGCTGCTTTCTGTCCAACGGCTAGTTGGGGGCTTGGAGGCTATAAATACCACCCCAACCGGCCATTCTCAAGGGTGAGAGCCCAAGCAACATACCAAGGCATATAGTGCACATTTCTAAGAGCTCAAACACCCAAGTGCTTAATAGAATCACTCGGTGATTAGCGTAGGTGCTTTGCGAAGTGCTTAGGTTAGTTAGACCGCTTTAGCGCTTGCTCTAGGTGAATCCTAGTTAGTTGAGTGAGTTTTGTAAAACCACACAACCCCTCGGCTCTTGCGTGAGTCGTTGTAATTGTACCGAGTGGGGCGAGAGTCTTGCGAGACCGTGACAACCGCGTTTGTGTCACGGCCGCCACCGTGTACCGGAGGGAACGAGGCCCGCGGCGTTTCGGCCGGAAGCTCGATAGTGAAGACGGCGGGGAGCGTCCGAGAGGAGCCGGAAGCGGAGCACCACTTGCGCGTGGAGAAGGCCCGCGGCTCTCTACGGAGTTACTCGACCGTGGTGCTTGGCCCTCGCGTGGGCTTCCCTTTGCGTAGGGGCACCAACGAGGATTAGTCGGGACCTTGCGTGGTTCCGGATACCTCGGTAAAAATACCGGCGTCATCCACGAGAGTTTGCTTCTCTACTTAGCTCTTTACATTCCGCATTTATATTAAGCATTTAAGTTTCAATCTTGTAGTCATACTTATTTAGTATAGATTGAAACTTAGCCTTTTGCGGTAGAGATAGCAACACTTAGACAAAACCTAGTTTGCACATTCTAGTTTTGATTATTTGCATAGGTTTTGTTCTAGGGATTTAATTGTGGCCTAGTTTAGTAAAAGTTTTAGAAGTCCTAATTCACCCCCCCTTCTTAGGCGTCACCCGTTTCCTACAAGAAGACAAAAACATCATCATTGGCGATCCTTGCACATCAAATATATCACAAGAAGAGATTGCTTGAAAAGCTTCGGACAGAAAGACTAACAAGTCAGGAGGCGCCGGAGGGCAGGCTCAACCAAGCAGCCGAGCAAAACTCCTTGACTCGAGCATCACGGACTGTCTGGCACCTGCACGCAGACGGTCTAGTGCTCATGCGGACGATCCAGCTGACTCAGACGGACAGTTCGTCCATGGCTAGAGGCGTCAGCCTCCATACAAAGCAAGGAAACAAACACAAGAGCAAAGTACACATGGTCGGCTGGTCAAAGCCGACCCTACTTTTGATCAGTTGCTCTCCAAATATTCTAGCTAGAAGGCCGTTCTATGTGATCGGCCAACAAAGATACCCCGGTCACATGCTAAACAAAATAGACGAATAAAATGGCTCGAAAGACGACGTAACTAGCATCGCCTATTCATCTTGTGATGCCAGGATGGTTTTGAGAGCACCTAGAGGGGGGGGGTGAATAGGTGATCCTATAAAAAATAGCTCAACAAAACAAACTTGGACTAATATTGGATTAGTAAAAGCAAGAGCCAAGTTCGAATGAGGAGTATGAGAGGAGTAAACTTCTTCACTTAATTGCGCTTCACTAAGTGAGTATTAAACTTAGAGCAATTATGTAAGTGAAGTGAATGGAGAGAAAAACGCAGTAAGATAGAGACAAGTGACACACAATTTTTATTCCGTGGTTCGGTCAAGTGGAATACTTGCCTACTTCATGTTGTGGCATCCCAATGGACGAGGGTTGCACTCAACCCCTTTCAAGTGATCCAAAGATCAACTTGAATACCACAGTTTTCCTTTTATCTCAACAATATCCCATTGTGAGGAATCTCCATAATTTGGAGTCTCTCATGCCTTACACAAATGATCTCAAACGAACACAAAAGTAAGGACGAGTAGAAACACACACAAGAACTAGAATTGGAGCAATAACATGCCCACAAGTCAAGAACGAGCACACAAAACAGCACAACGGAGTTACAACTCAAAGAAGTGCTCAAATCTCTATCACAATGAAACAATTGCGTGCTTGCAAAGTCTCGGCATTGTAGGATGTTAAATGAGTGCTTGGTATAAACCTCCATGCGCCTAGGGGTCCCTTTTATAGCCCCAAGGGACCCAGGAGCCGTTGGAGCTCCATTTGGTAGGCTTTGGTTGCCTTCTGCCCGTGGGCGCACCGGGTAGTGAATAGTGCTCGATTTCCTTCCTTCTTTGGTGAAGCCGATCATTGCCAGCCTCTGGTCCCACAGTGTACCGGATAGTCCGGTGGCGCACCGAACAGTCCGGTGCTGCTTGGTGACCGTTGGCCGAGCACATGTGACGCCCGCTGATCACGTGCCGACCATTGGCCAGGCACGCGGCTGGCCCATCGAACAGTCCAGTGATTTTTAGCCACTGTGCCCAAAGTTTTTCCCGAGAGTGGCCAGTTCGCTGGAGCGCCAACCTGGGCACCAGACACTGTCTGATGCACACCGGACAGTCAGGTGCATCGTAGGCTGGTGCAAGTTTGGCTGTACTTAGCCAAACTTCTTCACTTTAATTTCTCACAATTTGAGAAGATCCCTAGCACTTGATAGAACATAGTTAGTACCAAAACAATTTACTAAGTGCTGGAATCATACCTTTATTTCTCCAATTTGCTTTTCTTTAACTCTGGACTCATATTAGTCAAAACAAAATGTGTTGAGCATCTAATCACCAAAACAATATAGAAATGGCCCAAGGACACATTTTCATTTCAATCTTCCCCTTTTTGGTGATTTATGCCAACACATCAAAAGTAACTAAAATGTAACAACATATCCAAATGCGAGCTAAAGAGTGCAAATTAATGTCAATTTGAAGACCAATTAAATTTACATAGGATTTGTCATGTTTGGATCATTTTTGGCACCACTTGGTTTGTTTTCGCAAAACAAATTCATTTTCCTATTTCTAAGTCAAAAACACTTTGCTTGGCGAGTCAAATAACTTTCAAGACTAGTTTTGATCAAGAGTCAGCAAACTCCCCCCTTTTCCCATAATCAAAATTTTCCCCCACAAAAGAGCAGTTTTTGCAATACTTACACTAATATTTTGAAAAATACACAGGTGGTAGCTGATCTAGTTGCTTTGGCCTTAATTTCTCCCACTTTGGCATTAAGCACCAAAACAAAAGAACTATTTGGCCTTTTAACCCCATTGCCTCACAAAAATTGCAAGTAAGACCAAAGGCAATGAGAAGACACAAATAGGGACTTGGGATAAGATACATTGATATCAGAATGCAGTGGAAGCTTCTTCTTTGTCCAAGTCCACCTTTTCCCTTTCACTCCATCTTTGAGACTATATCAAAATCACTCAAGCAAATTCATTAGTCTCAAAGGGTCAAGTTGTAGTACATCCTCCCCCTAAACATGTGCATCATTTGCATAAGGACTTATGAGGCCCAGGGATAACCTGTACAACTTGAGCACCAAAATAACTAAAGGCAGAAATGCTTAAAAGAACATGATCAAGGGCATAAAGCACATGTATGCTATAGATCAATCCAAGTTCCGCGAATCTAAGACATTTAGTTCACTATGCATCCTGCAAAACATTTTTCATCTAAAGGCTTGGTGGCGATATTAGCTAACTAGCTCTCGGTGCTAATATGACAAACATCGTGTCGGGGCGATAATTAGGGACACTCGAATTATCCTCCTAACGAACGCACTCAGAGAAATAAGGACTAAACTCCCGAGGGGTGACAGCCGAGCCACCTATAAAAAACCGAGACATCCCCCGAGGGTCTCCCTCCTCGAGCAGGTCTCCGCCTTGCCCAAAGTTGACGCCACCCACACCGTCTTGCTCGAGGTCGCCTCAGCTCAGTCCATCTCGCCCAAGCCAACCTCAAGCAGATATGACAAGGGTGCCTGAAAATAGGCAAGGGACAGGCACATTTAATGCGTGTGCCAACCCGCGCTATGGCAGCGGAGCATAGTGGTGGACAAGACAGTGATCATGTCCGGCACAGCAGTATGATTACACCTACACCACAATGCGTGCACGCCGCCTGACGCCCTCCGATGGGATGCCTAATATGATAAGCCGAGCGGATGGTCCTTTGGGTGCAACCTCTGCCTCACCTGATCCCAGGTCCAGCCTTCGGGTGATTTCTTCGCCTTGCCCGACGTTAGGCCCAGCCCTCGAGCGAGTTCTCCGCCTCGCCCGAGCTTGGCCTCGGCCACCAACTACACCATGAATCCCGCAAACAGCCACTCCGCACAACTGTAGCGCACGTCGTGGGATGTCTCGGCTAACACCTCAAGAAAACTTCTGCATCAACCAAGCAGGAGCTCTAATCTCGATGAGTGCAGCAGGGAATCTCTACGTCATCACACGCCAGGACGATGACGCACCCCGTAAGTAGCTTTTGGCCCATACCCCGACACTGTTACAACCACTACAACATGGACGGCCTCTCCCTCAGGAGCTCGGGCATACGGATGACCCCTCGGTCTCAGCCTCGGCTCTCTACAGGAAGTCACCAGGCACGAATGATTGCTCGATTATTGATTCTTATTGGTATTATAACAGTTTCAAAAGAGAGAAAAGATAAGAAGGATATTATGTGATCATGGCTACGCAGGACAAGACCAGTTGGCCCGAGTTGATTGGCAAGGATACTAATGACGCAATTGTAGTAATAGAACAAGAGTAGCCAGATGTAACATTTTTTGAGTCACTAGATGTGGATTTGAACGAGACCCCGAGGCCTTTAGACGAACTCACACCCGAAACTATACATGTTGTCGTCTACTTCAGCGTGGACCCAAACACTAATGAGGAAATCATTGAAGAAACTCCATATATCAAGGCATAAAAAAGTATAAAGGTAGCCTTTGCTAGTAGGCTAGGTTGCCTACTAGCAATGGCTACCTTTATACCTTTTTATGTCTTGATATATGAAAGGCAAGCATTAATTCAATAATGCAAGTGTGATGTCTGATCTTGCTTTCATGGTTGATTTCATACATTTAAGTATCCTTCTCAATATATTGAATAATAAACAATGAGATGTCTTGTGTTGACGAGTGATGTATGTTAGCTGAAGTATTTATTAATCCTTTTATTTTTAGGCGCAATTATATTTGAGAATTTGGCGAGCAATACTTGACACACTTGTGGATGGTTCCCAATATTGGTGTCGAGCATTCCGATCATGGATTAGTGCCGCAACAACTTTTGATCCGATCCTCCTAGTTACGAACATCATTTCTAGGATATGATTAATAAAAATGAAAGAGATGCATATAGTATATATGAAGCACTAGTTATAGCCATTACTTATGGGAGTCATCGGTTGCTGCCGTAGGGTCTATATGGTGGACTAGAGGGGGTGAATAGTCTTTTCTAAAACTTAATCGCGTTGGTGACCGAAATAATTGTGGAATTAAACTTAACGGTCTAGCCACATCCGAGATACAACCATGGCGAGGTGGCTAGAACTTGTGGCCACGACACCACGTGTGCATGGTGTTGCTAACCATGGCGAGGCAGCCTAGGCCGATAGCGTGATGGCCATAGTACAAAACTATGCCGACACTGCACCACGGCACAACGTTCATGCGGGAGTAGTCATGGCAACACGCACACAGTGTCTTCAGGCAACCTGGGCTGGAACTATATGGTGCACACATGGCTTAGATAAGCGTCTGCTTTGTTGGTCCCCATATGCATAGAGGTGACCCAATGCACAAGCACGCTGGTGATGTTTGCAGTTTGTTCTAGAGACGGTGCCTTTGATACGATTTGGCTTCTAGTTCCAATAGCTTTTAATCCATCAGGACGCATAGGAGATTGACGGGAAGTGGCTGGCAACGTTGTCTTGACTACAAGACATGGTTCGTCTTCTGGCGGTTCCGCATGTTGTGCTTTTAATTGTCATCCTTATTTTCTTGGGCTCCTACTAATTTGCATGTTGCCTGATGAGAGTGCAAAGTGCACCGTTGTCAAACACCACGTCCACATGAAGAGACACCTCGGTGAGCCTGCGGAGTCATAGGGTAGAGTGTACCTAAAGTTGCCCAAAACGAGCCCCATGTCATATTGGAGCTACTCTGATGGCCTTGACATGACAACCTATTTCCAGCATCGTCTGTTGTCAAAGCGAACCAGGTTGGGTGCCCTAAAGACTCCCGTGACGACCTCGATCTAGCCACCTACGTCCGAATCATGCCACACTTGTTGTCTGGCATGTGCACCATGATGTCATGTTGGTCATGGTCGTCCTCGTGCCCGCCGCCTTTTCTCTTCAATGTCATGAGGTCATACCAGTACACCACACCATAGTTCATTGCATCTGAATCTACTGATGAGCTTCAATCAATCAAATCAAACTAAAAATAACAATAATGGTACGTCGTGATATATATGTATTTATTCATTATTATACATGTATGTATGGTGTCTCAGGCTATATTCCATATATCTTTGTCGTTCTGCACCCAGAGTTCAAGTTCGTACGTGTTACTACTACATAATATTTGTATAAAAATATTTAGAACGATCGCCACCATGTTTCTATAAAATATTTGGACTCTACAAGTTTGAATCAAAAAGGAGATAGAAGTTGGGAGTTTGCTTGCTTTGTAAACGGACAGTGAATATAAAATAAGGAACACACGGACATGATTTTTTGTCTCCCTCTTGATAGAGAACTAAATAAAAAAGTAGGCATCGCGTCTGGACGTCCGGACATAGGCGTCGCGTCAGGACGCTCGCGTCCACTGCCCGCAGGCCACATGACAAACTTCCATGGATGCACACACCTCTGCATGTGGCACGAAACGACACAGGACATACAAGTACTTCCCTAGATGCATGCACCTCTGCCTCCACTCGCCCACCTGAAAGTTGTTTTATGGGTTTGGGTGGTTTGGATGACAACCCAATTAAAGGACTAACATGTGTGTTAAGTGTTGGACATGTGCTTAGTGTACAACTTGTAAAGTTCAACACAACTGTTCAAGAGTCAAGGTCCAAAGGCTGAGTTGATTATGGGTGTGGACATCACAAGTAAAGAGAAGATTGCTTATGTGAGACTTGGTGTGCATATCTTGGAGACAACTGGTCAAGCCAAGGATGGAGGCAAGAAGAGCTTCGAGGTACCAAGTGCACGGAAGAAGGTCAAGGAGACCGAGGAACCCAAAGCTAAGGGTGAAGAAGAAGACTTGCAATGTAAAGGATTGATCGAGTTGAGAAAAAATATGGTGCATCGAGAATCACTATCTAAGGACATCACTTACAACCAATGAGGTAACATCTATGGTTATGTGGTGTAAGTCATAAGGCTCAAGATCAAGCTCAAGTCATAGAGCAAGGTCACTAGGAGCAGTGTCAAAGCAAGAACCTGGAAGTAACCCAAAAGTGCTAAGTTTACTTTGACCTGAGTTTGGGTTGTTCCTGTGTTTGGATATGTTCTGTGTGACCTATTGTCACACCTGGTTTTAGAAGGCAAACCGAATGCGAACCATGTACGTGCCAGGATTAGCAATTCACGTACACAACAGTTACATAACTGTACATCATCACACAGTGCTCAAATGATATCATAAAAGAGGGTATAATAGTCGATTACATCATGATGTCCGAGACATCCACATAGTCTTTAACAATTATCAAAGTGTGAAAACGAAACGTAGATACACGCGGCCTTCACAGGCAGCCGATTGGGGGTTGCCGCTAACCCACACCTAAAACTCGTCGTAATCTTAGAACTCCTGGAAGTCTTCCTCCACGGCTTCATCTTCTCCTGAGCAGTGGTTGCAACATGGACAACCTGGGGAAGGGGGAGGTGAGTACACATCAACATACTCAGCAAATGTCCTGTTTGGCTGTAGCGGACTAGCTTTATGTGGAGTTTAGTCAAGCAGTTGCTTTTAGTTGGTCAGGTTATTATTATTACTAGTAGAAAGCCAGCTTTTAGCATTAACCCAAGTTATTAACCCAATGTACCCTTTCCAAACGGAAAGA
This sequence comes from Zea luxurians, assembly GCA_029449295.1. Taxonomy (NCBI): domain Eukaryota; kingdom Viridiplantae; phylum Streptophyta; class Magnoliopsida; order Poales; family Poaceae; genus Zea; species Zea luxurians. The sequence goes on along the minus strand of JAOPSE010000002.1, from coordinate 33,695,155 downwards.
ATACCACTCACCATTACCATAGTCATAACCAAAACCATCATCCTCATCACCACCTGTAAACCAAACATCTCTGATCAAGTATCTCTAATTAATGGAGCTCCCTTGGCCGCTCATAACCGCGAGCACGGCTGATATATCAGTTTTCATAACACTCTGCAGAGGTTGCGCACTTTACCCACAAGTTGTGATTCCCTTTCTGCCCAGAGATCATGACTCTCCATTGATCACTACCAAGGTGACCCAGCAGGGTATCACTACGTAGCCTTTACAAAGATTCCTCGGGGTTGTAGCCGCCCGTTAGGTTTCCTAAATGTACCGCACTCCTCCCCAAGGGGCAAAACCAACCTTGGCAGAGCGAGCCGCATACACCGAGCCCCATTAACGGCACAACGACGAAGCGAACTACACCCCAGTTCCTCTAATTATTAAGCTAAGGGCGTCCCATTCCACCCTCATGGTTGCACTGTTTTCTCGGGCGGTCATCCAACGAACAGGTCCTTACGAAGAGGCACTCGAGAAACTGCTCGAGCCCCCTTAAATGCCACAAGTATATCATCATAATAAATAAGGGAAACAGTGTATCATTGATAAATCTCATCATGTTCATTGATTAATGTGAAGCACTAGCATAAAGCTAAACCAGAATAACCCAACCAAAAATAGGTAAACAAGGACAAGATAAACAAAAGCTAGTCTATCCTTAGGTATAAATTATGTAAATGCGGGGAGTGAATTATAAGAATGTGTAGGACATCGATGGGTCAAGGGACACTTGCCTCTACCAACCAGCTACTGCTTAGGGTCTTCTCCTGTGAGTTCTTCGGACTCCTCAACCAGACCGTTATCTATGCGAGTGCAAACATATATCCATATCTTTGAATTAGGAAATAAACAGTACACCATACAAGAGAGCAGATCAATTGAACATGCATATGATGTATGATTTGCATTCGTAATTACGAGAAAGAGAAAAAGGAATTCGCAATGGCTAGAGTTAGAGTCGAGAGATACTACGTGTAGGTTTTTTTAGCGAATAATCATTATAACGTTTAATCTTACCTAGTCATACTGATAGGTATTAATCACATGCACTAATAGAGTTACAATTATTTCCAATTGGCCGACATTAAACAAAGTCGTCGATTAACTAACTACGTGAGATAATTAATGTGATCAATTTTAAGTAGAGTTCAACTACATAAAATAAACAACACGTTCCATGCGCATAAGAAGATGCATCGCTGTCGTAGTAGATGATCTTCTTGATACGTCTCTTCTTCTTCCCGTCTCTCTTCTTGTGACTCGAGCCTAAGTCGGTAGGCTTGTCGTCTCTTGGCTCGTTGAAGAGAGACTCCTTCTCCTTGTTGTTAATCACCATCCCCTTACCCTTAGGATCCATCTCTTCGGGCTGTTAGTCCCTTAAGTGAAAAGTACGGCTCTGATACCAATTGAGAGCACCTAGAGGGAGGGGGTGAATAGGTGATCCTGTAAAATCAAACACTAAATGGCCACACAACTTAGATATTAAAGTGTTAGTGTGACTAAGTAGCTTTGAAGCGAGTTCTTATGAACACAATAATCACAGAGAAAGCAACACAAGAGACACGCGATTTTTATCCCGTGGTTCGGCCAAGTAACACTTGCCTACTTCCACGGCGTCCCAATGGACGAGGGTTGCACTCAACCCCTTTCAAGTGATCCGATGATCAACTTGAATACCACGGTCTTTTCCTTTAGAGTCTCTTCCCATGTGCGAGCAATCTCCACAGTTTGGAATCTCTCGCCCTTACAATAGAGATCACAAAGAAAGCACAGAGTAAGGTTGGGAAGAGCAACACACGCAAGACTCAAATCTACAGCACAACCACGCACACAAGTCACGACTTGAGCTTGAAACACAACATATGGAGTTTGCAACTCAAATGGAGCTCAAATCACTAACACAGAGAATCAAATGCGTGGAGTCGGAGTCTGAGAGTCTTAGAATGTTTCTTGAAAGCTTAGTTTCCTCCTCCATGCGCCTAGGGGTTCCTTTTATAGCCCCAAGGCAGCTAGGAGCTGTTGAAGATCAACATGGAAGGCTATCCTTGCCTTCTGTCGAGTGGCGCACCGGACAGTCCGGTGCGCCACCAGACAGGTCCTGTAGCTTGTCCGGTGCGCGATCTCCTTCCAAACCGGACACATCTGACCGTTGCTCCTCTGGGCTAGTTGGCGCACCGGACACTGTCCAGTGCACACTGGACAGTCCAGTGCACTAGCTGACCGTTGGAGCAGTCCACGTGTCGTCCGCATATTGCGCGACCGACCGTTGGCGATGGCGACCGTTGGCTCACCGGACAGTCCGATGAATTATAGCCATGTCTCCTTTTTCGTTTCCCGAGAGCGGCGAGTTCGTCGCAGATGACTCACCGGATAGTCCGGTGAATTATAGCCGTACAACTTCGTCGCTTCTCGAGACCGGCTACTTCACCGTTGACCAGTCTGGCGCACCGAACACCGTCCGGTGCACCACCAGACACTGTCCGATGCACCACCGGACAGTCCGGTGTGCCAGGCCCGAGCAGATACTGTGGCGGAACCACCCGAATTATTCCAAGTTAAGTGCCCAAGTCGCACCCTTAAAGGCAGCAACACACTTAAACCGGAATAATCCGTCAGTCCCTCGGATCTAGTCTGATAAAAGCCACTTATCCAGGATCGAATACCACTAGCTCACTCGAAGGTGAGGCACAGAGAAATACAATAAAGCATAATACCATAAATTTAATAAGTATCAATAGTGATAACATTATCAGAGTTTCAGAAATAGTAACCATAATTTTTAATGCAACGGAAATAACTGACGGAGAAAACCGAGTAACATGGCGAAGCCTCGCCACGCTACTCCTCCTGGTCCTCTCCTGCGGAAGCAGTAACCCACTCGACCGTCTATCCCGGTGGCAGGGATGAAGGCCAAGTCACACCATCAACCAAATCAAGGAGGTACCTGCAAAAATTATGCCACAAGCAAGGCTGAATATACTAATACTCAGCTAGACTTACCCGGTATGAGGAGTCTACTCCTCTACCTCTAGACATGCAGCTGTTTGGCTGAGGGGTTTGGTTTGCCAAAAGCACTAGCTGAGTTTAAAATCAAGTTTTTAGATTTTCAAGTTCTAGAATAATAATTTAGACTAGATGAGAACCTATCTATTCATACATGGTATCAAACATTATATCAATCAACATCTTTTGCCAGTATCTCATTTCCACTTATTACTCAATGCAGTACAATGGATCAGCAGTCTCATTAGCTGCGAGAAGCAGACGATTCGAATCGAGTTTTAACCTTGCAAGGTAAACCTAAACACACGACATGTCAGGGCACTTCGTCCCGACACATGTCAACCGTCCCCATCAATTCCCCGTTCGCGGCCAGGGCTCACCGCCTTGGCATACAATGCTCCACTGACCCCGGCTGCCGCCGTGCAGTGACCGCACTTGTACCCACCATATCTAGAATGGGAGACCCAGTCTCAGGTCGTGTGAGGGATAAAGTCCGCGCCCGGCTTCACTTAGGTACTAGGTTTACCGGTTACCATATTTCCCGACATGTGTTTAGTACGTTCAAACGCTTGACGCAGGTATCCACACGTTAATCCTTATTCCAATTTCGTCTCATAGACAACGCATCCCCATGGATCCGTGTCCATAGACCATCATCATTCTGTTATCAAAAATAGATACAACCAATTCCTGACCTCGCGCGAGTGCTAGAAAAATCACTCGACTTCTACCGAGATCCTGATTTGGCATAGCAGCTACTCGACCTAGCATACTAGTATCCATCTCAAAAGGAATCCTGAGTTCATGCAACTAGGGTTTCAAGCAACTCCTACACTTAAGTGCACGGTACAAGCCTACAAACATTAAGTGTAGTAAAATAACATATATAACGGTTATGCATAAAACCGGGGCTTGCCTGGAATTTAACACTAGATAGTGTTTGCTAGATGACACTCGCTTGGTGAGCACCCACTGGTTAAGTCCATCCTTCTTTGGGTCATCCATCAACTGCACCTTGTGGTTGGTACCACATCACTTGCACGATCATCCTCTCTCGGTCCTAAATGAGATGCAAGATGCATATATATGAATATGATGAAAAATACCACAAGATATACAAAGACACAGTAGCAAACTAACATTAATTTAGAAGACACCGTAAACCACCACACATTAGCATTAGTTATCTACACGTCATCGGGCATACGTAGTCGCTACCACTGGAAAGATGACGACGCTTACTTTACTTAACCAATACAAACATGACCACACAAGCATGAGCACAAGTGTTTACCACGTTCACTTTAATCATCCATTAGTTACCTAACATTAAATTAGTTAAGTACATAAGTTCGCTACGACTTATATATAGATAGACTTAGTTGAAAAGGAACTAGACACTTAATTGGGCTTTAAAATTATTCACTAGGCAAACACTTATTAGACTCTCACTAATTTGGTTCACTAACTTAGCGAGACGTATAATTGTTACTTATTTAATTAGGCCCAATTGTATTAGTTATATTATCATTGTTGCGGGTTCAACCAATCATCAAACGAGGAAATAGTCGACTCGAGTCAAACACAACAGAGTAGAGCATCCACCAATCATAACAAAATCAGGACAGCAGCACAGCAGGTGCTTGTTTCAGTCATAACTCTTCAAATATTAATCCAAATATAGCAAACTAGAACTTTCTGGAAAGCTTAAAATATGCTCTACAACTTTGGTATTTTCACCTCAACAAGATTCAACACTTAGCAAGGTTAAAAGTACTAACACAACAGATCTGTCCAGATTTGGGCAGATTCAGACTTGCAACTTCAAAAATTCACAACTAAAGATTCAGACATCTAAACAAAGTGATCTTAGACTTTCTGGAAAGCTAATTAAATGTTCTATAAATTATTTATAAACATCTCTGGCTGGTTTAATATGTATCAAGGGTAAAACACACTATGAAGGCTGTGCTGTTCAGAACTGGACAGATTCCGTCTTCACACTTTAAACATCCATAACTTAATCTTCAGACCACCAAAAAGAGTGATCCAAGACTTTTTGAAAAGATTGGAAAAAGTACTACATAACTTTTATAATCACCAAGAAGTGATTCCAGGTTTAATCAAATCAAACCTTACAGTTTTCAAAATCTGTTCTGACAGTGGACAGAACACAACAACCAGTTTGTAAAATTCATAACTCTTAAACTGTCAGGCCTATGGTTGTGAAATTTTAACACAACCAAGATAAGAAAAGCATCTACAACTTTCTTATAACGACCATAAAAAGATTGTAACATTAAATTAGGCAAACAATACAGTTTCTGAAATCTGTACAGAATTTGGACAGATTCAGTTACTAAATTTGTAAAAAGCATAGCTCCTAAACGATCAGACTTATGCCTGTCAAATTTTAACACCAGCAAGATAATAAAGTTATCTACCACTTTTCTATAGCACATATCTACAGAAAACACAATTTGGTTCATCAAACATACAGCACGGGGAAATCACTGTGTGCAGTCCAAAACAGTAACTAATAATTTCAGCTCCTATTTACTTCAAGAATTGCCGCGTTCTAGAGACTTGAACTATTCTAACACTTTACCATTTGTTAGAGTTAAATTAATCAAATGAGGATTAACAAGTAGACTTACTAATTTTTATCCAAGTTATTTCGTGCGCTAGAACTACCATACACAATTAACCAGCGCATTCACCACAATCATCAAATCCGGCATGTATGTATATCGAAGCACTTTTCACCCACTAGTTCGCATTTTAACTTAGACACCACATGAGCGCTACTAATTTTTATCCGCGACCATAACCATACGCATTTAGACTACAACAAGCAATTCATCGTGACCACGAGCTTAACCAAACCATCTAACAATTTGGCTAACTAGAGCAACGACATAGCCGCTAAATAACATACACGTTGGCTTGCCTATTATCGTCGCAATCCGAGACACAACATATACTACAATATTTTTATAAACACACATTCACAAGTATTTTCGCACATCGACCAATTTATACGAATCGTAACCACTAATCTCCAATTCGCATTCACCATGCATTTACTTCCCAAATTATGAACGCATAATACGCATCGTCTCGACTCGACTTATACTACAGAGAAAGCGATGACTACTTTGGCATGTCACCACCTCTCTATATAAGCCAAAACAATTTCTACTATTGACTAAGAGTTCTAAATATTAAACACATTATTACTTTCCACGTGCAAATAAACCTCAACTTAACATCAGCGACACCGGTGGATTTTTACTAAACTCATCATGCGCATAACCTCGTCTCGCATGCAACCATATTGTGGCGTGCACTCGAGACACTTTGATCATCGTAGCGTAACCACTTATATATGAACTCCGACACTCATGTCTTAACAATGCATCCTCCACGCAAACTAACATTTTCTAAACTACTCGTCACATCAATAAATATACTCTATATAATTATGAATCCCATCACATTGCATAAAGCAAATACACTTTTCACATAAACACATATCGATGCACTTCCCAAAACATAATCCGCATTTTGTAACTTAGTTTTCGCATCAAACAACGCATCGCACATTTTCCTATCCAAATAAAAATATCCGAGTTCTTTTCTACTTCATTTTCTTCTCTACACGCGTCCATTCATACAAATATATTTTCACACACATATAAACACGCAGGCACATCATCGGCCGAATATGTAAATAAAACAAATCGTGAATCACTCAATGCGAACAATCTGGCTGAAATCTGATTGGAGTTGCGCATGCATGCCATTAGTTTGGGCTCTTTGCCAACGAGCGATGCGCGAGGCGTGACGTCGACAAGGGCTGCGAGCACGGCACAATTTATTATGTGATTCATTGGTGCGGCCTTTTAATCAAACACGAAAAGCACGGGACAGCAGGGAGCTCACCGCGGGTTTCGATGACGACGCGTAGGCGCTGTGCAGATCGACGACGTTAGGCCCGTTCTGGTGAGCACGACGCAGCGAAGGGCGTCGCTGCTGCTGCGCGAGGTCAGTGGCGGAGGACGAAAAAAAATTTAGGTATGGCTCTACATAACTGGACCGTATAATATTTAGCACACAACCAATCAACTTGTAGAACAACTCGCGATATATATAAAGAAATAGAACATTGCCTAAAATAAAAATAAATTGCTACAAAACATGTAATTGTCATACCTCTGATTTTGTTATATATGTCTTGGAGACCTAGGCAATTGCATTTGCCTATCCTTCTTTTGAAATGCCTTCTTAATATTTTGAAGATCAAGCCCTTTGAACAATTCCCTCTCAATGTAGATCACCATTAAATCGTTAAGCCAATAATCACCCATTTTGTTGCACAACTCAGTTCTGATAATTTTCATGGCAGAAAAAGCCCTTTCAACCGTGGCCGTTGCTACTGGTAGTAACAATGCTAACTCAATGAGCCGATAGACCAAAGGAAATACAGTATCCCTGCCAATTTCAACCATTGTTTTTGCTAGGCTTGCAAGATCATGACAAGCTTTGAATTCATCAACTCTTCGAACATGAACAATAAATGTCAGTAACTGATCTTTGATTAACTAGCGATCATCAAAAGAGAAATCCTCCAAATATATCTCCGTAAGTTTAGCAAGCTTATTCACATCAAACTTGCTGAATGAATCTCTTGGATCAAGACAAGCAAAACAAGTAAGCAATTCAGAGGATACCTCATTGAATCGATGATCCAACTCTGATATAAGAGAGTCAATAGCAGCATAGAAGATATCAACACGATAAAAATGATCTTGAGTGATATTATTTCTTCCTCCTCTTCTTGACTGACCAAATCTTGGTAATAGACCATCCATATCTGGTATATCAATACCAGCTTCCACACAAAAAGCTTTGACTTCTTCAATGGATCCCAACCTTCACTTCTCAAATCATTCAAATGAATTCTCACATCAACAACTAAAGACATGGCCTGAACAATATTTTGATCCTTCTTTTGCAACAGAAGGGACAACTCATTTGTGATGTGAAGGATTTGCAACATCATCTTCACGATTAACACAAAACAAAATGACTCCATGTTAGTGACCAAACCTCCAGCCCTTGATGGATTTCGCTGTCCTTGATTCACAATTTCCAGAACTCCTATTATTGACTCCCACATTGTTTCAATACAAAGCAAAGTCTTGTAGTGAGATCCCCATCTTGTATCTCTAGGTCTAGCCAATGAAGTTTCTTGGTTTTGTCCTCTTCCAGATGAAATGTCACCATCATTCAATTTATCCACAAGAATTTTATGATGTTTATCAAGCAATATATCCATCCTCTTGCAAGATCCACAAACATTGTTCACAATCAAGGTGACATATTCAAAAAAAATCCTCAATAGCTGGGCAACATCTTACGACAGAAACAACAACCAACTGCAATTGGTGAGCAAAACAATGGACATAGAAAGCATAAGGGTTCTCATCACAAATTAGCTTTTGAACACCATTGAATTCACCTCTCATATTTGAAGCTCCGTCATAACCTTGCCCTCGTATTCTGGCAATAGCTAAACCGTGGTCACTAAGCACCTCAACCACTCCTTTCTTTATTGCCTCAGATGTAGTATCTTTGACATGCTTCACACCTAGAAACCTTTCAATCACTTGTCCTTTTTTGTTGACATACCTAGAAACATATATAAGGTTATGAGTTATGACATAAGGTAAAATTAGAAACATAAGGTACTGGAAACATAAGGCATCATTCAAATAATGAAATTATCCAACAGACTTACAATACCCAAAGACGGACGGCGGGCGAATCCTCGGCCTCGAGCAGGCGAGCAGGGCGCGGACGGTGGAGCGGCTCGGCCTCGAGCAGGCGAGCAGGGCGCAGACGGTGGAGCGGGTCGGCCTCGAGCAGGCGAGCAGGGCGCGGACGGCGGAGCACCGGAGCGGCTCGGCCTTGAGCAGGCGAGCAGGGCATGGAGCGGCTCGGCCGCTCGGGCCGAGCGGACGGCGGTTCCGGCCTCGGCGGATCAGCGGACGGAGGCGCGGCGGACTCGGCGGCTCCGGCCTCGGCGGATCAGCGGACGGAGGCGGTGGCGGCGCACTCTCGGCGGTCAGGCTCAGGCGGACGAAGGCGCAGACGGAGGCGGTCTAGCTCAGGCGCGCTGCGCGCACGAGAGAGCATGGTCGGCCTCGACGGGACGGTGCCGTCTGAGAGACAGTGAGTTAGGGTTTCGAATTGGGCCGGCGCGGATCTATTGTTTTTTGGTATGCCTTGGGCCATAATGGGCCCTCCGCCCCTACGCGAGGTCGACAGCGTCGCGCAAGCGCTGCGCAGATCAACATGGGTTGGGAAGGTGCAGGTTGAGTTTGAGTTCGCTGCGACATCCTGCCGAGCAAGAGACGGAGGTGTGCTTCTTAGTGTCGAATGGAGGAGATTCTACGCAGGAGCGTTGGATGGAGGATGTCGACGAAGCTTGAGCGTCGAGGACGGCTGTTCGCGCGGCTCTGACGCGCACGGCCATGGAGCCGGGACATGCACTTGGAGATTTTTCTGCGCTTGAGGAGTCCCTGCACGTGAGCAGAGAGGGAGGGCATGCGTGCCATGGGGAAGGAGAAGTAGGGACTCGCGTCCATGGAGCTAAAGCAGGTGGAGGTGCGCCCATGGGAGGAGCTCGGCCGTAGGTAGAAGAACAGCGGCGTCCTGGGTGTTTGAAAGGGAATTAGGCTTACACCTATATTCCTAAATTGATTTTGGTGGTTGAATTGCCCAACACAAATAATTGGACTAACTAGTTTGCCCAAGTCTATAAGTTATACAGGTGCCAAAGGTTCACAATAAGCCAATAAAAAGACCAAGTAAAGGGTTCAACAAAAGGAGCAAGGGACGACCGAAGGCACCCTGGTCTGGCGCACCGAACTGTCCGGTGCACCACCGGACATGTCCGGTGCACCAGGGTTCTCCACGCGCTGAACTCCTCACCTTCGGGAAAACTCAGAGCCGCCGCGCTATAATTCACCGGACTGTCCGGTGTACATCGGACAGTGTCCGATGCTCCAAGGGGACGCGACTCTGAACTCGCCAGCTTCGGGAATTCGCAACGGCTAGTCCGCTATAATTCACCGGACATGTCCGGTGTTCACCGGACTGTCCGGTGTGACAGCGCGGCAACGGCTACTTCGGTGCCAACGGTCACCTGCAGGCGCATTAAATGCGCGCCAGAGCGCCCAGAAGTCAGGCACGCGCGAGCAGGCGCACTGGACACTCTACAGTTCATGTCCGGTGCGCCACCGGACATCCAGGCGGGCCCAGCAGTCAGAGCTCCAACGGTCGGAACCCTAACGTTCGGGTGACGTGGCTGGCGCACCGGACATGTCCGGTGCACCATACGACAGACAGCCTCCACCTCAACGGCTAGTTTGGTGGTTGGGGCTATAAATACCCCAACCACCCCACATTCAATGGCATCCAAGTTTTCACACTTCAACACCTTACAAGAGCTCTAGCATTCAATTCTAGACACAGGCTCTAGCATTCAATTCTAGACACACCCAAGTGATCAAATCCTCTCCAATTCCACACAAGGCTTTAGTGATTAGTGAGAGAGATTTGTCGTGTTCTTTTGAGCTCTTGCGCTTGGATTGCTTCTTTCTTTCTCATTTGTTCTTGCGATCAAAACTCACTTGTAACCGAGGCAAGAGACACCAATTGTGTGGTGGTCCTTGCGGGGAAGTTTTGTTCCCGGTTTGATTTGAGAAGAGAAGCTCACTCGGTCCGAGGGACCATTTGAGAGAGGGAAAGGGTTGAAAAAGACCTAGCCTTTGTGGCATCCTCAACGGGGAGTAGGTTTGCGAGAACCGAACCTCGGTAAAACAAATCCGCGTGTCATACTCTTCATTTGCTTGTGATTTGTTTTGCGCCCTCTCTCTCGGATTCATTATTATTTCTAACGCTAACCCGGCTTGTAGTTGTGTTTAAGTTGTTAAATTTTAGATTCGCCCTATTCACCCCCTCTAGGCAACTTTCAATTGGTATCGGAGCCCGGTGCTTCATTAGAGCCTAACCGCTCGAAGTGATGTCGGGAGATCACGCCAAGAAGGAGATGGAGACCGGCGACAAGCCCACTACAAGCCACGGGTCGACTTCATCGGAAGAGTCCCACAATAAGAGGAAGGAGAAGAAAAACTCCTCCAACAAAGGGAAGGGGAAGGAGAAGAAATCATCTTCCCACAAGTCGCATCGGAGAGGCGACAAGCACAAAAGGATGAGGAAGGTGGTCTACTACGAGACCGACACTTCATCAACGTCGACCTCCGGCTCCGACGCGTCGTCCGTCACTTCTAAGCGCCATGAGCGCAATAAGTTTAGTAAGATCCCCCTACACTACCCTTGCATTCCCAAACATACACCTTTACTTTCCGTCCCATTAGGCAAACCACCAACGTTTGATGGTGAAGATTATGCTAGGTGGAGTGATATGATGCGATATCACCTAACCTCACTCCACAAAAGTATATGGGATGTTGTTGAGTTTGGTGTACAGGTACCATCCGTAGGGGATGAAGATTATGATGTGGACGAAGTGGCCCAAATCGAGCACTTCAACTCCCAAGCCACCACTATACTCCTCACCTTTCTAAGTCGAGAGGAGTATAACAAGGTGCAAGGGTTGAAGAGCGCCAAGGAGATTTGGGACGTGCTAAAGACCGCGCACGAAGGAGATGAGGTGACCAAGATCACCAAACGGGAAACGATCGAGGGGGAGCTTGGTCGCTTCTGTCTTCGCCAAGGGGAGGAGCCACAAGACATGTACAACCGGCTCAAAACCTTGGTGAACCAAGTGCGCAACCTCGGGAGCAAAAAATGGGATGACCACGAAGTGGTTAAGGTTATTCTAAGATCACTTGTTTTCCTTAACCCTACTCAAGTTCAATTAATTCGTGGCAATCCTAGATATACACAAATGACCCCGAGGAAGTTATAGGTAATTTTGTGAGCTTTGAGTTAATGATCAAAGGCTCAAAGAAGATCAACGAGCTTGATGGCCCTTCCACGTCCGAAGCACAACCGGTCGCATTCAAGGCGACGGAAGAAAAGAAGGAGGAAGCTACTCCAAGTCGAACACCCATCGACGCCTCCAAGCTCGACAACGAGGAGATGGCGCTCATCATCAAGAGCTTCCGTCAAATCCTCAAGCAAAGGAGGGGGAAAGATTACAAGCCCCGCTCCAAGAAAGTATGCTACAAATGTGGTAAGCCCGGTCATTTCATTGCTAAATGTCCATTATCTAGTGATAGTGACAGGGGCGACGACAAGAAGGAGAGAAGAAAGGAGAAGAAGAAGCACTACAAGAAGAGGGGCGGCGATGCCCATGTGTGCCGCGAGTGGGACTCCGAGGAGAGCTCCACCGACTCCTCCTCCGATGAGGACGCCGCCAACATTGCCGTCACCAAAGGCCTCCTCTTCCCCAACGTCAGCCACAAGTGCCTCATGGCCAAGGACGGCAAAAGGAAGAAGGTAAAATCAAGATCCTCCACTAAATATGAAACCTCTAGTGATGAGGACAATGCTAGCAATGAGAAGGATAACTTGCGTATTCTTTTTGCCAACCTAAACATGCAACAAAAAGAAAAATTAAATGAATTGATTAGTGCCATCCATGAAAAGGATGATCTCTTGGACTCCCAAGAGGACTTCCTTATTAAAGAAAATAAGAAGCATGTTAAGGTTAAAAATGCTTATGCTTTAGAAGTAGAAAAATGTGAAAAACTATCTAGTGAGCTAAGCACTTGCATGAGACTATTGACAACCTTAGACATGAAAATGCTAAATTAATTGCTAAGCTTGATTCTCATGTTTGTACTGTTTCAATTCCCAATTCTAGAGATGATAATGTTGATTTACTTGCTAAGATTGAAGAATTGAATGTTACTCTTGCTAGCCTTAGAAATGAAAATGAAAAATTAATTGCTAAGGCTAAAGATTTTGATGTTTGCAATGTTACTATTTCCAACCTTAGAAGTGAAAATGATATATTACATGCTAAGGTTGTAGAATTAAAATCTTGCAAACCCTCTACATCTACCGTTGAGCATGTTTCCATTTGCACTAGATGTAGAGATATTGATGTTGATGCTATTCATGATCACATGGCTTTAATTAAACAACAAAATGATCATATAGCAAAATTAGATGCTAAAATTTCCGAGCATAACTTAGAGAATGAAAAGTTTAAATTTGCTAGAAGTATGCTCTATAGTGGGAGACGCCCTGGCATCAAGGATGGCATTGGCTTCCAAAGGGGAGACAATGTCAAACTTAGTGCCCCTCCTAAGAAATTGTCTAACTTTGTTAAGGGCAAGGCTCCCATGCCTCAGGATAACGAGGGCTACATTTTGTACCCTACCGGCTATCCTGAGAGCAAAATTAGGAGAATTCATTCTAGGAAGTCTCACTCTGGCCCTAACCATGCTTTTATGTATAAGGGTGAGACATCTAGCTCTAGGCAACCAACCCGTGCTAAGTTGCCTAAGAAGAAAACTCCTAGTGCATCAAATGATCATAGCATTTCATTTAAAACTTTTGATGCATCTTATGTGCTTACTAACAAATCCGACAAGGTAGTTGCCAAGTTTGTTGGGAGCAAACAAAAGGGCTCCAAGACTTGTGTTTGGGTACCCAAAGTTCTTGTTTCTAATGCCAAAGGACCCAAAACCGTTTAGGTACCTAAAGTCAAGAACTAAACTTGTTTTGTAGGTTTATGCATCTGGGGGCTCAAGTTGGATCATCGACAGCGGGTGCACGAACCACATGACGGGGGAGAAGAAGATGTTCTCCTCCTACGAGAAAAACCAAGATCCCCAACGAGCTATCACATTCGGGGATGGAAACCAAGGTTTGGTCAAAGGTTTGGGTAAAATAGCTATATCTCCTGACCATTCCATTTCCAATGTTTTTCTTGTTGATTCATTAGATTACAATTTGCTTTCCGTATCCCAATTATGTCAAATGGGCTACAACTGTCTATTTACTGATGTAGGTGTCACTGTCTTTAGAAGAAGTGATAATTCAATAGCATTTAAGGGAGTGTTAGAGGGTCAGCTATACTTGGTATATTTTGATAGAGCTGAACTCGACACTTGCTTAATTGCTAAGACTAACATGGGTTGGCTCTGGCACCGCCGACTAGCCTATGTTGGAATGAAGAATCTTCATAAGCTTCTAAAGGGAGAGCACATTTTAGGATTAACAAATGTTCATTTTGAGAAAGACATGATTTGTAGTGCATGCTAAGCCGGGAAGTAAGTTGGCACTCATCATCCACACAAGAACATCTTGACGACTGACAGGCCACTGGAGCTCCTACACATGGATCTATTCGGCCCGATAGCTTACACAAGCATCGGCGGGAGTAAGTACTGTCTAGTTATTGTGGATGATTATTCTCGCTTCACTTGGGTATTCTTTTTGCAGGAAAAATCTCAAACCCAAGAGACCTTAAAGGGATTCTTGAGACAGGCTCAAAATGAGTTCGGCTTAAGGATCAAGAAAATTAGAAGCGACAACGGTACGGAGTTCAAGAACTCACAAATTGAAGGCTTCCTTGAGGAGGAGGGCATCAAGCATGAGTTCTCCTCTCCCTACACGCCACAGCAAAATGGTGTTGTGGAGAGGAAGAATCGAACTCTATTGGACATGGCAAGAACCATGCTTGATGAGTACAAGACACCGGATCGGTTTTGGGCCGAGGCGGTTAACACCGCTTGCTACGCCATCAACCGGTTATATCTACACCGAATCCTCAAGAAGACATCATACGAACTCCTAACTGGTAAAAAGCCCAATATTTCATATTTTAGAGTCTTTGGTAGCAAATGCTTTATTTTTGTCAAAAGAGGTAGAAAATCTAAATTTGCTCCTAAGACTGTAGAAGGCTTTTTACTAGGATATGACTCAAACACAAGGGCATATAGAGTCTTTAACAAGTCCTCAGGACTTGTTGAAGTTTCTTGTGACGTTGTGTTTGATGAGACTAACGGCTCTCAAGTAGAGCAAGTTGATCTTGATGAGATAGGTGAAGAAGAGGCTCCATGCATCGCACTAAGGAACATGTCCATCGGGGATGTGTGTCCTAAGGAATCCGAAGAGCCTCCAAATGCACAAGATCAACCATCCTCCTCAACGCAAGCATCTCCACCAACTCAAAATGAGGATGAGGCTCAAGTTGATGAAGGAGAAGATCAAAGAGATGAGCCACCTCAAGATGATGGTAATGATCAAGGGGGAGATGTAAATGATCAAGACAAGGAGGATCAAGAACCAAGGCCGCCACACCCAAGAGACCACCAAGCAATCCAACGAGATCACCCCATCGACACCATCCTCGGCGACATCCATAAGGGGGTAACCACTAGATCTCGTGTTGCACATTTTTGTGAGCATTACTCTTTTGTTTCCTCTATTGAGCCACACAGGGTAGAGGAAGCACTCCAAGATTCGGATTGGGTGATGGCGATGCAAGAGGAGCTCAACAACTTCACTAGGAACGAGGTATGGCATTTAGTTCCACGTCCTAACCAAATATTGTAGGAACCAAGTGGGTCTTCCGCAACAAGCAAGACGAGCATGGTGTGGTGACAAGGAACAAAGCCCGACTTGTGGCCAAGGGATACTCCCAAGTCGAAGGTTTGGATTTTGGTGAAACCTATGCACCCGTAGCTAGGCTTGAGTCAATTCGTATATTATTAGCCTATGCTACTTACCATGGCTTTAAGCTTTACCAAATGGACGTGAAGAGTGCCTTCCTCAATGGACCAATCAAGGAAGAGGTCTACGTTGAGCAACCTCTCGGCTTTGAAGACAGTGAGTATCCTAACCATGTCTATAGGCTCTCTAAGGCGCTTTACGGGCTCAAGCAAGCCCCAAGAGCATGGTATGAATGCCTAAGAGATTTCCTTATTGCAAATGGCTTCAAAGTCGGCAAGGCCGATCCTACTTTATTTACTAAAACTCTTGACAATGATTTGTTTGTATGCCAAATTTATGTTGATGATATTATATTTGGGTCTACTAACGAATCTACATGTGAAGAATTTAGTAGGATCATGACACAAAAATTCGAGATGTCTATGATGGGGGAGTTGAAGTATTTTCTAGGATTCCAAGTCAAGCAACTCCAAGAGGGCACCTTCATTAGCCAAACGAAGTATACTCAAGACATTCTAACCAAGTTTGGAATGAAGGATGCCAAGCCCATCAAGACACCCATGGGAACCAATGGGCATCTCGACCTCGACACGGGAGGTAAATCTGTCGATCAAAAGGTATACCGGTCGATGATAGGTTCATTACTCTATTTATGTGCATCTCGACCGGACATTATGCTTTCCGTATGCATGTGTGCAAGATTCCAAGCCGACCCTAAGGAATCTCACCTTACGGCCGTAAAACAAATCTTGAGATATTTGGCTTACACTCCTAAGTTTGGGCTTTGGTACCCTCGGGGATCCACTTTTGATTTAATTGGTTACTCGGATGCCGATTGGCGCAGAGTGTAAGATTAATAAAAAGAGCACATCGGGGACTTGCCAGTTCTTGGGAAGATCCTTGGTGTCTTGGGCTTCAAAGAAGCAAAATTCGGTCGCTCTTTCTACCGCCGAAGCCGAGTACATTGCCGCAGGCCATTGTTGCGTGCAATTGCTTTGGATGAGGCAAACTCTGCGGGACTATGGTTACAAATTAACCAAAGTTCCTCTTCTATGTGATAATGAGAGTGCAATCCGCATGGCGGATAATCCCGTTGAGCATAGCCGCACTAAACACATAGCTATTCGGTATCATTTTCTTAGGGATCACCAACAAAAGGGGGATATCGAGATCGCATACATTAATACTAAAGATCAATTAGCTGATATCTTTACCAAGCCACTCGATGAACAAACTTTTACCAAACTTAGGCATGAGCTCAATATTCTTGATTCTAGGAATTTCTTTTGCTAATTTGCACACATAGCTCATAAATATACCTTTGATCATGTCTCTTTTATATATGCTATGACTAATGTGTTTTCAAGTGTATTTCAAACCAAGTCATAGGTGTATTGAAAGGGAATTGGAGTCTTCGGCGAAGACAAAGGCTTCCACTCCACTCTATTACTCATCCTTCGCCGACGCTCCGCATCACTCTCCGTCTTTGGTATAATCTTCACTCATATGTTTTATTTGCCAAAGGGGAGAAAGTAGTTAGAAAAGGGCTTATATCTCACTCAAAGTATCCGTTTTTGGCGATTCATGCCAAAGGGGGAGAAAGTATGAGCCCAAAGCAAAAGGACCGCACCACCACCCTAATTTTTAAAAAATGATTTTCAATTGGTAAATTTCAATTTGGCATCTTATTATGTTCAAAAGGGGGAGCAAGTAGTATTTTCAAAATTCATATCTTAAACACCTCTTGAACACTAAGAGGAGAATTTATTGAGGGGGAGTTTTTGTTTTAATCAAAGGAAAAGCATTTGAAACAAGGGGAGAAAACTTCAAATCTTGAAAATGCTCTCAAAATCTTACTCATTTACCTTTGACTATTTGCAAAAGAACTTTGAAAAGGATTTACAAAAAGAATTTGCAAAAACAAAACAAGTGGTGCAAGCGTGGTCCAAAATGTTAAGAATAAAAGAAACAATCCATGCATATCCTACGTTAATAATTATTGGCTCAATTCTAAGTAACCTTTGCACTTGCATATGCAAACTAGTTCAAATTATGCACTTCTATATTTGCTTTGGTTTGTGTTGGCATCAATCACCAAAAAGGGGGAGATTGAAAGGGAATTAGGCTTACACCTATATTCCTAAATTGATTTTGGTGGTTGAATTGCCCAACACAAATAATTGGACTAACTAGTTTGCCCAAGTCTATAAGTTATACAGGTACCAAAGGTTCACAATAAGCCAATAAAAAGACCAAGTAAAGGGTTCAACAAAAGGAGCAAGGGACAACCGAAGGCACCCTGGTCTGGCGCACCGGACTGTCCGGTGCACCAGGGTTCTCCATGCGCTGAACTCCTCACCTTCGGGAAAACTCAGAGCCGCCGCGCTATAATTCACTGGACTGTCCGGTGTACACCGGACAGTGTCCGGTGCTCTAAGGGGACGCGACTCTGAACTCGCCAGCTTCGGGAATTCGCAACGGCTAGTCCGCTATAATTCACCGGACATGTCCGGTGTTCACCGGACTGTCCGGTGTGACAGCGCGGCAACGGCTACTTCGGCGCCAACAGTCACTTGCAAGCGCATTAAATGTGAGCCAGAGCGCGCAGAAGTTAGGCACGCGCGAGCAGGCGCACCGAACACTCTACACTTCATGTCTGGTGTGCCACCGGACATCCAGGCGGGCCCAGCAGTGAGAGCTCCAACGGTCGGAACCCTAACGTTTGGGTGACGTGGCTGGTGCACCGGACATGTCCGGTGTGCACCGGACTGTCCGGTGCACCATGCGACAGACAGCCTCCACCTCAACGGCTAGTTTGGTGGTTGGGGCTATAAATACCCCAACCACCCCACATTCAATGGCATCCAAGTTTTTACACTTCAACACCTTACAAGAGCTCTAGCATTCAATTCTAGACACACCCAAGTGATCAAATCCTCTCCAATTCCACACAAGGCTTTAGTGATTAGTGAGAGAGATTTGTCGTGTTCTTTTGAGCTCTTGCGCTTGGATTGCTTCTTTCTTTCTCATTTGTTCTTGCGATCAAAACTCACTTGTAACCGAGGCAAGAGACACCAATTGTGTGGTGGTCCTTGCGGGGAAGTTTTGTTCCCGGTTTGATTTGAGAAGAGAAGCTCACTCGGTCCGAGGGACCGTTTGAGAGAGGGAAAGGGTTGAAAAAGACCCGGCCTTTGTGGCCTCCTCAACGGGGAGTAGGTTTGCGAGAACCGAACCTCGGTAAAACAAATCCGCGTGTCATACTCTTCATTTGCTTGCGATTTGTTTTGCGCCCTCTCTCTCGGACTCATTATTATTTCTAACGCTAACCCGGCTTGTAGTTGTGTTTAAGTTGTTAAATTTCAGATTCGCCCTATTCACCCCCCCCTCCTCTAGGCGACTTTCAGTGTTCCCTAGCCAAGGACTCCGGTCGACAGCTTGGAGAGGAGGAGCGCGGCTGGAGCAGGGGCTCGGCCATCCTGTTGGCGTCGGCCGGTGAGGAGCAGAGAGGCTCCCTGCGCTTGGACATCGAGCTGAGGGAGGGCTCAGCCGCCGGCGTGGCCACCAGGCCTGAGTGCTGCACGTCCTGCAGTGGAGAAGAGAGGCATGGGATGGCTTCATGGATGGGAAGCTGGCCATGGAAGGTGGGGATGGGGCTCTCGGATGGTGGAGCAGAGAAGGGGCTGGTGGCGTGAGGGAGTTGAGGGGAGCGGCTGCCAAGGGGCTTCTCCGCGCTGGGGAAGAACGACAGCGCTCCACGGCTGGTTTTGGGGAAGGAGAGGAGCATTTGCTGGTTGATTTAACAAGGCACTGTTGGCACCCCATTGGCCACCGTGGGCGACAGCCATTTATTGGCCGGCTGCAGCCATTGGCGCAGAATTTGGTGGCCAGCCACTGACCGGGGGCTGGCAGTGGCAGCCAGCATTGACTGCTAGCCTGAGCAGACCGTGGCGTGCAGGAGAAAGGAAGCATATGCTGGTGAACTATATATTTTTTTAAAGAGAAAAGGGGTCGATTGCTTAGGAGCTGAGTAATTTTTGTTTGATTTTTCTGAGACAAGAGCTCCCTCCCGTATGGGTTGTATATTAAGACGGGGCAATTTATTGGTTGGAGAGGAGTGGTCATTTGTTAGCTGATTCGCGCAACGTTCACTGTTGGCTGAGACCGACGCAGGGAACGGAGCGAACTGACGTACGGATGAACGAGAGGCCACAGAATAAAATGAACCGAGACATTTTATTTGGGTGTCGTTTAGAAATTAAATTCTCGCGCATAAGTAGAAATAAAATGAATCAAGATTGATCGGCTTCGGATTCGGCATCGAAATGAAACGAGTCGGATTAATAAAAATCATTGCCGAGGTTGGCTTTCGAATTTAGATGGGACACAGAGATTTTAAGCCGAGTTGGGTAAAATTAAATAGGTGCCAACACGTGGATTATTCCGTTTGAGAGCACGAACTCGGATTAATTTTTGGACACAGATCGAACATCGAGAAATTGGATTCGGACACAGCTCGACTAGCAATTGTCGAGCGCCTGATTAAATGAGCTTCAGATAAGATGTATAAGTCAAGAATGATTTTCGAGTTTGCGTTCGCATCGAGAATAAAAGTTTTTAACAGGCTCCAAATTTGGCCTTCTGTGAGACTGAATAACTCCGAATTCGATGAAAGGTGAATGAATAATCCAGATAATCAGAGACATACGCGAGCGAGAATAGAAATTTTTACCGAGCATCCGAGGTTAGGATAAATCTCCCTATATAATGCGAAATAGACACCTGGGGTGTCACAGATACTTGGCTGTTCACAGCCAAGTCTTTTCCGATGCTTTTCTTCTTTTGTTGGCCCTATTTCTAGCACTTAGACAAACACATTAGTATACAAAATAATATATTAAGTCTAAAAACATACCTTACACTTTGATTTGCACTCTTCACACATTTTGCACATAAGTACTCAATTAATGTGTTGGGCATCTAATCACCAAAATACTTATAGAAATTGCCCAAGGGCACATTTCCCTTTCAACGTGGTGTCTCAGAAACATTTGTAGTGGAGAACATAACTTTGAACATGTACATAGGTTTTCTCTCTCTAATGGTGCCCTAGCTATATATGTTGTTTAATGATTGATGGTTTGGTTGGTTTTGTTCTCGAGCATATCTGCAGCCCAGCATTCTAATTCTGCTAGCTTTTTTCTTGCCGCTTCTTTCTGTCTCAAGTTCCTTATTGGGGGGGGGGGCAAGTTTTAAGACTAATCAGCTACTATGGAGATTAACACGTCAAGCTTCAGCCCGCGGTCCATTCATTCTTCGATAAAAGGTACCTTAAGAAATGCTAATGCATTAGTGAGATTGCTACTAGAATTGATGTAAATATATTGCTTAAACTAGGTCTAATTATGGGATATATAGAAACAGTAGCAACACACGGGCAACTCACCTAGAAATGGAATACAAAATCTTTTTCATAACACTATAACACATATGTATACATAAGTTGTCGTCTGGGGCGGAGCCAGGATTATGATATAAGGGGGCCGACCAATTCATCAATACTATATGATAAAAAAATATTGTATATGCCATGCACTCGTATTCACCATAGTCATTCATGCATCCAATGGTTATGGTTAACTTTATATAATAGAAACCAACATTTGTATCCTCCACCTTTTATGTGCAATAAAATTTATTTTGAGAACCTTTTGAAGTATATGCTCTAAACTTCAGTTAACTAAGTGTAGTTTTTGGCTTAGATTTTGAATCCACAACTAACATGTTTTAGTGTTTACAACCATTCTATTTTTATGGGTTATTTTCTCTTTTCATATTGGACTAATAAGTCATATTGTCCTTTTCTAGGTTGTGAACAATGTAAATAATATTATTGGACCAGCAATTGTTGGAAAGATTTGTATCTCAATTATAAAGTTACACGATTTCATCAATGTGATATATCTCAATTCTAAAGTGCTTTGTCCGTCTAATTATGATTTTGATGATTAGTTTATCTCTATGATGTGCCTTTTAATTGTTTCTCGTTCCTCTAATGGACACACTCCTGATTGTGTCCTGATAGTATTTATTGTTCTGATTAGTACCTGTAATATACACTGAACTCGTGATGTCCTGATAGCCCTGTCTTGAATGGGCAACTGCCTTTAGTAATATTTCATTATTTTCCTTTCACCTATTTACCATGTGTTCTTATCTGGTCATTTTAAATAGGATCTATGTGAATAGAATCTGCTATCCTTAGTTGTTGTGATCGTTTTTGTGCTGACTTAAGCAAATTTTGCAATGATATTGGTAGGATCACCATCCCCAATTTTGGATTAGCGAGCTCAAAGTTCCATGTATAGCTAAGAACATATGTTTGGGACGTCATGTCTGCCCCAATGGCAAGTCCATAGTGCCTGATATTTAGCTGATCTTAAGAATGGGAAATGTTTACAGGTAGAATTTTCTTGCTACATTGTATACATGTTTGAGCACATCTTGTTTGAAATATCATGTGTTTTGGACCTATCAGATAATTATCTTCCACACGCATGTCCGCCCTGTTAATGCACTAGGAGCTACCATTACCATCCTTGGTTATGCTTTTCCTCGATATAATGAAACGATTATTTTCTTTAGAATCGAGTCAAGAGCGGCTGCTGATGGGACAGATACTCTTCACTGCTCGTCGTGAGGCCGCATTGGCCTAGATCGCAGCTGCCAACGAAGGCCTTTCCTGTGCGCCAGGACGTTGGTGCCTGTTTTGATCTCCTCCCCTTCTCCTCCTTCCTTACCCTTCAGCCGTGAGTTTACCCCCGCTCTTGTGTATGACATTCTGGTTTTATCTATATATTTTTTGTTGCTCAGTGGTTCTTTGACTTCGGCCTTACCGATCTTTCATTATATTGCTTGCAGCATTATATGTCGATTCTGAAGCCAAGCACCGTTTGATGACCTGGCAAAGGGTTATCAAACCATAGTAAAAGGATATGAAGATCAACAGCAGCATGATGACCTATTTAGTTCAAGCAAAGCTAAATAGAAAGTATGCATATTTATTTCTTTTGAAAGCTCTATGAAAATTTATGATAGATGGTATAGAAAGCCACCTGAAACTGTGACATCATATCATTTAAATTGATATTTCACTCTGCAGCAATTAGTATTTAGTTCTCTCTTTCATCAAGCTAATTTTTATTTTACAGAAGAGGAAAATTCATGACAGTAGAGTAATCTTAATTGGACAGATTGTAAGTCCATGTGCCTGGTGTTTCATTCTGTGCCTATACCCATTCGTCTTCTCAAGTATAAGACTATTGATTAGTTATAATCTATTTGACCGCTACTTATGTCTACAAATTTTAGCTAATTTAATTCCAACCAACTATTGTGAAACGAAATCCATGTAATGACCATTTACTGCTACTATGTCATGTTTTGAGGTTTTTTATTGGCAAAATGAATTCACCTCATCCTTGGTTAGCATTAGAAAGTTGAAGCAAACATCAAATTTGTGCTTGTTTGACACAGTTCACAAGTTCTAAACCTTTTTGCAATTTTTCTTTAATATTCTACTCCATACGTCTCAATTTATAAATTGTTTTAGCTTGTTTATTTTCCCCTAAATGGTCAACAAGTTTCAGTTTTGTTCACAAATTCAGCAGCGTTTGATTTTAGCCACAGCTGGAGAACCCCAGAATCTTGAATCTGTTTTTGCACTGTTTTCACTGATACAATCCTGCTA
This sequence comes from Zea luxurians, assembly GCA_029449295.1. Lineage (NCBI taxonomy): Eukaryota > Viridiplantae > Streptophyta > Magnoliopsida > Poales > Poaceae > Zea > Zea luxurians. Next base: position 33,671,640 of record JAOPSE010000002.1, on the reverse strand, counting down.
CCTTTTAGTTGCATAAATTACAGTTTACAGAGGTTTATTTTCATAAATCCTGCTAACGAAACTTCTTTCTTTCGATAGGAGTAGGATCATATCCATTCCAGCATGGTTTATTAGACACGGTGAATTAGCTATTTAGCATTTATTAGTTTCAAGTATTCAAGTGATGTAACTTAAAACTTCACTTGAAGCCAAAAGATGCAAGGGGCCAATAAAAAATGTTCTGATAACGGTGAAAGAACAATATGGACTAAAATATAGAGATTTATAGACTACTGGTAATTTGTGTTCTTAACTTTTAGTTTTATCTACTGTTCTTTCTTTTAGTTCTTCCACCTAACTAATCGGTGTTGTTGTTCTCACCTATTGGGTAATTCTGTAACATGTGGATTTATACATCCCTTTAATCACAAGTATATATTCATCACTTTCTGTCTTTCTAAATTGGTTATTCTGTAAGTTGACCATGTTTTATCTCAAAAGAAAAAGAAATACTCAGTATAGTACCTCATCATATTAGTAATTTATTCATCACTTTTTGCCTCCCACTATGACTGTCTAAAGGTACCTAATGCTTATGTATTGAAGAAATGGTATTTCAAAAACCTATTGGGTTCCTTTTTTCCCTCTCCTTTAACAGTTCAATAATGTACATATTAGTGACCTGCAAGCAGTAAAAATCACAATATTAGAAGATAGCGGTAGGGATCCTGGCATCACATATTACAGCTACAGTTTAGGTTTTTGCAACATTATAGCCACACCTACTCAAGACAAGTAGCTTTTATATTAATCACTTTTTGCCTCTCACTATGACTGTCCAGAGGTACCTAATGCTTATGTATTGAAGAAATGGTATTTCAAAAACCTATTGGGTTCCTTTTTCCCTCTCCTTTAACAGTTCAATGTACAGATTAGTGACCTGCAAGGAGTAAAAATCACAATATTAGAAGAAAGCAGTAGGGATCCTGACATCACATATTACTGCTACAATTAAGGTTTTTTGCAACATTATAGCCACATCTACTGAAGACAAGCAGCTCTTATTGCTTAATTACTTTTCTGGGATGTATCCACAATTCTCAACCTTCCAGCTTTTCGGTAGATGTCTACTTAGAAGTTAAGTTTTGAGGATCTTATTTACTAGATTAAACTTCAGCAATAGACATTAATTTAGAATACCCAATTTATTGCAATCTAATTATCCATCGCATAACTCTTTTTCAATGTCTAGCTTATATACCTCTGCTCGCGCGGACAAGATATTGCTAAAGGAGGTGCTCGCAGGAGGAGGACCTCAACGTGGTGGGCATACTTTGCAGGTTGAATTGTTTCTAACCTTATTAAAGTCTCGTTCTTGTAAAAAAAAATTCCCGTTCCCGATCTGGAGCTCGTCTACAGCCACAGGGTAAACGGAGAGGAGGTGGGAGGCGGTACCAATCATACCGTGCGGGGGGTGGCGGGACGCGGAGGAGGAGCGACGGCGAGCCGAAGGCGCGGCGGGGGTTTCGGGATGTTGTGCTGGTCGCCTGCTGCGGAATGGGGTTGGGGACGGGGAGGGGCCCGATGCGGAGCCCGGAACGGGCGCGAGGAGGTGCGGGAGACGTCGATCCCGAGCTCGGGAAGGAAGGGCGGTTGCCGGGGCAGATGAGCGCCGCGGCGCGGCGTGGCCGTCGAACGGGCGGCGCACCCGTGCGAAGGCAGGCGAGGGATGGGACGGAGTGGTGGGGAGCGCGGAAGGGGAACGGGAGCGCGGGGCAGCCGGCAACGATGCCGAGGTAGCGTGCGGATCCGCGGCCGTGGGTGTATTTACGGAATGGCAGAAGGGTTATTTCGCTGCTTCGCAAGGCCATATCTATACTCTTAATCCGCTTATTCTAGTGTTCCTATAACTAAGATTTAATTCATGTCACCTTATATATTTGAATGCTAGTTATAAATATTATATAATTTATTTATAAAACTAAAAATTTATTAAGTCCAATTAATCTATAATTAGCAAATGTTCATTATAGCATGAGTAGATCATAACATAACTAGGCTCTATAGACTCGTTGTACTATTTAGTTCATAGCTATGTAATTAGTTTTATAATTAGATTATATTTAATACTCCTAATTAGTATTAAACATTTAATGTGTTAGGACTAAAATTTGGTTAAGTGGATCTAAACAGTCTTAATTTAAATTAGATTTGATGACAAAATTAGAGTATTTAAGAATTGCATTATTCTTCTCTCTTCTTTCATGTCCAGTGTAGTCATTGGTCTAAGTTAAGACTCAAAACCAGCTGAAAGATCTAACTCAGGAGAAGACTCTTCCGTTCGAGATGAAAGATATTTCCAAAAGAGATATGGAACTCGCATTACATTGACGCCTTAGATGGCCAAAAGGATTATTCCTGACGGCGGGGTCGGCCTGAAGCATGGTGTCGGGGACCATAATTAGGGGTACCCCCAAGACTCCTAAAACTCGGCTGGTAAACACCATCAGCACAAAGCTGCAAAGGCCTGATGGGCGCAATACAGGTCAAAGCTCCGTCCACTCAAGCAACGCAATCTCGCCTCGCCCGAGCCTAGCCTCGGGCAGGAATGGTAGACCCAGGCAGATTCACGCCTCGCCCGAGGGCTTACTCAAGCAACGGACGCACCTTCGACTCGCCCGAGGCCCAGTTCAGGCAGGCTTCGTGGAGAAGCAACCTTGGACAGATCGCCTCGCCAGCCGACCGGATCGCGGGAGCATTCAATGCAAGGATCGCCTGACACCTTATCCTGACGCGCGCTCCTCAGTCGACAAGGCCGAAGTGACCGCAGTCACTTCGCCCCTCCACTGACTAACCTGACAGGAAAACAGCGCCGCCTGCACTGCTCCGACTGTTGTGCCACCTGCCAGGGTGAGGCTGACAGCAGCCAAGTGCAGCCTCGGGCGCCATAGGAAGCTCTACCTCGCCAGACCCCAGGGCTCGGACTCAACCTCGACCTCGGACGACGGTCTCCGCCTCGCCCGACCCTAGGGCTCGGACTCAACCTCGACCCCGGAAGACGGTCTCCGCCTCGCTCGACCCTAGGGCTCGGACTCAACCTCGACCTCGGACGACGGTCTCCGCCTCGCCCGACCTCAGGGCTCGGACTCAGCCTCGACCTCGGAGGAGCCTCCGCCTCGTCCGACCTTGGGCTCGGGCCGACCACGTCGCAGGGGGGTACATCATTACCCTACCCCTAGCTAGCTCAGGCTATGGGGAACAAGACCGGCGTCCCATCTGGCTCGCCCCGGTAAAACAAGTAATGATGACACCCCGCGTGCTCCATGATGACGACGGTTCTCAGCCCCCTACGGAAGCAAGGAGACATCAGCAAGGTTCCGACAGCCCCGACAGCTGTGCTTCTACAGGGTTTAAGCGCTCCTCCGATGGCCACGACATCACATGAACAGGGCACCAACACCTCTCCGACAGCCACGTCGGCATGTACATAGGACTCTGGCGTCTCTCTGCCGGACACGTTAGCACACTGCTACACCCCCCATTGTCCACCTGGGCCCTCTCTTTACGTCTATAAAAGGAAGGTCCAGGGCCCTCGTACGAGAAGGTGGCCACACGGGAGGACGGGCTGACGAGCAGGCTCACTCTCTCCTCTCCCTCGCGAACGCTTGTAACCCCCTACTGCAAGCGCATCCGCCCTGGGCGCAGGACAACACGAGCCGCGGTTTCCCTTATTGTTTTCCCCCTTGTGTTCCGTCTCACACCAACCCATCTAGGCTGGGACACGCAGCGACAATTTACTTGTCGGTCCAGGGACCCCCCCTCGGGGTCGAAACGCCGACAGTTGGCGCGCCAGGTAGGGGTCTGCTGCGTGTTGACGAACAGCTTCCCGTCAAGCTCCAGATGAGTAGTCTCCAGCAACCTCTCCAGCCCAGGACGCTGCTCCATTTCGGGAGTCTCGAGTTCATGTCCCTCGACAGCAGCTACGACATGGTACTCCTTCCTCCGCCGCGCGACAACGACAATGGCGACCGTCAGCCCGCCCATCGGCGGCTGAATCGACGATGTCTTCCCCGCATGGCGGACAAACAGCATCCGAGTCTGTCCCATCACCTTCCCCGCCGACAGAGGAGGAGGCGGGGCAACCAAGGCCAAGCAGGAGGCGGCACCTCGTCGGCTGTCGAGCGAGTCGACGATGTCGGCGCCCCAGCGAGGGACATGTCGGGCGTCGACCTCGCGTCTAAGACGAAGACGGGCGTCGTTTCCTCGCAACACGCCAACCCCAAGCGGACGGATGACGCCAGCACGCTCACGAAGGACCTGCTGGGCGTTAGCCTCGTACCTGAGATAACGGTGCAGTCCGTCTCCGACGCGACTCTGTCACCATCCGTCGATCAAGAGGTACCGTCCGTTTTCCACCCTTTGCCTTTTAGATTCAGCTTCGACCCACCAAGCGACCCCGCTTCGGTGGACGCTTTCATAAAGGCATATCCGAACCTTCCGGGGTATCATATGTGGTCAACCTAGGACCGATTGACGGCCATCTCGACCTATGGGCCCCCGGGTTCTGAGGAAGATGACGAGCCTGACTATGGTTGGGATTTCTCCGGGCTCGGGAACCCCAGTGCCATGCGGAACCTCATGACCGCATGTGACTACTGCCTCTCCGATTGCTCCGATGATAGCCACAGCCTCGGCGACGAGGACTATGGCCCAAGTCGCGAATGTTTCCACGTCGATCTAGGGGGTCTCGACGAAGGCAACCACCTTGGTATGCCGGAGGACGGCAATGCCCCTAGGCCTGCGCCTCGCGTTGACTTCCTTCGGGAGCTAGCTGTGGTCCCAGTCCCTGCGGGGGGTCAGGACGCACAGCTCGAGCAAATCCGCGAGATGCAGGCCAGGCTCGACGAGGAAGCAGGGCAACTTGTGCAGCTCCGGCAGAACATCGGGCAGGAGTGAGCAGGCCGAGCACCAGCTGGAGAAGCACGTCATCTGCCCCAGGACGTCCAACACCACATCGCTGACGATGCCAGGGCAAGGCTGCCCCCGACTTCCAGTGGGATCGGCTAGAACCTGGCTGCAGCAGCAATACTACTCCGAGCGATGCCGGAACCATCCACCACCGCGGGACGGCGTATCCAGGGAGAACTGAAGAATCTCCTGGAGGATGCCGTGGTCCGACGGGCCGAAAGCTCTGCCTCCCGAAGGCAGGGGTACCCCCCAGAGCATCGCGCCGCAACTTCCCGATTCATGCGGGAAGCCTCGGTCCACACCGGGCGCACGCGGGACACAGCGCCTGCGGCCCCGGGTCGCCTCGGCAACGAGCACCATCGTCGCGACCGTCGAGCCCACCTCGACGAGAAGGTGCGCCGAGGCTACCACCTCAGGCGTGGGGGACGCTACGACAGCGGGGAGGATCGGAGCCCCTCGCCCGAACCACCCGGTCCGCAAGCTTTCAGCCGGGCCATACGACGGGCGTCGTTCCCGACCCGGTTCCAGACCCCGGCTACCATCACCAAGTACTCGGGGGAAACAAGGTCGGAACTGTGACTCATGGACTACTGGCTGGCCTGCCAGCTAGGTGGAACGGACGATGACAACCTCATCATCCGTAACCTCCCCATGTTCCTCTCCGACGCCGCCCGAGCCTGGCTCGAGCATCTGCCTCCTGCGCAGATCTCCAACTGGGACGACCTGGTTAAAGCCTTCGCCGGAAACTTCCAGGGCACATACATGCGCCCTGGGAACTCCTGGGATCTCCGAAGCTACCGCCAGCAACCAGGAGAATCCCTGCGGGACTACATCCGGCGATTTTCAAAGCAGCGCACCGAGCTGCCCAACATCACCGACTCAGATGTCATCGGCGCGCTCCTCGCCGGCACCACTTGCCGCGACCTGGTGAGCAAGCTGGGTCGCAAGACTCCCACCAGGGCGAGCGAGCTGATGGACATCGCCACCAAGTTCGCCTCTGGCCAGGAGGCAGTCGAGGCCATCTTCCAGAAGGACAAGCAGCCTCAGGGGCGCCCGAAGGAAGACGTCTTCGAGGCGTTCGCTCAGCGCAGCACGAAGAAGAAGGGCAAGAAGAAGTCGCAAGCGAAGCGCGACGCCGCCGACACAGATCTTGTCGCCGCCACCGAGCATAGGAACCCCTGGAAGCCTCCCGGAGGGGCCAACCTGTTTGACAAGATGCTCAAGGAGTCGTGCCCCTATCATCAGGGTCCCGTCAAGCACACCCTTGAGGAGTGCGTCATGCTTCGGCGCTACTTCCACAAGGCTGGGCCACCGGCGGAAGGTGGCAAAGCCCACGACAACGACAAGAAGGAAGGCCACAAGGCAGAGGAATTCCCCGAGGTCCATGACTGCTTCATGATCTACAGTGGGCGGGTGGCGCACGCCTCGGCTCGGCACCGCAAGCAGGAGCGCCGGGAGGTCTGCTCGGTGAAGGTGGCGGCGTCAGTCTACCTAGACTGGTCGGACAAGCCCATCACCTTCGACCAAGGCGACCACCCCGACCGCGTGCCGAGCCGGGGGAAGTACCCGCTCGTTGTTGATCCCGTCATCGGCAACGTCAGGCTTACCAAGGCCTGAAAGGGAATTAGGCTTACACCTATTTCCTAGACTGATTTTGGTGGTTGAATTGCCCAACACAAATAATTGGACTAACTAGTTTGCTCTAGTCTATAAGTTATACAGGTGCCAAAGGTTCACAAAAAGCCAATAAAAAGACCAAGAAAAGGGTTCAACAAAAAGAGCAAGGGATAACCGAAGGCTGCCCTGGTCTGGCGCACCGGACTATCCGGTGTGCCACGGACATTGTCCGGTGCACCAGTGTACTCCAAGCTGAACTCTTCACCTTTGGGAATTTTCAGAGGGCTCCGCTATAATTCACCGGACTGTCCGGTGCACCACCGGACAGTGTCTGGTGCCCCAAGGAAGAGCAACTCTGAACTCGCCAGCTCCGGGAATCCGCTCCGCTATAATTCACCGGACATGTCTGGTGCACACCGGACTGTCCGGTGTGACAGCGGAGCAACGGCTACTTCGGTGCCAACGGTCACCTGCAGAGGCATTAAATGCGTGCCAGAGCGCGCAGAGGTCAGGCACGCGCGAGACGGCGCATCGGACAGTCTATAGTACCTATCCGGTGCACCACCGGACAGCCAGGCGACCCCACCAGTCAGAGCTCCAACGGTCGAACCCTAACGGCCGGGTGACGTGGCTGGCGCACCGGACACTGTCCGGTGGCACACCGAACTGTCCGGTGTGCCATGCGACAGCAGCCTTCACCAAACGGCTAGTTTGGTGGTTGGGGCTATAAATACCCCAACCACCCCTCATTCAAGTAATCCAAGTTTTCCACCTTCCAACTACTTACAAGAGCTCTAGCATTCAATTCTAGACACACCAAAGTGATCAAATCCTCTCCAATTCCACACAAAGCTTTAGTGATTAGTGAGAGAGATTTGTTGTGTTCTTTTGAGCTCTTGTGCTTGGATTGCTTCTTTCTTTCTCATTCTTTCTTGAGATTCATTCACTTGTAACCGAAGCAAGAGACACCAATTGTGTGGTGGTCCTTGCGGGGACTTTGTGTCCCGTGTGATTGAGAAGAAGAAGCTCACTTGGTCCGAGGGACCATTTGAGAGAGGGAAAGGGTTGAAAGAGACCCGGTCTTTGTGACCTCCTCAACAGGGAGTAGGTTTGCGAGAACCGAACCTCGGTAAAACAAATCCTTGCGTCTCACTTCTTCACTCACTCGCGATTTGTTTTTACGCCCTCTCTCGGACTCGTTTATATTTCTAACGCTAACCCGGCTTGTAGTTGTGATTAACTTTGTAAATTTCAGTTTCGCCCTATTCACCCCCCTCTAGGCTACTTTCAATTGGTATCAGAGCATGGTGCTTCATTAGAGCCTAACCGCTCGAAGTGATGTCGGGAGATCACACCAAGAAGGAGATGGAGACCGGCGACAAGCCCACTACAAGCCACGGGGAGACTTCATCGGAAGAATCCCGCAACAAGAGGAAGGAGAAGAAAGACTCCTCCAACAAAGGGAAGGGGAAGGAAAAGAAATCCTCCTCCCACAAGTCGCATCGAAGAGGCGACAAGCACAAGAGAATGAGGAAAGTGGTCTACTATGAGACCGACTCTTCATCACCATCGACCTCCGGCTCCGACGCGCCATCCGTGACTTCTAAGCGCCATGAGCGTAGGAAGTTTAGTAAGATCCCCCTACGATACCCTCGCATTCCTAAACATACACCTTTACTTTCCGTCCCATTAGGCAAACCACCGACGTTTGATGGTGAAGATTATGCTAGGTGGAGTGATATGATGCGATATCACCTAACCTCACTCCACAAAAATATATGGGATGTTGTTGAGTTTGGTGTACAGGTACCATCCGTAGGGGATGAAGATTATGATGAGGACGAAGTGGCCCAAATCGAGCACTTCAACTCCCAAGCCACCACTATACTCCTCACCTCTCTAAGTCGAGAGGAGTATAACAAGGTGCAAGGGTTGAAGAGCGCCAAAGAGATTTGGGACGTGCTAAAAACCGCGCACGAAGGTGATGAGGTGACCAAGATCACCAAGAGGGAGACGATCGAGGGGGAGCTCGGTCGCTTCCGTCTTCGCCAAGGGGAAGAGCCACAAGACATGTACAACCGGCTCAAAACCTTGGTGAACCAAGTGCGCAACCTCGGGAGCAAAAAATGGGATGACCACGAAGTGGTTAAGGTTATTCTTAGATCACTTGTTTTCCTTAACCCCACTCAAGTTCAATTAATTCGTGGTAATTCTAGATATACACTAATGACCCCCGAGGAAGTAATCGGGAATTTTGTGACCTTTGAATTGATGATCAAAGGCTCAAAGAAGATCAACGAGCTTGACGGCCCCTCCACGTCCAAAGCACAACCGGTCGCATTCAAGGCGACGAAAGAAAAGAAGGAGGAATCTACTCCAAGTCGAACACCCATCGACGCCTCCAAGCTCGACAACGAGGAGATGGCGCTCATCATCAAGAGCTTCCGCCAAATCCTCAAGCAAAGGAGGGGGAAAGATTACAAGCCCCGCTCCAAGAAAGTTTGCTACAAGTATGGTAAGCCCGGTCACTTTATTGCCAAATGTCCTATTTCTAGTGACAGTGACAGGGGCGACAACAAGAAGGGGATAAGAAAGGAAAAGAAGAGGTACCACAAGAAGAAGGGCGGCGATACCCATGTGTGCCGCGAGTGGGACTCCGATGAGAGCTCCACCGACTCCTCCTGCGATGAGGATGCCGCCGACATCGCCGTCACCAAGGGACTTCTCTTCCCCAACGTCGGCCACAAGTGCCTCATGGCAAAGGATGGCAAAAAGAAGAATGTAAAATCAAGATCCTCCACTAAATATGAAACCTCTAGTGATGAGGATGATGCTAGCAATGAGGAGGATAACTTGCGTATTCTTTTTGCCAACCTAAACATGCAATAAAAAGAAAAGTTAAATGAATTAATTAGTGCTATTCATGAGAAGGATGATCTCTTAGACTCACAAGAGGACTTCCTTATTAAAGAAAACAAAAAGCATGTTAAGGTTAAAAATGCTTATGCTCTAGAAGTAGAGAAATGTGAAAAATTATCTAGGGAGCTAAGCACTTGCCATGAGACTATTGACAACCTTAGAAATGAGAATGCTAATTTGTTAGCTAAGGTTGATTCTCATGTTTGCAATGTTTCAATTCCCAATCTTAGAAATGATAATGTTGATTTGCTTGCTAAGATTGAAGAATTGAATGATTCTCTTGCTAGCCTTAGGATTGAAAATGAAAAATTGCTAGCTAAGGCTAAAGATTTTGATGTTTGCAATGTCACTATTTCTAACCTTAGAAGTGAAAATGATATATTACATGCTAAGGTTGTAGAATTAAAATCTTGCAAACCCTCTACATCTACCGTTGAGCATGTTTCTATTTGCACTAGATGTAGAGATGTTGATATTGATGCTATTCATGATCATATGGCTTTAATTAAACAACAAAATGATCATATAGCAATATTAGATGCTAAAATTGCCGAGCATGATTTAGAAAACGAAAAATTTAAATTTGCTAGAAGTATGCTCTATAGTGGGAGACGCCCTGGCATCAAGGATGGCATTGGCTTCCAAAAGGGAGACAATGTCAAACTTAATGCCCCTCCAAAGAAATTGTCCAACTTTGTTAAGGGCAAGGCTCCCATGCCTCAGGATAACGAGGGTTACATTTTGTACCCTGTCGGTTATCCCGAGAGCAAAATTAGGAGAATTCACTCTAGGAAGTCTCACTCTGGCCCTAATCATGCTTTTATGTATAAGGGTGAGACATCTAGCTCTAGGCAACCAACCCGTGCTAAGTTGCCTAAGAAGAAAACTCCTAGTGCATCAAATGATCATGACATTTCATTTAAAACTTTCGATGCATCTTATGTTTTAACTAACAAATCCGGCAAGGTAGTTGCCAAGTTTGTTGGGGGCAAACACAAGGGCTCCAAGACTTGTGTTTGGGTACCCAATGTTCTTGTGTCTAATGCTAAAGGACCCAAAACCGTTTGGGTACCTAAAGTCAAGAACTAAATTTGTTTTGTAGGTTTATGCATCCGGGGGCTCAAGTTGGATAATCGACAGCGGGTGCACAAACCACATGACAGGGGAGAAGAAGATGTTCTCCTATGAGAAAAACCAAGATCCCCAACGAGCTATCACATTCGGGGATGGAAATCAAGGTTTGGTCAAAGGTTTGGGTAAAATTGCTATTTCACCTGACCATTCCATTTCCAATGTTTTTCTTGTTGATTCATTAGATTACAATTTGCTTTCCGTATCTCAATTATGTCAAATGGGCTACAACTGTCTTTTTACTGATGTAGGTGTCACTGTCTTTAGAAGAACTGATGATTCAATAGCATTTAAGGGAGTGTTAGAGGGTCAGCTATACTTGGTAGATTTTGATAGAGCTGAACTCGATACTTGCTTAATAGCTAAGACTAACATGGGTTGGCTCTGGCACCGCCGACTAGCCCATGTTGGGATGAAGAATCTTCATAAACTTCTAAAGGGAGAGCACATTTTAGGATTAACAAATGTTCATTTTGAGAAAGACAGGATATGTAGCGCATGCCAAGCCGGGAAGCAAGTTGGTGTTCATCATCCGCATAAGAACATCATGACGACTGACAGGCCACTGGAGCTCCTACACATGGACCTATTCGGTCCAATTGCTTACATAAGCATCGGCGGGAGTAAGTACTGTCTAGTTATTGTGGATGATTATTCTCGCTTCACTTGGGTGTTCTTTTTGCAGGAAAAATCTCAAACCCAAGAGACCTTAAAGGGATTCTTGAGACGGGCTCAAAATGAGTTCGGCTTAAGGATCAAGAAAATAAGAAGCGACAACGGGACGGAGTTCAGGAACTCACAAATCGAAGGTTTCCTTGAGGAGGAGGGCATCAAGCATGAGTTCTCTTCTCCCTACACCCCACAACAAAATGGTGTAGTGGAGAGGAAGAATCAAACTCTATTGGACATGGCAAGAACCATGCTTGATGAGTACAAGACGCCGAATCGGTTTTGGGCCGAGGCGGTTAACACCGCTTGCTACGCCATCAACCGGTTGTATCTTCACCGAATCCTCAAGAAGACATCATACGAACTCCTAACCGGTAAAAAGCCCAATATTTCATATTTTAGAGTCTTTGGTAGCAAATGCTTTATTCTTGTTAAAAGAGGTAGAAAATCTAAATTTGCTCCTAAGACTGTAGAAGGCTTTTTACTAGGATATGATTCAAACACAAGGGCATATAGAGTCTTTAACAAGTCCTCAGGACTAGTTGAAGTTTCTTGTGACGTTGTGTTTGATGAAACTAACGGCTCTCAAGTAGAGCAAGTTGATCTTGATGAGATAGGTGAAGAAGAGGCTCCGTGCATCGCGCTAAAGAACATGTCCATTGAGGATGTGTGTCCTAAGGAATCCGAAGAGCCTCCAAATACACAAGATCAACCATCCTCCTCCGCGCAAGCATCCCCGCCAACTCAAAATGAGGATGAGGCTCAAGTTGATGAAGGAGAAGATCCAAGAGATGAGCCACCTCAAGATGACGGCAATGATCAAGGGGGAGATGCAAATGATCAAGACAAGGAGGATGAAGAACCAAGACCGCCACACCCAAGAGTCCACCAAGCAATCCAACGAGATCACCCCGTCGACACCATCCTCGGCGACATTCATAAGGGGGTAACCACTAGATCTCGTATTGCACATTTTTGTGAGCATTACTCTTTTGTTTCCTCTATTGAGCCACACAGGGTAGAGGAAGCACTTCAAGATTCGGATTGGGTGGTGGCGATGCAAGAGGAGCTCAACAACTTCACTAGGAACGAGGTATGGCATTTAGTTCCACGTCCTAATCAAAATGTTGTAGGAACCAAGTGGGTCTTCCACAACAAACAAGATGAGCATGGTGTGGTGATAAGAAACAAAGCCCGACTCGTGGCCAAGGGGTATTCACAAGTCGAAGGTTTGGATTTCGGTGAAACCTATGCACCCGTAGCTAGGCTTGAGTCAATTCGTATATTATTAGCCTATGCTACTTACCATGGCTTCAAGCTTTACCAAATGGACGTGAAGAGTGCCTTCCTCAATGGACCAATCAAGGAAGAGGTCTATGTTGAGCAACCTCCCGGCTTTGAAGACAGTGAGTACCCTAACCATGTCTATAGGCTCTCTAAGGCGCTTTATGGGCTCAAGCAAGCCCCAAGAGCATGGTATGAATGCCTAAGAGATTTCCTTATAGCTAATGGCTTCAAAGTCGGAAAGGCCGATTCTACTCTATTCACTAAAACTCTTGACAATGATTTGTTTGTATGCCAAATTTATGTTGATGATATCATATTTGGGTCTACTAACGAATCTACATGTGAAGAATTTAGTAGGATCATGACACAGAAATTCGAGATGTCAATGATGGGGGAGTTGAAGTATTTTCTAGGATTCCAAGTCAAGCAACTCCAAGAGGGCACCTTCATTAGCCAAACAAAGTATACTCAAGACATTCTAAACAAGTTTGGAATGAAGGATGCCAAGCCCATCAAGACTCCCATGGGAACCAATGGGCATCTCGACCTCGACACGGAAGGTAAATCCGTAGATCAAAAGGTATACCGATCGATGATAGGATCTTTACTCTATTTATGTGCATCTCGACCGGACATTATGCTTTCCGTATGCATGTGTGCAAGATTCCAAGTCGACCCTAAGGAATCTCACCTTACGGCCGTAAAACGAATCTTGAGATATTTGGCTTATACTCCTAAGTTTGGGCTTTGGTATCCTAGGGGATCCACATTTGATTTAATTGGTTATTCGGATGTCGATTGGGCAGGGTGTAAAATTAATAGAAAGAGCACATCGGGGACTTGCCAGTTCTTGGGAAGATCCTTGGTGTCTTGGGCTTCTAAGAAGCAAAATTCGGTCGCTCTTTCTACCGCCGAAGCCGAGTACATTGCCGCAGGCTATTGTTGCGCGCAATTGCTTTGGATGAGGCAAACCCTGCGGGACTATGGTTACAAATTAACCAAAATTCCTCTTCTATGTGATAATGGGAGTGCAATCCGCATGGCGGATAATCCCGTTGAGCATAGCCGCACTAAACACATAGCCATTCGGTATCATTTTCTTAGGGATCACCAACAAAAGGGGATATCGAGATTGCATATATTAATACTAAAGATCAATAGCCGATATTTTTACCAAGCCACTAGATGAACAAACTTTTACCAAACTTAGGCATGAGCTAAATATTCTTGATTCTAGGAATTTCTTTTGATATCTTGCATGCATAGCTCATATATATACCTTTGATCGTGTCTCTTTTATATATGCTATGACTAATGTGTTTTTCAAGTGAATTTCAAACCAAGTCATAGGTGTATTGAAAGGGAATTGGAGTCTTCGGCCAAGACAAAGGCTTCCACTCCACTCCATCACTCTTCTTTCGCCGTCGCTCCGAGCAACTCTCCAACTTTGGTATAATCTTCACTCATATTATTGTTTGCCAAAGAGGGAGAAAGTAGTTTCGAAAGGGCTTATATTTCACTCAAGTATCCGTTTTTGGCGATTCATGCCAAAGGGGGAGAAAGTATTAGCCCAAAGCAAAAGGACCGCACCACCACCTAATTTTAAAAACTTATGATTTTCAAATGGGTATCTCATTGTGTTCAAAAGGGGGAGAAAGTAGCATTTTCAAAATTGATATCTTAAAACCCTCTTGAACACTAAGAGGAGAATTTTATTGAAAGGGAGTTTTGTTTAGTCAAAGGAAAAGCATTTGAAACAGGGGGAGAAAATTTCAGATCTTATAAATGCTTCTCAAAAATCCTATTCATTTACCTTTGACTAGTTGCAAAATGTCTTTGAAAAGATTTTACAAAAGAATTTGCAAAAACAAAACATGTGGTGCAAGCGTGGTCCAAAATGTTAAAAATAAAGAAACAATCCATGCATATCTAGTAAGTAATATTTATTGGCTCAACTCTAAGTAACCTTTGCACTTACATTTTACAAACTAGTTCAATTATGCACTTCTATACTTGCTTTGGTTTGTGTTGGCAGCAATCACCAAAAAGGGGGAGATTGAAAGGGAATTAGGCTTACACCTATTTCCTAAACTGATTTTGGTGGTTGAATTGCCTAACACAAATAATTGGACTAACTAGTTTGCTCTAGTCTATAAGTTATACAGGTGCCAAAGGTTCACAAAAAGCCAATAAAAAGACCAAGAAAAGGGTTCAACAAAAAGAGCAAGGGATAACCGAAGGCTGCCCTGGTCTGGCGCACCGGACAGTGTCCGGTGCACCAGGGTACTCCAAGCTGAACTCTTCACCTTCGGGAATTTTCAGAGGGCTCCGCTATAATTCACCGGACTGTCCGGTGCACCACCGGACAGTGTCCGGTGCCCCAAGGAAGAGCAACTCTGAACTCGCCAGCTTCGGGAATCCGCTCCGCTATAATTCACCGGACATGTCTGGTGCACACCGGACTGTCCGGTGTGACAGCGGAGCAACGGCTACTTCGGCGCCAACGGTCACCTGCAGAGGCATTAAATGCGCGCCAGAGCGCGCAGAGGTCAGGCACGCGCGAGACGGCGCACCGGACAGTCTACAGTACCTGTCCGGTGCACCACGGGACAGCCAGACGACCCCACTAGTCAGAGCTCCAACGGTCGAACCCTAACGGCCGGGTGACGTGGATGGCGCACCGGACAATGTCCGGTGGCACACCGGACTGTCCAGTGTGCCATGCGACAGCAGCCTTCACCAAACGGCTAGTTTGGTGGTTGGGGCTATAAATACCCCCAACCACCCCTCATTCAAGAAATCCAAGTTTTCCACCTTCCAACTACTTACAAGAGCTCTAGCATTCAATTCTAGACACACCAAAGTGATCAAATCCTCTCCAATTCCACACAAAGCTTTAGTGATTAGTGAGAGAGATTTGTTGTGTTCTTTTGAGCTCTTGCGCTTGGATTGCTTCTTTCTTTCTCATTCTTTCTTGAGATTCATTCACTTGTAACCGAAGCAAGAGACACCAATTGTGTGGTGGTCCTTGCGGGGACTTTGTGTCCCGTGTGATTGAGAAGAAGAAGCTCACTTGGTCCGAGGGACCATTTGAGAGAGGGAAAGGGTTGAAAGAGACCCGGTCTTTGTGACCTCCTCAACGGGGAGTAGGTTTGCGAGAACCGAACTTCGGTAAAACAAATCCTTGCGTCTCACTTCTTCACTCACTCGCGATTTGTTTTTACGCCCTCTCTCGGACTCGTTTATATTTCTAACGCTAACTCGGCTTGTAGTTGTGATTAACTTTGTAAATTTTAGTTTCGCCCTATTCACCCCCTCTAGGCGACTTTCAAGGTCCTCATGGACGGAGGCAGCAGCCTCAACATCATCTACGCCGAGACCCTCGGGCTCTTGCAGATCGATTTGTCCACGATCCGGGTCGGTGCGGCGCCCTTTCACGGGATCATCCCCGGGAAGCGCGTCCAACCCCTTGGGCAACTCGATCTGCCCGTCTGCTTCGGGACTCCCTCCAACTTCCGAAAGGAAACCCTCACATTCGAGGCGGTCGGGTTCCGAGGAACCTACCACGTAGTGCTGGGGAGACCATGCTACGCCAAGTTCATGGTCGTCCCCAACTACACCTACCTCAAGCTCAAGATGCCGGGCCCCAACGGGGTCATCACCGTCGGATCCACATACCGACACGCGTACGAATGCGACGTGGAGTGTGTGGAGTACGCTGAGGCCCTCGCCGAGTCCGAGGCCCTCATCGCCGACCCGGAGAGCCTCTCCAAGGAGGTGCCAGATGCGAAACGCCACGCCGGCAACTTCGAGCCAGTAGAGGCGGTTAAGTCCATCCCTCTCGACCCCAGCAACGACGCCTCCAAGCAAGTATGGATCGGCTCTGAGCTCGACCCCAAATAGGAAGCAGTGCTCGTCGACTTTCTCCGTGCAAATGCCGAGGTTTTTGTGTGGAGTCCCTCGGACATGCTTGGCATACCGAGGGATGTCGCCGAGCACTCGCTGGATATCCGAGCTGGAGCCCGACCCATGAAGCAGCCTCTGTGCCGATTCGACGAAGAAAAGCGCAGAGCCATAGGCGAGGAGATCCACAAGCTGATGGCTGCAGGGTTCATCAAAGAGGTATTCCATCCCGAATGGCTAGCCAACCCTGTGCTTGTGAAAAAGAAAGGTGGGAAATGGCGGATGTGTGTAGACTACACTAGTCTAAACAAAGCATGTCCGAAGGTTCCCTACCCTCTGCCTTGCATCGATCAAATCGTGGATTCCACTGCTAGATGCGAAACCCTGTCATTCCTTGATGCCTACTCAGGGTATCACCAAATCAGGATGAAAGAGTCCGACCAGCTCGTGACTTCTTTCATCACTCCCTTTGGCATGTACTGCTATATTACTATGCCATTCGGTTTAAGGAATGCAGGCGCGACATACCAAAGGTGCATGAACCATGTGTTCGGACAGCACATTGGCCGAACGGTCGAGGCTTACGTCGATGATATCATAGTCAAGACGAGGAAAGCCTCCGACCTCCTCTCTGACCTTGAAACGACATTCAAGTGTCTCAAAGCGAAAGGCGTAAAACTCAATCCCGAGAAGTGTGTCTTCGGGGTCCCTCGAGGCATGCTCTAGGGGTTCATCGTCTTTGAGCGGGGCATTGAGGCCAACCCGGAGAAAATCGCGGCCATCACCAACATGGGGCCTATCAAGGACTTGAAAGGAGTACAGAGGGTCATGGGATGCCTTGCGGCTCTGAGCCGCTTCATCTCGCGCCTCGGCGAAAGAGGCCTGCCCCTGTACCGCCTCTTAAGGAAGACCGAGCGCTTCACTTGGACCCCCGAGACCGAGGAAGCCCTCGGGAACTTGAAGGCGCTCCTTACAAGCGCGCCCATCCTAGTGCCCCCCGCTGCCGGAGAAGCTCTCCTGATCTACGTAGCCGCAACCACTCAGGTGGTCAGCGCCGCGATCGTAGTCGAGAGACGAGAAGAAGGGCATGCATTGCTCGTCCAGAGGCCGGTCTACTTCATCAGTGAGGTACTGTCTGAGACCAAAATCCGCTACCCGCAAATTCAGAAGCTACTGTACGCGGTAATTCTGACGCGACGAAAGTTGCGACACTACTTCGAGTCTCATCCGGTGACTGTGGTGTCATCCTTCCCCCTGGGGGAAATCATCCAGTGCCGAGAGGCCTCAGGTAGGATTGCAAAGTGGGCGGTGGAGATCATGGGCGAGACAATCTCGTTCGCCCCTCGGAAGGCCATCAAATCCCAAGTCTTGGCGAATTTCGTGGCAGAATGGGTCGACACCCAGCTTCCAGTAGCTCCGATCCAACAAGAACTCTGGACCATGTTTTTCGACGGGTCGCTGATGAAAATAGGAGCGGGCGCGGGCCTGCTCTTCATCTCACCCGCTCGGGAAGCACCTCCGCTACGTGCTGCGCCTCTATTTCCCGGCGTCCAACAACGTGGCCGAGTACGAGGCTCTGGTTAACAAGTTGCGCATCGCCATCGAGCTAGGGGTTCGGCGCCTCAA
Organism: Zea luxurians; assembly: GCA_029449295.1. Classification (NCBI taxonomy): domain Eukaryota; kingdom Viridiplantae; phylum Streptophyta; class Magnoliopsida; order Poales; family Poaceae; genus Zea; species Zea luxurians. The sequence continues at coordinate 33,653,541 of JAOPSE010000002.1, read as the reverse complement.
CGCTCGTGGCGACTCGCAGCTTGTCATCGACCAAGTCATGAAGAACTCCCACTGCCGTGACCCAAAGATGGAAGCCTACTATGACGAGGTTGGCGCCTGGAAGACAAGTTCTACGGGCTCGAGCTCAACCACGTCGCTCGACGGTACAACGAGACTGCGGACGAGCTGGCTAAAATAGCCTCGGGGCAGACAACGGTCCCCCCGGACGTCTTCTCCCGAGACCTACATCAACCCTCCGTCAAGACCGACGACACGCCCGAGCCCGAGAAGGCCTCGGCCCTGCCCGAGGCACCCTTGGCTCAGCCCGAGGCACCCTCGGCCGCCGAGGGTGAGGCACTGCCCGTTGAGGAGGAGCGGAATGGGGTCCCGCCTAATCGAAACTGGCAGACCCAGTACCTACAATATCTCCACCGAGGAGAGCTACCCCTCGACGGAACCGAGGCTCGGCGATTGGCGCGGCGCGCCAAGTTGTTCGTCTTGCTGGGTGACGGAAAGGAGCTCTACCACCGCAGCCCCTCACATCCTCCAGCGATACATATCCATCGCCGAAGGTCAGGAGTTATTGCAAGAAATACACTCGGGGGCTTGCGGTCACCACGCAGCGCCTCGAGCCCTCATAGGAAACGCCTTCCGACAAGGTTTCTACTAGCCAACCGTGGTGGCCGACGCCACTAGGATTGTACGCACTTGCCAAGGGTGTCAATTCTATGCAAGGCAGACCCACCTGCCCGCTCAGGCTCTGCAAACAATACCCATCACCTGGCCATTTGTTGTGTGGGGTCTAGACCTCGTTGGTCCCTTGCAGAAGGCACCCAGGGGCTTCACGCACCTGCTGGTCGCTATCGACAAATTCTCCAAGTGGATTGAGGTCCGACCCCTAAACAACATCAGGTCTGAACAGGCGGTGGCGTTCTTCACCAACATCATCCATCGCTTTGGAGTCCCGAACTCCATCATCACCGACAACGGCACCCAGTTCACCAGCAGGAAGTTCCTGGACTTCTGTGAGGACCACCACATCCGGGTGGACTGGGCCGCCGTAGCTCACCCCATGACGAATGGGCAGGTAGAGCGTGCCAACGGCATGATTCTACAGGGACTCAAGCCAAGGATCTACAACGACCTCAACAAGTTCGGCAGGCGATGGATGAAGGAACTCCCCTCGGTGGTCTAGAGTCTGAGGACGATGCCAAGCCGAGCCACGGGCTTCACGCCGTTTTTTCTAGTCTATGGGGCCGAGGCTATCTTGCCCACAGACTTAGAATACGGCTCCCCGAGGACGAGGGCATACGACGCCCGAAGCAACCAGACCAACCGAGAAGACTCACTGGACCAGCCGGAAGAGGCTCAGGACATGGCCTTACTACACTCGGCGCGGTATCAGCAGTCCCTGCGACGCTACCACGCCCGAGGGGTTCGGTCCCGAGACCTCCAGGTGGGCGACTTGGTGCTTCGGCTACGACAAGACGCCCGAGGGCGCCATAAGCTCACGCCTTCCTGGGAAGGGCCATTCATCATCGCCAAGACTTTGAAGCTCGAAACATACAAGCTGGCCAACAGTCAAGGCAAGGTCTACAGCAACGCTTGGAACATCCGACAACTACGTCGCTTCTACCCTTAAGATGTTTTCAAGTCGTTCATATACCTCGTTTACATACACAAGTAAAGTCTAACCATCAAGGAAGGGTCAGCCTTGCCTCGGCAAAGCCCGACCCTCCCTCGGGGGCTAGAAGGGGGGAACCCCCTCTGCGTCAAAATTTTCCTCGGAAAAAGTCTTTCAGCCAGAACATCTTTCGCGATTTTCGACTACGTCGATAGTGGGATCCTGAAAACGACGGAGTACACGTAAGAGGCAAGGCCGACCGAGCCGAGGGACTCCTACGCCTCCGGGATACGGATACCTCACTCATCACCTTCTGCGATAAGTAACTCACGCTCAGATAAGCGATCCTGCTAACCGAACAAGTCTTAATGCTCGAAAACTTCTCTGCCGAAACGATTTTTCATGCCTTCTCGACTATATCGATAACAAAATCCCGCGGACGAGCAAGAGTACACGTAAGCGGCAAGGCCGACCGAGCCGAGGGACTCCTACACCTCTGGGATATGGATACCTCACTCATCACCTTCTACGATAAGTAACTCACGCTCGGATAAACGATTCTGCTACCGACAAGCACGTTCGGATATGTGAAACAGGAAGAAGGTGCGGACACTCACCAGGGATATGCACCCGCGCTCGGGGCGCATCGAAGGCTGGGTAAGGGCACCGGCATCCAGCCTCCCTACCGTGCCGGCTACCCGCCTGTGGTGGTCATTGGCGGGGAGGGGGACCGAGGACATCTGCGAACCCTCCAAGTCGACCCCCGACGCCATCTCCGAAAGCAGCAGCCGCCGCTCCATCAAGGGGAGCACCCTCCGGCGATGGATGGCGGCAACCACCCCCACGGTGGTGAGCCCTCCGCCTCGCAGCTCCTGCAAAGCCTCCAGAAGGGGCTGGAGATTCTTCTGTCTCTCGCGCGGGGCCCCATAGCGCCAGTTGCTGCCAGCGGTGGTCACCACTCGTTGAGAAAACGACGGGAGCCTCCCATCGTCGTTCCGGAGGTAAAACCACCGGCGCTGCCACCCCTTGTTCGAAGACACAAGGATGGCGGGGATGTACTGTTGCGCACGCGCCTGCCTCAACTGGAGGATGCAGCCACCAGCCTGCACCGCCATGCGGACTCTCTTTTCCCCCATCGTCAAGGCAAAAGGCTCCGCGGAGAAGAGATGGCTCCACAGATCCCAGTGGGGGTCAATCCCCAAAAATCCTTCGCAAACCGCCGCGAAGATGGCTGCTTGCGCGATAGAGTTGGGGTTGAGATTGTGCAGCTCCACCCCATAAACGTGCAGAATCGCCCGCATGAAGCGGCTTGCCGGCACTCCGAACCCCCGCTCGTGGAAAGAGACGAAACTCAGCACATACCCCGGCGGCGGGGACGGGGCGGCTCCGCTCGGAGGGACCATCTACTCCGGCTGCGGGTCACCGGAGAGGGGACGAAGCAAGCCGTCGGCAACAAGGGCCTCCAGGTCGTCCGCTGTGACGGTGGAGAAGGGCCACGGGTCGCGCGGCGGAACGACGATTACCCGGTCGGCCATCACCAAGTGAAGGGGGTGGCGGCGGAGCAGACAAGGTGCGCGATTTTCTTTCTCTGGCTATTTCCCTCAGGTTGCGGAAACCAAAGCAGGAGGCGAGCAGCAGAGTAAAAAACCACCACCGGTCCCTCTTCCGAATATATAAAGGCCCGGGCGAGACCCGTTCAACACTTCGTCCGAACCCGTCGCAAAATTCAAAACCCGTCGCATTAACTCCGCGGCAGGGCAGGCGATACCTTTGGCAGGTGAAGCGGACGACGCTTCACCTCTGCCATAATGACCGCGTCAAAAAAGGTGTGCCATGTCGTTCAATTTCGTATCCTTTTCCTCTTCCCCTTTCTCTCTCTTGCTACAGGGACCGGGAAAGGGGATACTCCGAAAGGGATCCTTCTCCGCGAAGGAAGCGGGCCCCGAGCCCTCCTACTGATCAGAGGTTCGAAGGCTGGCCCCTCGGAAGGGTTCGATAGCCGCCTCAGAGCATTTGGGCTCTGCGCCCACTACTAGTCAGAGGTTCGAAGGCTGGCCCCTCGGAAGGGTTCAACAGCCGCCTCAGGCCACTCGGGCTCCACGCCCACTACTGATCAGGGGTTCGTAGGCTGGCCCCCCGAAGGGTTCGACAGTCGCCCCAGAGCATGCAGAGTGAGGGATGGCTCTGGGTACGTTCGATACATAACCAAGGCTCGGGCTACGCTCCTGAGGTACCCTAGGACATTTCCGAGACCAGCAGGAGCGATTCTATAATGGAATCCCACCAGAGGGAGGCATCGAGCCCTCGGACCCTATCAAACGGGACCGGGTCCGGCAAATCACCTGCAGGTACTTTTGGAGCGCGCCTCTGGGCCACTAGCCGACCCTTATCGAATGGGGCACGGGCGTCCACTCGGATCACCCGTTAGCAACTCACTGGAGACACCATGTTCGGTGCCCTCCGAGGGCAACATGGCGCTTTCCCCCCCTCCTCCTTGCAGAAAGGCGATGAAGGGGCATATGAAAAAAGCCGAGTCAGTCCCTGACCGTCCTCTCACCCTGTGCAGAGGCTCGGGAGCTGCTCTCGCAAACCCGGCTCTAGCCAAACCGTTGACAGCGTCAACATACCAGCCTGAGAACTCATAACCTGACTATGCACCCGAGCAACGACCAGTTCGCATGAGGGAACAACCAGACCGGCCGAGGCATCACGAAAAGCATCAAGACCTCAAAGGAGTCAAACCACTCCTCCGAGGCCTCGGGGGCTACACCCGGCGGGTGCGCTCGCGCGCACCCACCGGAACAAAATGCAACCGAGAAAGGCCGGTCCCCTTGCAAAAAAATGCGACAAAGCCTCCAAGCGAGTGCCAACACTCCCTTCGAGGCTCGGGGGCTACTGTCGGGGTCCATAATTAGGGGTACCCCCAAGACTCCTAAAACTCGGCTAGTAAACACCATCAGCACAAAGCTGCAAAGGCCTGATGGGCGCAATACAGGTCAAAGCTCCGCCCGCTCAAGGAACGCAATCTCGCCTCGCCCGAGCCCAGCCTCGGGCAGGAACGGTAGACCCAGGCAGATTCACGCCTCGCCCGAGGGCCTCCTCAAGCAACGGACGCACCTTCGACTCGCCCGAGGCCCAGTTCGGGCAGGCTTCGCGGAGAAGCAACCTTGGCCAGATCGCCTCGCCAACCGACCGGATCGCAGGAGCATTCAATGCAAGGATCGCCTGACACCTTATCCTGACGCGCGCTCCTCAATCGACAAGGCCGAAGTGACCGCAGTCACTTTGCCCCTCCACTGACTAACCTGACAAGAAAACAGCGCCGCCTGCACTGCTCCGACTGCTGTGCCACCCGCCAGGGTGAGGCTGACAGCAACCAAGTCCAGCCTCGGGCGCCATAGGAAGCTCCGCCTCGCCCGACCCCACGGCTCGGACTCAACCTCGACCTCGGACGACGGTCTCCGCCTCGCCCGACCCCAGGGCTCGGACTCAACCTCGACCCCGGAAGACGGTCTCCACCTCGCCCGACCCCAGGGCTCGGACTCAACCTCGACCTCGGACGACGGTCTCCGCCTCGCCCGATCCCAGGGCTCAGACTCAACCTCGACCTCGGACGACGGTCTCCGCCTCGCCCGACCACAGGGCTCGAACTCAGCCTCGACCTCGGAGGAGCCTCCGCCTCGCCCGACCTTGGGCTCGGGCCGACCACGTCGCAGGGGGGTACATCATTACCCTACCCCTAGCTAGCTCAGGCTACGGTGAACAAGACCGGCGTCCCATATGGCTCGCCCCGGTAAAACAAGTAATGATGACACCCCACGTGCTCCATGACGACGACGGTTCTCAGCCCCCTACGGAAGCAAGGAGACGTTAGCAAGGTTCCGACAGCCCTGACAGCTGTGCTTCTACAGGGTTTAAGCGCTCCTCCGATGGCCACGACATCACATGAACAGGGCACCAACACCTCTCCGACAGCCACGTCGGCATGTACATAGGACTCTGGCTCCTCTCTGCCGGACACGTTAACACACTGCTACACCCCCATTGTACACCTGGACCCTCTCCTTACGTCTATAAAAGGAAGGTCCAGGGCCCTCGTACGAGAAGGTGGCCGCGCGGGAGGACGGGCTGACGAGCAGGCTCACTCTCTCCTCTCCCTCGCGAACGCTTGTAACCCCCTACTGCAAGCGCATCCGACCTGGGCGCAGGACAACACGAGCCGTGGTTCCCCTTATTGTTTTCCCCCTTGTGTTCCGTCTCGCGCCGACCCATCTGGGCTGGGACACGCAGCGACAATTTACTCGTCGGTTCAGGGAACCCCCGGGGTCGAAACGCCGACACATGGTATATTTAATAATGCTTAAACAGTTGCTCGACCTATATTGCTAGTCTGATCCAACACGATTATATTTTTATTTAGCAAATAAATAGTATATATATAATGTATATTTAATCGAGCGTGTGTTCTACTGGTTAGCCGACCGAATCCAACGCGGCTGTTTGTTTCAGCTTCTGGGCGGCTTCTGGCCGCCAGAAGCTGAAGCTGTATCCAAACGGCCAGCTTCTCAGGCGGCTTTTCGTCGCAGCGCTTCGCATAGAAGCGACCCGCCTACGGCGCCCGAGAAGCGGCCTTCAGTTGGCTTCTACGCAACGCTTGGGATACGGCGCTAGGGTTGTCGCGCTCCCAACGAGCCACCGTCGCTCCCGCTCCTCCCCACACCGTCGCTCCCTCTCCTCCCCACACCGGCGGCTTCGCAGGTACGGGCGAACACCTCGTCGATCTCCTCCATCCGTGTATTCTCCTCCCCCGCCGCGTCTCGTTCCCGTCGGGTTGTCGCACCCTTGAGCGTTTCTGTTTCCCTAGGGTTGCTGCACGAACGCTGCCGTCGCAGCTCCGTCCTCAAGCCTTCTCCCCGTCACGTCGTCGGCTGAGCAGGTAGGCTCGCCTCCATCCGGATCCTTAATCTGCAGCCGGCGCCGCTTTCCGTGTGTTTTCCCTCGACCCCGTTCCCCGTAGTGTTTACGGTTCATCCTCTTCGGTTAAGTCGTAATATGTGCAGTCTATTGCGTACATCAGATCGGGTTTCGATGGAGATACTAACGAATTTATTGTCCAATTTGTCATACAGATTACCCCATCAACTAGGATTCTAGGACTTCGGTACCAACCTCCACTGAAGCTAAGGTAACGTGAATATCAATTTGTGGTTTACTTATTTGTCAGCATTGATGCAGTTTAAGTGTTCCAACAACGTGGGTCGATGGCCTTGTTTTAGTTCATAAACTCACTAGACCTAAACAATGAGTCCACGGATAGGATAAGAGAAGTAATCTCAATGGTATGGCTCAACTGCTTCATCAATTGTTTTGTGGGGGGGGGTGATTTTTGGGAACTCATGGATATGCTCTAACAATGTTCAGAAAATCACATTTCGGATAATTATTGGGCAGTGAGCGGAATGACCCTTCCTGTGTAAACTGGGGCACCAAGAAAAATAGTTGAGAGGTCGGTGGAAACAGCTGGATTTAGTGGGTTATAGAGGTCAACAAGCGAAAGTCCAAGGATTTTGTTTGCCCATGTCATGATTGCATAGCTCATAGAAGACACAAAAATTCTCTGAAGGTACAAGTAATAGTTTTGGTTAGAATAGTTAACTACAGATCGAGTTTCCAAAACCTTGGCACCACTGCTATGTACTGATTAGGGTTTAGGGTTTACGGATCCGGTAATCCCCATGTACTGATTAGGGTCTAGGTTGCATCGACGTCTGTGGTTAAAACTTCGCCCTGCAATGAAGCCAATTTGTCAACTGCTTAGTAATGAATATCATCTGATATTTGATGTTCAGATCTCGTGGAGTTCGGTGTTTGTCTCTGTTCCATCACAATCTCCTCTCCTACGAAGGTGATGTTCACATCAATTTTTCCATCCCTCTTACTGCTTTACAATTTTAAGATTGTTGTGTATGTTTTCGAAGATCCAGTTGCAAATATGTTCACGGTGTCTGGTAAATCCGTTCATACTGTCTTCGTATTGTTATTAGTGCATAGGAGACTAGTAATTAGTCGTAGTTGTACCCTCCTTTGTCACCAGCCTAGGCAGTGGACATATAAGTACGCCTAATTTGTGTAGATAGTACCCATTTCTGGTATACTAACGACCTAATAAATCCACATCAGATGGATTCAGCAGACTCCATAGCCGACAAGGCAATTGGACGGATGCAAGAGATTTCGGACAAGATATTTTCCGTAGCGAGGGAAACAATCCGTCCTGGACGCGGGTTGACCTCATTTGATGCTACTAAACTTCGTGTAGCTTTGGAGGAGATAGCTTGCATGCTGGAGCAAGACTCTCTGGTGTTGCAAGAGCATTTGGACATCGTGAACAACGTAAACATCCCGGTTGACAGCAGCTATGGACCTTCTACCTTGTCGTCACCACCCCCATCTGACGACGACCTTACTCCACATTGGGACTTTGCGGAGCATTTCCAAAACTTCTGGGGTGTTGAATATGACTCCGATCAGATGCCTTCGTTTAGTGACAATGATGTTTAAGGTAGAAGGGAGTGAACCTTGGAGTTAGGTGTTTGAATAACAGGGATGAAGTCCCTTAGCTTTTGTGTACTAAGGGCGTAGGGAAACAGGGAATCAGTTTGTTCTTTTGGTTAATGGGCTGCTGTAAATGTGTTCCCTGTCATTTTGTGTCCAGTACCAGTTTATTTAAGGTTCTCGTTGTGTAATTAAGCAAATTGGAATCTTAGTACTTATGGTATTATCTGAACATAATATGGCCAGTATATTCTTCATCTTTTTTGTTGTTTTTAATCCGAGACCACTACTACGTATGTTGAAAACTATATACTTGTTATGCACTAGATGGACAAGTCCGGCAAAGTGATTGCAAAGTGGGATAGTAGAGCAACAAAAATTTACACAGAAATTTGTGTAGAAGAGGTCAATGCTCGGAACAGGCCACAACAATTTCTAAATGCAGAAGGCTATGCTAACCTCATAAGGAAGTTTAAGGAACGCACTGGTCGCACTTACACCAGGGATCAAATGAAGAATAGGTGGGATTTGTTGAAGAGAATGTTCACCCAGTGGAAAACTCTTAATGAAAGGGCTACAGGTCTTGGTCGAGACCCTCATACTGGTTCAATCAGTGCGCCAGATGAGTGGTGGGCCAAGCAAAATGAAGTAAGTTCATCTTTTTTTCGTAGACTAACATTAGTATTGGCCATCTAAAAGTAGGACTACGAATTGGTGCAGGCAATGCCAGGTTGTATTATGTTCAAAACAGCCCCCCTAGAGAATGAGGACGAGCTAAAGGTTATGTTTGGACCCATTGTCTGCACAAATGAAAGAACCCTGGTTCCTGGCGTGGAGGATGCTAATTCATCTTCTGATGATCATTTGGAATACACTTTAGGTGGGGGTGAAAACAGCACACCTGACCCCTGCACAAATGCCACTGGGAAGCGTAAGATGCGCCATGATTCCCCAAAACCAAAGAAGAAAAAAGATTCGAGGGAAGAGTACATGAAAAGACTTGTGGAGGCTTTTGAGTCCCGCTCATTGACCACAAACAAGTCCATTACCTCTTCTGACAATGACCCAGTTCGAATAGAGCTTAAAAAGCAGATGCAACAAGTCAAGGAAGATGGATCACCAGAAGGGAGCGAACTACATTTGTTTGCGACTCATCTTTTGATTCAGAAGAAGTATAGAGATGTTTTTGCAACCTTGGAGACAAAAGAAGGAAGAATCGCTTGGCTTCGCAATGCTTACGCGTTAGAAACTAAAAAGAGCACTTAGCTGGTGGACGTCCGACAACAGAGGCCTACATGTTTAGTATTATCGTTGGTTATGTGTTTTCATCAGTCATGTCGTTTGAGTATATGTTGCTGGTCCGAGAACTGAGGCTTATATGTTCAGTATTATGTTAGTTGTGTCTGCTTAATGAGTCATGTCGTGTCAGTTTTCGTACGTATCATTTTCGCTTTCAAACAATTTTCCAAATATTCGAGTTGAACATGTATTAGAATAATCAGAGTTGTAACTTTGTGCGCTATGTGAATCTGTGAACTTCATATGCCTGTAAACTGTTCGGCTTCTTTAATGTGTTTTATAAACTGTGGTTGCATATGAAATTGTGGCTCTTGGTTGTGTCCATGCAGATGTGTGATCCTTATGAACACACATATGATGATGAAATGGATGCACACACATCTGATGATGAAATGGATGCACACACATCTCATGATGAAACAGATGGAGAAATGCTTGTTGCTCTATATGCTGTAGACATTTGGGGCAGGCATTTCAGTCAGGCTCCTAGAAGAACATTGGTCGAATCTGGTATTCAATGGGTTCAAAGAACGTTGGAGATTAGTAACGACTGTTTTGACATGTTTCGCATGCGAAGAACTGTTTTTAGATGATTGCATGACACGTTGGTACAAAATTATGGTCTGCTTCCAAGCAGGGGTGTCAGTACTATGGAAGCTCTTGGCATATTCTTGTGGGCATGTGGGGGTCCACAATCGTTTAGGCAGATCAGAAATAAATTTGGTCACTCATTGGAAACAATTAGCCGCAAGTATAGTGATGTCCTTAATGCACTTTATAAGATGTCATCTGACATAATCAAGCCGAAAGACCCACAATTCGTCGAGATTCATCATCGTTTGCGAGAGGCGAGGTTTTGGCCACACTTCAAGGATTGCATAGGCGCAATAGATGGTAGTCACTTTCCAGCGGCAGTCCCGGCTTCGGAACAAGCGAAATATATTGGCCGACACGGTTACACGTCGCAGAATGTAATGGCCGTATGTGACTTCGATATGAGGTTCACATTTGTGGTGACAGGCTGGCCAGGTTCCGTACATGACACAAGAGTACTACAGGATACTTTAATAACTTATGCGGACAGGTTCCCCCATCCACCGGAAGGTATATAAATATTTTGTACATTTGTAGAATACAGTACTATTTTATGTCACATGTACGTAACATTTGTATTTTGAGTTTGTGCAGGTAAATACTATCTTGTCGATTCGGGTTATCCAAATAGAAAGGGGTACCTTGCACCTTATAAGGGGCAGAAGTACCACATTACGGAATGGCAAAATGCGAGGCAACCTATTGGGAGTAAAGAAGTATTCAACTATGCGCACTCATCCCTACGAAATGTTATTGAGCGATCATTTGGGGTGCTAAAAATGAAGTGGAGAATTCTATTAAGTCTCCCTTCATTTTCGCTTGAGAAACAATCGAAGATAATTATTGCATGTATGACACTGCATAACTTCATTAGAGATAGTGCTCTACACGATAGAGATTTTGATGAAGTAAGACCTAATAGCCTAAGTCATGATCTACCTGCAGGTGAGAGTAGTACGAGCACATCTGATGAGTTAGACATGAGTGATTTTCGAGATGCAATTGCAAATGCATTAGTGGCGTAGTTGACTTAGTGCAATTGTAACGGTACTTATGATGTAATCAACTCCACTAATTATTTTGTAATGAACTTTATCTGCGTTATGGGTTTCATTGTATCATTTGTTCGAACAGAATCTGCAATTTGAGAATCTGTATCCAAACACGTAGATTCTGACGAACAGCTTTTCTGCACAGCTGGCGAACCAAACACCTAAATTCTAACCACCAGCTTTTCCCAACAGCCAGCTTTTCCCCACAGCCAGCTTTTCAGATAAGCTGGCCAGAAAAAAGCCGAACCAAACATCTCCTCGGCACAGGCCGAGTCAGACCAGGCCACCCGTTTAGACAGTCTTGGAAAAAAAATCTAAACCGCACGAGTCGGACAGGGCCCGTTGGGACACGTCTTGGAACAAAAAAAAAAAAATCTAAACCACACGAGTGGGACCGGGCCTGTGTACAAGGCAAGAAGTGATATACTCGAACAAGTAGAAAAAAAAAAGTTAATGTACTGAAGCAAGCATACACACGACACAAGAGCAGCTGCAGCTAATAGCTGGATTGAAAGCAGAGCATACACGGTTGTTTTATTGGTCTGGTTAAACTTACATCGTTCCTCTAGTTAAAAACAAGATAAAATTTACATCAGTTAAGACACAGAACCGAGAGAAGAGCCAACGCGGTTCATCTCCTCCGATATAAATCTGCCTGAGCCGCATCATCGCCTCTTGTACAGCTCGTCACAGCGACCTGACTGGCTGGTGGCTGGCCGTGATCTGTCCTGTCAACTCCCATTGAGCAAGAGCCAGCCAAGTCGCCCAGGCCCCAGGACGAAGGAAACGATCAGGTCTCGTTCGAACCACCTTCTCTCAAACGTGAAGCAGGCCAGGCTGCTTGCTAACCTGAGTCGTTTTTTTAACCAGGCCAGACCTTTTTTGTATTTGTCTGCTGTACCTGTCGATTCAACAGCGTGGAAAACTGGAGATCTTGTTGACAGATGCATCATGCCAGCCCTTAGCTAAGAATCTGGTTCCAGTGCATGGCCATGTGAGGCATTTAAATATATGAAAAAACAAAATTAACAAAGCATGAGAAACCACGAAAGTCTGGCATGTGTTAGATTTGAGTCAGGTTAGAAAACGATACATGTGGGGTCAAAAATTTTAGCTAGACAACGACATGAATTATAGTGGGTAGCAGCACTATTTCTAGGGCCTTTTTATGTTTCATTTGGATTACACGTATATTGTTTGAGTCACGGGCTGTGTACAGTGTGGACATTCAGCTGTCCCCCTGTGAACAAGGAGATATGATGATGTTTACTAAGTCAAAGCCTGCATTGTTATGGTCGAGAACTACAGTTATTGGCAGCAAAAGGGCAATATGATCGTGTTTTCCTAATTAAATAGTGGAAAAAATACTTGCATTGTTTTCACCGACAACATCCAAGCAACAATACAAATGTCATCTTGTATATAGACACACCTATACATAGAGCACGTATCATCGCTAGAGGCTACTGTGTTATTCCTCCCCGCAGGTTATCATGTATTTCTTTGTTAGTAATTGCTTTGAAAAAAAGTATCTTTTTAACATTTTAATAGACTGTTTGCAGCCCGGTAGTTATGTAGTGCATTCGATTAAGACATATGCTTACTATGAAAGTATGATAGCATTAGCACAAAACAACATATTATGTTTCTATTCGTTACACTAACGTTGCTCAATTATTGATTCTTATTGGTATTATAACAGTTTCAAAAGAGAGAGAAGCTAAGGACAATACGTGATCATGGCTACGCAGGACAAGACCACTTGGCCTGAGTTGCTTGGCAAGGAAATTAATAATGCAATTGCAGTAATAGAACGAGAGCGGCCAGATATAACATTCTTTGATTCAGTAGATATGGATTTGAACGAGAGCCCGACGCCTTCGGAGGAACTCGCACCCGGAGCTATACGTGTTGTCATCTACTTTGGCCTGGACCCAATCACTAATGAGGAAACCGTTGAAGAAACTCCATATATCAAGGCATAAAAAGGTACATACCTTTTTATGCCTTGATATATGAAAGGCAAGCATCAATTGAATAATGCGAGTGTGATGTCTGATCTTGCTTTCATGGTTGATTTCATACATTTAAGTGTCTGTGTTGAATCTATATTGAGTAGTGTCCTACTCAATATATCGGATAATAAACAATGAGATGTCTTGTGTTGACAAGTGATGTATGTCCGGTGAAGTATTTATTAGTCCTTTATTTTTAGGCGCAATTATATTTGAGAAATTGGTGAGCAATACTTGACACACTTGTGGATGGTTCCAAATATTGGTGTCGAGCATTCCGATCATGGATTAATGCAGCAACAACTTTTGATCCGATCCTCCTAGGAACGAACATCATTTCTAGGATATGATTAATAAAAAATGAACAAGATGCATACAATATATATGAAGCACTAGTTATAACCATACTTATGGGCGTCACTGGTTGCTGTCGTAGGGTCTATATGGTGGACAAGATGGGGTGAATAGTCTTTTCTAAAACTTAATCACGTTGGCTGACCAAAATAATTGCGGAATTAAACTTAACGGTCTAGCCACATCCCAGATACGACCACAGCGAGGTGGCTAGCACTTGCGGCCACGACACCACGTGCGCATGGTGTTACTAACCATGGCGAGGCAGCCTAGGCCGATAGCGTGATGGCCACAGTACGAAACTATGCCGACACTGCACCACGGCACAACGTTCATGCGGGAGTAGTCATGGCAACACGCACGCATGTCTTCAGGCAGCCTGGGCTGGAACTATGTGGTGCACACGTGACTTAGATAAGTGTCTGCCTTGTTGGTCCCCATATGCATAGAGGTGACCTAATGCACAAGCAGGCTGGTGATGTCTGCAGTCTGCTCTAGAGACGGTGCCTTTGTTACGATTTGGCTTCCAGTTCCAATAGCTTTTAATCCATCTGTGCAGAATTATGAAAGTGCTTGATATATTGATAGGAGATGGGGGTAAAATATATAGACTCACAACCCTAACCCTAATGGGCCGGCAGCCCAACAGTGGTGTCGGCCCACACACACAGTCTAACATCCCCCAGTAGTCGCAACGGGGGCACCACACGATGAGACTGGAGTGGAAGCCGTAGGTAGGAGCCAACAGGTTGAAATCCCTCCCCCCTAGTCGCAGCGTCGTTGAAAGGGAATTAGGCTTACACCTATTTTCCAAATTGATTTTGGTGATTGAATTGCCCAACACAAATAATTGGACTAACTAGTTTGCTCTAGTGTATGAGTTCTATAGGTGCAAAAGGTTCACACTTAGCCAATAAAAAGACCTAGCAAAGGGTTCGACAAAAGAGAGCAAGGGACAACCGAAGACAACCCTGGTCGGGCACACCGGACTGTCCGGTATGCCACCGGACAGTGTCCGGTGCACCAGGGCACTCCAGGCTGAACTCTTCACCTTCGGGAAAATCCAGGGCGCTCAGCTATAATTCACCGGACATGTCCGGTGTACACCGGACAGTGTCCGGTGCACCAAGAGGAGAGCAGCTCTGGAACTCGCCAGCGTCGGGATTTCGTCCGCTATAATTCACCGGACATGTCCGGTGCACACCGGACTGTCCGGTGTGACAGCGGGCAATGGCTACTTCGCGCGGCAACGGCTACCTGCAACGCATTAAATGCGCGCCAACGCGCGCAGAGGAGCAGGCCACGCGCAGGTGGCGCACTGGACATCTACAGTGCATGTCCGGTGCACCACCGGACATCCTGGCGGGCCCACATGTCAGAGCTCAACGGTCGGAACCCCAACGGCTCACTGACGTGGCTGGCGCACCGGACTGTCCGGTGCGCCATACGATAGCCCTCTTCCAACGGCCATTTTTGGTGGTTGGGGCTATAAATACCCCAACCACCCCACATTCAATAGCATCCAAGTTTCTACACTTCAACACTCTACAAGAGCTCTAGCATTCATTCCAAAGCACACAAAAGAGATCAAATTCTCTCCCAACTCCACATCAAACCATAGTGATTAGAGAGAGTGATTTGCCGTGTTCTTTTGAGCTCTTGCGCTTGGATCGCTTCTTTTCTTTCTCATTTGTTCTTGTGATCAACATTCATTCACTTGCAATCGAAGCAAGAGACACCAATTGTGTGGTGGTCCTTGCGGGGACTTTGTGTCCCAAGTGATTGAGAAGAAGAAGCTCACTCGATCGGTGGATCGTTTGAGAGAGGGAAAGGGTTGAAAGAGACCCGGCCTTCGTGGCCTCCTCAACAGGGAGTAGGTTTGCGAGAACCGAACCTCGGTAAAACAAATCCTCGTGTCTCACTTCTTTACTCGCTTGCGATTTGTTTTGCACTCTCTCTCGCGGACTCTATTATAGTTCTAACGCTAACCCGGCTTGTAGTTGTGATTATTTTGTAAATTTTAGTTTCACCCTATTCACCCCCCCTCTAGGCGACTTTCAATTGGTATCAGAGCCCGGTGCTTCATTAGAGCCTAACCGCTCGAAGTGATGTTAGGAGAACTCGCCAAGAGGGAGATGGAGACCGGCGACAAGCCCTCTACAAGCCACGGGTCGACTTCATCGGAAGAGTCCCGCAACAAGAGGAAGGAGAAGAAAAACTCCTCCAACAAAGGGAAGGGGAAAGAGAAGAAATCCTCTTCCCACAAGTCGGATCGGAGAGGTGACAAGCACAAGAGGATGAGGAAAGTGGTCTACTACGAGACCGACTCTTCATCACCATCGACCTCCGACTCCGATGCACCATCCGTTACTTCTAAGCGCCAAGAGCGCAAGAAGTATAGTAAGATTCCTCTACGCTATCCCCATATTTCAAAACGTACTCCTTTGCTCTCCGTTCCATTAGGCAAACCACCGGTTTTTGACGGTGAAGATTATAATATGTGGAGTGACAAAATGAGGCATCATCTAACCTCACTCCACACAAGCATATGGAATGTTGTTGAGTTTGGTGTATAGGTGCCATCAGTAGGGGATGAAGACTACGACTCGGACGAGGTGGCCCAAATTCACCACTTTAACTCCCAAGCCACTACTATACTCCTCGCCTCTCTAAGTCGAGAGGAGTATAATAAAGTGCAAGGGTTAAAAAGTGCAAAGGAAATTTGGGACGTACTCAAGACCGCGCACGAAGGAGACGAGGTGACAAAGATCACCAAGCGGGAAACGATCGAGGGGGAGCTCGGTCGCTTCATGCTTCACCAAGGGGAGGATCCACAAGCCATGTACAACCGCTTGAAGACCTTGGTGAACCAAGTGCGCAACCTCGGGAGCGAAAAATGGGATGACCATGAGATGGTCAAGGTTATTCTTAGATTCCTCGTATTTCTTAACCCTACACAAGTTCAATTAATTCGAGGTGATCCTAGATATAAGCTAATGTCTCCCGAGGAAGTTATAGGAAAATTTGTGAGCTTTGAGCTAATGATTAAAGGCTCAAAGAAAATTATCGAGCAAGGCACCTCCTCCACACCCGAAGCACAACCGGTCGCATTCAAGGCAACAGAGGAGAAAAAGGAGGAGTCTACTTCAAGTAGACAACCCATCGACGCCTCCAAGCTCGACAACAAGGAAATGGCGCTCATAATCAAGAGCTTCCGCCAAATCCTCAAGCAAAGGAGAGGGAAAGGCCACAAGTCCCGCTCCAAGAAGGTTTGCTACAAGTGTGGTAAGCCCGGTCACTTTATTGCAAAATGTCCTATTTCTAGTGACAGTGACAGGGGCGACGACAAGAAGGGAAGAAGAAAGGAAAAGAAGAGATACCACTAGAGAAAGGGCAGCGATGCCCATGTGTGCCGTGAGTGGGACTCCGACGAGAGCTCCACCGACTCCTCCTCCGACGAGGATGCCGCCAACATCGCCGTCACCAAGGGCCTCCTCTTCCCCAACATCGGCCACAAGTGCCTCATGGCAAAGGACGGCAAAAGAAAGAAGGTTAAATCAAAATCCTCCACTAAATATGAATCTTCTAGTGATGATAATGCTAGTGATGAGGAAGATAATTTACGTATCCTTTTTGCCAACCTTAACATGGAACAAAAGGAAAAACTAAATGAACTAATTAGTGCCATCTATGAAAAGGATGATCTCTTGGACTCCCAAGAAGACTTCCTAATCAAGGAAAATAAAAAGCATGTTAAGGTTAAGAATGCTTACGCTCTAGAGGTTGAAAAATGTCAAAAATTATCTAGTGAGCTAAGCACATGCCATGACTTAATTGCCAACCTTAGAAATGAAAATGCTAGTTTAAATGCTAAGGTTGATTCTCATGTTTGTAATATTTCAATTCCCAATCTTAGAAATGATAATGTTGATTTACTTGCTAAGATTGATGAATTGAACATTTCTCTTGCTAGCCTTAGAGATGAAAATGAAAAATTAATTGCTAAGGCTAAAGATTTTGATGTTTGCAATGCTACTATTTCCAATCTTAGAAGTGAAAATGATATATTGCATGCTAAAGTTGTAGAATTAAAAACTTGCAAACCTTCTACATCTATTGGGCATGTTTCTATTTGTACTAGATGTAGAGATGTTGATATTAATGCTATACATGATCACATGGCTTTAATTAAACAACAAAATGATCATATAGCAATATTAGATGCTAAAATTGCCGAGCATAACTTAGAAAATGAAAAGTTTAAATTTGCTAGAAGTATGCTTTATAATGGGAGACGCCCTGGCATCAAGGATGGCATTGGCTTCCAAAGGGGAGACAATGTCAAACTAAATGCCCCTCCTAAGAAATTGTCTAACTTTGTTAAGGGCAAGGCTCCCATGCCTCAGGATAACGAGGGTTACATTTTGTACCCTGCCGGTTATCCCGAGGACAAAATTAGGAGGATTCATTCTAGGAAGTCTCACTCTGGCCCTAATCATGCTTTCATATATAAGGGTGAGACATCTAGTTCTAGGCAACCAACCCGTGCTAAGTTGCCTAAGAAGAAAACTCCTAGTGCATCAAATGATCATGCTATTTCATTCAAAACTTTTGATGCTTCCTATGTGCTTACTAACAAATCCGGCAAGGTAGTTGCCAAGTTTGTTGGGGACAAACACAAGGGCTCCAAGACTTGTGTTTGGGTACCCAAAGTTCTTGTTTCTAATGCCAAAGGACCCAAAACCGTTTGGGTACCTAAAACAAAGAACTAAACTTGTTTTGTAGGTTTATGCATCTGGGGGCACAAGTTGGATCATTGATAGCGGGTGCACGAACCACATGACAGGGGAGAAGAAAATATTCTCCTCATACGAGAAAAACCAAGATCCCCAACGAGCTATCACATTCGGGGATGGAAACCAAGGTTTGGTCAAAGGTTTGGGTAAAATTGCTATATCTCCTGACCATTCTATTTCCAATGTTTTTCTTGTTGATTCTTTAGATTACAATTTGCTTTCCGTATCCCAATTATGTCAAATGGGCTACAACTGTCTGTTTACTGATGTAGGTGTCACTGTCTTTAGAAGAAGTGATGATTCAGTAGCTTTTAAGGGAGTATTAGAGGGTCAGCTGTACTTAGTTGACTTCAATAGAGCTGAACTCGATACTTGCTTGATTGCTAAGACTAACATGGGTTGGCTCTGGCACCGCCGACTAGCCCATGTTGGGATGAAGAATCTTCATAAGCTTCTAAAGGGAGAGCACATTTTAGGATTAACCAATGTTCATTTTGAGAAAGACAGGATTTGTAGCGCGTGCCAAGCCAGGAAGCAAGTTGGTGTTCAACATCCACACAAGAACATTATGATGACTGACAGGCCACTGGAGCTCCTACACATGGATTTATTCGGCCCGATCGCTTACATAAGCATCGGCGGGAGTAAGTACTGTCTAGTTATTATGGATGATTATTCTCGCTTCACTTGGGTGTTCTTTTTACAGGAAAAATCACAAACCCAAGAGACATTAAAGGGATTCTTAAGACGGGCTCAAAATGAGTTCGGCTTGAGGATCAAGAAAATTAGAAGCGACAACGGGACGGAGTTCAAGAACTCTCAAATTGAAGGCTTCCTTGAGGAGAAGGGCATCAAGCATGAATTCTCTTCTCCCTACACCCCACAACAAAATGGTGTAGTGGAGGG
Organism: Zea luxurians; assembly: GCA_029449295.1. Lineage (NCBI taxonomy): Eukaryota > Viridiplantae > Streptophyta > Magnoliopsida > Poales > Poaceae > Zea > Zea luxurians. The sequence continues at coordinate 33,634,367 of JAOPSE010000002.1, read as the reverse complement.
GAAGAATCGAACTCTATTGGACATGGCAAGAACCATGCTTGATGAGTACAAGACACCGGATCGGTTTTGGGCCGAGGCGGTTAACACCGCTTGCTACGCCATCAACCGGCTATATCTTCATCGAATCCTCAAGAAGACATCATACGAACTCCTAATCGGTAAAAAGCCCAATATTTCATATTTTAGAGTCTTTGGTAGCAAATGCTTTAATCTTGTTAAAAGAGGTAGGAAATCTAAATTTGCTCCTAAGACTGTAGAAGGCTTTTTACTAGGATATGACTCAAACACAAGGGCATATAGAGTCTTTAACAAGTCCTCAGGACTTGTTGAGGTTTCTTGTGACGTTGTGTTTGATGAGACTAACGGCTCTCAAGTAGAGCAAGTTGATCTTGATGAGATAGGTGAAGAAGAGGCTCCGTGCATCACGCTTAGGAACATGTCCATTGGGGATGTGTGTCCTAAGGAATCCGAAAAGCCTCCAAATGCACAAGATCAACCATCCTCCTCCACGCAAGCATCTCCACCAACTCAAGATGAGGACGAGGCTCAAGTTGATGAAGGAGAGAATCAAAATGATGAGCCACCTCAAGATGACGGCAACGATCAAGGGGGAGATGCAAATGATCAAGACAAAGAGGATGAAGAACCAAGGCCGCCACACCCAAGAGTCCACCAAGCAATCCAACGAGATCACCCCGTCGACACCATCCTCGGCGACATTCATAAGGGGGTAACTACTAGGTCTCGGGTTGCACATTTTTGTGAACTTACTCTTTTGTTTCCTCTATTGAGCCAACCAGGGTAGAGGAAGCTCTTCAAGATTCGGATTGGGTGGTGGCAATGCAAGAGGAGCTCAACAATTTCACTAGAAATGAGGTATGGCATTTAGTTCCACGTCCTAGTCAAAATGTTGTAGGAACCAAGTGGGTCTTCCGCAACAAGCAAGACGAGCATGGTGTGGTGACTAGGAACAAAGCTCGACTCGTGGCCAAGGGGTATTCACAAGTTGAAGGTTTGGATTTTGGTGAAACCTATGCACCCGTAGCTAGGCTTGAGTCAATTCGCATATTATTGGCCTATGCTACTTACCATGGCTTCAAGCTTTACCAAATGGACGTGAAGAGTGCCTTCCTCAATGGACCAATCAAGGAAGAGGTCTATGTTGAGCAACCTCCCGACTTTGAAGACAGTGAGTATCCTAATCATGTCTATAGGCTCTCTAAGGCGCTTTATGGGCTCAAACAAGCCCCGAGAGCATGGTATGAATGCCTTAGAGATTTCCTTATTGTAAATGGCTTCAAAGTCGGCAAGGCCGATCCTACTTTGTTCACTAAGACTCTTGCAAATGATTTGTTCGTATGCCAAATTTATGTTGATGATATCATATTTGGGTCTACTAACGAATCTACATGTGAGGAATTTAGTAGGATCATGACACAAAAATTCGAGATGTCGATGATGGGGGAGTTGAAGTATTTCTTAGGATTCCAAGTCAAGCAACTCCAAGAGGGCACCTTCATTTGCCAAATGAAGTACACTCAAGACATTCTAAACAAGTTTGGAATGAAGGATGCTAAGCCCATCAAGACACCCATGGGAACCAATGGGCATCTCGACGTCGACACGGGAGGTAAAACTGTAGATCAAAAGGTATACCGATCGATGATAGGTTCATTGCTTTATCTATGTGCATCTCGACCGGATATTATGCTTTCCGTATGCATGTGTGCAAGATTCCAATCCGACCCTAAGGAATCACACCTTACGGCCATAAAACGAATCTTGAGATATTTAGCTTATACTCCTAAGTTTGGGCTTTGGTACCCTCGGGGATCCACATTTGATTTAATTGGTTATTCGGATGCCGATTGGGCGGGGTGCAAAATTAATAGGAAGAGCACATCGGGGACTTGCCAGTTCTTGGGAAGATCCTTGGTGTCTTGGGCTTCAAAGAAGCAAAATTCGGTCGCTCTTTCCACCACCGAAGCCGAATATATTGCCGCAGGTCATTGTTGCGCACAATTGCTTTGGATGAGGCAAACCCTGCGAGACTATGGTTACAAATTAACCAAAGTTCCTCTTCTATGTGATAATGAGAGTGCAATCCGCATGGCGGATAATCCCGTTGAACATAGCCGCACTAAACACATAGCCATTCGGTATCACTTTCTTAGGGATCACCAACAAAAGGGGGATATCGAGATTGCTTATATTAATACTAAAGATCAATTAGCCGATATCTTTACCAAGCCTCTTGACGAACAAACCTTTACCAAACTTAGGCATGAGTTAAATATTCTTGATTCTAGAAACTTCTTTTGTTAACTTGCACACATAGCTCATGAACATACCTTTGATCATGTCTCTTTTATATATGCTATGACTAATGTGTTTTCAAGTGTATTTCAAACCAAGTCATAGGTATATTGAAAGGGAATTGGAGTCTTCGGCGAAGACAAAGGCTTCCACTCCGCAACTCATCCCTCGCCGACGCTCCAAGTCATGCTTCATCTTTGGGGGAGAAAGTATAAAGCAAAAGGACTTCGGCTTTGGTATAATCTTCACTTATATGTTTTATGTGCCAAAGGGGAGAAAGTAGTTAGGAAAGGGCTTATATTTCACTCTAAGTATCCGTTTTTGGCGATTCATGCCAAAGGGGGAGAAAATATAGAGCCCAAAGCAAAAGGACCGCACCACACCCCAATTTTTAAAATGATTTTCAATTGGTAAATTTCAAAGTATCATGTTTTTCAATTTGATGTCGTATTGTGTTCAAAAAGAGGGAGAAAGTAGCACTTTTAAAATTTATATCTTAAAACCCTCTTGAACACTAAGAGGAGAATTTATTGAGGGGGAGTTTTGTTTTAGTCAAAGGAAAAGCATTTGAAATAGGGGGAGAAAATTTCAAATCTTGAAAATGCTTTGCAAAATCTTATTCCTTTACCTTTGCCTATTTGCAAAAGAACTTTGAAAAGAGTTTACAAAAGAATTTGCAAAAACAAAACATATGGTGCAAGCGTGGTCCAAAATGTTAAATAAGAAAGAAACAATCCTTGCGCATCCTAAGTATTTATATTGGCTCAATTCCAATTAACCTTTGCACTTACATTATGCAAACTAGTTCAATTATATACTTTTACATTTGCTTTGGTTTGTGTTGGCATCAATCACCAAAAAGGGGGAGATTGAAAGGGAATTAGGCTTACACCTATTTTCCAAATTGATTTTGGTGATTGAATTGCCCAACACAAATAATTGGACTAACTAGTTTGCTCTAGTGTATGAGTTCTACAGGTGCAAAAGGTTCACACTTAGCCAATAAAAAGACCTAGTAAAGGGTTCGACAAAAGAGAGCAAGGGACAACTGAAGATAGCCCTGTTCGGGCACACCGGACTGTCTGGTGTACCACCGGACAGTGTCTGGTGCACCAGGGTACTCCAGGCTGAACTCTTCACCTTCGGGAAAATCCAGGGCGCTCAGCTATAATTCACCGGACAGTGTCCGGTGCACCAAGAGGAGAGCAGCTCTGGAACTTGCCAGCGTCGGGATTTCGTCCGCTATAATTCACCGGACATGTCCGGTGCACACCGAACTGTCCGGTGTGACAGCGGGCAACGGCTACTTCACGCGGCAACGGCTACCTGCAACGCATTAAATGCGCGCCAGCGCATGCAGAGGAGCAGGCCACGCGTAGGTGGCGCACCGGACATCTACAGTGCATGTCCGGTGCACCACCGGACATCCTGGCGGGCCCACATGTCAGAGCTCAACGGTCGGAACCCCAACGGCTCGCTGATGTGGCTGGCGCACCGGACACTGTCCGGTGGCGCACCGGACTGTCCGGTGCGCCATACGACAGCCCTCTTCCAACGGCCATTTTTGGTGGTTGGGGCTATAAATACCCCAACCACCCCACATTCAATAGCATCCAAGTTTCTACACTTCAACACTCTACAAGAGCTCTAGCATTCATTCCAAAGCACACAAAAGAGATCAAATTCTCTCCCAACTCCACATCAAACCATAGTGATTAGAGAGAGTGATTTGCCATGTTCTTTTGAGCTCTTGCGCTTGGATCGCTTCTTTTCTTTCTCATTTGTTCTTGTGATCAACATTCATTCACTTGCAATCGAAGCAAGAGACACCAATTGTGTGGTGGTCCTTGCGGGGACTTTGTGTCCCAAGTGATTGAGAAGAAGAAGCTCACTCGATCGGTGGATCGTTTGAGAGAGGGAAAGGGTTGAAAGAGACCCGGCCTTCGTGGCCTCCTCAACGGGGAGTAGGTTTGCGAGAACCGAACCTCGGTAAAACAAATCCTCGTGTCTCACTTCTTTACTCGCTTGCGATTTGTTTTGCACTCTCTCTCGCGGACTCTATTATAGTTCTAACGCTAACCCGGCTTGTAGTTGTGATTATTTTGTAAATTTCAGTTTCGCCCTATTCACCCCCCCTCTAGGTGATTTTCAGTCGTGATGGTGCAAATGTTGCGGCTGGAGTAGAGACCGGTGTGTGCTTCAAGAAGACGATAGCCATTAAATACCGAGGTAGCCGAAGTCAAGGTGGTCGTGGTCGGGAGACACGCAGCAGAAGCCTGTTCTTCAGGAGGGGTTGACTTTCGAGCGTCAACGATCGGCGAAGGCGACACAACAAAAGAGCATCAGCAAGTCGACCTTCTTGCTTTTTTGATCGTTCGGATGTCGAGGAGCACCGCCAGGGAGGCTGATGGCATCGCACGCGTCTGCACCGGTCATGGTGTCCGTGCCCGCGGCAAAATACAAGGGGTAACCGCAGATCCGGCCGGGAAGGCCACGACAGCTACGAATCCAGCCAGGAAGATGCGATCCAGCCAAAGGGATGGCAGATCGATCCGGAAAGGTCGCAACAATGGTGAATCTGGTCGGGAAGGCCGCAGCAGCGACGAATTCAACGAAGGCGATGAAGGGATGGGCAGTGGGGCGGGTCCAGCCGGGGAAAGAGACGCGTAAGGGAGGGGCGCCTGGGCCGAATTCGAGGAGGACGACGACACCGGGAAGAAAGTCGACGATAGGATCCGGGCGACGTGGCAGCCCCTAGATGGTGGCACGTTCCAGCGCCGGCGGGAGGAAGCTCCGTGGCCATGGCAGCGGTGGACTGGGCGACCAGCGGCGCTGGGAGGGAGGACCGCGGTCGGTCGCCGGTGGCGCAGAGTCAGAGGGGTGAGCCAAGTGGGCGCGCCGGAGAGGAAGGGACCGACATCTCAGGCGAATCCGACCATGGAGACGAGTGACTGGGCGGATTCGGTGGCGGCGGGCCTGTCCATCGGGCGTGGCGTCCCCTAGGCCGGGGAGACCGACAAGGGGAGGGGAGCAGCGGATTGGGCCGACCAGGGCAAAGGGGTGGCCGATGGCTAGGAAGGGAGCCACCCCAGGAGGGAAGGATGAGCCTCCCGGGGCGACAACTAGACTTGGGCAGGCAGCTGTGGGGGTTGGGAGGTGGCGGTTGTTGGAGTTGGGTTGTGGGAACCCTAATCCTCTAATACCATGTATAATTATGAAAGTGCTTGATATATTGATAGGAGATGGGGTACAATATATAGATTCACAATCCTAACCCCAATGGGCTGGCAGCTCAATAGTAGTTCCGGCCCACACACACACAGTCTACCAATCAGGACGCCTAGGAGACTGACAGGAAGTGGCCGGCAACGCTGTCTCGACTACAAGACATGGTTCGTCTTCTTGGGGTTCTGCATGTTGTGCTTTTAATTGCCATCCTTATTTGCTTGGGCTCCTACCAATTTGCGCGTTGCCTGATGAGAGTGCAAAGTGCACCGTTGTCAAACACCACGTCCACATGAAGAGACAGCTCGGTGAGCCTGCGGAGTCATAGGGTATAGTGTACCTAAAGTTGCCCAAAACGAGCCCCATGTCATATTGGAGCTACTCCGATGGCCTTGACATGACAACCTATTGCCAGCGTCGTCTCTCGTCAAAGTGAACCAGGTCGAGTGCCGCAGAGACTCCCGTGACGACCTCGGTCTAGCCACCTACGTCCGACTCATGCCACGCTTGTTGTCTAGCATGTGCGCCACGATGCCGCATTGGTCATGGTCGTCCTCGTGCCCACCGCCTTTTCAATGTCACGAGGTCATACCAGTACACCACAACGCGGTTCATTGCATCCAAATCTACTGATGAGCTTCAATCAATCAAATCAAACTAAAAAATAACAATAATGGTACGGCGTGATATATCTGTATTTATTCATTATTATACATGTATGTATGGTGCCTTAGTCTATATACCATATATCTCTGTTGTTTTGCACCCAGAGTTCGAGTCAGAACTTGTTACTACTACATAATATTTGTACAAAAATATTTATAAAGATTGGCACCACGTTTCCGTGAAATATTTGGACTCTACAAGCTTGAATCAAAAAGGAGATAGAAGTTGGGAGTTTGTTTTGTAAATGGACGGAGAATATAAAATAAGGAACACATGGACGTGATTTTTTTGTCTCCCTCTTGATAGAGAACTAAATAAAGAAAGCCGAGCAAATAAATAGCAGAACGACTCTTACCTTTTCTATTTGATTATTATATAAGGGTTCTATTTAGAGTACTCATGATCTGAGGAACCTATTTAGATTAGGATTCCTACTCCATATTGGTCTAGATGAAGTCTTGACAAAGAAAGTCTCTAGTGTCCGGTAGTTAGAGAGAGACGAACCTAAAAAATGGATGGACGAAAAAATAGGCTTAAATTTTGCCTCTTTATTATTACCTATAGATTAGGGACTACTTTTTTCTTCATGATCCGCTGCATAGTGCCTAGATGCCTTTAAATTTTCATAATGAGTATTTGCCATACATAAATAATCAGAACTCCTCGCGCCCGGACGTCCGGACGTTGGCGTCTTGCCCAGACATCCGGATGTAGGCATCGCGTCCATTGTCTGCATGCCACGAGACGAACTTCCATGGATGCACGCACCTCTGCATGTGGCACGAAACGACGCAGGACATACAAGTACTTCCCTAGATGCATGTGCCTCATCCTCCACCCGCCCAGCTGAAAGCTCTCATGGGTTTTGGTTGGTTTGGATGACAACCCAATTAAAGGACTGACAGGTGTGTTAAGCGTTGGATAGGTGCTTAGTGTAAAACTTGTAAAGTTCAACACAAGTGTTTAAGAGTGATGGTCCAAAGGCTGAGTTGATTATGGGTGTGGACTTCACAAGTGAAGGAGAAGATTGCTTATGTGAGACTCGGTGTGCATATCTTGGAGACAACTGGTCAAGCCAAGGATGGAGGCAAGAAGAGCTTCGAGGTACCGAGTGCACGGAAGAAGGTCAAGGAGGCCAAGAAACCCAAAGGCAGGGGTGAAGAAGAAGACTTGCAAGTCAAGGATTGATCGAGTTGAGAAAAGATATGGTGCATCAAGAATCACTATCTAAGGACATGACTTACAACCAATGATGTAACATCTATGGTTATGTGGTGTAAGTCGTAAGGCTCAAGATCAAGCTCAGGTCATAGAGCAAGGTCACTAGAAGGAGTAGTGTCAAAGCGAGAACCTGGAAGCAACCAAAAGAGCTAAGTTTACTTTAACCATGAGTTTGGGTTGTTCCTGTGTTTGGATATGTTCTATGTGACCTATGTAGGGTGTTGCAGCTCATAGATAACAATCTGGATCAAGTCTTGGAAACTTGGAGTTTTGGAGTCCAACATCGACCTCGAACATAAAAGCTGGGAGAATATATGAAAAGAGGTAATCTTTTGGGACTCAGTCAATTGAATTATACTCTAAATGTGTTTGTCTAAGTCACAGGAAGATCCTCCCAAGAGTCGAAGTCAAGTGGAGAAGAAACAGAAAAAAGCACGCTTGTGCCAGTCGGGGCCTCAACGGACAGTCGCCTGAGGTGCCCTCGGGAGAGTCGAAAATGCACTGCTTGTCCGAGGTTGGCCTCGTGCGAGTCGTTACGCGGATTTTGTATATCATAGTGATATTTATCGTTTTATATCTATGTTTTATACTATTTTTTAACTCCTGTGGCAACGTATGAGCACATACCTATTACTCTATTAAGAACCTAATGTGGGCACCTAGTGCTTCACCTCGCCTCTGCATCGTTGTAACACCTCAAAATCTCATTTTGAGAATTACGTAAAATTTTTCCAAAGATCTTGAATTAGAATTTTTTTTAGAATTCCCATAACTCTTGAAGTCACATCTCCTAAAATAAAAGTTTTATAATAAAGAATCAATAAAAGATTCTTCTATAAATTATCTTTTGTTGAAACGTATAAGAACATCTTCTAATAAGTAATCATACACTAGAAACTATTTGTCTTAAAATAATTATATGTGTGCTACATATCCAAAAACATTTTCTTATGTAGGATAATAAATAAATGAATAATAAAATAAAATGAATACTTGCATCTCATGCTGGTTCTTATGATTGTGCATTTAATTGAATTTGAAATTCAAAACCAAATTTGAAAGTGGATTTGAAAATTTAAAAAATAAAAAAATAGAAATGAACAAGAAAAAAAAAGAAAACAGTTCTCTCCTCATGGGCCGAATTCCTAGCCCTTCAGCCCACTCCCTTTCCTCCTTCAACCAGTCCAACCCGCGTGTTTGACACTGGCAGGTGGAACCCACCGGTCAGCCTTGGGCTTGATTACGCCCGCGCTTGCGCTTCCCGTTGTCGCGGCTTGTCCCACTGCCAGCCTCGGCTTCACGTTGACGTGGGGCCCACTTACCAGACACTGGTCAGCCTCGCCCATTTTTTTTTCACTGATGCGGGGGCCCGGCTTGTCGGGGTTTCTTCCCCAACCGAAGCCTTGCAACAGCTTGCCGGAAATCTGGGCTACGCAACAACTCGACCACCCCCACCGGTCGTACTCCGCGAACTCCGGGCTTCTGTATCGGACTCCGCCGCTTGGCTATAAAACCTGGGCCATGATCTCTTCCATCCTGTCTTCATCGACCACCATTGTGCGCCATGGCGGGGAAGGGACAGATCAGCCGCTAGGGGTCATAGTCAACTGCGTGTGCCGCTGGGTGCTGCTTCACCACCTGGAGGAAGATTGGATGGCCGCCGAGTGCTCCTTGCCGCGCGGGGTGAGAGCTTGGATGGCGACTCCGTGGATGAACCGTGCAGCACCGCTGCAGCAATGAGGGGCCGCCAACCTCGGTCTCGTGGAGGGCCATGGCAGGGATGCGGCGTGCCTCTCTGAAGGGCGCTGGGTTGAGGAGAAGCATCCATGACATCTACAGGTTTGGAGGTGTCGCAGGGTCATCCAGATTTCTCGCTGCCCCTCCTCATCGCCGTGAAGCCGCTGAGAGTCGTCGTCGGACCTCTACTTTGCTCAAGCGCTGGTATGGGGGTTGCTAGTATATTCGCCATCCTCTAGAGTAAGTTTATCGCCATTGGGATTTAAGCTTGGGCCATTGTGACGCGGGACGGACATCGCCGGCCATGGCTCCGCCATGGGGGCTGCCGGTGCCACCGCGTTTTCCTGTCTGGGGTAGGTGACGAGAGAAAACGGTGCTCTGACCGTTGATCTATCAGCCGACGGTCAAAAAAATCATATCGCAGTATAGAAGTTCGGTGACATCAAATCGTGTCCGTCGGATCAACGATTGGGCGGTTTGGATTAAATCTGGGTAGCGTTTCGCCCGTGACCGTTTGATGTCGATCGGATGGCTCGGGGTGGACTTCTGGTATTTAAAATCTGGTGCATTCGCGGGGAATCGGACGGTTGTGATTGCGTACCGATTCGGATAGAATTGTTTTAATCCCGGTCGTTCCGATCTAATCCAACGGCCGATAGCACACGATACCACTTCGCGGCGCACGATTTGTAAAAGAGACCCTGGGAAATGGGGAAATAAACCCGCCGTCCCTTGCTACAGGATAATGAGTCTTAAGGATTCTTGCTCTGTTGCCCCTGAACTTCTCAGAATTAGTGTGCGCAGTCCAGGGAGCAGAGAAAATAAATAAATAATTATATGAAATGATTTTTAGTATATAAATAATTCTAGAAACTCATTTTATTCATAGAAAATTCATACTAACACCTTTTTAGTCCATTCCAGTTCCTATAATTTTGTAATATTATGGTTTATCATATAGTACCACTGTTTTCACATGAAAGTCACATTAAAATTTATATCCTATTTAATCTGGTATAAAACACATAAAATCTTCGGAAATTCATAACTCCTCCGTTTTAATTCCGATTTGATCCGTTCAAGTTGCGTTCGTCTCGTAGCTTCGCGTAGGTTGTTATTATTCAGTTTGTACTTATGTTTGGTGTGATGTTAATTTTTGCCTATACCATGTTTGTCTATATTGCTACGTTTAGCAGTGAGGACACGTGTCATCTGAAGATCATCCTGGTACCTGGAATCTCGAGTCCCAGGCAAGTTGTGCCCTTGATCACTTCTTTTACCCACTCATGTTCTAATTAATCATAATGATCTGCATAGGTTAATTTTGATGGGACCCAATAGGTTACCCTAGTTTGATTATCTTTATACCTTGTTTACCACTGAACCTTTTTGGGTAGTACTTGCTAGTGCTTTATGTGGTTTTGGGTATGAAGATACATTATTCATGATCACACTTTTATTATCTGTTTATTATTACTGTTCATGTTAAGATCATTATGTTAATTGGAACATGGAGAACCACCCGGGAAAACAATGCTACCACAAGGGAGGAATGGGACCCCTTGGCTGATTAATTAGGAAAGCTAGTGGAAGACTACCTTACCCGAAAGGGGCAAGGGCAGTAGGGGAGTGGTCAGTGTAGGGAGGCCCTCGGGAGGATTTTGCGGCGATGGCAGTCCTGCAAGGGATTCCTGCTAGGGAGGCCCTCGGGAGGATTTTGCTGCGATGGCGGTCCTGCAAGGGATTCCTGCATTGGAACTTCCTATAAACTGTAGCGGGTTTTCTGAAGCTAGTGGAACTTTGTAAAGGCCTCGTAGTGTTACCCTGCCTCGCCTCCTCGGTAGAGGTGTATGGGATTGGCCGTCTCTTGGCAGATGGGTAACACGACTTGTGGGTAAAGATGCGCAACCTCTGCAGAGTGTAAAACTGGTATACTAGCCGTGCTCACGGTCATGAGCAGCTCGGACACTCACATGATTAAATTATGGAACTAAATTCAAATTGTCATATGCATTGCATTGCAGGTGAGGTTGTTACTTTTGTTCTACTAATTAATTGGGTTGGTATTTACTTATACTTAGTAACTGCTAATAAAATTTTGACCAACTTTAAAAGCAATGCTCAGCTCTAACCATCCTCTTTGGTAAGCCTTACACTTCACGTGAGCTCCCACCTTTGGCGAGTTCATGCACATTATTCCCACAACTTGTTGAGCGATGAACGTATGTGAGCTCACTCTTGCTGTCTCACACCCCCACAGGTCAAGAACAGGTACCACCGGATGAGGCGCTTGGAGGATGCCGTGATGTGTTCGTGAGAGGTCTAGGCCGTCGTCTCCCAGTCAACTTTGGGTTGCTGGACCGTTGTCTCCTTATAATGTAATTATTTATTTTGTATAGAACTCCTATTATATAGTAAAGTTGTGACATTCGATCCTGTGCCATGATTCATCATATGTGTGAGACTTGGTCCCAGCACACCTGGTGATTATGTTCGCGCCCGGGTTTTGGACCCCTAAAATCCGGGTGTGACAGAAGTGGTATCAGAGGAATGTTGACTGTAGGACGAAACCTAGATAGAACTGGACAACCATTATCTACTTACCTTTGCTACTCTAATTCTTTCTAAACTTTTCTTAATCTTTTCTCATCTATTTCCGCTTTACTCTGATTACTCTTACCTTTTCCTTCTAAAGACAAATGTGGATTTCACACTTTGAAATCCTGTACCTAAAGTGACCTTTAGGAATAGGAGACCTAATCCTACGAACAAAAACAAAATTATTTTTGTAGATATCTATACGTTTGAATGTTTGTTCTTATGATAACTGTTTGATTTGGTTCTTTGATTGAATGTGATGAGTTGTGGAGTAATGTCCACAATTGCATCTGCATATACATATAGACAAAAAAATATATTCATAAGATAACTAGACAACCTAGATTATCCTCCATTAAAGTATATCTATTTTAAACAGATCCATCTTATCTTAAAAGATTCTACCTTGTCCCAATAGATTCATCTTGTCCTGATAAACATACTTACCACACCCTGACCATGATCTAATCGACGTTAATTAGATCAAAGTCGGTCTAAGACACACCGATCTAATCTAGATCCCATTAAATATAGTGTGATTTAATCTAATGTGACCTAACAGATCAATCTAATCTAACCTAGTTCAATTAGATCTAGTCTAAATATACCTAATCTCATCTAATCTAATGTGATCTAATCTAATGTTAGTTAAAGTTGGTGAAATGGGTTAGACTCTACTCCTATAAAACATGTTTTAACTTAGTTAACTCTGCACTAAATTAGTACCATAGACCAACTCAGCCATATACCTCTATTTGACCTACATGCATAATCCGTGTAGATCAACATAAATTAAAAACTTAACACCCAAGATTTTGAAGTATCTCATAAAACCTATCCTACCCACATCTATCTACTTGTCCATAAACTCAGATGATAACTCCAAGAATAAAGGCCGAAGAAGACCAACCAAGTCAAAGGAGGATAAGCATCAACTCAAGTATTCAAAGATCAAGTTGGATCGCCAGAAGAATCAAGGTCCAGAGTTTAGGATGAAGTCTTTCCTTATTATACCCTTGCCACAACCCCTACTTGCCATAACCGTACCTCATCTGACCTAATAGATGGCAAGACATACAATATCCATATGTTCCAAATCGTCTACTAACTGTTATGTAAAAACTTGAACAAAACTTTGATTCCCAAAACCCAATGAGAAACTAAAATTCTAAACCAAACCTATTGTATCCCTTTTCTTACAAATCTCGGGGACGAGATTTCTGTTAAGGGGGGTAGGATTTGTAACACCTCAAAATCTCATTTTGAGAATTACGTAAAATTTTTCCAAAGATCTTGAATTAGAATTTTTTTTAGAATCCCATAACTCTTGAAGTCACATCTCCTAAAATAAAAGTTTTATAATAAAGAATCAATAAAAGATTCTTCTATAAATTATCTTTTGTTGAAACGTATAAGAACATCTTCTAATAAGTAATCATACACTAGAAACTATTTGTCTTAAAATAATTATATGTGTGCTACATATCCAAAAACATTTTCTTATGTAGGATAATAAATAAATGAATAAATAAAATAAAATGAATACTTGCATCTCATGCTGGTTCTTATGATTGTGCATTTAATTGAATTTGAAATTCAAAACCAAATTTGAAAGTGGATTTGAAAATTTAAAAAATAAAAAAATAGAAATGAACAAGAAAAAAAAAGAAAACAGTTCTCTCCTCATGGGCCGAATTCCTAGCCCTTCAGCCCACTCCCTTTCCTCCTTCAACCAGTCCAACCCGCGTGTTTGACACTGGCAGGTGGAACCCACCGGTCAGCCTTGGGCTTGATTACGCCCGCGCTTGCGCTTCCCGTTGTCGCGTCTTGTCCCACTGCCAGCCTCGGCTTCACGTTGACGTGGGGCCCACTTACCAGACACTGGTCAGCCTCGCCCATTTTTTTTTTCACTGATGCGGGGGCCCGGCTTGTCGGGGTTTCTTCCCCAACCGAAGCCTTGCAACAGCTTGCCGGAAATCTGGGCTACGCAACAACTCGACCACCCCCACCGGTCGTACTCCGCGAACTCCGGGCTTCTGTATCGGACTCCGCCGCTTGGCTATAAAACCTGGGCCATGATCTCTTCCATCCTGTCTTCATCGACCACCATTGTGCGCCATGGCGGGGAAGGGACAGATCAGCCGCTAGGGGTCATAGTCAACTGCGTGTGCCGCTGGGTGCTGCTTCACCACCTGGAGGAAGATTGGATGGCCGCCGAGTGCTCCTTGCCGCGCGGGGTGAGAGCTTGGATGGCGACTCCGTGGATGAACCGTGCAGCACCGCTGCAGCAATGAGGGGCCGCCAACCTCGGTCTCACGGAGGGCCATGGCAGGGTTGCGGCGTGCCTCTCTGAAGGGCGCTGGGTTGAGGAGAAGCATCCATGACATCTACAGGTTTGGAGGTGTCGCAGGGTCATCCAGATTTCTTGCTGCCCCTCCTCATCGCCGTGAAGCCGCTGAGAGTCGTCGTCGGACCTCTACTTTGCTCAAGCGCTGGTATGGGGGTTGCTAGTATATTCGCCATCCTCTAGAGTAAGTTTATCGCCATTGGGATTTAAGCTTGGGCCATTGTGACGCGGGACGGACATCGCCGGCCATGGCTCCGCCATGGGGGCTGCCGGTGCCACCGCGTTTTCCTGTCTGGGGTAGGTGACGAGAGAAAACGGTGCTCTGACCGTTGATCTATCAGCCGACGGTCAAAAAAATCATATCGCAGTATAGAAGTTCGGTGACATCAAATCGTGTCCGTCGGATCAACGATTGGGCGGTTTGGATTAAATCTGGGTAGCGTTTCGCCCGTGACCGTTTGATGTCGATCGGATGGCTCGGGGTGGACTTCTGGTATTTAAAATCTGGTGCATTCGCGGGGAATCGGACGGTTGTGATTGCGTACCGATTCGGATAGAATTGTTTTAATCCCGGTCGTTCCGATCTAATCCAACGGCCGATAGCACACGATACCCCTTCGCGGCGCACGATTTGTAAAAGAGACCCTGGGAAATGGGGAAATAAACCCGCCGTCCCTTGCTACAGGATAATGAGTCTTAAGGATTCTTGCTCTGTTGCCCCTGAACTTCTCAGAATTAGTGTGCGCAGTCCAGGGAGCAGAGAAAATAAATAAATAATTATATGAAATGATTTTTAGTATATAAATAATTCTAGAAACTCATTTTATTCATAGAAAATTCATACTAACACCTTTTTAGTCCATTCCAGTTCCTGTAATTTTGTAATATTATGGTTTATCATATAGTACCACTGTTTTCACATGAAAGTCACATTAAAATTTATATCCTATTTAATCTGGTATAAAACACATAAAATCTTCGGAAATTCATAACTCCTCCGTTTTAATTCCGATTTGATCCGTTCAAGTTGCGTTCGTCTCGTAGCTTCGCGTAGGTTGTTATTATTCAGTTTGTACTTATGTTTGGTGTGATGTTAATTTTTGCCTATACCATGTTTGTCTATATTGCTACGTTTAGCAGTGAGGACACGTGTCATCTGAAGATCATCCTGGTACCTGGAATCTCGAGTCCCAGGCAAGTTGTGCCCTTGATCACTTCTTTTACCCACTCATGTTCTAATTAATCATAATGATCTGCATAGGTTAATTTTGATGGGACCCAATAGGTTACCCTAGTTTGATTATCTTTATACCTTGTTTACCACTGAACCTTTTTGGGTAGTACTTGCTAGTGCTTTATGTGGTTTTGGGTATGAAGATACATTATTCATGATCACACTTTTATTATCTGTTTATTATTATTGTTCATGTTAAGATCATTATGTTAATTGGAACATGGAGAACCACCCGGGAAAACAGTGCTACCACAAGGGAGGAATGGGACCCCTTGGCTGATTAATTAGGAAAGCTAGTGGAAGACTACCTTACCCGAAAGGGGCAAGGGCAGTAGGGGAGTGGTCAGTGTAGGGAGGCCCTCGGGAGGATTTTGCTGCGATGGCAGTCCTGCAAGGGATTCCTGCTAGGGAGGCCCTCGGGAGGATTTTGCTGTGATGGCGGTCCTGCAAGGGATTCCTGCATTGGAACTTCCTATAAACTGTAGCGGGTTTTCTGAAGCTAGTGGAACTTTGTAAAGGCCTCGTAGTGTTACCCTGCCTCGCCTCCTCGGTAGAGGTGTATGGGATTGGCCGTCTCTTGGCAGATGGGTAACACGACTTGTGGGTAAAGATGCGCAACCTCTGCAGAGTGTAAAACTGGTATACTAGCCGTGCTCACGGTCATGAGCAGCTCGGACACTCACATGATTAAATTATGGAACTAAATTCAAATTGTCATATGCATTGCATTGCAGGTGTGGTTGTTACTTTTGTTCTACTAATTAATTGGGTTGGTATTTACTTATACTTAGTAACTGCTAATAAAATTTTGACCAACTTTAAAAGCAATGCTCAGCTCTAACCATCCTCTTTGGTAAGCCTTACACTTCACGTGAGCTCCCACCTTTGGCGAGTTCATGCACATTATTCCCCACAACTTGTTGAGCGATGAACGTATGTGAGCTCACTCTTGCTGTCTCACACCCCCCACAGGTCAAGAACAGGTACCACCGGATGAGGCGCTTGGAGGATGCCGTGATGTGTTCGTGAGAGGTCTAGGCCGTCGTCTCCCAGTCAACTTTGGGTTGCTGGACCGTTGTCTCCTTATAATGTAATTATTTATTTTGTATAGAACTCCTATTATATAGTAAAGTTGTGACATTCGATCCTGTGCCATGATTCATCATATGTGTGAGACTTGGTCCCAGCACACCTGGTGATTATGTTCGCGCCCGGGTTTTGGACCCCTAAAATCCGGGTGTGACAATCGTGCCCTGTGGGCCTCACGCCCAACGCCCGTGTAACACCCTGAATTTGGGGTATAAAATTTCTTTTCTAACACCCACCAAATTCAGGTGTTACCCTCTCTTTTATTTGCTTTACTTCCTTTTTTTATAAGTATCGCGAGAGTTATTTTTATATACATAGGTTTTTAGTGTAGTAAGATGAAACCCTAAAAGAGCCCTTGACTATTGCATAGCATTTCGATACTTTTTATTGTACGTTGAATTGTGGTGGTTGAGCATCCATTCAAACTC
Organism: Zea luxurians; assembly: GCA_029449295.1. Taxonomy (NCBI): domain Eukaryota; kingdom Viridiplantae; phylum Streptophyta; class Magnoliopsida; order Poales; family Poaceae; genus Zea; species Zea luxurians. Next base: position 33,617,506 of record JAOPSE010000002.1, on the reverse strand, counting down.
AAAAGGTATACATTTAGGGGTGATGATTGTGTTTTGAAGTGCATTTATATAACCTACACCTAAATTCAAATAGTGAAATGAAAGAGAAATAAAAGAAAAACAAAAAAGGGAACACAGCCTTCAACCCTCCTTCCTTTCCCTGGCCGGCCCAGCGCTCGGGGCCCACCCGCAGCCCAGAAAACCGCGCCCCTAGGCCAAGCCGCCTGGCCCAGCCTCGACCTCCCCTAGCGGCTGCAGCGCACGCTGCCCAGCGCCCAAGCCCTAGCGCCGCCGCCTGCAAGCCGCTTGCCCAGCGCGTCGCTTGCCCAGCGCCCCCAGCCGCCGCGCGCCCTAGCGAGGAACGCCAGCGCTCGACACCGATCACAACACTAGGGGCCTACGCTTGGAGTTCCGTTCGTGTCGTGCTTGCCCCGCCATTGGCGATCGCCGTGAGCAGCTGACGCTCCCCACGCTTCGAAACCGCCCGCCATGGCCGGAGCTCGCCCGGCGGTTTCGCTGCATGCGGGCATGGCGTGCTCGGCTGGCGTGCCCATGGCTATGGCGCTCGTGACGCGTAGCCCTGCGCGCGGTGCAGTGCAGCTCGCGGCAGCCTAGCACCCCGGCGTGGCCTGGCGCGGCGCGCGGAGTCCCGGCGCAACACGCGATGCCCCCGGCGCGGCCCGGCGCATGAGCAGTGCCCCCGGCGTGGCGCGCAGTGCCCCAGCGTGGTGCGCGCGGTGCCCGGCATGGCCCCGCCCTGTGCGTAGCGTCCTGGCGTGGCTCACGGCCTACATGGCCAGCCCGGCTTGCCCTGCGCGACTCGCCCTCGTGCCCTGCGCGGCCGTCCCGTGCGTCCTGTGCATCTGTGGCCTGGCCGGTCGTGGCCACCGTGGCCGGGTCGCCATCGTCGTTCATTGCGCTGAAGTCTTCGCTAGCAGTTCATCGTGTTCTGCGTTCATGCCCCAACGTCGTGCGCCTGCGCCCCGCCGTTCACCGTCGTATGAGGTGAGCCCATCGAGGCGAAGCTCACCTAGCCCTGTCTAGCCGCCCTGCGTGTCCATAGTTTCGCCATCGCACCCATCGTTTGTTCGCGCGTCTCTCGCGCGTGTCGAACGTGGTGTCCATCCGCGTGATCGTGTGCGCTATCTAGCGTGCAGTGTGCACATCGCCCTCAGGCATTGCGCGTCTCGTCGCGCTTCTGTAAACCACTCCACCTAGGATTTCTCGTGCTAATTAATGTTTCGCCTAGAATCGCTCACGTTAATTAATTTACGTAATTAAACGATGACTAACCAAATAGTAAGCCAATCAGAATTAAGTGTTAAGTCTATCGATGCAAGCGATAAATACTTGTTTATATGGTTAGTGTCGACTTAAATGTTTTCGACTAATATTCGTTTAATGTAAGTATGGCGTCTGTTTAGTTTTTCTCGTGTGTCGTGAGGATCACGCGCGTAGTCACGCGCTGTCCTCTCGCGAGATTAAACCGTTCGCGTATAATCACTCATGGCAGATAATTAACTAGTTATTTAATCGTCCACTATTAAACTAGTAAGTTAGTTATAACTATATAGTAGTTTTAATCTATATTCGATGTCAATTAATGTGATTGCATCGAATTAAATGTTCTAACTAATACTTTTTAGCGTAAATGTTATAACTTCTCGACCGTAGCCTCGACTATCGCATTTCTTTTTCCTCGTGTACTGTAGAAGCGAGCTCTATTTTATATTGCTCACTTTTATTATGTTTTACTTGAATGGTGTAATGTTCTTATGCATATATATGGTTGTTTGTTCGTGCCTGTTTGTATTTGCTATGCGTCGCGAATAGACTGCGATCCATTTCCAAGCTTCGAGGAATCGACGGTCAAGCTTCGGCGACCAAGTGATCTAGCTCTTCGAGTTCCACGAAGTTGAAGACCCTGAGCATCTGCTTGGTGAAGGCAAGTGTCCTCTGACCCTTTATGTCCCATTTACTCTATAATTCACTGTCCTGCATACTATGAACAACATAAGGATTGACTAGCTTTCTATTACCTGGTCCTTGATTATCTTTTGGGCTACTATGGTTAGATTCATGCTATTGCTTTACTTTAATCAATGAACATGATATGAACACTTATGATACGATGTTGTCATTATGATTATGATGTTGGACTGATGATACTTTAGGGGTCTCGAGCGGTTTCTTGAGTGCCTCTCCGTAAGGACCTGTTCGTTGGATGACCGCCAGGGAAAACAGTGCAACCATGAGGGTGGAATGGGACGCCCTTAGCTGAATAATTAGAGGAACCGGGGTGTAGTTCGCTTCGCCGTCGTGCCGTTAATGGGGCTCGGTGTATGCGGCTCGCTCTGCCAAGGTTGGTTCGCCCCTTGCGGAGGAGTGCGGTGCATTTAGGAAACCTAACGGACGGCTACAGCCTCGGGGAATCTTTGTAAAGGCTACGTAGTGATACCCTGCTAGGCCACCTAGGTAGTGGCCAATGGGGAGTAGCTCTCTCCGGGCCTTCTACTAGTAATAATGCTAAAAGTAATAATAACCTGGCCTTCTACTAGTAATAATAACCTGACCAACTAAAAGTAACTGCTTGACTTAACCCCACATAAAGCTAGTCCACTACAGCCAAACGGAACATTTGCTGAGTATGTTGATGTGTACTCACCCTTGCTTTCACAAAACACCAGGTTGCCTTTGGTGTAATCGATGCTCAGGTAAAGGAGAAGAAAGTGTCGAGGCGGATCTACAGGAGTTCTAGGACTTCGACGAGTTTGAGGATTAGGCTAGCGACCTCCCCAGTCAGCTGCCTGTGTTGGGTTGTTTACGTTGGCTACGTTTCTATTATGTGCACTTTGATTTATATTATGTAAATGGCTCTAGTCTGTAATATTATTACTTACTCTTTATTGTTATTCGAAGCATTGTGCTATGATGAGTCATTTATGTAATCACTGTGTACGTGAATTTCTGATCCTGGAACGTACATGGTTCGCATTCGGTTTACCTTCTAAAACCGAGTGTGACATAAGTGGTATCAAAGCCGTGCTGACTGTAGGACCGCTGACCTAGAGTAGCATTGGCCGTTTTAAGGACTTCTTGACTGTTACTTCACCTCATCCTTGATTCTGCTTCAAAATTTTAGTCATCTCGACTAATTCTATATTGTGCTCCTATATGCCCCCTTGTCAAAAAGTATTTTGTTCTAGCATGGTCTACACTTCTCTCAGTCTATTAGAACTTATCTCACTCTTGTGCTTGCAACATCTTTGTAGATGCCCCCTGACCATAGCCTTTAGTCTTTTGGGACTCTTTCCTCGTCCATTATTAAATTGCTACCATTTGACCATCTCTATTTCACTTTGTTATTGACATGCTCATATCCTTGCATTTTTAATACCCGTACCCCTTAATCTAAAGTACTTACCCTTGTACCTCTATTGCCTATTTAAACAGTTCAGTTTATGTGTCCATGACCTTCTTGTCTTCTGAGATCATTTCTTATTCTGTTGTTAAGTCGCTATCTTTCAGCAATTTCTATGCCCTTGGTCTTAGTATGCTCATATCCTTGGAATCTTGCATACTCTTATTTATATGCATATGTTTGCTTACCTTTATATCTCAATATATGTTTAAGACATTTCAGTTAACGTGCCCTTGACTACCCTTGTTTCTTAATGATCCATGAGCGGTCATTCTATTTTGCATATCCTTGGTAATCTCGTTGTCTCCTTGTAACTCCACTTGGTAATTAATTTTCTTTACTTCAACCCTTCTGTTGGAACCTTACCTATCTTACCTTTGATTGTTTTCTCCACTTTGTCGCTTCGCGAGTCTTGCCTTAACTATATTCTTTGTTATGCTTTTAATTATTATCATATGCACCCTTGGCACCTCTATATCCTACATCGATGTTTGTCTCATACCTATCCTTTAAAATCACCCCCTTCCGTCTCATACCTTCCTTGGTCGCATCCTCTTCTTTGGCTCGTGAGTTTGTAACCTCATCCTTTGTTGTGCTTTTGTTTCTTATTGCCTTTACCCTTCTCATCTCTCAATCTTACCTTGGTGATTACGCTATGTTTTCGTTATCTAAAATCTCCAATCTCCCACCTTAGTTCAAGTGTGGTCTCTTACTTATCTCACCTGGGGTTGTATCCTATACTGTACCACTTGAAAGCCTTATCTTAACTCTATTCTTGGTTGTATCTAGATTCCTGTTTTTTTGTGCACATTTACCTCTTCCTTTATATCCTTGCCTATTATCACATTTGACCCTTGACCTCTCTCCATATTTACCATGATGTTTACCTATTTTTTGGCCTCACTTATTCCATTTCAATCCAAGAGTGTTGTTTTCCCTATCCCGCTCTTGTCCGCTCCCTTTCCCTTTGTCGCTTTGCAAGTCTTGTCTTACCTTGACTTCATCCTTTGTTGGGCTTTTGTTTAATATCATCCTTACGTTTGTAATATGTAGATCTTGCCTTGATACTTATCTTAGGTCTGCTTGTTGAAATCCCCTCTTTTCTATCTCAATTCGAGAGCTATGTTTTACTTATCTCACCCTTGGCTAGATCCTCTTCCTTACCGCGTGTAGGCCTAGACTTAACTCCATTCTTTATTGTATTTGTACCACTTGCTCTTCTATGCCTTCATCTTTTCTCTTACACCCTTGTCCGTTATCGCCTTTGGCCCTTGCGATATTAATGTCTTCTACCTAAATGCTTACCTTGAATTTATCCTTTAAAAGCCTCCCCTTTCTTTCAACCCAGTTTGAGGGTTGCGAGTTACCTATCTCTCCCTTGATTTCTTTTCCCTCCTTGTCGCCTTACAAGTCTTGTCTAATTCCATCGTCTGCTGTGTTTTTATTTGCTATCACCATTACCTCGCCATCCATCGATCTTACCTTCATACTTATCTTTATGCTTGCTCCTTAAAAATCTCTTCTCTTCCACCTCAATTTGAGAGTGGCAGTTTACCTATCTGGCCCTTGGACACACCTTCTCCTTTTTCATTTGCAGGTTGTGTCTTAACTCCATCCTTTATGGTACTTATATCCTTTGTCTTATGCCTATTTACCTCCTCTCCTACATCCTTATCTATTATTACCTTTAAAACCCTCGTGATATCTATGCCTGTCGGCGTTTCGACCCCGGGGGGTCCCTGGACCGACGAGTGAAATGTCGCCGCGTGCCCCAGCCCAGATGGGTCGACGCGAGGCGGAACACAAAGGGGGGAAAGAGACAGGCAAGGTGGAATCCTGCGGCCTCCGTGTTGCCCTGCGCCCAGGTCAGGTGCGCTTGTAGTAGGGGGTTACAAGCGTTCGCGTGGGAGAGTGAGAGAGGGACCGTCCGCCAGCCCGTCCTCCCACGCGGCCAACCTTCTCGTAAGAGAGCCCTGGACCTTCCTTTTATAGGCGTAAGGAGAGGTCCAGGTGTACAATGGGGGGTGTAGCAGTGTGCTAACGTGTCTAGCAGAGAGGAGCTAGTGCCCTAAGTACATGCCGTTGTGGCAGCTAGAGAGGTTTTAGCACCCTGTTCCTGTGATGTCGTGACCGTCGAAGGAGCGCTGAAGCCTTGTGGAAGGACAGTTGTCGGGGCTGCCAAGTCTTTGCTGACGTCTCCTTGCTTCCATAAGGGGTTGAGAGCCGCTGTCGTCATGGAGCACGCGGGGCGCCATCATTACTTGTTTTGCCGGGGCGAGCTGGATGGGAAGCTGGTCTTGTTCCCCGTAGCCTGAGCTGGCTGGGGGTAGGGTAATGATGGCCTCCCCTGTGGCGTGGTCGGTCCGAGCCCTGGATCAGGCGAGGCGGAGGCTCCTCCGAGGTCGAGGTCGAGTCTGTCTTCTGAAGTCGAGGTCGAGTCCGAGCCCTAGGGTCGGGGTCGAGTCCGAGCCCTAGGGTCGAGCGAGGCGGAGTTCATCGTCCTCCGAGGCCGAAGCCGAGTCCGAGCCCTAGGTCGAGCGAGGCAGAGTCCGTCGTCTTCCGAGACCGTAGCCTAGTCCGAGCCCTGGGTCGGGCGAGGCGGGAGTCCGTCGTCTTCCGAGGCCGTAGCCTAGTCCGAGCCCTGGGTCGGGCGAGGCGGAGTCCGTCGTCTTCCGAGGCCGTAGCCTAGTCTGAGCCCTGGGTCGGGTGAGGCAGAGTCCATCGTCTTCCGAGGCCGTAGCCTAGTCCGAGCCCTGGGTCGGGCGAAGCGGAGTCCGTCGTCTTCCGAGGCCGTAGCCTAGTCCGAGCCCTAGGTCGGGCGAAACGGAGTCCGTCGTCTTCCGAGGCCATAGCCTAGTCCGAGCCCTGGGTCGGGCGAAGCGGAGTTTCCTATGGCGCCTGGGGCCAGACTTGGCTGCTGTCAGCCTCACTCTGTCGGGTGGCACTGCAGTCGGAGCGACGCAGGCGGTGCTGTCCTCTTGTTAGGCCAGTCAGTGGAGCGGCGAAGTGACTGCAGTCACTTCACCTCTGTCGACTGAGGGGCGCACGTCAGGATAAGGTGTCAGGCCACCTTTGCATTAAATGCTTCTGCGATTTGGTCGGTCGGCGTGGCGATCTGGCCAAGGTTGCTTCTTGGCGAAGACTAGGCCTCGGGCGAGCCGAGGGTGTGCCCATTGCTTGAGGGGGTACCTCGAGCGAGGCGTGAATCCTCTGGGGTCGGCTGACCTTGCCCGAGGCTGGGCTCGGGCGAGGCGGGATCATGTCCCTTGAGTTAATCGCACCCATCAGGCCTTTGCAGCTTTGTGCTGATGGGGGTTACCAGCTGAGATTTAGGAACCTCGGGGGTACCCCTAATTATGGTCCCCGACAGTAGCCCCCGAGCCTCCAAGGGAGTGTTAATACTCGCTTGGAGGCTTTTGTCGCACTTTTTTGCTAGGGGACCAGCCTTGCTCGGTTGCTGTTTGTTCCGGCGGGGGCGCGCGAGCGCACCCGCCGGGTGTAGCCCCCGAGGCCTCGGAGGAGTGGTTAGACTCCTTCGAGGTCTTAATGCGTTTCGTGATGTTTTGGCCGATCTGGTTGTCCCCTCATGTGAACTGGCCGTAGCCCGGGTGCACCGTCGAGTCCCAAGTTCTCGGGCTGGTATGTTGACGCTGTCAACGGTTTGGCCGGAGCCGAGTTTGCGAGAGCAGCCCCCGAGCCTCCGCACAGAGCGAGAGGACGATCAAGGACAGACTCGACTTTTTTACATACGCCCCTGCGTCGCCTTTCCGCAAGGAGGAGGGGGGGGAAAGCGCCATGTTGCCCTAGGTGGGCGTCCAACATGGTGTCTCCAGCGAGCTGCGAACAGGTGATCCGAGTGGACGCCCGTGCCCCATTCGTTAGAGGTCGGCTGTGGCCCGGAGGCGTGCCCAAAAGTACCTGCGGGTGATTTGCCGGACCCGGTCCCCTTTCGACGGGGTCCGAGGGCTCGATGCCTCTCTCTGGTGGGATTCCGTTACAGAATCGTTCCCACGGGTCACGGAAATGTCCTAGGGAACCTCGGGAGCGTAGCCCGAGCCTCGGTTATGTATCAAACGTACCCATGGTCATCCCTCGCTCTGTGTCTGAGGCGGCTGTGAACCCTTCGGGGGCCAGCCTACGAACCCTTGATTAGTAGTGGGCGCGGAGCCCGAGTAGCCTGAGGCGGCCGTTGAACCCTTCCGAGGGGCCAGCCATCGAACCTCTGACCAGTAGCGGGTGCGGAACCTAAGTGCTCTGAGGCGGCTGTCGAACCCTTCCGAGGGGCCAGCCTTCGAACCTCTGATCAGTAATGGGGGCTCGGAGCCCGTTTCCTTCGCGGAGAAGGATCCCATGTATCCCCTTTCCCAGTCCCTGTTGTAAGAGAGAGAAAGAGAAAAAGGGGAAGGATATAAAATCGAACGTCGTGGCGCACCTTTTTGACGCGGTCAATGCAGCGGAAACGAAGCGTCGTCTGCTTCGCCTGCCAAAGGTGCCGCCTGCCCTGCCGCAGAGTTAATGCGACGGGACGAGTGGTTCACGGGGCAGCCGTTGCGCGTGCGTGAGCCGTTCGAGGTACGGATCACGGGCACGTCATCTTCACGCCATGGGAGAGGGTTCTCTCGCTGTCCCTGGAGGGGACATGAGCCTGCAGACGACTTGACCGCTGCTTCCGCCTGCCCGCCACCGCCATAACAGATAATCCGGACAGGTAAGAAACGATTAACATATACTACTCGGGTAGATACCGGATAATTGTCGGGTAGTTCGGTTCATCCGATGATATTAATTGACCAACCATCCATAAGTTAAGCAATACATAGTCATGTATATGATAGATCAGATGTAAGAAAGGAAACCGGTAAAATTGACATCATGCAGTTCAAAGTTGCTTATCACAAGGACATTGTAGAACCAACACCGCAATATTTAAAATTCATAAATATTCTAGTTTTACTAAAAAATTGCAAATAAGTTACAAAAACTAATAAACATTTTTGAAAGGGAAATAGGCTTTAAACCTTTTCCTAAATGATTTTGGTGGTTGAAATGCCCCACACAAATAATTGGACTAACTAGTTTGCTCTAGAGTATATGTTCTACAGGTGCCAAAGGTTCAACTCAAAACCAATACAAAGATTAAAAAGGGTTCAAGAAGAAAGGAGCAAAGGAAACTGAAGTGCTCCCTGGTCTGGCGCACCGGACAGTGTCCGGTGCACCAGGGAAGATCGACTTCAAACTCTTCACCTTCGGGTTTCCCAGGCGCACCTCCGCTATAATTCACCGGACTGTCCGGTGTGCCACCAGACTGTCCGATGCGCCAGCGGAGCAATGGTCATCTGCGCGCAACGGTCGACTCTACAAAGCAAACAGTGCAAATCAGATGTCAGAGCAGACGGTCAGAGGGGCACCGGACTGTCCGGTGTCGCACCGGACTGTCCAGTGCCACATGAGGACAGAGCCTCCAACGGTCGACTAGCTCCAAGCCCTAATGGGAAGATGACGTGGCAGCTCACCGGACAATGTCCGGTGGCGCACCGGACACTGTCCGGTGGCGCACCGAACTGTCCGGTGTGCCCATCACCAGCAGCCTTCTCCAACGGCTACATTTTAGATGGTGGCTATAAATACCACCCCAACCGGCCACTTCAAGGTGTGGGAGCCCAAGCAACATTCCAAGTCATCTAGTTGACATACTCAAGCCCTCCCAACCACTTCTATTCATTGATCCATCCTATACACAAGATCTAGACCACTACAACCAACACAAGTGCCATAAAAGATAGAGCAAGCAAGAGAGAGCTACTCATTTGAGTTTAGCACTAGTGCCTTGTGAGATTCATTGAGAGATAGTGTGTGCTACTTCTTTGTGTTCATTTGCGCGTGGAGTTTTGACTCCCATTGAACTTCCTCCAAAGTTTTGGAGGCTTGTAAAGCTAGCAAGAGACACCAAAGAGTGTGATGATCCTTGTGGGGTCTTAAGTGATCCTTGAGAAGAAGAAGAGCTCTCCGGTCTTTGGTGATCGGTGGAGAAAGAGAGAAAGGGTTGAAAGAGACCTGTCCTTAGTGGACTCCTCAACGGGGACTAGGCCTTCGAGGGCCGAACCTCGGTAAAACAAATCACATGTGTCTCATGTGCTTATTGCTTGTGATTTGTTTGTTCTTTTCCTTTTTAAGTTCTTCTTGCACTATTCTTTGCTAATACTGTTTGGTGTTCCTTTAAGTTAAATTTTCATTTAGTGAAGCAACACCTTGCAAGAAAGAACTTGTGCTATTGCTCTTCTTATCTAAGCCCTCTTGCTTTATTCTCATAGACTTATTAGTTGTATTGATTTATCAATTCCGCATTATTTGCAAGCAATACTCTTTTCAAGCAAGGACTTAGTTTTTTATATACTCCGATAATTGTATATCTTGTTCTAACCACTAATCAAGGGATCCAGTTGGGGGATAAAGTTTTAATTTTTAGGTTTCGCCTATTCACCCCCCTCTAGGCTACTTTCAATTGGTATCAGAGCTAGGCACTTCATCTTGAGTCTAACAACTCGAAGTGATGGCTCGTAAAAGATCCCAAAAGAACAAGAAGACCCAGGAGAACAGGGAGGTAACTCTTGAAATATTACTTTCCGATTGTTCTAATTATGAGTCATGGTCTACTAGAGTGATAAATGCTTTTAGAACGGTAGATCCACAATTAGAACAAATTTTAGATAAGAGTATTATTCCTCCTAACTATGCTAGGGAAAATGCCTCCGAAGAAGATTTAAGATGTATACGCTTAAACTATCTAGCTTACTGAAAGGGAAATGTGCCCTTGGGCCATTTCTAAGTATTTTGGTGATTGAGTGCCAACATAAGTGCTTTTGTGTTAATCTATACAAAGTGGTGAGCAAAGTGCAAACCAAGTCTAAAGGTATGTTTCTAGACTTAGTACATTGTTTTAGAGAACTAATGTATTGTGTCTAAGTGCTGGAAACAGGAAAAATCAATTTGGAAAAGACTCTGCTTAGCCAAGACTCTGCTCAGTCTGGGTGCACCGGACAATGTCCGGTGCGCTAGGCTGGCTCTGTCAACTGGCTGCTCTCGGGACTTCGTCGGCGGTGTACGGCTATAATTCACCGAACTGTCCGGTGAGCCAACGGTCGGCTGGGCCAACGGTCGGCCGCAGCGATCCGCGCGGGACACGTGGCTGAGCCAACGGCTAGAATGGTGCACCGGACTGTCCGGTATGCACCGGACAGTGTCCGGTGCGCCAACGGCTCTCAAGCGCCAACGGTCGGCTTCGCCAAATAAGGAAGGAGATCCGCACCGGACAGTGTCCGGTGCGCCAGTCGACAGAAGGCAGGAATTGCCTTCCCGGATTGCTCTCAACGGCTCCTAGCTGCCTTGGGGCTATAAAAGGGACCCTTGGCGCATGGAGAAGATATCCAAGCATTCTTTGAGCACAATTGATCATTCACACTTCGTTCTTGCGCATTTGATTGACATTCTTAGTGACTTGAGCTCCGTTCTAGTGAGAAACTTGTGATAGTGTCTTGAGCTCAAGTCTGGGTCTTGTGTGTGCGTATTTGCTGTGATCTTTGTGTCTTGTGTGAGTTGCTAATCCCTCCCTTACTCCGTGCTTCTTTGTGAACTTCAAGTGTAAGGGCGAGAGACTCCAATTTGTGGAGATTCCTCGCAAGCGGGATAAAGATAAGCAAAGCAAAACACCGTGGTATTCAAGTGGGTCTTTGGACCGCTTGAGAGGGGTTGATTGCAACTCTCGTCCGTTGGGACGCCACAACGTGGAGTAGGAAAGCGTTGGTCTTGGCCGAACCACGGGATAAACCACTGTGCCATCTCTGTGATTATTCTCTTGTGATTGTTGTGTTTTGCTAAAGACTCCTCTCTAGCCACTTGGCACTATTGTGCTAACTTCTAATCAGTTTTTGTGGCATTAAGTGTTGAGTTTTATAGGATCACCTATTCACCCCCTCTAGGTGCTCTCAATGACATCTTAAGTAAATCCCTTAGCAAAGAAGATTATCATGCCTTCATAATAAAATATGATAAACCTATTTGTGATGTGTATGATATTTGGACTAGAATTAAAAGCAAATTTGATGAGTCCAAACATGATAGTTCATTTTGTGCTTCTACTTCCTTTGGTCTTTGTGATACTAACCCTTGCAAGGAAGAAGAAGAAAATAGTCGATGGAGACCAAACGATGAATCCACCTCTCCAAAAGGTTTGTCTTCCCATTTCGATTCCCACATATGTTGTGTGGCTAATGAAAATGATAGCGGAAGCACAAATGAGGATGATGAGGAAGAAAGAAGCTTCATGCAACTCTACGCTCGCCTAAGCCAAGAAGATAAGGCGGTCATGCTCAAACTTCTAGAAAGAGCGAGAGAGCAAAGCGAAGCTCGTCAAAGGCTAGAAAGTATTCTCTCCATAAAAATGCAATGCTTTGACGAGTTGACTAAAGAACATGAGGAGCTAAAGTGCTCTCATGTTGATTTGGTCCAAAAGTATGAAACTATTTCAATTGAGCAAGATAACGCTTTACATTGTATCGCTCAATTAGTAAATAAGAATGTCTTGCTTAAGGACCAAGTAGAAAAGTTAAAAGATGAAAATCTAGCTTTTCAAGAAAAATATGATATGCTTCTATGTTCTTATGAAAATCTTATGGATGATCATATCATATTAAATATTGCTCATGAGGTTGTGATAGAAAACTTAAAATTCCAACAACCTCACTCATGCACATGTATTCAAATTGAAACTACATTACCATGTGCTAGTGCTTGTTGTCCGTCGACAAGCAAATCTTCCTTTGTGCTAGAATTTGTAGGAACAAAAGATGATACTTATCAAAAGCTCAAAGAAGAAAATGAGAGGCTAAAAATGAGCTTGACACAACTAAAAGGGAAGTGCATTGGTTAACCTTCTCAAGATAACCGTGATCACATGGTGAAGAAGCTTGAGACGGGAACAACCGTGGCATGCACTAAATCCCTTGAAGAAAATGTCAAGGACTTGAGGATTGCTAAGGGGAAGGAACAAAAGAAGAAAATCAATACCTCTTCCAAAAGCCTCAACCACACCTCCATAAAAGGTAACATCCAAGGTAATAATCAAGTCTCACTTCACACTAAGAAAAGTCAGAAGTGTAGTGAATGCTTTGAAAAGGGGCAATCGATTAGGTCATGCCCCTATATTAAAAATGACTTGATTATTGACAAGGATGATAAAGTTTGTTTTAAATGCTCCAAGAAGGGACACTTATTTAGATCTTGTCCCCATTTAAAACAAAAAGGCATAATGTTAGAAAAGAAAATATTCACTAACCATGTAGCAAGCAAGAAACAAGGAATGAAGAAATCTTCAAGGCTAGAAGATCGCCTATGCTACATATGTCGAAAGAAGGGACATCAATGCAAAGATTGTCCCAATGGTAACAATCCCACTCCTAGCTTATCAATTATTTCTCATATAACTAGGCAACCCAAAATTGCAACTTGTGCTAGAAAGGTAATGAGTTTACCTAGTGCTAACACAAAGGACGTTTGGGTTCCTAGATCTTTGTTGACTAACCTTGATGGACCCATCAAGAGATGGGTACCAAAATATGCTTGACAAGCTTTGCAGGAAAAGGAGATGATATGAAGCCTTGGGGTGCTTGAGAAAGTTAATTCAATTTAACTCAAGCTAGCAATCTTCAATGATCCATATATCCAAGATTGACCCAAAGTTATTTCAAATTGTTATGTCTAAAACTCATATCATCTCGGGGAAGATATTGATGTTGTAGGAAACAAAGAATTATCTTGTGCGGAAAAATCAAGGGCTACAACATGGAGGAAAGCCGAAGGATGGTAACACTTGTGTTTTTAAGTGCAAGTATCTCAAAATTATGATTTCTCATGTGTCTTGTGTAGTCGCATAGAAAAAGAAGCACTTCAAATGTCTTTAAATTTATATTACCATTCTTTGAAGAATTTCCTCTCATATGGTAGATTGCATACTCATCATTTCCATACTATGGCAATCTACATGCTTTAAATTGTTGCAAGTATCTCATGGCATGTTTCTCTCTAGTCATTCTATTATTGCCATGATTCTAGATATAGAGAGATATTTCAAGTTCTTAAAAGGATAAGGTGTCATGTAAGAAAGTCAAATCCTTAGGGCACTTATGAAAGGAAAACTCTCTCTATAACTAGAATGGTGAGACTAATGATTTTATCCAAGTAACCCAAGTAGTCTCACTTGTAGAGAATAAGTTTCTCTTTGGAAATGTGTAATCTAACATGAAAAGAAAAATCAATCCAATGATTTATGATGTGTTTCTACTTGCTTAAATTGGATTTGATTCTTTCACATTTATCGCTTTCCATATCATGAATTAGATTTGTTCCTATAATCTTAAGGGATTATTTATGCTTGTTTTATGAGTTAAAATTGAGCATAACATCATCTATAAGATAATCTAGTTCATGCTATGAAGTTTCCATGTTTTAGTAATCTATCTTTTCATTCCTTATCAAAAATGATTACAAAAATAGAAACTAGTGCTTGTGTTACTAACGACGTATCTCTTGAGCTTACTTATGAATATCTACAAAAGAGAAAGTGCACAAGCCTCAAGGGTTGCTCTTCACCCAAAGGAAGAAAGGTAAAAGCAAAGGTATGGGAACTCATATTCTTAATCAAATATAGTTCCCATCAATGGTTATTTACTCTAAATTATCTTATTCTACCTATGTGAAGAATAGATTCTTTGTTGGACTTAATTTTTGCTAGGTGTGCATTCAATCTCATTCTCATAAATGCACTAGTCCATTAGAATCTATTTCATGCCTTTTCTATACATATTCTCATATTGATTTACTTCCAAGTAATGATTAATAAACTCAATATGAAGAAGTAAATTTCCTATGATTGATCAAAATGCTTAAAGGATGCATATTGTTGTGCTCTAACGTTAAGGAATTTACTTCATGTATATGTGAAATATGGATGATGAATTGTGTTTATTTCCTATCTAAAGAAATAATCCTTCATTATATACTCCCTTGTGTTACTAACATCTTTCTTGAGTATTTTCAATAAGTTTGGAAGGAAAAAGAAGCCACTGCAAAGGGAGGACTCTCAAATGAAAGAGGAGGACATCAAGAACAACACCACCTACTTCTACAAAACAATCAATGGTGTGGTTGTGAGTATTCTAAATCCTTTTTATTGAGAAAATGTCAGGCATAAGGTGCTTATTGCAAATCTTATAAGCCTTGATCAAGATGTATAATGCTTCTCCCTATTTGTCTTTAGAGCAAATTCATCCATTCAATTCATTCAAATAATTGATGCATATCTTTAGGGGGAGTCTCTTTCTATATCTTGATTATGTTGAGACTATCACTTTATATTCGTAATTCCATATAGTCTCTTGCATGAGAATGAGTTTCTCATGATGTATGCTACTATTTTTTTAATTCTTATCTTTCACTCTAAAGTAGCATATTTGCTGGATTCTCCTACTCTAAGCTTAATTGATAATCTGATGCGTATGTTGTTCTTTTGATCACATCTGTTATTTGTTTGATCATTGAATGACTTCAATTAAGAATCATGTTTCTTAGTGCCGCACATACTATCAATCAATATCTCTTGATATGCACCAAGTTAAAAGGAGAATTCATGATACATTTATGCAATTTATGATCCATTTGATATATGCTAACAATAACTTGGAAAAGGATCACTAGTTGTAGAAATCTCTCTTGTGCAAAATATTTCCATATATTGTCATTGAGTATAGGTCCTAAGCATCTAAGACTAAGGACAAAGCACAATGAATAGAGCGTCTCTATGTGAAGGTACAAAAGGGTGAAACTACTTCATCTCATTTATACATGTACCTAAATCTTCTTTGTATATACATTCTCAGCATATCTTGTATAAAAGGAAGAGAAAGCATATCCATGCATTATCCCTGCTTCATATCTAGTTTAACCTCTCAAAAATCCATTACTGCTTTAATGCATCTTTTGTTAAAACTAGATGAAGTGATTTTATTATCAAAGAGCTTAAAGCTTAACCTTGTAACGAGGATAAGCTACCTTTGTTCCAAAGGTGGATGGTCCTTAAGCCTCTTTGAAATCCTTAAGGGTAAATGCTTGAGATGTTTATAACATGCTTTCATAAGTGCATAAACTGTCATGAGCATCACACCTATACTATGACACAATGCACTTCATACTCTGTATGATATAGATATGTTCTCATTAACCGAATTATGTGCAATTGGCATTTAAGGCCAAAATATGTGTTTCTCTCCATGCACATACTTAGGGGGAGCAATCTATGTTATATAGAACTATGATCATGCTTAATTTGATATATCCTTTTGATCATATCTCTTTTATGTCTATGACTAATGTGTTTTCAAGTGTATTCTCATGCTTAGTCATAGAATTGAAAGGGAAATGGAGTATTTGGCAAAGACGACGCTTCCACTCAACTCCATCGGTATTATCTACTCTTTGCCGTTACTCCGCATCGTTCTCCACTTTGGTATAATCTTCACTCATATTTATTTGTTTGCCATTGGGGAGAAAGTAAAAGGGCTTATATTTCACTCAAGCATTCGTTTTTGGCGATTCATGCCAAAGGGGGAGAGAGTGTTAGCCCAAAGCAAAAGGACCGCACCACCACCAATTGCAAAAATGTAGTCTTTTAATTGGTGTTAAAAGAAGTTTTTCAATTGGTATCTTATTTTGATATAATTTCAAATTGGTATACCCTCTTCAAAATTAATATCTAAAACCCTCTTGAACACGAATAGGAGGATTTCATTAAGGGGGAGTTTTGTTTAGTCAAAGGAAAAGCATTTGAAATAGGGGGAGAAAATCTCAAAACTTGAAAATGCTTCTCAAAATCTTATTCATTTACCTTTGACTATTTGCAAAAGGACTTTGAAAAGAATTTACAAAAGAGTTTGCAAAAACAAAACAAGTGGTGCAAGCGTGGTCCAAAATTTTAAATAAGAAGAAAAACAATCCATGCATATCTATTGAAATAATATTGGTTTCATTCCAAGCAACCTTTGCACTTACCTTATGCAAACTAGTTCAATTATTCACTTATATATTTGCTTTGATGTGTGTTGGCATCAATCACCAAAAAGGGGGAGATTGAAAGAGAAATAGGCTTTAAACCTTTTCCTAAATGATTTTGGTGGTTGAAATGCCCCACACAAATAATTGGACTAACTAGTTTGCTCTAGAGTATATGTTCTACAGGTGCCAAAGGTTCAACTCAAAACCAATACAAAGATTAAAAAGGGTTCAAGAAGAAAGGAGTAAAGGAAACCGAAGTGCTCCCTGGTCTGGCGCACCGGACTGTCCGGTGTGCCACCGGACAGTGTCCGGTGCACCAGGGAAGATCGACTTCAAACTCTTCACCTTCAGGTTTCCCAGGCGTACCTCCGCTATAATTCACCGGACTGTCAGGTGTGCCACCAGACTGTCCGGTGCGCCAGCGGAGCAACGGTCATCTGTGCGCAATGGTCGACTCTACAAAGCAAACAGTGCAAATCAAATGTCAGAGCAGACGGTCAGAGGGGCACCGGACTGTCCGGTGTCGCACCGGACTGTCCGGTGCCACATGAGGACATAGCCTCCAATGGTCGACCAGCTCCAAGCCCTAATGGAAGATGACGTGGCAGCTCACCAGACACTGTCCGGTGGCGCACCGGACTGTCCGGTGCGCCCATTGCCAGCAGCCTTCTCCAACAGCTACATTTTAGATGGTGGCTATAAATACCACCCCAACCGGCCACTTCAAGGCGTGGGAGCCTAAGCAACATTCCAAGTCATCTAGTTGACATACTCAAGCCCTCCCAACCACTTCTATTCATTGATCCATCCTATACACAAGATCTAGACCACTACAACCAACACAAGTGCCACAAAAGATAGAGCAAGCAAGAGAGAGCTACTCATTTGAGTTTAGCACTAGTGCCTTGTGAGATTCATTGAGAGATAGTGTGTGCTACTTCTTTGTGTTCATTTGCGCGTGGAGTTTTGACTCCCATTGAACTTCCTCCAAAGTTTTGGAGGCTTATAAAGCTAGCAAGAGACACCAAAGAGTGTGGTGATCCTTGTGGGGTCTTAAGTGATCCTTGAGAAGAAGAAGAGCTCTCCGGTCTTTGGTGATCGGTGGAGAAAGAGGAAAAGGGTTGAAAGAGACCCGTCCTTAGTGGACTCCTCAACGGGGACTAGGCCTTCGAGGGCCGAACCTCGGTAAAACAAATCACCTATGTCTCGTGTGCTTATTGCTTGTGATTTGTTTGTTCTTTTCCTTTCTAAGTTCTTCTTGCACTATTCTTTGCTAATACTATTTGGTGTTGCTTTAAGTTAAATTCTCATTTAGTGAAGCAACACCTTGCAAGAAAGAACTTGTGCTATTGCTCTTCTTATCTAAGCCCTCTTGCTTTATTCTCATAGACTTATTAGTTGTATTGATTTATCAATTCCGCATTATTTGCAAGCAATACTCTTTTCAAGCAAGGACTTAGTTTTTTTATATACTCCGATAATTGTATATCTTGTTCTAACCACTAATCAAGGGATCTAGTTGGGGGATAAAGTTTTAATTTTTCAGGTTTCGCCTATTCACCCCCCTAGGTGACTTTCAATTTTATATGAAGATAACTCAAGTCCTCGTATGAAAATGATAAAGTGAAGTACTGATTATGTTGAAACTTGGATACTTACACTAATTTCACATGTAACTCATACAAACAAGTGAAAGTGAAAGGAAAGAAACGTGGGCATCTTATAGATCATATGATCCAAACATTTTTATGGTTACATATGGACATATGTTGTATCTCTGTAAAATTTCACGATTTTTTGAGGCTATTTATGTATTATTAATTTCTTGTCATAGAAAATCATCAAAATACAATTAAATCATTAAAATATTGTTTAAACAAAAAATTGATGTATTACAAAGTCATAGATCTCTTCAAGCTCTACAATTTTCATATACTTTATCTTCATCCGATTTCATATGTAAAAGTTATGATTTTATAAAATATTATACAGAAAAAGAAAAAAACGGGTATCCGAATTCCGGGTACCCGTATCCGACCTGGGATTTTGGGGTACTAACCGGGTATTAGTGATTTCGTATCCTACCCGTATCCGAGGTTCGATATCTGGGTAATACCCGTATCCGTCCCGACAAATAAAATACCCGTATCCGTATCCGAAATTACGTCCCGTTTTGGTACCCGTATCCGATACCCGTTCCTGGTACCCGTCCCGTTTTCATCTCTACCTATAGACTCGTTGTATTGTTTAGTCCTTACCTTTGTAATTAGTTTTATAATTGGATTATATTTAATATTTCTAACTAGTATTAAACATTTAGGGTGTGTTTGGTTAGCGGGTTGGATCGGGTTCAACCCATAACAATTCATGTTTGGTTCAAAAGGTTCGCGGGTTAGGTTGGTTCTGGGTCAAAATACTTATTGAAAATGTGGGTCCTAGTGATTCCTCAAAAACAAGCGAACCATTTCGACCCACTTCCTCTCCACCCTCTCGTCACCCATGCCTTATCCATTCGAGACCAGCACAGGAGTACGCCACCACTACTAGCCTGCTGGGACGAGGGACCTCCGCTGGCCTACCCTCCGATGTCAGCATGTTCTCTAGTAGACACAACCCACGAGTCTTGCTAGTGTTGTCGTCGAACAGGTAAAGTTCAGTGTTCGTCACCACCTAGACAAGCCTGCTAGTGATGACAAATGTTACAAATTCACTGAAATGCACCTTGATTTTGTTCGGGTGTTCCTTTAATTATTACTAAAATGTAACAGTGAGACCTCGTCACTAAAAAATTACGACTTAGTCAATAATGGCTTTAATTTATTTATATCTTATGCTTATGGATTCCTCAAATTTTAAAATAGTGTCAGTTTCATTTATTTTAAATGATGTCATCTTATTGAATTGAAGATATCATCCTGAGTGTGGTAATATGACCAGGAAGGTGACCATATTCAGTTCATCCTTCATCACAAAACAAACAAGAGATGGTGCAGCTCTAACCCACTTTAACCATGTAATCAAACAAGAAACTAGGTTCAACCTGTCACTAAAACCAAACAAGGAACGGGTCCGACCCAACCTAGAAAAATGGGTCGGCTCCGACCCGACTCACGTCGTGCCGAAACCAAATACATGCTTAATGTGATAGGACCAAAATTTAGTCAAGTGGATCTGAATAGGTCTTAATTTAAATTTGATTTGATGACAAAATTAGGGTATTTAAGGATTGCATCATTCTTCTCTCCTCTTCTTTCATGCCCAGTCACTGATCTAAGTTAAGACTCAAGACCAGCTGAAAAGATCCAACTCAAGAGGAGATTCTTCAGTTTGAGTCTGTGGAGCGGTGAAAGATATTTCCAAGAGAGAGATGGAACTCTCATTGCATTGATGTTTATAGATGGCCAAATGGATTGTTTTTGGAGGGTCAGTCCGTAGCACGACCCATTTAATAGTGTCTAGGCCGCTGCCTCGGCCCGTAGTGCTTGCCTAATATGACACAATTTTATTTTTTTTATTTTACAAAAAATAGTATATATATGTATATACAAATTATACTCACTATTTATGACAACCGAGCGTGTGTTCTACTGGATAACCAGCAGAATCCAGCGTCTCCTTAGGCCTTTATCCAGCAGAATCCAGCATCTCCTTAGGCCTGTGTCAAGTCGGACCGGGCTACCTGCCTGGGCATCTATAATGATGTCTTCGAAAGAAAGAAAAAAAAATCTAAATTGCACGAGTCTACATCAGCAGAACATAGACTAGACTCTACCTAGGGACTAAGATTTTTCCCCATTTTTAGGGCCCACCTATCATTGTCACGGGGCTTCCTCGGTTCCTCCGATGTCGCAACAACGAGCCCACTGCGCACCGTAGCTGAAGGTGCTAATTGAAGAACTCTCTCTCTTTCTCCCTCTCTCACTTGTAAGGACTATCCCTTGAAGTATAAAAGGGAGTCTTTCTCCCCCTCGTATGCACACAAGCACACCAGTTGTAACATGTTCTACAATACTACGATCAGCACTACATTGTGCTAGGGCTCCGGTCTGAACTAGTATAATCTAGTGTCTCAGTTTTTTGCTCAGATCCCCATGATCCACCATTCGGAGTGAGTCCGCGTTTGCATCCTCACCGAACACAAATCTTATTGTCCCCCGGTTTTCGAAAGCATGACATGCCTCGTCCCCGTAGTGCTAGCCCGGTCAGGCACGATTATATTTTTTTATTTTATAAAAAGTAGTATATATATGTATAAACAATTTATATTCACTATTTATCGCAACCGAGCTTGTGTTCTACTAGTTAGCCGGTAGAATCTAGCGTCTCCCTAGGCCTGGGCCGGGTCGGACTGGACCGCTCGTTTAGGCACGTCTTGGAACAAAAAACAAATCTAAATAACAAGGAGAAGTGCACACTGAGCAACTGAGCAACACCGAGCAACTGGAAAATCTAAACGTCTTGGAAGAAATGAGCAATTGAGCAACACTGAGTTGTAATATATACTATGCACTTGCAGGCTCTCAAGGAAGACAAGGAGAAGTGCACCTGCCGCGGCAATCGTCCAGCAAGGAGATAACAACAATGGATTCTCGGCAACATATAGAGCGACTATGCATCAAAAAGTGGCTACTGCAGCATATTGTCGTACGGAGTATACTTAAATATCTAGTGTTTAACCAATGCAAGCTAGAATGGCAAGTAGCTGTCGTGTTGCTGCTTGTATGGAAAAGCATAAGCATTTTTTTCAAGGAGGAGTAGCGTGAAATGAAATAAAGTCTTGATATTTCAATCGAAGAACAGCACATCTAGCAGTTATATTGCAATCGAAATGAAACGAAGTCTTGTATTGCAATCAAAATTAAATGTTGTATTACCTAATCATCTAATGGATCTCAACGCCTCGTGATCGCTGGAGAGCTGCTCTGCTAGTGGCGAGTCGCTTCTCGTGCCGGAGGATGCTGTTTTCCGTGGGTTGATGTGTACAGGGAGGTTGGATAACCGGTGGCGAGATCGTCGCCTGGAGGGCGGCTGCGTTGGAGGCTATGGATGTGCCGTCACTGCGGGATCACCGCGTGACATACGGTGGGCAGATCTGTGCGTCGCGCACGACCTTGTTGGTGGAGGCGGCGGCGGCGGCGCGACGGGATCGTTTTCTGACGTACAGCAACGACGTTTCTGTGGAGGTGGTTATCGCTGAGCACGTGTTCGTGGTAGAGGCCGGTGCAACAAGACGCGTGAGCAGAGTGCCACGTCGTCTTTTTTTCCTCAATCGTATGATTTGGTTTTGACGGTGATCGTTGCTTCCACCGTTAGATTTTGTTTGGACGGACACCTAGAGACGACAGTCCACTACGCTCCCATGCGAGCACCTTCCAGACTTCGCCTGATGGATCGTTCAGCATCCACGTCACTTTTTCCACTTCATCAAGTTGGCCATCTTCCGCTTCGTCTCTCACGCTGTCGCCGCCCGACACTTGCTCTCCACGTGCGGGCCTCCATTGACAGTGGTGGCCCAATCCTGCATCGTGGCAATGGCGAGGAACAGATCCAGTATGGATGAAGGTGAATCGGGTCTTGATCTTGATGTGGGGGTCTGAGCGGTGTCTGAGTCCATACGGAACATGGTGAGGAGCACCATCGTGGAGGACCTCCCCGCCGATGTGCTGCCATGCAGGTTGCGTCGCCTCGACGGCTCTTCCCTAGCCGGCACTAGCTGCGCGACCGAGGGTTTCCGAACGCTCGCCGTGGACCCGGAGACGTGACGCGCGCTTTGCCAGGACATTTGCTGAGTATGTTGATGTGTACTCACCCTTGCTTTACAAACCACCCCACCCCAGGTTGTTCCCATTGTACTCAGTGCTCAGGAGGAGATGCTGGCAACATGGAGGATTTTGAGGAGTTTTAGGACTATGATGAGTTCTAGTTTATCTTAGTGGCAAACCCCCAGTCAGCTGCCTGTGAAGGCCTTATCTTACGTTTCGTATTTCCGCACTTTGACATTGATGACTATGTTATAGACTCAGTGGATGTTTTGGACATCTTGTTGTAATAAAGTACTTTTCCGCTATTTACTTTGAGCAATGTGTGATGATGTCCAACTATGTAATCATTGTGTACGTGAGTTTCTGATCCTGGCACGTTCATGGTTCGCATTCGGTTTGCCTTCCAAAACCGGGTGTGACATAAGTGGTATCAAAGCCTTGCTGACTGTAGGACCGCTAACCTAGACTAGAATGGTCATCCTAAGAACTATAGACCTCTACCCTTACCTTGACCTTTAGTGTCATTTCAAAAGTTGGTCATCTTGACCAATTCTTTGTTATTACTCATCTCACAAAATTTTGTCTCACTTTTCTTTTTGTTTACTTTCTGGTCTTATAGTTCTACTCTCACTCTTATGCTTACGATGTCTTTTGTAGATGGATCGTATTAGATGCACTCCACATAAGTCAGTGATCCCCTTTTTGCCCTCTCGCCTAGTGGAGCGCCCACTGTGCCACACGGTGATAGGTCAGTCCAGTCACCTGGAAAGACTGCATCGTCGCCTGCACGAGGAGCAGGAGCGTCGACGCCAGGAGCAGGAGCAGCTGGACTCTTCCCCCTCGCCTCAGCAGAAGGTGGAGTCTAGGAGACAGCCTTCCCCTGCACCTCAGCTAGAGATGTCCCCTGCACCACCATAGGGCATCCTGGTTGCTGGAGGAGACCCTGACGGAGACGGAGACGACAACGACGCCGGTGGCAGTTCGAGCCACAACACTGAGCCCTCAGAGCAGTAAGAGCCGGAGGGATGGATCGCTAGACCCATCACTCGCGATGTCGCTCGTGGGTGTCACTTCCACGATGCTCTCGACACCTTGCTGCGTCAGGCTTTCGACCGACACACTTGGTCCATCAAGTACCGTTGTGTAGTCTACCTACATCGTCGCGGGTTATACCCGGACCAGTGGGAGGCTACTTGCTTGGTGCATCGTCTGGACAATGATCTCCGGGGTGCAGAGGCCTTCTCAGAGCACTATTCTATCATTGAGAGGGATACTGCCGAGGCAGCCATGCAAAATGTTGCACGACGTGCACTTTCGCAGTATTGCTCGTTGTTCAGCGGGGTAGCTGATGGCCTTGACCTGAAGTACTACCCTTGTCGTTCGACTAGCAGTGCTGGAGGTGTGATTGTCTCACCCGTTGGTGAGGGCAATCCCAGACTAAACAACATGGTCAACTTGGTCGTCGTGCTCAACACCGAGATGGACCACACCCTTGACGAGTTGGGCAAGGTTCGGGTGGAGGTTGCAGAATTGCATGCTGAGTGCGCAGCGCACCGCTATTTGGATGGTGGTTCTCCCGCCCCTATCGGGATTCAGCACCCTTACCATTCGCCGCCCCGTGGTCGCTTTGATTATGGTACCCCTGACTACAGGACCCAGATAGATTTGGATCCCTAGATTGATGGAGTCAGAGTCTATAATAATGCTTAATTTAGTATCTTAGTCTTAGTCAGTCTTAGTTAGAGTTAGGTTGCTTATTATATGTTTTGGATACTTGTCATGATGAACCTGTAATGAAGTTGGATCTTTGTAATGATTGTCACCAAGGTGTGGGCATCCCCTACAACTTGGTGTAGTTATTAATAAAGTTAGTTATTTAGTGGGTAATCCCTTTATTTCTACTTTCCTCTTTATATGAGAAGATATCAGTGAAGATGATCAATTGTTCAGTGCTATGAAGATTTCCATATTTTTTCTTATGTTGAAAGACTATGGAGTCAGATTTGATGTGTGTGTGTGCTTTCTACAGATGTCTGAGAACAGGCGCCGAGGTGCAAGGCGTGCTCAGCCGGAGCAACAATCACCCCAAGAGGAGGCAGCTCAGCAACAACAGTTGCCACTGCTATCCCCGATGACTGTTGAGCAGATGTTTTTGGTGCAGACCCAAGCAGTCCAAGCAATTGGCCAGACCTTAGCAGCAATGCAGCAGGTGCATCAGCAACCACCCCCACCTCAACCCCAAGTGCAAGTTCAGATGCCGCAGATGCCCAAAGACAAGCGGGCTGAATTCATGAGGGGCCATCCCCTATCTTTGCCCATTCTGCTGATCCCATGGATGCCGAAGATTGGCTGCGTACTGTGGAGCGCGAGTTGCACACTGCTCAGTGCAATGATCACGAGAAGGTTCTGTATGGTCCCCGTCTACTAAGGGGAGCAGCACAGTCCTGGTGGGAGTCTTACCTCGCCACCCATGTCGACCCTGAAGCCATCACCTGGGAGGAGTTCAGGGACAACTTCCATCACTACCATGTGCCTGAAGGACTGGTGATAGTAAGGAAGGAGGGGCCTTGTCTGTGTAAGGAAAATGGACCCCGGGCCATTTGGCTAATTGAGTTTTGGTGTTTAATGAATAACACAATCCATGAACTAATAAGTTTTCTAGTGTTTGTGTTTGTAGTTCATAGGATGCGAAGAGAATTGGACCAAGGCAATGAGGATGCAACACCTCAAAAGAAGACATAAAAAGATGCATAGGAGTCCAATACTCAAGAACAAAAGAAGCCCGAAGAAATCAACGAAGGAACCCAAGAAGCGGGCTGTCAGCCAGCGCCTGGTGGCGCACCGGACAGTGCTGTCCGGTGTGCACCGGACTATCCGGTGGGACAACCGGACAGTCTGCGCAGAGAGGCCACAGACAGGCGCTCTCTGGCTGTAGCACCGGACTGTCCGGTGGTGCATCGGACAGTCGGCACCGGACTGTCCGGTGTGCACCGGACAGACGGCAACGGTCGGATCCAACGGTCGACTGCTACAGGTGCCAACGGTCGGCTGACGTGGCGTGCACCGGACACTGCACAGTGGATGTCCGGTGGTGCACCAGACTGTCCGGTGCACTCGACGACAGAAAGCTGCTGCTTTCTGTCCAACGGCTAGTTTGGGGATTGGAGGCTATAAATACCACCCCAACCGGCCATTTGAAGGTGTGGGAGCCCAAGACACATAGTGCATATTTCCAAGAGCTCAAACACCCAAGTGCTTAATAGAAACACTCGGTGATTAGCGTAGGTGCTTTGCGAAGTGCTTAGGTTAGTTAGACCGCTTTAGCGCTTGCTCTAGGTGAACCCTAGTTAGTTGAGTGAGTTTTTGTAAAACCACACAACCCCTCGGCTCTCGCGTGAGTCGTTGTAATTGTACCGAGTGGGGCGAGAGTCTTGCGAGACCGTGACAACCGCGTTTGTGTCACGGCCGCCACCGTGTACCGGAGGGAACGAGACCCGCGGCGTTTCGGCCGGAAGCTCGATAGTGGAAACGGCAGGGAGCGTCCAAGAGGAGCCGGAAGCAGAGCACCACTTGCGCGTGGAGAAGGCCCGCGGCTCTCTACGGAGTTACTCGACCGTGGTGCTTGGCCCTCGCGTGGGCTTTCCTTTGCGTAGGGGCACCAACGAGGATTAGTCGGGACCTTGCGTGGTTCCGGATACCTCGGTAAAAATACCGGTGTCATCCATGAGAGTTTGCTTCTCTACTTTGCTCTTTAAGTTTCCGCATTTATATTAAGCATTTAAGTTTCAATCTAGTATTCATACTTATTTAGTGTAGATTGAAACTTAGCCTTTGCGGTAGAGATAGCAACACTTAGACAAAACCTAGTTTGCACATTCTAGTTTAATTATTTGCATAGGTTTTGCTCTAGGGATTTAATTATGGCCTGGTTTAGTAAAAGTTTAGAAATCCTAATTCACCCCCCTCTTAGGCGTCCCTCGTTTCCTACAAGTGGTATCAGAGCCCGGTTTGGCTCATTTGAAACGCTTTAGCTTCACCGCTAAAAGAGCCGACGCTTTTTAGAGGAAGGGATGGATACCCATAGGCCACCACACTTTGATGGCACTAACTTCCCATATTATAGTGCTAGAATGGCTTGTTACCTAGAGGCCGTTGATCTAGGTGTTTGGAGAGTCACTCGTGATGGGATGAAACCCCTCAAAAATCCCGAGAAACCCACCACGAGTGAGGAAAAAGAAATTTATTTAAATGCTAGAGCCAAAAATTGCTTGTATGAATCTCTTAGCATGGATATTTTTAATCAAGTATTTACCTTGAAAACTGCTAATGAGATTTGGCTAAAATTGCATGAGCTCCATGACGGCACATCCAATGTCCGTGAGCAAAAACATTGCCTAGTCTTAAATGAGTATAATTCTTTTGCTATGAAAGATGATGAGCTTGTTAGAGACATGTATTCTCGTTTGAATCTAATAATCAATGAGCTTAATTCTATTTGCATTAATAAGCTAGGTGATGCGGACATTGTGAGGAAGATTATCTCCCTGCTACCACAACAAAGATATGGGAGCATCATCACCATCCTTCACAACATGGAGGACTTGAGCAACATGACCCCAATCATTGTGATTGGGAAAATCGCGGCTTTTGAGATGTCGCGAAAAATGAGTCGGGGAGAGGAGCCAACTTCCTTAAGACCATATGCTTTTGCATGTGATGAAAGGAAGGGCAAAAAGAAGGCTCCCACTCCAAGTTCCTCAAGTGAAGAAGAGGAAGAAGAAGAAAGTGATGATGATGAAGATAATCAACCATGCACATCATCCTCCGAGGACGAAGAAACAATCCGACGTGTCGGAAAGGTAATGAGGATGATCTGCAGGATTAATTTAATGGGTGTGCTCCTGCAGGTCGAGGAACTTCTCTTTAACATTGACAAGAAAAAGCAAAGGAAGAGAGGATGCTTCGCATGTGGGGAGAAGGGCCACTTCAGGGACAACTGTCCAAAAATGGCCAAACCCAAAAAGGAGAGGAGCAAAGACAAGGCGCTAACAAGTGTTAGAACTTGGGATGATTCTTCAAGTGAAGATGAACCTCTAAGGACGCGCAGCCACCGATCCTCGTCACGCTCATCACGGTCATCACACAAATGCCTTATGGCAAGAGGTAACAAAAGCATTCCATCCTCTAGTGATGAAAGTAGCAGTGATGATGAAGGTGAGGGAAAGCCCTCTCTAGATGAGCTTGCGGAAGCCGTAGAATTTTTCTAGGATGTTTGCACTAAGCAAAAAGCTCAACTTAAAACTTTGAAAAATAAGTTGGTTAGCTCTCAAAATGATTACAAAGGTTTGCTAGAAAAATTTGAAACTTTTGCAAACTTAAATAATGAGCTATCAACTAAAATTGAGCTATTACAATCTAGTGCTCCATCCACTGCTACCGATGATAGCCTTATTAAAAAGAATGAAAAACTCAAGGCTAAGTTAGCTAGCTCCCAAGAAGCTATTGAAAATTTGCTAGAGAAAATGGAAATTCTTAGCATACACAATAATGAGCTAACTACTAAGCTAGAAAACATTGGTAGCACCCCAGCAGCATCTTTAGTTGAAATACCTAAAATAATTAAGAAAGATGCTTCTACTTCCTGCTTTGATTTAATTAATGATTCTAACCCCTGCAACCAAGTTCTTGTTGAGAATATTGTTGTAGAAACATGTTCGGATGAGGTCACGAAAGAAAATGAACAATTAAAGCAAGAAGTGGCTCGCCTTGGCAAGGCTTTGTATGACAAGAAAGGTAAAGCCAAACAAATCCGACCTCCACAGGATAACACCACTGCGGGAGTGAACAAGCCTATGGAGGGAGAAACTGTGATTTGTAGGCTATGCCACATGGAAGGCCACAAGTCTTTCCAATGCAAGGCGATGACCTGGGATAAACAAAGGCAAAAGCTCAAGCAAAAGCCATCAAGCAAAATCTCCAACACCTACATCAAAAAGGTGAACAATAAGGATGCTACACCATATTTGATCAAGAAGAAAAAGAATGGAAAGGTGATAGCAATCAAGGCCAACAAGCAAGCCAACAAAGGAAAAGGGGCCAAACGCATCTGGGTGCCAAAGGAAATAATTTCAACCATGAAAAGCACCAAGAAGGTTTGGATCCCAAAAGGGAAGTGAGTGGACCGAAGGTCATCGGGAAATTTGGAGACTTGTCAAAGTTGGGATGTATATCATGGGATACATCATATTGGATCAAGTTTATTGCCAAGTGGGTTAGTGAATATCTTGGACCCAAATTTCCCACCCATGACTAAGGTAACTAGATTTATTGTACTTCTTGTTTTTAGATATGCGTATCTATTTACTTTGTATGTAGTTTACTTCTTTTGCCTAGTATTACATTTGTCACTTACTTTTGTTTGAAAAATCATGCATACTAGGTAAATCACATGGTAGGATTGCTTGCTTTCAATTCATATACTTAAGCAAACCTACATGGTTTAAAATTTTTAGTTAAAGCACGACACATAGCTTTTATATCACTCCATAGTAAATGATGCATCAATTGAAAATTTTGACTTCTACAAGTTGTATCATTTAACTTATATGTGTCAAAGTTCGAATTGTAGATAATTTGCCCCTCTTGATATCAAATCAAAGTGCATGTCTCCTACAAGTATTCAAAACTTGTATGCACACTTTCAGGGGAAGGTTACTCTATAATCTAATGCTTTGAGACTAACACCTTTTCAAGTCTATTTCTTGTGATAGTCTCATTGTAAGGAAAAATGAGGTCCCCGAAGAAAAGACAACAATCTTCCACTGCAAAATCTCCAAGAACTCTCATGTCTCTCAAGCTCACCATTGACTTTCAATTGGTATCTTTTGAGACTACATCTAGTATTATTTACATGTCTTCTCCAATATTTGATTAGACTATATCTCATATCATATGCTTCCATGTTGCTAAAAATGCATAAGTACTTAACTCATATTTTGTTACCTATGCATAAGGGAAGTTAGTCTTTTCAAATCATGTCTTGCATCTCTAATTTTCACATGCTTTTTCCTAAGTAGAGGATCTCTGTCAGGGGGAGTATTTCTTCATCTCTAAAAAGGGGGAGAAAATTCTTTCTAAAGAGAACACTCATTTAGGGGGAGTAATCCTTTCAACTGATATCATTCATGTGGTTTACTTTAGTATCCTTCATGTGGTATCATCTGATTTGAGGGCAAGCTTTTATTTACTTCCTACATGCTTTTAATGTCTTCATTTTCGGTGGTTGATGCCAAAGGGGGAGAAGTTTAGGGACCAAAGCAATGAAAACTATATCAAACACCAAACACCACCACCAATTTAAAATTTCATATCTCCAAATAGTTTTTCAAGTGGTTTTGGTTATTTGGTCCTAAAATAGGAAGTAAGTGAATTATAGAGTTAGGGGGAGGCTTAAGTCCATAATATCACATTGTGGGGACAATCATGCATCCTAGCAAGTAGATTGCATATTTTCATTCGATTACTTGTATTATTTGCTTGCTTTGGTTGTGTTGTCATCAATCACCAAAAAGGGGGAGATTGTAAGGAAAATGGATCCCGGGCCATTTGGCTAATTGAGTTTTGGTGTTTAATGAACAACGCAATCCGTGAACTAATAAGTTTTCTAGTGTTTGTGTTTGTAGTTCACAGGATGCGAAGAGAATTGGACCAAGGCAATGAGGATGCAACACCTCAAAAGAAGACATAAAAAGATGCATAGGAGTCCAATACTCAAGAACAAAAGAAGCTCGAAGAAATTAGCGAAGGAACCCAAGAAGCGGGCTGTCAGCCAGCGCCTGGTGGCGCACCGGACTGTCCGGTGGTGCACAGGACAGTCGGCACCGGACTGTCCGGTGTGCACCGGACAGACGACAACGGTCAGATCCAACGGTCGACTGCTACAGGCGCCAACGGTCGGCTGACGTGGCGTGCACCGGACACTGCACAGTGGATGTCCGGTGGTGCACCGGACTGTCCGGTGCACCCGACGACAGAAAGCTGCTGCTTTCTGTCCAACGGCTAGTTTGGGGATTGGAGGCTATAAATACCACCCCAACCGGCCATTTGAAGGTGTGGGAGCCCAAGACACATAGTGCATATTTCCAAGAGCTCAAACACCCAAGTGCTTAATAGAAACACTCGGTGATTAGCGTAGGTGCTTTGCGAAGTGCTTAGGTTAGTTAGACCGCTTTAGCGCTTGCTCTAGGTGAACCCTAGTTAGTTGAGTGAGTTTTGTAAAACCACACAACCCCTCGGCTCTCACGTGAGTCGTTGTAATTGTACCGAGTGGGGCAAGAGTCTTGCGAGACCGTGACAACCGCGTTTGTGTCACGACCGCCACCGTGTATCGGAGGGAACGAGGCCCGCGGCGTTTCGGCTGGAAGCTCGATAGTGGAAACGGTGGGGAGCGTCCGAGAGGAGCCAGAAGCGGAGCACCACTTGCGCATGGAGAAGGCCCGCGGCTCTCTACGGAGTTACTCGACCGTGGTGCTTGGCCCTCGCGTGGGCTTCCCTTTGTGTAGGGGCACCAATGAGGATTAGTCGAGACCTTGCGTGGTTCCGGATACCTCGGTAAAAATATCGGCATCATCCACGAGAGTTTGCTTCTCTACTTTGCTCTTTAAGTTTCTGCATTTATATTAAGCATTTAAGTTTCAATCTAGTATTCATACTTATTAATGTAGATTGAAACTTAGCCTTTGCGGTAGAGATAACAACACTTAGACAAAACCTAGTTTGCACATTCTAGTTTGATTATTTGCATAGGTTTTTCTCTAGGGATTTAATTGTGGCCTGGTTTAGTAAAAGTTTAGAAATCCTAATTCACCCCCTCTTAGGCGTCACCCGTTTCCTACAGTCTGTCAGTGAGTACAGGGACAAGTTTCTACAGCTGTCACGTTACGCCCTAGAAGATGTCAACACGGATGCTAAGAGGCTTTACCATTTTTTGAGAGGTTTGGTTGACCCCCTTCACTACTAGCTGATGAACCACACTTTTCCTACCTTCAAGAATTTGATCGACAGAGCAGTCATGACTGAAAGGAAGCATCGGGAAATGGAGGACAGGAAACACAAGATTGGTGGATCTCAGGCCGGGAGTAGCAGTCGCTCCCGCTACTTAGGCAACCCGCCTCAGCAATTCAAGCAAGGTCACCAGCACCAGCATCAGCGTCAGCACCAGCAACAGTACCAGAGGCAGTTTCCTCAGTAGTTGTAGCAGTATTGTGAGAACAACCAGCAGGGAGGAAGTCAGTACCAGCGTCAGAATAACCAGACAGCCTGCCTTCCTGCCCCAGCAACCAACCAGAACAACCAGACAGCTCCAGCGCAAGTAGGAGGCCGCACATGTTTCTATTGTGGAGAACAAAACCACTAGGTGAAGCACTGTCCAAAGAAGGAAACTCAGCAGTCGCCAGCAATCAATACCCCAGCAAAATAAGGAGCACCACAGCAAGCACCAGGAGGCCGTGGTCAGGCTTACAACCGTGGAAAGGTGAACCACTTGGAGGCCGAAGCAATCCAGGATGCTCAGGACGTGGCAGTAGGTATGTTTCTAGTCAAATCCCATCTAGCAAAAGTATTATTTGACACTGGTACCACACATTCTTTTGTTTCTACATCTTGGGTAGAAGCACATAACATCCCCATAGAACCAATGATTCCACCATTAAGAGTTAATTCAGTTGGGGGAAAAGTTCAGTTCGATAGGATTTGTTCAAATCTAAGGATTGAAATAATGGGGATAGACTTCCTGAAAGTCGCCTAGAGGGGGGTGAATAGGCGGAAACTAAAATTACAAACTTAAGCACAACTACAAGCTGGGGTTAGCGTTAGAAATATAAACGAATCCAAAAGAGAGGGCAAAAACAAATCACAAGCAAATAAGAATGGATGACACAGTGATTTGTTTTACCGAGGTTCGGTTCTTGCAAACCTACTCCCTGTTGAGGTGGTCACAAAGACCGAGTCTCTTTCAACCCTTTCCCTCTCTCAAACGGTCACTTAGACTGAGTGAGCTTCCTTCCTTGATTTCCCGGGTCACTTAGACCCCGCAAGGACCACCACAATTGGTGTCTCTTGCTTCACTTACAAGGTTTTGAGAGTAAGAATGAGAGAAAGAAGAAAGCCAACCAAGCAACAAGAGCAACAAAAGAACACAAGTCGATCTCTTCACAAGTCCTAAGAACTAGAGTTGAATTGGGGACTTTGATTCGATCGGAGGCTTTGATTTGTGTCTTGGAGTGTTGTGTATTGCTATTGTATTGAATGAGATGTAGTGAATGCTTGGATGCCTTGAAGAGTGGTGGTTGGGGGGTATTTATAGCCCCAACCACCCAAGTGGCCGTTGGGGAGGCTGTCTGTCGACGGGCGCACCGGACAGTCTGGTGCGCCACCGAACACTGTCCGGTGCGCCAGCCACGTCACCCAACCGTTAGGGTTCGACCGTTGGAGCTCTGACTTGTGGGGCCACCGGACAGTCCGGTGGTGCACCAGACAGGTCCTGTAGACTGTCCGGTGCGCCTTCTGGCGCCTGCTCTGACTTCTGCGCGCGCAGGCACGCACTGTAGCACATTTAATGTCCTCTATAGGCGACCATTTGCGTGAAGTAGTCGTTGCTCCGCTGGCACACCGGACAGTCCGGTGAATTATAGCGGAGCGGCCTCCCAAATTCCCGAAGCTGGCAAGTTCGATTGAATCCTTCCTGGTGCACCGGACACTCTCCGGTGGCACACCGGAAAGTCCGGTACGCTAGACCAAGGCTGCCTTCGGATGAACTTTGCTCCTTTGTTTTGAACCCCTTCTTTTATCCATGTATTGGTTTGTTGTGAACCTTTGGCACCTGTAGAACATATTTTCTAGAGCAAACTAGTTAGTCCAATAATTTGTGTTGGGCAATTCAACCACCAAAATTCATATTGGAAAAGGTTTGACCCTATTTCCCTTTCAATCTCCCCCTTTTTGGTGATTGATGTCAACACAAACCAAAGCAAATATAAAAGTCCAGAATTGAACTAGCTTGCATAATGTAAGTGCAAAGGTTGCTCGGAATTGAAACCAATATACTTATTTCAATATATGTGCATGGATGGTTTTCTTCTTATTTAAAATTTTGGACCACATTTGCACCACGAGTTTTGTTTTTGCAAATCCTTTGTAAAATTCTTTTCAAAATCATTTTGCAAATAGTCAAAGGTATATGAATAAGATTGAAGAAAGCATTTTCAAGATTTGAAATTTTCTCCCCCTGTCTCAAATGCTTTTCCTTTGACTAAAACAAAACTCCCCCTTAATGAAATTTTCCTCTTAGTGTACAAGAGGGTTTTATAATATTTTTGAAGATACTTTCTCCCCCTTTTTGAACACAATAAGATACTAATTTGAAAACTTTATTTTAAAAATTCGATGGTGGTGCGGTCCTTTTGCTTTGGGCTCATACTTTCTCCCCCTTTGGCATGAATCGCCAAAACGGATACTTGTGAGTGAAATACAAGCCCTTTTACTTTCTCCCTAATGGTAAATAAATAGATATGAGTGAAGATTATACCAAAGTGGAGAATGATGCGGAATACCGGCAAATATCGATGGAGTTGATGGAAGCGCCTTCTTTGCCGAATACTCCATTTCCCTTTCAATTCTATGACTAAGCATGAGAATACACTTGAAAACACATTGTAGTCATAGTCATAAAAGAGATGTGATCAAAGGTATATAAATGAGCTATGTGTGCAAAGAATCAATCAAAATTCCTAGAATCAAGAATATTTAGTTCATTCCTAAGTTTGGTAAAGGTTTTCTCATCTAAAGGCTTGGTAAAGATATCGGCCAATTGATCTTTGGTGTTTATATAGGCTATCTCGATATCCCCTTTTGTTGGTGATCTCTCAAAAAGTGATACCGAATGGCTATGTGCTTAGTGTGGCTGTGTTCAACGGGATTATCCGCCATGCGGATAGCACTCTCATTATCACATAAGAGAGGGACTTTGCTAAATTTGTAGCCATAGTCCCTAAGGGTTTGCCTCATCCAAAGCAATTGCGCGCAACAATGGCCTGCGGCAATGTACTCGACTTCGGCGGTAGAAAGAGCTACTGAGTTTTGTTTCTTTGAAGCCCAAGACACCAGGGATCTTCCTAGAAACTGACAAGTCCCTGATGTGCTCTTCCTATCAATCTTACACCTTGCCCAATCAGCATCAGAATATCCTAGTAAATCAAATGAGGATCCCTTGGGGTACCAAAGGCCAAACTTAGGTGTTTGAACTAAATATCTCAAGATTCTCTTTACGGCCCTAAGGTGAACTTCCTTAGGGTCGGCTTGGAACCTTGCACACATGCATACAAAAAGCATAATGTCCGGTCGAGATGCACATAAATAGAGTAAAGATCCTATCATCGACCGGTATACCTTTTGATCTACGAATTTACCTCCCGTGTCGAGGTCGAGATGCCCATTGGTTCCCATGGGTGTCTTGATGGGCTTGGCATCCTTCATTCCAAACTTGGTGAGAATATCTTGAATATACTTTGTTTGGCTGATGAAGGTGCCCTCTTGGAGTTGCTTCACTTGAAATCCTAGAAAATACTTCAACTCCCCCATCATAGATATCTCGAATTTTTGAATCATGATCCTACTAAACTCTTCACAAATAGATTTGTTAGTAGACCCAAATATGATATCATCAACATAAATTTGGCATACAAACAAATCATTTTATGGTTTTAGTGAATAAAGTAGGATTGACCTTGCTGACTTTGAAGCCATTAGTGATAAGAAAATCTTTTAGGCATTCATACCATGCTCTTGGGGCTTGCTTGAGCCCATAAAGCGCCTTAGAGAGTTTATAGACATGGTTAGGGTACTCACTATCTTCAAAGTCGGGAGGTTGCTCAACATAGACCTCTTCCTTGATAGGTCTGTTGAGGAAGGCACTCTTCACGTCCATCGGTAAAGCTTAAAGCCATGGTGAGTAGCATAGGCAAGTAATATTCAAATTGACTCAAGCCTAGCTACGGGTGCATAGGTTTCTCCAAAATCCAAACCTTCGACTTCTGAATACCCTTTAGCCACAAGTCGTGCCTTGTTCCTTGTCACCACACCATGCTCATCATGCTTGTTGCGGAAGACCCACTTCGTTCCTACAACATTTTGATTAGGACGTGGAACTAAATGCCATTTCACATTCCTTGTGAAATTGTTGAGCTCCTCTTGCATCGCCAACACCCAATCTGAATCTTGAAGTGCTTCCTCTACCCTATGTGGCTCAATAGAGGAAACAAAAGAGTAATGTTCACAAAAATGAGCAACACGAGATCGAGTGGTTACCCCCTTATGAATATCTCCTAGGATGGTGTTCATGGGGTGATCTCGTTGGATTGCTTGGTGAACTCTTGGGTGTGGCAGCCTTGTATCTTGCTCATCCTCCTTGTCTTGATCATTGGCATCTCCCCTTGATCATTATCGTCCTCTTGAGGTGGCTCATCTTCTTGATCTTCTCCTTCATCATCTTGAGCCTCATCCTCATCTTGAGTTGGAGGGGATGCTTGCATGGAGGAAGATGGTTGTTGATCTTGTGCTTGTGGAGGCTCTTTGGATTCCTTAGGACACACATCCCCAATGGACATGTTCCTTAGCGCGATGCATGGAGCCTCTTCATCATCTAGTTCATCAAGATCAACTTGCTCTACTTGAGAGCCATTAGTTTCATCAAACACAATGTCACAAGAAACTTCAACTAGTCTAGTGGACTTGTTAAAGACTCTATATTCCCTTGTGTTTGAGTCATAACCAAGTAAAAAGCCTTCTACAGCCTTAGGAGCAAATTTAGATTTTCTACCTCTTTTAACAAGAATAAAGCATTTGCTACCAAAGACTCTAAAATATGAAACATTGGGCTTTTTACCGGTGAGGAGTTCATAAGATGTCTTCTTGAGGATTCGGTGTAGATATAATCGGTTGATGGCATAGCAAGCGGTGTTGACCGCCTCGGCCCAAAATCGATCCGAAGTCTTGTACTCATCAAGCATGGTCCTTGCCATGTCCAATAGAGTTCTATTCTTCCTCTCCACTACACCATTTTGTTGTGGCGTGTAGGGAGAAGAGAACTCATGCTTGATGCCTTCCTCCTCAAGAAAACCTTCTATTTGTGAGTTCTTGAACTCCGTCCCGTTGTCGCTTCTTATTTTCTTGATCCTCAAGCCGAACTCATTTTGAGCCCGTCCCAAGAATCCTTTCAAAGTCTCTTGGGTTTGAGATTTATCCTATAAAAAGAATACCCAAGTGAAGCGAGAATAATCATCCACAATAACTAGACAGTACTTACTCCTGCCGATGCTTATGTAAGCTATGGGTCGAATAGGTCCATGTGGAGGAGCTCGAGTGGCCTGTCAGTTGTCATGATGTTCTTATGTGGATGATGAACACCAACTTGCTTCCCTGCTTGGCATGCGCTACAAATCCTATCTTTCTCAAAATGAACATTTGTTAGTCCCAAAATGTGCTCTCCCTTTAGAAGCTTGTGAAGATTCTTCATCCCAACATGGGCTAGTCGGCGGTGCAAGAGCCAACCCATGTTAGTATTAGCAATTAAGCAAGTATCGAGTTCAGCTCTATTGAAATCAACTAAGTATAGCTGACCCTCTAATACTCCCTTAAAAGCTACTGAATCATCACTTCTTCTAAAGACAGTAACACATGTATCCGTAAAAAGACAGTTGTAACCCATTTTACATAATTGAGAAACAGAAAGCAAGTTGTAATCTAATGAATCTACAAGAAAAACATTGGAAATAGAATGGTCAGGTGATATAGCAATTTTACCCAATCCTTTGACCAAACCTTGATTTCCATCCCCGAATGTGATAGCTCGTTGGAGATCTTGGTTTTTCTCATAGGAGGAGAACATTCTTTTCTCCGCAGTCATGTGGTTTGTGCACCCGCTGTCGATGATCCAACTTGAGCCCCCGGATGCATAAACCTACAAAACAAATTTAGTTCTTGATTTTAGGTACCCAAACAGTTTTGGGTCCTTTGACATTAGATACAAGAACTTTGGGTACCCAAATATAAGTCTTTGATCCCTTGTGTTTGCCCCCAACATATTTGGCAACTACCTTGCCTGATTTGTTAGTAAGCACATAGGAAGCATCAAAAGTTTTAAATGAAATATTAGGTTCATTTGATGCACTAGGAGTTTTCTTCTAAGGAAATTTAGCATGAGTGGATTGCCTAGAACTAGATGTCTCACTCTTATACATAAAAGCATGATAAGATCCAGAGTGAGACTTCCTAGAATGAATTCTCCTAATTTTATGTTCGGGATAGCCGGCAGGGTACAAAATGTAACCCTCGTTATCCTGAACCATGGGAGCTTTGCCCTTAACAAAGTTAGACAATCTTTTAGGAGGGGCATTAAGCTTGACATTGTCTCCCTTTTGGAATCCAATGCCATCCTTAATGCCAGGGCGGCTCCCACTATAAAGCATATTACGAGCAAATTTAAAATTTTCATTTTCTAACTCATGCTCGGCAATTTTTGCATCTAATTTTGCTATATGATCATTTTGTTGTTTAATCATAGCAATGTGATCATGAATATCATCAACATTAATATCTCTACATCTAGTACAAATGGTAACATGCTCAACGGTAGATGTAGAGGGTTTGCAAGTATTTAACTCAACAATCTTAGCATGCAAAATGGCATTCTCATCTCTAAGATTGGAAATGGAAATATTGCAAACATCTAATTGCTTAGTCTTCGCAATTAACTTTTCATTCTCATTTCTAAGGCTAGCAAGTGAGATATTCAATTTATCAATCATAGCAATTAAACTAGCATTATCATTTCTAAGATTGACAATTGAATCATCACAAATATTTGACTTCTCAACCTTAGCAATCAAACTAGCATTCTCAATTCTAAGGTTGGAAATAGTGTCATGGCAAATACTTAGCTCACTAGTTAATTTTTCATTTTTCTCTACCTCCTGAGCATAAGCATTTTTAGTCTTAACATGCCTTTTGTTTTCTTTGATAAGGAAGTCCTCTTGGCTATCCAAGAGATCATCCTTCTCATGAATGGCACTAATCAATTCATTTAATTTCTCCTTTTATTGCATGTTAAGATTGGCAAAAAGAGTAAGCAAGTTATCCTCCTCATCACTAGAATTATCCTCATCACTAGAAGTTGCATATTTAGTGGAGGATTTTGATTTTACCTTCTTCTTGCCGTCCTTCGCCATAAGACACTTGTGGCCGACGTTGGGGAAGAGGAGCCCTTTGTTGACGGCGATGTTGGCGGCGTCCTCGTCGGAGGAGGAGTCGGTGGAGCTCTCGTCAGAGTCCCACTCCCGGCAAACATGGGCATCGCCACCCTTCTTCTTGTAGTACCTCTTCTTTTCTCTCTTCTTTCCCTTCTTGTCATCACCCCTGTCACTATCACTAGATAATGGATATTTAGCAATGAAATGACCGGGCTTACCACACTTGTAGCAAACCTTCTTGGAACAGGGCTTGTAATCTTTCCCCTTCCTTTGTTTGAGGATTTGGCGGAAGCTCTTGATGATGAGCGCCATCTCCTCATTGTCGAGCTTGGAGGCATCGATGGGGACCCTACTCAGTGTAGAGTCTTCTTTCTTCTCCTTCGTTGCCTTGAATGCAACGGGTTGTGCTTCAGGTTTGGAGGAGGAGGCGCCTTGCTCGATGATCTTCTTGGAGCCTTTGATCATCAATTCAAAGCTCACAAATTTTCCTATCACTTCCTCGGGAGACATTAGTTTATATCTTGGATCACCACGAATTAACTGAACTTGAGTGGGGTTAAGAAATACGAGTGATCTAAGAATAACCTTGACCATTTCATGGTCATCCCACTTGGTGCTTTCGAGGTTGCGCACTTGGTTCACCAAGGTTTTTAGCTGGTTGTACATGGCTTGCGAGTCTTCTCCTTGGTTGAGCATGAAGCGACCGAGCACCCCCTCGATCATTTCCCTCTTGGTGATCTTCGTCACCTTGTCTCCTTCGTGCGCCGTTTTGATTACATCCTAAATCTCCTTGGCGCTCTTCAATCCTTGCACCTTGTTATACTCCTATTGACTTAGAGAGGCGAGAAGTATTGTGGTGGCTTGTGAGTTGAAGTGCCAGATTTGGGCAACTTCGTCCGAATTATAGTCCTCATCCCCTACAGATGGTACCTGTACACCAAACTCAACAACGCCCAAATACTAGTGTGGAGTGAGGTTAGGTGATGTCTCATTTTATCACTCCACATGTTATAATCTTCACTGTCAAAAACTGGTGGTTTGCCTAATGGAACGGAAAGCAATGGAGTACATTTAGAAATACGAGGGTAGCGTAGGGGAATCTTACTAAACTTTTTGCGCTCATGACGCTTAGAAGTTACGAACGGCGCATCGGAGTCGGAGGTGGATGGTGACGAAGAATCGGTCTCATAGTAGACCACCTTCTTCATCTTCTTCTTTGTGTCGCCACTCCGATGCGACTTGTTGTGGGAGTGTGATTCTCCCTTTCCTTTGGAGCTGGACTCCCTTGACGGAGCCTGTAACACCATAAAAGCCATCAATTAAAAATAATGAATTTAGTAATTATGGTAATTAGGATAATAATTTTGTTTTAAGTGTCTAATGATTTATTTGCATTTTGATCATTTTTCTCTGTATGCGCTTGATTGATTATCGAAATGTTTATTATCAACTCTTTTTAAAAGAAAATCCTAGTAATTAAGATAATAATTAAATAAAATAATAATTTTTAGTCTAAAAATAAATATTTTATTAATAAATAGTTTTGGTGAATTTTTAGCAATTTTTGAGCTCTTTAAAAATTCATTTCACAATTTAGAAAAAAAGAAAAAAACAAACCCTAATCTAAAACCGGCCCACCAGGGCCCAACTACCACTACCCTAACGCGCGCGCCGCGCGCTTGGCTCCCTGCTGAAGCCAACCGCCGCCGCTGTGTTGCCTGCTTCCTTCCCTCTCCTCTCCTCTCCTCTCTCTCCCTATCTCCCTCCTCCCTGCTCTCTCTCCCCCTGCACGCTCGACCGGCCTCCCCGTGCACCCGAGCCACGCACGCCGCTGCGACGCCCGCGCGAGCCCCACACTCCAAGCCGCGTCGACCGCGCCATGCCCTGCGCAGCTCTGCTCCCACGCGCCCAGCCTACGCGCCACCCGAGCCGAGCCGACGTCCGCGCCCGCGCGCGAGCCACGAATGGACCGACCGCGATGCGCGTGTGCCCAAGCAAGTCCGAGCCGCCTCCCTGCCCCGCACGCACTGAAGCCGAAGCCCAACCGTCCTGCGCGTCTGTTTCTCCTTTGCCCCATTCCTCCTCCCATTTCGAGTAGGAAACGGTAGTGCCATTGAAGGCCTCCATGAAGACCCGACGGCGCCCCATTGAAGCTCCCTGGCATTCCCTTTCCTCTCCCCTCCCTCTCTCTATAAAAGGGGACAGAAGAGCTCTCTCTCTTCTCCTGCCTACCCAAGCTCACCCCATCTCTCTAGCTCGCCAGTACACTGCTCAACGCCATCGTTTGTTGCCGTTCGTCGTCGGAGTTCATGAAGCCCGCAGTTCGTCGCCGGAGCCACACACTCGCCATCCGCCGTCCGTAGTCGAGCCCCTACATTTCTCCACCCGGCCGAACCCGTCGAACTCTCCCCGTCGCACGCGCGAACCCAAGGTTGATGACGACCCAAATTATTTTGTGTATTTTATAAAATACGTTTTGATTCGATTCATGAGTTGTACATTTAGTTTGTTGTAATATGAACACGTGTGATTCGCAATTTATGTGTATGTGTGTTATGGAATTGTTTGGTAGATTCATACGATTATTAGTACCATGATAATTCATGTTAATCGATGCGTTGATTTTTGGATTAGAAAAAGATGACAAAATTTAGTAGTCACACGTTGGTGATAAAAACAATAGATAAAAATTTTTGTAGTTAAATTTGGTTACCACGAACTTTAGAAACTATTTGGAGAATTATAGTCATAGGTGCATTTTATTGGATTTGGAAAATGGTATAGAACTCATGTCATATGAATAATATAGGATTTCTAGATAATTTATCTAATTATTTTATTAACATTTTTTTATAAAGAAAGGAGAAAATATCATTAGTAGGATGGAAAATAGGTTTTTGCTAGTAACATGTTTGCAAATTTAACACTTAAATGTTTTAAAGTACTAGTTTATGTCATTATAACCCCACTTATGTTATAAAAAGTCCAATTAACAATTTATGTAGATTTTTAGAATATTAATTAATATTAATAGATTCATTTTTAGCCATACTCAATTTGAGTTAGAAATAAAAGCTATTAATTTATTTATTAGACGATAATTATTTTCATTGATGATGTTAAAATTTATTAATATTAGTTAAAATTATATTTATTGCACTCACCCATAAATTCATCATTTAGGACTCACAATAATAGCTATAATTGAATTAATAAGTATTTACGCGATTAGGACGTATTTAGGATGTGATTAGTGCGATATGTTAATGTGTATGTAATGGTGTATGTTTATGTAATGGTGCATGTTTATTTATTTGTGTATGTTTTATTTTTGTATGTGCGCTATGCGACTCTATTAGAAGCCGATTGTGCGGTAGACGAACCGAACTCGTTCGAAGACGATCCGGGACTCGCTTGAGCAAGGCAAGTGGATTCTCCCTCTGCATATTCTTTTTGTACCCAATCATTGCATATAATAATGTTTACTTTTTGATATACTGCATAATGTGATGGGTTTTACCTAATTAAGGATTTTCTAGATTTACTACCTGTATTCCTTGTTTACCCTGGGAAATAATTAAGCTTTGCAAAATTTATGCTACCGCTCAACTTAATGATTTTTGATGTCACTCATTAAATGGTTTTAATGTTCCAAAAATTTAATTGGCAATTATAGCATTAACCCGATGGTTAAGATAACAATATTACAAATTAATTGGAACATGGAGTGACCACCCAGGATAACAGTGCAACCACGAGTGCTATCATGGCTCTGGCTTTGGTAATTAGCTTTATATGCTTAGTGCCTAGCAACCTTACCTGAAATATGGGCAAGAGGGGGAGCGATAGGTGCTGGCAGCCCACGTT
Organism: Zea luxurians; assembly: GCA_029449295.1. NCBI lineage: Eukaryota > Viridiplantae > Streptophyta > Magnoliopsida > Poales > Poaceae > Zea > Zea luxurians. The sequence goes on along the minus strand of JAOPSE010000002.1, from coordinate 33,575,075 downwards.
AACATGGGGACGTATTCTTGGCTAAGGTACCTCACCCAGGGGGCCACCACCATCGTCTTTAGAAACCTTAGAGGGTTGCTTCGTATTAAGTGTATTTTGTGAAAGCTTCATAATGGATCCCTAGCCATTCACCTCGGCAGTGTTTAAGGGTCCGATTAACCCGGGCTAGATGGGATACATGGCTTGTGGGTAAAGTTGTACCACCTCTGTAGAGTGTAAAACTGATATATCAGCCGTGCTCCCGGTTATGAGCGACCTGGACTCCTCACATGATAATTGAGCTTGAAGATGGAATTAAATTGAGATCCGATGATCTGCCAATAATTTGCTTAAGTGATTTTACTTAAGTGTTTTTGTTATATTCATATTCCTTTGTTTAAATGGGATATTTAGGATTCACATTTATTAGTAAGACAGGTGTTGTTAATAAAATATTGACCAACTAAAATGCTTACTGCTCAACCTTAGCCTCACCTTGTTATACCTGCATTAATTTTCCCCCACTTGCTGAGCCCCGACCATAAGTGAGCTCACCCTTGCTAATATTTTGATCAGAGGGTGATGCTGGAGACTTTGATGGAGATTTTATCGACGACGAATTCTAAGTCTAACGATGCGCCGGTCATCTTCCTGTGGGAGATCGCCCCTGCTATTTATTTCCGCTTTACTTTGATGTGATACTTGTTCAAGATACAATGTTTCAGATGATGTAATAAAGTATTATACTCTCTTTATGCCTTTATTACATTGTCTTTTGATATATTACACTTGTGACGTCAACATATGTGTGGAAATGGATCCTGGCACACATATGCTATGCGCTCGGTTCTACCCCCTAGAACCAGGTGTGACAGAAGTGGTATCAAAGCTATGCTGACCCTAGTCGTTAGATTAGTTAGAAATGGAAAGCCTAGTTGTTCAAAACTTGCTAATTTCATTCTTATAAATTCTTTTATCAGTCTTACCTCTTTGAAATTCAACTGAGTTGACACTTCTCTTGTAGATGGTTCGTACTCTCCAAACCACCCGCATCAACACCAGCTATGCCCCTCAGCCCCGGCAGATCCCGGTCTACCCAGTGGTAGTCGAGGAAGTTCCAGCGGATCTCCCTCCCATCCGAGTGGAGAATGTAGTCAATCTGGAGGACAGCTCGGAGGAACAGCTGCCGACGCCCACCACGTTGGCAGAGTCCCTGGCCTTCGCAGCTGGGTCATCGACGTCAGCACCGCCTACACCAGCCTTCCAAGCACCTGCACCCGGAGGAGACGACCTCGACGACTCCGGAGATGACGATGACGAGGATGACGACGACGAAGAAGGTGGAGACGAACACGTCCACGAGGAAGCTGACTATGCCCAGCAGGACAACTTCATGGGGTTTGGTCCTATCGTCGAACATTATACATCAATGTTCGAGACGGGGCACTTCCCCAACCTGCTGCAAGAAGTGTTGCACGCGCTAGGCACCTACGTCCGCCCCCTGTACGAAACAAGGCGAGTGAGCGAGCCTCCCCAGGCTTGCTATTATATCACTCGCATCCACGTCAGGGTGATGGATGCAGGTGACAGGGAATTCAGGACTCTATCTGCTCACGAGTCCCTGACACCACTGTCCACCTACGCTGCCTCGGTCAGCGACGCTGCCCGTCGGACCCTGTGGTCGCTCAGCCACACCTATCGGCAGCAGCTGCAGAACACGAGGTTCAGGCATCTTCCTCAGCGTCTATGTGGAGTAAGTCAGACCAGCATCGTCCTAGGTGAAGCTGGTGAGGATCGCCTCAACACCCTCGCTGGTGTAGTGGCCGGTCTCAACACCGACCTGGACAGTGCCACCCTGGATCTCTATAGGGTGCACTTGGAGATGGAAAATGCCCATTCCAGGATTGTAGCCCTGGAAGCCCAACTGCAAGGACTAGATCCGCTAGAAGCTCAGGTCCCCGCCATGGCATTGTCTTATGATGTAATAAGTTAGTCTTCGCGTTAGACGATGAACACCTTTTTAAGTTATCATATTAATAAATAACAACCATGTGATGGTGATTGGTTGAAATGTTTGATTTGGATCTTTGTTTGAGTGTCATGGTCTTATGGAATGATGGCCATAAGATCATATAAAAAAATAATAATAAACTTAGGATGTTCCCCTCTAGAATCTTTTCTACTCCTCTAAGATGTTCACTTCCTAAACAATCAGATGGTGAATGCTCGTCAAGGACCCAACAACAACCGGAACCAGCGTGGTCAACAAGTACCACCACCACCACCGAATCCCAACATGGAGCAGTTTATTGCCGCCCAGATGTAGATTCTGCAAGGACTCACTACGGCTGTTCAGCAGATTCAACAGAACCAGCAGAATCAGCAGCATCAGCAGTATGCACCCCCGGCCAGAGATAAGCACCGAGATTTCATGAGTCATCATCCGCCAACATTTTCTCATGCGGTTGATCCTCTAGATGCCGATGACTGGCTAAAGGTCATTGGAAAGAAGCTGGACATCACTCAGTGCAACGACCGGGAGAAGGTCTTGTACGCCTCGAGAAGACTCGAGGGAGCTGCGTCCGATTGGTGGGATGCCTTCACAGCGGCACATCCCAACGTGGATACAATAACCTGGCAGGAGTTCCAAGCGAACTTCCACGCTCATCACATTCCCTCGGGAATCATGAAGTTGAAGAAGAAGGAATTCCTTTCCCTTACACAAGGGAATATGTCTGTAAGCGAGTATCGTGATTGCTTCACTCAGCTTTCACGCTATGCCCCTGAAGAAGTGGACACAGATGAGAAGCGCCAAGAGCGTTTCCTGGAAGGACTGATTGGACCTCTGAACTATCAACTTCAGAGCCATACATTTCCCAACTTCTAGACACTGTTGAACAAGGCAATTGGCCTTGAGAGTAAAAGAAAGGAGCTATCTGACCACAAAAGGAAATTTCAAGGCCAGTCAAGCAGGAACACTCGCCTTAACAACGCTCAAGGTTCGCAGTTTCGCTCTGGAAATCAAGGCGGAAACAATTATCAAGTGCAACGCTCTGGACAGCAAGGCCAAAGAAATAATCAGAGTCAGAACCAGCAAAGGAGCAACTCTCAGACCAACCAGAGGTCTGGTGGAAGTTCACAGAACCGTCAAGGTGGCGCCAGTAACACGCAGGCCAGAAGCAACAATGCACCTGTCCAACCTAATGGATGTTTCAAGTGCGCTAAGCTAGGCCACTATGCCAACAACTGCCCAAGGCGCAACCAGCAAACACCCCAAAGGAGCAATACTCAGAGGAATGACCAGAACACCCTCGCTCGTGGATCTGCTCAGAACAAGACACCGCAGAACCAGAGCAGAGGAAGGGTCAATCATGTCACTGCGGAATCAGTGCGTGAGGATGCCGACATAGTGTATGGTATGTTCCTTGTTAACTCCATACCTGCATTAGTTTTATTTGACTCTGGAGCATCACATTCGTTTATAACTGAGTCATTTGTGGAAAAACACAATATACCTAAGTACCCTCTTAAGAAGATGTTACATATTAGTTCACCGGGAGGTGACATGAAGGCCACACACTCATGCCCCATGTTAATATCAAGATTCAAGGAATAGATTTTTCAGTCGACCCAGTGGTCCTAGGATCCAACGGTATTGATGTGATTCTTGGATGCAACTGGTTGAAAATTTGTGATGGAGTGATACAGTGTGCCAATGGAACAATTATGTTGACAAGTCCTCAAGGTGAAAGAATCCAAGTTAACATAGACAAGTCAACAAATGAAAAAGGGAAAACAGTGATCAATCACTTGGAAGAAAAACCCTTGGAAAATATCAAGGTAGTGTATGAATACCCAGACGTATTTCCGGAGGAATTACCAGGTATGCCACCTGACCATGATATAGAGTTTTCTATTGAATTGTTACCCGGAACCGCACCTATCTCAAAAAGACCTTATAGAATGGATGTCAAAGATTTAGTAGAACTGAAGAAACAAATAGAAGAATTACTAGAAAAAGGTTTCATTCGCCCAAGTTCATCCCCTTGGGGAGCCCCAGTGCTATTTGTGAACAAGAAGGATGGTTCGAGGAGAATGTGCGTTGATTATAGAAGTTTGAATGAAGTAACCATCAAGAATAAATACCCATTACCTCGGATTGAAGATTTATTTGATCAGATAAAGGGAGCTAAGATATTCTTGAAGATAGATCTGAGATCGGGATATCATCAGGTAAAGATTCGGGCAGAAGATGTACCGAAGACAGCCTTTACGACGAGATATGGATTATATGAGTTTTTGGTCATGTTGTTTGGACTGACTAATGCACCAGCATACTTTATGAACTTGATGAATAAAGTATTCATGGAATATCTGGATCAGTTTGTGGTCGTATTCATTGACGACATACTGATATACTCTCCGAATGAGGAAACACATGAAGATCATCTAAGACTAGTCCTACAAAAGCTTCGTGACAACCAACTGTACGCAAAATTCTCGAAGTGTGATTTTTGGTTGAAGGAAGTTGCTTTCTTAGGGCATATCGTTACCGATGGTGGAATGGTGGAATTAAAGCGGACCCAGGAAAGATAAGTGAGATACTAGATTGAAAACAACCAAAGGATGCGTCCAAGATCAGAAGTTTTCTTGGATTGGCAGGATACTATAGAAGATTTATTGAAGGTTTTTCCAAGTTAGTGAAACCACTTACCTCTCTACTGGAGAAAGGTAAAAAGTTCAAATGGGATGAAGCTTGCCAGAATTGTTTTGAAGAACTCAAGAAAAGGTTAACCACTGCACCAATATTGGTAATGCCAGACATACACAAGGGATTTGATGTGTATTGCGATGCATCACACCTTGGACTCGGATGTGTGCTAATGCAAGAAGGAAAAGTGATAGCTTATGCTTCAAGACAATTGAGGAAACATGAGAAGAATTATCCTACACATGATTTGGAACTAGCTGCCGTAGTGCATGCTTTGAAGATTTGGAGGCACTATATGATTGGAAACAAGTGCAAAATCTTCACGGATCACAAAAGCTTAAAATATATATTCACTCAGAAAGAACTCAACCTAAGACAAAGAAGATGGCTTGAGTTGATTAAGGACTACGATTTGGAAATACAATATCATCCAGGAAAAGCAAATGTAGTAGCTGATGCTTTGAGCCATAAGGGTCAAGTGAACAACATCACTACTCATTTGATGTCACAAGAATTGTGCTGGGAAATGGATCCTGGCACACATATGCTATGCGCTCGGTTCTACCCCCTGGAACCGGGTGGAAAAACTCAACCTTGGTATGCTTTATAATGTAGAAGCAACAGTTATGGAAGTTGAATCTACTTCGGAAGAAGAGATTCGTAAAGGACAAGAGTCCGATGAGAAGATTAAGGAAATTAAAACTTTGATTGGTTTGGGAAAAGCCCCAGATTTCACGGAAGATGAACAAGGCACAGTAAGGTTTAAGAAGAGAATCTGTGTACCCGTCGAGCACTTGCGCAACTTATTTTGAGAGAAGCTCATGATTCAGCTTACTCTATTCACTTGGGAAGTACAAAGATGTACCAGGATCTCAAAGAAAAGTATTGGTGGTACGGATTGAAAAGAGATGTTGCTACTCATGTTGCATTATGTGACGTGTGCCAGCGAGTTAAAGCCGAAAACCAAAGACCAGCAGGATTACTACAACCTCTCAAGGTACCTGAATGGAAATGGGAAGAAATTATTATGGATTTCATAGTTGGACTACCCCGTACTCGAGATGGCTATGATTTAATATGGGTCATAGTAGACAGGTTGACTAAAGTGGCACATTTTATACCTGCGAAGACAACTTACTCAGGAGCCCAGTTAGCAGAGTTATACATGTCGAGGATTGTTTGTCTGCATGGAGTACAGAAGAAGATCGTATCAGATCGAGGAACCCAGTTTACCTCACGCTTTTGGAAAAGACTACATGAGTCCATGGATACCAAGCTAAATTTTAGTTCAGCTTATCATCCGCAGACGGATGGGCAAACGGAAAGAACAAACCAACTATTGGAGGATATGCTAAGACCTTGCGCTCTAAAGCATGGTAGAAGCTGGGATAAAAGTTTGCCTTATGCAGAATTTTCGTATAACAATAGTTATCAAGCAAGTCTCAAAATGGCACCATTTGAAGCACTTTATGGACGAAAGTGTAGAACACCGCTTTATTGGAATCAGACTGGAGAAAGTCAAGTATCTGGTCCAGAAATTCTCCAAGAAACGGAAAAGCATGTGCAGATCATCAGAGAAAATTTGAAGACAGCACAGTCAAGACAGAAAAGCTATGGTGATAATAGAAGAAGAGAGTTGATGTTTGAAGTAGGAGACTTTGTCTACCTTAAAGTTTCACCGATGAGAGGAATGAAAAGGTTTAAGGTTAAGGGAAAATTATCACCTCGTTATATCGGCCCATTCAAGATTTTGGAAAGGAAAGGTGAAGTAGCCTACCAGTTAGAGCTACCCGATAGATTATCGGATGTGCATGACGTATTTCACGTATCACAACTCAAGAAGTGCTTAAGAGTACCAGAAGAACAGTTACCCATGGAAAAACTAAATGTTAATGAGGATTTGACTTATTTGGAGTACCCGGTCATAATTCTAGAAACATCTCGCAGAATTACACGGAGTAAAGTTATTAACATGTGCAAAGTTCAGTGGAGTCATCATTCGGAAGATGAGGCCACTTGGGAAAGAGAAGATGATCTCAGAGCAGAATTTCCCCAGTTATTCTCGGAAGTTTCTTAATCTCGAGGACGAGATTCTTTTAAGAGGGGTAGGTTTGTAACACCATAAAAGCCATCAATTAAAAATAATGAATTTAATTATTATGGTAATTAGGATAATAATTTTGTTTTAAGTGTCTAATGATTTATTTGCATTTTGATCATTTTTCTCTGTATGCGCTTGATTGATTATCGAAATGTTTATTATCAACTCTTTTTAAAAGAAAATCCTAGTAATTATGATAATAATTAAATAAAATAATAATTTTTAGTCTAAAAATAAATATTTTATTGATAAATAGTTTTGGTGAATTTTTAGCAATTTTTGAGCTCTTTAAAAATTCATTTCACAATTTAGAAAAAAAGAAAAAAAAAACAAACCCTAATCTAAAACCGGCCCACCAGGGCCCAACTACCACTACCCTAACGCGCGCGCCGCACGCTTGGCTCCCTGCTGAAGCTAGCCGCCGCCGCTGTGTTGCCTGCTTCCTTCCCTCTCCTCTCCTCTCATCTCTCTCCTCTCTCTCCCTATCTCCCTCCTCCCTGCTCTCTCTCCCCCTGCACGCTCGACCGGCCTCCCCGTGCACCCGAGCCACGCACGCCGCTGCGACGCCCGCGCGAGCCCACGCTCCAAGCCGCGTCGACCGCGCCATGCCCTGCGCAGCTCTGCTCCCGCGCGCCCAGCCTGCGCGCCACCCAAGCCAAGCCGACGTCTGCGCCCGCGCGCGAGCCACGACTGGACCGACCGCGATGTGCGCGTGCCCAAGCAAGTCCGAGCCGCCTCCCTGCCCCGTGATCAGAGGGTGATGCTGGAGACTTTGATGGAGATTTTATCGACGACGAATTCTAAGTCTAACGATGCGCCAGTCATCTTCCTGTGGGAGATCGCCCCTGCTATTTATTTTCGCTTTACTTTGATGTGATACTTGTTAAAGATACAATGTTTCAGATGATGTAATAAAGTGTTATACTCTCTTTACGCCTTTATTGCATTGTCTTTTGATATATTACACTTGTGACGTCAACATATGTGTGGAAATGGATCCTGGCACACATATGCTATGCGCTCGGTTCTACCCCCTGGAACCGGATGTGACAGAGCCTTCCCAAGGCTTGTAGCGGGCTTCTCGCCGGTCACCATCTCCTTCTTGGCGTGATCTCCCGACATCACTTCGAGCGGTTAGGCTCTAATGAAGCACCGGGCTCTGATACCAATTGAAAGTCACCTAGAGGGGGGTGAATAGGCGGAAACTGAAAATTACAAACTTAAGCACAACTACAAGCCGGGGTTAGCGTTAGAAATATAAACGAGTCCAACAGAGAGGGCGAAAATAAATCACAAGCAAATAAGAATGGATGACACGGTGATTTGTTTTACCGAGGTTCGGTTCTTGCAAACCTACTCCCCGTTGAGGTGGTCACAAAGACCGGGTCTCTTTCAACCCTTTCCCTCTCTCAAACGGTCACTTAGACCGAGTGAGCTTCCTTCCTTGATTTCCCGGGTCACTTAGACCCCGCAAGGACCACCACACAATTGGTGTCTCTTGCTTCGCTTACAAGGTTTTGAGAGTAAGAATGAGAGAAAGAAGAAAGCCAACCAAGCAACAAGAGCAACAAAAGAACACAAGTCGATCTCTTTACAAGTCCTAAGAACTAGAGTTGAATTGGGGACTTTGATTCGATCGGAGTCTTTGATTTGTGTCTTGGAGTGTTGTGTATTGCTCTTGTATTGAATGAGATGTAGTGAATTCTTGGATGCCTTGAAGAGTGGTGGTTGGGGGGTATTTATAGCCCCAACCACCCAAGTGGCCGTTGAGGAGGCTGTCTGTCAACGGGCGCACCAGACAGTCCGGTGCGCCACCGGACACTGTCTGGTGCGCCAGCCACGTCACCCAACCGTTAGGGTTCGACCGTTGGAGCTCTGACTTGTAGGGCCACCGGACAGTCCGGTGGTGCACCGGACAGGTCCTGTAGACTGTCCGGTGCGCCTTCTAGCGCCTGCTCTGACTTCTGCGCACGCAGACGCGCACTGTAGCGCATTTAATATCCTCTGCAGGCGACCGTTGGCGCGAAGTAGTCGTTGCTCCGCTGGCACACCGGACAGTCCGGTGTTACACCGGACAGTCCGATGAATTATAGCGGAGCGGCCTCCCAAATTCCTGAAGCTAGCAAGTTCGATTGAATCCTTCGTGGTGCACCGGACACTGTCCGGTGGCACACCGGATAGTCCGGTGCGCCAGACCAGGGCTGCCTTCGGATGAACTTTGCTCCTTTGTTTTGAACCCCTTCTTTTATCTTTGTATTGGTTTGTTGTGAACCTTTGGCACTTATAGAACATATTTTCTAGAGCAAACTAGTTAGTCCAATAATTTGTGTTGTGCAATTCAACCACCAAAATTCATATTGGAAAAGGTTTGACCCTATTTCCCTTTCACTTCCCCACTAACCTAGTAGTAATGAGTACTCAAGGGTTAGATGTCATCCTAGGGATGAATTGGCTACACAGAAACCAAGCCACTGTAAGTTGTGATAAGAGGACAGTCAAGTTGGTGTCCCTGTCCGGAAAGGAAGTAGTAACTGAGCTGTACTTGCCTGAACTAGAAGAAGGAGCATGTCACTATTTGTCAGTAGATGACAAGGAGGCCAACCCACTTGAGGATATTAGAATTGTGTCAAAATTTCCTGATGTGTTTCCTGAAGAGTTACCAGGCATGCCACCTGAAAGGAAAGTTGAATTTGCCATAGAGCTTATCCCAGGCACCGCCCCACTTGCTAAGAGAGCCTATCAAGTGTCCGGACCAGAATTGGTGGAACTCAAGAAGCAAATTGATGAGTTGTTGGAGAAACGCTACATCAGACCATGTACCTCGCCTTGGGCAACCCCAGTGCTATTTTTGGAAAAGAAGGACGAAACAATGAGGATGTGCATTGATTACAGATCTTTGAATGAAGTCACTGTAAAGAATAAGTACCCTCTGCCAAGAATTGAGGATCTATTCGATCAGTTGAGAGGAGCCAGTGTGTTCTCAAAGATAGACCTGAGGTGAGGTTACCATCAACTCAGAATCCTACCTTCGGATGTACCGAAGACATCATTTATCACCAAGTATGGACTGTATGAGTTCACTGTCATGTCATTCGGTTTGACAAATGCGCCAGCTTACTTCATGTACTTGATGAACAGTGTGTTCATGGACTACCTCGACCAGTTTGTAGTGGTGTTCATTGATGATATTCTTGTATATTCCCAGAATGAGCAAGAGCATGAAGAGCATTTGAGGAAAGTACTTTAGAGGCTACGAGATTGTCAGCTGTATGCCAAGCTTAGCAAGTGCGAGTTTTGGATCAGTGAAGTCTTGTTCTTGCGTCACATTATAAACCGAGATGGACTAGCTGTGGATCCAAAGAAGGTAGCAGCGATTTTGGACTGGAAAGCACCAAAAGATGTCCGAGGAATCAAGAGTTTCATCAGAATGGCAGGTTACTATCGGTGTTTCATCGAGGGTTTCTCCAAGATTACCAGGCCAATGACAGCCTTGCTGGCAAAGAAGGTTGAGTTCAAGTGGACCCCTGCATGTCAAGAGTCTTTTGAGATGTTAAAGAAGAAGTTGACAATAGCACCTGTATTGATTCTGCCAGATGTTCACAAGCCATTCTCAGTATATTGTGATGCTTCATACACTGGACTGGGATGTGTATTGATGCAGGAAGGGAAAGTAGGGGCATACTCGTCCCGCCAGTTGAAGGTTCATGAGAAGAATTATCCCACTCATGATCTGGAGTTAGCAGCAGTGGTTCATGCACTAAAGACCTAGAGACACTATTTATATGGGCAGAAGTGTGATATATACACGGATCACAAGAGTCTCAAGTACATATTTACTCAGTCAGAACTAAACTTGAGGCAGCGAAGATGGCTAGAGTTGATCAAAGACTATGAGCTAGAGATACATTATCATCTAGGCAAAGCAAATGTGGTCGCAGATGCTTTGAGCAGAAAGAGTCAAGTTAATATGTTGGCCGCTCACCCGATGTCGTACGAGCTAGCAGAGGAATTCGACAGGCTGAGTCTCGGATTTCTAAACAACACTCAAGGAGTGACAGTTGAGCTGGAACCCACTCTAGAGCAGGACATCAGGAAAGGTCAGAAAGACGATGAGAAGATCAACGAGATCCGACAGCTGATCATAGATGGGAAAGGTCCAGATTTCCGTGAAAACGCAGAAGGAGTGGTATGGTTTAAGGATAAATTGTGTGTTCCCGATATCTGTCACACCCAGTTTTGGAAGGTAAACCGAATGCGAACCATGTACGTGCCAGGATCAGAAATTCGCGTACACAACGATTACATAAATGACTCATCATAGCACAATGCTTCAAATAACAATAAAGAATAAGTAATAATATTAAAGGCTAGAGTCATTTACATAATATAAATCAAAGTACACAGAATCGAAACGTAGCCAACGTAAATTAACCCATCACAGGCAGCTGACTGGGGGAGGTCGCTAGCCTAATCCTCGAACTCGCCAAAGTCATGGAACTCCTAGAGATCCGCCTCGATGCCTTCTTCTTTACCTGAGCATAGATTTCACCAAAGGCAACATGGTGTTTTGTGAAAGCAAGGGTGAGTACACATCAATGTACTCAGCAAATGTCCCGTTTGGCTGAAGTGGACTAGCTTTATGTGGGGTTAAGGTCAAAGCAGTTGCTTTTAGTTGGTCAGGTATTTATTATTAGTGGAAGCCAAGTTTTAGCAATAACCAACCCGTGAATCATTTCCTCATCGAGGAACATCATTATTATCATCGAACCAAAACCATAAATAGAACCATTGTATCTCAAATCATCTGTATCTCTAATCAAAGAGGATCCCAAGGCCGCTCATAACCGTGAGCACGGCTAATATATCAGTTTCTAACCCTCTGCAGAGGTCGCACACTTTACCCATAAACCGTGATTCCCATTCTGCCCGGAGATCATGACTCTCCATTGATCACTACCAAGGTGACCTAGCAGGGTCTCACTACGTAGCCTTTACAAAGATTTCCCAGAGGTCATAGCAGCCCATTAGGTTTCTCCAGTTTGATAAACACAGTACACAAAACCAAATCAAAGAACCTCTACGACCAGCCTGAAGCGTCCCCAATCCTCTGGGACTCAAATGTGATACAATTACTAGTCCCAGGAGGCTAGTAAACACATTTATACATCAGATGATACCAAATCTGCTTAAACGAGACAAACCTACAAAGGTGGCGAACAACTTTAAGAGTTGGTCCACAACTCGGGACATATCATCAGAGTGGGGCTAAAGCAGCCCGATATACACAGTGAAGCAAATCAGCGGTCCAACAGCCACAGGCAAGGTTGGGAACAGTCATAACTCTTACCCGATCTCCTTTTTCTGAAAAAAATAAATAAGCAAGGGTGAGTACAAACGTACTCAGCAGCCCACATTCACCCGCGGAATGGGGAAATCAGATATAATGCATGGAATATGTGGAGCTCAGGATATTTGCAGAAACAACAATATTTTATGCGGGGTTGTTTTGAAAAACATTTTGTACTTTTGCAAAGCGCATCCTCTCCAAAAGGAGCAGGAAGTTTTTCAATATTAGAACAAAATCCCCTGGACTAAACCATCCAGGTATCTCAGCAGTTTCCCACTGGTTTTCATTTTCAAAAACAGCTACTGGACTTCCCGTCCACCATAGCTCACGGCTCAACCGCCGAACCTTTTAGAAACCACTTTTCTCAAAAGCAGCCTTTTATGAAAACAAAACATTAATTGCCATACCATACCAGACTCGTCCATTCCTGTGGACACAGACTATTCGAATAGGTTTTCAAACTCTGCGCAGAGGTGTACACTTTACCCACTAGTCCGGCTCTGCGATCTCATAGCTATTGAGACCCGAATCCGACTCTCTTTCTTTCCCCGCACGTCCTAACTTTAACGGTTATCCGAAGGAGTCAGGCCACCACCATGTCCAAACCGGACAAAACTTTCCCCCTCCTTATCCTCCCGGTGCTCCCCAGCCTTCATAACCCTAGGGTTGGACCATACGAGTTCAGATTGAGTGACTGCCCAAACAGTCTCGAGTGGTTGTACTATTAAAGAGTACAGGTAGTGAAGATGAAAAACCAGTCCTTATATGAGGGGACAATCCTTCTGCTCACGCCTAAACCAGCTGAGCCATCACCTTAGGCCCTCCCCTAAACCAGGGAGTCCTTGATCATCCCTACTCAAAGGTGATAAGGGTGAAAACCCTTCATCAAACACATTTTGAAAAGCATTTTCTTTTGAAAACTCACACCTTTCCTCAAATCATTTATAACAATTATATCAGGGATTGATTGCGGCAAGCGGCTGGGTGGCCATAATAACTTGTCTTAAAATCATATTATGCATAAAATAACAGGCTGAGGGTTGTGGTTGTAAAACATAGGTAATTTATGCATCAAAGGGATCCAGTGAGCTTGCCGTGCTTATCCGGCGAAGGGGGAAGGAGAGCTCGCGGAACTAGCTTCTAGCTCCACTGCCTGGCGTAGACTTGCAGATCTGGCCTCCACGAGATGGCACGAACACTCCGATAACTATGCAACATGAATAAGCAAACATACAAACAAGCAAGTATACCAACAAATATTTAGTATAGTGGTCAGAATAGCGATATATGGATGGGTAGAGTCCAGAGTAGAATCTATGTCATGTGGTGTTGTGATATTACTAGTGGTGGAGCGGAGGTGCTTACCAGGAGGGTGGACTGGAGGCGAAGCGACACTATGCGTGTAGCCGGCAGAGCGGAGTAACTGAGTGGGTGGGGTGTTTGCCTTGGCTGAGGGTGTTGAGTGTGTGTGGAGAGGGAGAGGGTAGCTGGGTGTATTTATAGCTGAGTGTATGTGGTGTAGCACAGTGAAGTTCACTGTTGGTGAGAATAGTGACGAATGAATCGTCTGACTTAGTATGAACAGGAGAGTTATAGGTAGAAGAGTATTTTGGGAGTCTTATGAAATATGAACCATGTTTAAGGGATGACACGGTTGGATAGGGAATAATTCGATAAGAATTTAGAAACAAGAATTATTGGAATCAGAGTTTGGAAGCCTGGTTCGAAGGAATCTCAAAGTCAAGCATGCTCAACTTGGAGAAACCTGGGATGGGTGACCAGATGGGAAGTTCCTACTGGAAGGAAAATCACAGTCACCAGACTTCGTATGACTAGAACATGGGTCTGGCTGGTCTTAGGTGGACTGGACAACATGATGGATGAGTAGTTGAAATTTGGGATGACTAGATCACCAATGAATAGTAACGATGATTAGTAACGATGAATAGCGGCGATAAAAAAGTAATTATAGATACCATCGATGAATAGTAACGATGGTGAATAGTAATGATAAATAGTAACGATGATGAATAGTGTATGCGAATAGTAACGATGAATAGTAACGGTGAATAGTGATAGTGAATAGTTCGTATGAACGAACGATGAACGATGAATAGGAACTATGAATGAACGGACGAACGATCGAATGATCGGACGAACGAACGATCGGAATTTCAGCAGCATAACGATAGGAAAAGATTATTTGGACGAACGAACGGACGAACGATCGAATGATCAGACGAACGGACGAACGAACCATGAACGATCGGACGAACGATCGAACGATCGGACGAACGAACGAACAAACTAAGAACAGGGGACGAACGATCGAAGAACGATCGAACGATCCTTGTGCTAGTGTGTGCTTGTGTGGAACATGGAGTGGGTGTGTGTGGGGGGGGGAGAGAGTTGCCATGAAATGGCTTGGGGTGGGATGAGAGGAGGCCCTTGCCCCTCTATTTATAGCCATGGTGGGGGATTAGGGGGAGGGATGAGAGGATTAGTGGGAGGATGAGAGGATTAGTGGGAGATTAACATGTATTTGTCTTGTATAAGTGTAATTAGCTTGTAGAGCTCACCGTATGACACTGGAGGCATACGTATACGCATGAGCATGAGGAAAGTTATGAAGAAAATATTTGGAGGGACTTGAAAAATGATTCTGAAGGTATTTCTCAAGAGGAAAATATCTGGAGATATATTGGTGGAATATCTGGGCGGTATTTCTGGAAAGAAATTGAGGGGAGGTTACTGGGGAAATATCTGGGCAGTATTTTTGGAAAGAATTTGAGGAGGATCACTGGGGAAATATTTGTAGGATATTTGAGGAGGATTTTGGAGAGAATATAAACCACTATATTTTATTTGTTGATATCAATTTGCAAACAAACATTTTGAAATGAAAATTGAAATTCATTTTGAATTTAGAGTGAGTTTGAGAAAATTTCAAGATTTGAATTTTTGGGATGCTACAAATCTACCCCACTTAAAATGAATCTCGTCCTCGAGATTCGGCTTAGAAGGGTTATGGGTATAGCTTTACTTCAGCTACATATCTTCAATTTGCAGGCTCTTCGAGGGGATGGAACTTCAACAAAAATCTGGCCTTTGAGGAGCATCTGACTACTGACAAACACTGATTCTAGCTACTCAAAGATCATCTTCAAGCTTCTAGGTTTCGCTTGGCAGCTAGCTTATTGAGGAAGCATCGATGCCAACACGCAAACCTTTCTCTTGAGAACTCCCACATGGATTCCTTTCTTGACTAGTCTTCTGGTGCTTCATCAACAAAACTTGGGTGACCACTTCTTCATCCAGGAACTTATATGCTTCGATGATCTGGTCCTCCACAAGCTTGCTAAGGCCTTCTTCTTTTTCTCCATAGCAGGAACCTTATTGGAACACTACCCCACTTAAAAAGAATGAGGGTAGAACTCTTGAATCTTGGGGATTTGAACTCCTTGAAGTACCTCATAACAAGAGTGTTACGGGGCCTTCTTCTGCTGTTGCTGCTTGACCAGGCTGCAGAGAGATGACTGACACAGGGTTGATTCTGGTAGAACCTTCTTCTTATCTTTTCTTCACTATCTTCTTTTCACTGATCCTTTCTTTCTCTTTGCTCTTCCCACTGGAGGATTCTATCGATGAGTATTACCATCATACAGAGGAGGAAACCAAAGACTATGAACCATGTACAACAGACTTCAACCCAAGAATCACCAAGCATTGTGATCTTAGGTGCGAGGGAGTGGAAAATGGAGTTGCTTGCGATTTGTCAGAGGGGATTTTATCTGGAGTGTTTTGCTTGGGATGGGAACTGAGGGAGCTGGTGGGGGGGGGGTTTTATAGGCGAGTGTGGGTGCTCGGGTGCGGAGTGGCAGTGATGGAGTAGGTGACACGAGGCAGCAGGTGCGACAAGGGGAAGGGGGGGCCTGGTGTTGCCGGCGATGATAGTGGCGGTGGGTGCGCTGCAAAGGGGGGTGGGCGGCGGTAGTGCGCTGCAAAGGGGGCGTGGGCGGCGGTGCTAGTGCGCATGGAGGCGGGCACGCGTGCGGGGGACACGGGTGAGTGGTGGGGTCAATGACCCTAATGTTTGTGGTCTCTGGTTCCAAGAATCTTTGCCTCTTTGTATGGTAATAACTTCTTTTGTCCTCTTTCTCTGTTTACTTTGACTCTGGGGCAGTGCTTTGATTCTCACGGTCGGTCCTTTTGACTGAGCGACTGGATAGGTTCTTCTGTAGCTTATTCCAGGCTTCAAGGGTAAGCTTCTCAGTATCTTCTTGGGTAAGGTACTTTTCTCTTGAGATGGGTTAAGATGAGAACAGAAGCATAAGGTGAGGATTAGCTCTAATTTGTTATCTATGTTTTTAGAGAAAACCTTTTTAAGAAAAACAAAAAGAAAAGACTCAAGCTCAGCAATGATAAGCACAAACAAATCAAATGTTTTGAATAAGGGAAGAATAGAGTTTTTCCAAAGCACGAACTACTCAGATTCGGGGGCTAAGCATAACTACTATTGCTTGGCTCCTAAATTGAGAACTATGATAATGCGACTTATGAGCACTAACGTTAAAGCATCACATATGCACTCAAAAGGGGAGAAAACATCAAGCGAAATTCATTTTGAAATGCCCTAGGGGGCCACACAAATAGAGTTTTTCAAAGCACGGGACTACACGATTACCTCTCATACATGCAGGGCTCTAGCCAAAGTGAAGAAAAACTTCACTACCCAATGCATGCAGAGGACTGGGCATACTAACTTCAGATCTGGCAGCTTTTCTTCTGGCAAGGCTGACGCACAACTTCAATCTGAGATATCTCCTGGATGGGTCAACAGGGAGCTGATGTTGATGACTTCTTCTAGCGGCGACTGAGATGGCAGGACAGGGTCGAACTCTTCTTCAAGCGGGACTGACTCTTGTAGCTCCTCTAAGGGCGGCGGTGCTGGCGGGGTGCTTGCAGCTTCTTCCTTGACTTCAAGGGACGATGCTGTAATCTTCTTCATGGTGAGGAGCTCAAACAACTCTGGCAGGGGATCTTGGGAGGACTTAGGGTGCTCTTGCTTATCCATAGCCTTAGGGGAGACTAGAATTCCTTCCAAGACTATGGCTCCTTCCGGTAGTTCCCATGTCTTCTTCTCTCTTCTGATAGAGACTAGGTGACCTTCAAGAATTTGGGGGTCTTCAGCTCTCCTTGGTTGAATTGGGTTGGATGGAGCGGGCTCTTGGATCCGCAGGGCTCTACGTTGGTTATGGGTTACCAAGTAGGCATCCATCAACTTCTGGACATGCTCATCCTTGGCTTGCTTCAGGGCTTCAACAGCAATGACTTCACGACTTTCCAAGGCAGCTACACGGGCTTGAGCTATGGTGAGATCCACATGGAGTTGACGGTTGCGCTTCTCTGCATCTTCTGCTCGGGCAATCATCTGACGGTGGTGCCGAGCCAAGAAATCATACTGTGTATCAAGGGTGAGCAGGTATGTAGTGAGGAACACGACTGTGGGGTCGTCCTCAAGCAGCTGCTGCCTTTCCAATGCACGCATCCTGGCCATCCAAACGGGACAGTCTCTCTGAAAAGGCGGAACGAATCTGAGCGGCGTGTCGGGCACTTCTTCTTCATAGATCTGACACAGGGCCCTCAATGCCTTGCGAGCGACGACTTGGCAGGTGTCTTTGAATCTGTGCCCAGCAGCAGTGACACTCCACTCCACATGGTGCGGACTGGATCCAATGTATACAGTCACGACACACTTCTTCGTGCCATGCTCGACGAATTCACGACCATCATACTCTGGCTGGCTCCTGATTCCGAGGCGAACTGTGCATGCTCTCAGCAACTTGGGGAAACCATCTTCATTTTGGCAAAAGCTGGTTTGGCAACGGACCTCCATCTGACTTCTGAGAGAAGGAAAGGGGGAAAACATTTTTGAAATGAAGGGATGAGAGCAAGAATTTTTTTAAGAAAATAGTTTTGACTCAAAAACTTTTTGGATCAGGCTAAGGGTTACGTCCTGCGGCCAACCTAACAGCTCTGATACCACCTGAAGCGTCCCCAATCCTCTGGGACTCAAATGTGATACAATTACTAGTCCCAGGAGGCTAGTAAACACATTTATACATCAGATGATACCAAATCTGCTTAAACGAGACAAACCTACAAAGGTGGCGAACAACTTTAAGAGTTGGTCCACAACTCGGGACATATCATCAGAGTGGGGCTAAAGCAGCCCGATATACGCAGTGAAGCAAATCAGCGGTCCAACAGCCACAGGCAAGGTTGGGAACAGTCGTAACTCTTACCCGATCTCCTTTTTCTGAAATAATAAATAAGCAAGGGTGAGTACAAACGTACTCAGCAGCCCACCTTCACCCGTGGAATGGGGAAATCAGATATAATGCATGGAATATGTGGAGCTCAGGATATTTGCAGAAATAACAATATTTTATGCAGGGTTGTTTTGAAAAACATTTTGTACTTTTGCAAAGCGCATCCTCTCCAAAAGGAGCAGGAAGTTTTTTCAATATTAGAACAAAATCCCCTGGACTAAACCATCCAGGTATCTCAGCAGTTTCCCACTGGTCTTCATTTTCAAAAACAGCTACTGGACTTCCCGTCCACCATAGCTCATGGCTCAACCGCCGAACCTTTTAGAAACCACTTTTCTCAAAAGCAGCCTTTTATGAAAACAAAACATTAATTGCCATACCATACCAGAATCGTCCATTCCTGTGGACACAAACTATTCAAATAGGTTTTCAAACTCTGCGCAGAGGTGTACACTTTACCCACTAGTCCGGCTCTGCGATCTCATAGCTAGTGAGACCCGAATCCGAACTCTCTTTCTTTCCCCGCACGTCCTAACCTTAACGGTTATCCGGAAGGAGTCAGGCCACCACCATGTCCAAACCGGACAAAACTTTCCCCCTCCTTATCCTCCCGGTGCTCCCCAGCCTTCATAACCTTGGGGTTGGACTGTATGAGTTCAGATTGAGTTACTGCCCAAACAGTCTCGAGTGGTTGTACTATTAAAGAGTACAGGTAGTGAATATGACAAATCGGTCCTTATATGAGGGGACAATCCTTCTGCTCACGCCTAAACCAGTTGAGCCATCACCTTAGGCCCTCCCCTATACCAGGGAGTCCTTGATCATCCCTACTCAAAGGTGATAAGGGTGAAAAACCCTTCATCAAACACATTTTGAAAAGCATTTTCTTTTGAAAAACTCACACCTTTCCTCAAATCATTTGTAACAATTATATCAGGGATTGATTGCAGCAAGCGGCTGGGTGGCCATAATAACTTGTCTTAAAATCATATTATGCATAAAATAACAGGCTGAGGGTTGTGGTTGTAAAACATAGGTAATTTATGCATCAAAGGGATCCAGTGAGCTTGCCGTGCTTATCCGGCGAAGGGGGAAGGAGAGCTCGCGGAACTGGCTTCTAGCTCCACTGCCTGGCGTAGACTTGCAGATCTGGCCTCCACGAGACGACACGAACACTCTGATAACTATGCAACATGAAATAAGCAAACATACAAACAAGCAAGTATACCAACAAATATTTAGTATAGTGGTCAGAATAGCGATATATGGATGGGTAGAGTCCTGAGTAGAATCTGTGTCATGTGGTGTTGTGATATTACTAGTGGTGGAGCGGAGGTGCTTACCAGGGAGGGTGGACTGGAGGCGAAGCGACACTATGCGTGTAGCCGGCGGAGCGGAGTAACTGAGTGGGTGGGGTGTTTGCCTTGGCTGAGGGTGTTGAGTGTGTGTGGAGAGGGAGAGGGTAGCTGGGTGTATTTATAGCTGAGTGTATGTGGTGTAGCACAGTGAAGTTCACTGTTGGTGAGAATAGTGACGAATGAATCGTCTGACTTAGTATGAACAGGAGAGTTATAGGTAGAAGAGTATTTTGGGAGTCTTATGAATATGAACCATGTTTAAGGGATGACATGGTTGGATAGGGAATAATTCGATAAGAATTTAGAAACAAGAATTATTGGAATCGGAGTTTGGAAGCCTGGTTCGAAGGAATCTCAAAGTCAAGCATGCTCAACTTGGAGAAACCTGGGATGGGTGACCAGATGGGAAGTTCCTACTGGAAGGAAAATCACAGTCACCAGAGTTCGTATGACTGGAACATGGGTCCTGGCTGGTCTTAGGTGGACTGGACAACATGATGGATGAGTAGTTGAAATTTGGGATGACTAGATCACCAATGAATAGTAACGATGATTAGTAACGATGAATAGTGGCGATGAAAAAGTAATTATAGATACCATCGATGAATAGTAACGATGGTGAATAGTAATGATAAATAGTAATGATGATGAATAGTGTATGTGAATAGTAACGATGAATAGTAACGGTGAATAGTAATGGTGAATAGTGATAGTGAATAGTTCGTATGGACGAACGATGAACAATGAATAGGAACTATGAACGAACGGACGAACGATCGAATGATCGGACGAACGAACATCGGAATTTCGGCAGCATAACGACAGGAAAAGATTATTTGGACGAACGAACGGACGAACGATCGAATGATCGGACGAACGGACGAACGAACCATGAACGATCGAACGAACGATCGAACGATCGGACGAACGAACGAACAAACTAAGAACAGGGGACGAACGATCGAACGATCCTTGAGCTAGTGTGTGCTTGTGTGGAACATGGAGTGGGTGTGTGTGTGGGGGGGAGAGAGTTGCCATGAAATGGCTTGGGGTGGGATGAGAGGAGACCCTTGCCCCTCTATTTATAGCCATGGTGGGGGGATTAGGGGGAGGGATGAGAGGATTAGTGGGAGGATGAGAGGATTAGTGGGAGATTAACATGTATTTGTCTTGTATAAGTGTAATTAGCTTGTAGAGCTCACCGTATGACACTGGAGGCATACGTATACGCATGAGCATGAGGAAAGTTATGAAGAAAATATTTGGAGGGACTTGAAAAATGATTCTGAAGGTATTTCTCAAGAGGAAAATATCTGGAGATATATTGGTGGAATATCTGGGCGGTATTTCTGGAAAGAAATTGAGGGGGGGTTACTGGGGAAATATCTGGGCGGTATTTTTGGAAAGAATTTGAGGAGGATCACTGGGGAAATATTTGTAGGATATTTGAGGAGGATTTTGGAGAGAATATAAACCACTATATTTTATTTGTTGATATCAATTTGCAAACAAACATTTTGAAATGAAATTTGAAATTCATTTTGAATTTAGAGTGAGTTTGAGAAAATTTCAAGATTTGAATTTTTGGGATGCTACACAGCCTCGACAGAGCAAGTACTGTGCCCGGACCCCATTAACGGCCCTACGGCGAAGCCAACTACTCCTCTGGTTCCTCTAATTAATCAGCTAAGGGCGTCCCATTCCACCCTCATGGTTGCACTGTTATCTCGGGTTGTCACTCCCCGAACAGGTCCTTACGGAGAGGTACTCAGGTAACAGCCCTAGGTCTCCTAAAGTATCACAAGAACATCATCGGGATAACATCATCGTATCATAATATTCACATCATGTTCATTGATTAAAGTAAAGCAATAGCATAAAGCTAACCATGATAACCCAAAAGGTAAACAAGGATAAGGGAAATACAAACTAGTCAATCCTTAGGTTTCAGTAATGTAATGCGGGACAGTGAATTATAAAGTAAAGTAGGACATGATAGGTCTGAGGACACTTGCCTTCGCTAGGTTGTTGCTCAGAGGGATCTTTGGCAACACACTCAGGAACCACAAGCTGCTCGTTGTCTAAGTAAAGCGAGCATACATTCAATACATTTGGAAGGTAAAAATAAACATCACATCACACATGTACAAATATTGGCACACAACTCAAAAGGTACAGTATTAAGTACAGAGGAATGAGGTCAAGTTATAAAATGGACTAATCCTAATTGGGGAATTGATTACTCTCTAAATGTTTGGAACATAGCTCAAAAAGGTTAAGTAGTGATTAAAACAAATGAAAACTAGAATTATAAGATAAACTACTCTCATTTAGAAATTTGATACCTTTTAAGTATTATCCTTAATTACATCCCTAATTCTATTTATGTCATTAAGGCCTAGAGGTTATGCCAAAAAATAAATCCAAGTAATGCATAACACTAATCTCACAAGATTTAATATACTTTATTCCTAGGGTTCTCCTTTTATTTATTTCATTAAATAAATAAATCAACATATACTTTAATTCTATATTCTAAGTGTAAAAATTAAAGTGTACAGATTACAGTTGGTCATATTTTATTTGAACAGAGAATAATTTGGTGAGCATTTTGCAATTTGAACCACTAAATTTGGAGTTCATACGAAAAAGATATGAAATAAACAACTTTTGAAGTTTGAAATATGAAATTAGGGCTAAATCTATGATTAAATACAAGTCTAGAGGTCTAATTAAAAAAAACCAGGGACCTATGCGCTAAAACAGAGGACGACGGGTTGATTTCCTAAAACCAGGGGGTTTCTTAAGCAAAACAGCCACGCAAAGGGGTATCGGGTGAATCTAACCGTCAGATCTAAAACCAACGGCTGAGATTAGATCTGCGGCCAAGGGCGTGCGCGCGGGCGAGAGAGCACTGACAAGCGGGCTAGGGGCGTCAGCGGCAGAGGGGGAGGGCGCACTGACCGAGCGAGCGCCAGAGGACTTGGGCACTGACAGGCGGGCCAGGGCGTCAGGGCACGTGTGCGCGAAGCGTTATCCGTGGTCCGAGCCGTTCGATCTGAATCAGACGGAGGGGATCGGTCCAGGGGGGAAACAAATGGCTGCGGGCGACACCGCGTCCTCTCCACGGCGGTGAGGTCGCCGGAGTTGAGGCTGGCGCGAGCTAGGGTGGCTCCGGGGTCGCCGAAGTTGGGCAGAGACAGAGAGAGAGGGCACCATGGCGAACTCAATGGCGGGGAAGAGGCCATGAATCCACGGGCAAAGAAGGGAGAATGGCGGTGAGAAGGTCTCGGGTGGGCCGGAGTAACTCCGGCGAGCCATTTCGACCACAGGGAGGGGACTTGAGGCACGCTAAGGCCTGGGCTAGCTTTAGCAGAGGCAGGGGTGACACAGGGACCTACTTCGGGGAACTAGACCGGGCTAAATCGACCGGCCACCGCGCGAGCATGGCGGACCACCGCTGCCGAGCACCGACAAAGGTGAAATTGGCTGAGCACATAGCGCAATAGGGAAAATTGGACATGAGCAAAGGTGTCTCACCTCGGGGCGGAGCTCGGAGAGGCTTGGCGCGGTCTCCAGCGAGCTGGATGGTCGGGAACGCGGGGCGCGGGTCTCTAGCGGCATCTGGCGGCGAGGGCAGAGCACGAGAGAGGGCGAAGCTGCGCGAAATGAGGTGAGGGATGTGCGTGGGGCACTGGCGGGGCTCTAAGAAGGGAGTCTGGGCGCATGGGGGGCGTCGTGGCCGAGAAATCCGGCGACGTGCGTGAGTGCGCACGCGCCGGTCCACGGTGAGCGCGGAGGGGGCGGAACTGACAGAGAGGGTCTACGACGCAGAGAGAGGAGAAAGGGGCGTGCGGGGCAACGGCTCGGCGACTGGCGAACCGGGCCCGTGAGACAAAGAGAGAGAGAGAGAGAGAGCGGGCGAAGGAAACTTGCGCCGACAGGTTGGCCCCAATGGGCGGTCCCGGCACCTTCCCATGGGGGGTCCAGGACCTCCACGTGTGCGAACCGGGCCCCTGGAATGGGATCCGGACCCCCTGTATGGGGTCCTAGGGTTCTAGGACAGAACATACCTGGGCCTTAATCAGGACCCAGGCGGGGGTCCGGTGCCGGCACGTGGCCTACTGCGCACGCGAGGGAGAATTGCCGCTGACAGGCGGGGTCCGCCTGTCAGACGGCACGGTGCGCGCGGCCGCAGCGGCCTGGCTAGGCCGACTGGCTGGTTTGGGCTACTTTCTCCTTTTCTTTTTCTCTGAATTTTCTAATTCCTTTTCCATTTCTTTTCTCTAGGGTTTTTCAAATCCAATTCAAACTAGGTTTCAAATTCAAATAAATTCAAACTTGTGCAACACTTCAAAGAATATTTTAAACTCAGCATGATGCAACATGTCATGACTCATAAGGTTTTGGCAAAGATAAATAATTAACCTCCACTAGTTTAGGCTATTTCTAATCAAAAAGGAAGAAGGGAGAAAGAATCTAGAGAGAGAGAAAACCTAGAGTGAGAAAAAGAAGAGTAACACATGATTTTGGGTGATAATTAGAAAGAAATTTTATACCCCCAAAATCAGGGTGTTACAATATCAAATCGATCCGAGAGCTAATTCTCAAGGAAGCTCATGAGACAGCGTATTCTATACACCTTGGTAGAGAGAAGATGTAACAAGACCTGAAGAAAAGATTTTGGTGGTACGGTATGAAAAGGGAGATAGCAGAGTATGTTGCTAGATTGCGACAGTTGTCAGAGGATCAAGGCAGAACATCAGAGGCCCGCAGGTCTGTCGCAGCCATTGCAGATTCCTCAGTGGAAATGGGATGAGATTGGAATGGACTTTATAGTTGGTCTGCCCCGCACTCGAGCTGGTTATGACTCCATCTGGGTAGTAGTGGACCGTTTATCAAGGCAGCTCATTTCATACTGGTCAGGACCACCTATAGCAGTGCAGTGCTAGCAGAATTATACATATCTTGGATTGTGTGCTTGCATGGCATTCAAAGAAGATAGTATCAGACAGAGGCACCTAGTTCACTTCTCATTTTTTACAGCAGTTGCATGAAACTTTGGACACACATTTGAAGTTCCGTTTAGCTTATCACCCGCAAACAGATGGACAAACAGAGAGGACCAACCAGATTCTTAAGATATGTTGAGGGCTTGTGCATTGCAAGATAAGTTAGGTTGGCACAAGAGGCTACCGTATGCAGAATTCTCGTACAAAGCTATCAGGCTAGTTTGAAGATGTCACCATTCCAAGCACTCTATGAGAGGAATTGCAGAACTCCATTGCATTGGGACCAACCCAGCGAAAGGCAAGTGTTCGGTCCAGATATTTTGCTTGAAGCTGAAGAGAACATCAGAATGGTCCAGGAGAATCTAAAGATAGCACAGTCCAGACAGTGAAGCTACGCTTACACCCGAAGAAGAGAATTGAGTTTTGAAGTGGGAGATTATGTCTACTTGAAAGTATCACCCATCAGAAGAACCAAAAGGTTCGGAGTCAAAGGCAAGCTAGCACCTCGATACATCGGACCGTACTAGATTCAAGCAAGACGTGAAGTGACATATCAACTCAGCTTACCAGAAAAATCTGTCAGCCGCACGATGTGTTCCATGTGTCTCAGCTGAAGAAATGCTTACGAGTACCAGAAGAGCAGTTGCCAACAGAAGACCTTGAAATTCAAGAAGACCTGACATATGTTGAGAAGCCAGCTCAAATTCTGGAGACAGCACATCGGGTCACTCGAAGAAGCACTATCAGGATGTGCAAAGTCAGATGGGGCCATCACTCAGAAGAAGAAGCAATCTGGGAAAGAGACGATGATTTGAAAGCCATGTACCCAAACTCTTTGCTAGCCAACCCTAAATCTCGAGGCGAGATTCTTTTTAAGGGGGATAGGTCTGTAACACCCTGATTTTGGGGGTATAAAATTTCTTTCTAAGTATCTACCAATTCAGGTGTTACTCTTGTCTCTCTCTAATCTCTCTCTCTCTTTCCTTTAGTTAGAATTAGGTAATTAGGTGATAGATTAATTATTTATTTGTCAAATAATATGAGTCATGGAATGTTGCATCATGCTAAGCTTAAATATTCTTTGAATTGTTGCACATGTTTGATTTAATTTGAATTGAAACTTGGTTTGAATTTTAATTGAAAACCCTAGGGAAAATAAAATAGAAAAGCCATTAGAAATTCCAGAGAAAAAGGGAAAAGCCATTTCGGCCCAAGCCGCCCAGCTCGGCCCACCCAGGCCGCGCGCATGCCCGCGTCGCCTGACAGGTGGACCCCACCTGCCAGCGACCGCACGCGTCCACGCACATGCGCTCTCTCTCCTTCTCTCCCTCCCGCTGCCCAGTGGGCTGTAACACCCCTGGTGTTTATATTGCGCTCGACAACAAGTATGGATTTAAGCACGTAATATCAGTGGATAAAATAGATTCTAAATTTTTAATCATTTTCGTCTATCGCGATTGTTAATATCGCATCTGTTTCGTTTGTCGCGAGTGCGACATCGTTTTTATTTTTATTTATCCAGTCTCTTCCTAAATTTTCGTGATATTCGGAACTTAGTTGTTCCAAAAATCGGTGCGTCCGGTGATTATTTAAAATTCATCGCTCACCGCGAATACGAATTCGGAAGCCCGACCCCCTCGGATAATTTTATCCCGGGCAAATTAATTTGAACTTGATGACTAAAATATTCAGGGTAAAATAATTCGAATTGAGTGAAATCTTGCGCGAGGTTATGACCCAATTTATCCTTCAGCACGCTGTTTTGGCGACGAAATCGCGTGTACATTCGTAGATATGGTTCCGGCTAATTTCAGTCAAATCACAAAGCAAATTATCGACGCTGAAACCAGTTTATTTCGATCCGTCGTTTCTCGTCTGGATCCAAATCTTCGGATATATGTCAACTGAAATCCGTTTAATTCGGTCTGTTGCTTCTCGACTCGATATAAATCTTCAAATATAAATAACGGGTACAAATTCATCTGACTCTAGAAGTATAATGCTAAATCCAATACGTTTAAATTATTGTATCCCTATAACATGTTGGTCCGATCTGATCACATCTCGCCAAGTCAAACCTTAAAAATTGAGATATTTTCATACTCTTTTTTCTTAGAATTGGAGAAAAGAATTCTCATATTTTCTTTTATGTACCGTCTGCTGAATCCTTATTCCTATCGCCTCTTCTCCCTTTATCCTTAAGCGGATGGTCACCTAGGATTTTTCTACGTGACTCTGTTGTCTGAAAGAGCTGAGTCTCTAGAAATATCTCACACGCTCATCCTTATCGCAAGTACGCCGTGCGTTCAGCCTCTGGTCCTCACACAACCACGGTCTCGGCTGGACGTCGTTTCTGGGCGCGAGCTGGCTGGTCGCGCCTCTTGTAGCTCACCCATGCGCAAGTCCCGCATTGAGCTCATCGTCCGTCACGGCTCCTCTGCGTGCGGGAGATCGACCAGCGCTGTCGCTCGGCGCCCAGCTTCTCTGCTTAATGACTGGCGCGGCCCAGCCCCCCGAGCTCCTGCTTCCCCCGTCGTGGAGCTCTTCCTCCCTGTGCCCTGCCAAACCCCCTGCGTCCGCGCCCAGTTCTTCTAGCTCCAGCTCGGTTCTTCCATGGCGCGCAGCGTGTCCTCTCTCTGGTGTTTTCCCTGCGCGCGCGTTCCGTTCTTCCTGCGCGCACTCTTCCTGGTGCCCTGTGCCGCGGCATCGCCCAAGCCGCGCGTTCCTCTAGCTCCCCTGCACGCTTGCTTCCTGCGCGTGCTCACTGGCCGGAGCTCTCTGGCACGCTCGCCAATGCCGCACGCAGCCGAGCTCGCCCTCTGCGCCCATCTCTTGTTGCTCCAGCTCCCGCACGGCCCTCCGCTCTATTGCCACGCGCTCCTCCCTGTAGCTCGCCCGAGCTCCTTCCCTGCTCACCGCGTTCCACGCCCTGGCGTACGGCGTCGGGCTGGCGTTCGCCGCGCACCTGCTGGGGCGCGAGCCACGGGTCCTTGGCGTCGTGCGCGCAGAGCCTCAACCTGCTCGCCGCGGTGCCATCTCCCTGGCGCGTGCGCTCGGGTTCCTGTTCCCTGTTCAGTTCTCCTCCATCGCGTTGCCGAGCTCTTCCCATCTCTCTCCCTCGTTGCTATTCTTTTCCTACCGGGCGTGGCTGTTTTAGCTCGTCTGCCAGCCGTGTGCTCTCTCCCCAGCGCGTCTGTGGTCGTTGAGCAGGTCAGCTGCCGGGGTTCGCCTCACCCAGCTGTCGTCTCCAATCTTCGCTCGACGCATCCTTATACTCAACACGGGGTTCGCCGTTGGTCTCTGCTATAACATCGACTCGCTGTGGCCTGGTCGAATTGTCCTCAGGGTCGCACCGGCCGTGCAAATCTTTTCATCACGTTCGAACCTTGCCATCGTCCCACCCACTCTCGTCGCCGTGAAGACTACTCAGCATCGCTTGGTCTCGATGGTCTATTGAGCTGCATAGGTGGTGGTTTGATTAAGAGTGGCATTCGATAGAAGCAGAAAATGGAGTTTGTGTGAGGCTCGCCTGGTGCTCGACGAAACGCCTCACCCACAAAAGCATCGCCGTTTTCGGAAACTTTCGCATCGATTGGTAATAATGAGCTCGCTACTTCTATTAAATTAATCTAATGGATTAGATAATATAATATTTGCAATGATTCTCCTGTATGTCATGTAGTAATGTGATAAAGTCTAATATTGTTAAATCGATGCCTCGTGTGATGTGTCCAGTATACTGCTTCCTTGATGCTTGCACAAAATCTTGTTGATTAAGAAATTAATTAACTTGTTGACATCCTTAGTCTGATTATTTGGTGTACGAAGTAGTAAATCGAGATATTATGATTAGTTTGTAGGATGTGCAAGTGAGTCTAGAAAAGAAGTTTAGGCAATTAAATAAATTGCTCCTATCCATCCTATGAATGTTTTAGTGGTAGGCGTTTTCTGTATTGCTCGTGTAAAATGGTGATTGGTGTTCCGAGTATCTAAATATAAGTTGACATATGCAAGGGTTAAGTGCTACACATGTCGTGTGATTGGAGATCTTCAGCTGGGTATTAATCGATTTGGATCGCCGTTACTTCTCGGACATGAAGACTTGTCACTGACTTACACGTAGCAATCCAGTGAACTGATGGGATGATAAAAGACGGCTAGTATAGGCCAAGTGCTTGAACTAGGGTAGAAAGAACTCTAGATGCAGGTAACTTTACTTAACCTGACAAGTAAAAATGGATTTTTAAGGATCCACTCATAGTTAGCTTTTCTGCAAACAGAGTCCTTGATTCTTGATAAACCATACCTTGACTCCCTCAAACCAGCATACCCTTGAGAGTCTTTTCTTTAGTCGGGTAAGTCTTGCTGAGTAATTGCGTACTCAGGGTTTTATTCCCTGTTGTTTTCAGGTTTTAACTTTGTGCTGTTGTTGATGGTGTTAAGTGCCGGTGGGCTCGACCTTCTTATAAGTCTAAGTAACTTTTCTATACTTCTCTATTGAGGATGGTCACTTGAGCTAGCATATATTTCAAAACTACAAATAATTTATAACATTTCAAAGTTATTTCTTTGAATCACTTTTGTAATCACTCCGATCATGTACAACAACAACAACAAAGCCTTTTTGTCCCAAGCACGTTGGGGTAGGCTAGAGATGAAACCCCATATGAAAACCTCAGAGCTCAACCCCCAAAGAAAAGAAAAGGGAGACAAAGGCAAAGGAGAACAGAAAAACGACGAAACAGGGAAACACAAAAAGAGATAAAACCCACAAGAACCAGCAAGATCAGAAGGGGCACAAGAAAAGGTCAAACAATTAAGGAGGAAAAGCGAAACTACAATCAGGGTTCTGGCACGTGAATTGAATTGCACACTTCCACCCCTTCCTATCCACAGCAAGCTCTTTATCAATATTCCACTCCTTCAGGTCCCTCTTCACAGCCTCTGTCCACGTCAAGGTTGGTCGACCTCTACCTCTCTTCACATTCTCGGGATGCCTAATTATTCCGATATGCACTGGTGCCTCTTCAGGTCTTTGTTGGATATGTCCAAACCATCTCAAACGATGTTGCATAAGCTTCTCCTCGATTGGCGCCACTCCTACTCTCTCTCGTATATCATCATTCTGGACTCGATCTCTCCTTGTGTGGACACATATCCAGCGCAACATACGCATCTCTGCCACACTTAGTTGTTGGATATGTCATCTTTTAGTGGGCCAACATTCTGCTCCATACAACATAGCCAGCCGGATTGCTGTCCTGTAGAATTTGCCTTTTAGTTTGTGTGGCACCTGGGGTCGCATAAGACACCCGCAGCTTGTCGCCACTTCAACCATCCAACTTTAATTCTATGACTGACATCCTCATCAATGTCTCCCTCCTTCTGAAGCATTGATCCTAAGTAACAAAAAGTGTCTTTCTTGGGTACCACTTGCCCATCAAGACTAACATCGCCATCATCATACCCCATGGCACTGAAATCACACTTCATATACTCCGTTTTAGACCTACTAAGCCTAAAACCTTTTGCTTCCAGCGTCTGCCTCCACAATTCCAACTTTTGCGAAACACCACTCCTACTCTCCTCAATAAGTACCACATCATCAGCAAAAAGCATACACCACGGTATATCTTCTTGTATGTCCCTTGTGACCGCATCTATCACCAAAGCGAAAAGATAAGGGCTCAAATCCGACCCTTGATGTAGTCCTATGTTAATTGGAAAGTCATCGGTGTCTCCATCACTTGTTCGGACACTTGTCACAACATTAGTGTACAAATCTTTAATAAGATTAATGTACTTTGTTGATACTTTGTGTTTTTCCATGGCCCACCACATTACACTCCTAGGTACTTTGTCATAAGCCTTCTCCAAGTCTATGAAGACCATATGCAAGTCTTTCTTTTGTTCTCTGAATCTCTCCATAAGTTGTCTTAGTAAGAAAATGGCCTCCATAGTTGATCTCCCAGGCATGAAACCAAACTGATTTTGGGTCACGCTCGTCATCTTTCGAAGGCGGTGTTCAATGACTCTCTCCCATAGCTTCATTGTATGGCTCATGAGCTTAATTCCACGGTAATTAGTACAACTTTGAGCATCTCCTTTGTTCTTGAAGATTGGTACTAACGTACTCCACTGCCACTCGTTGGAATTCTGTTTGTCCGAAAGATGGTGTTGAAAAGCTTAGTTAGCCATACTTTCGCTATGTCTCCAAGGCATCTCCATACCTCGATAGGGATACCATCAGGGCCCATCGCCTTTCCTACCTTCATCCTTTTTAGCGCCTCTAAACTTCATATTCTTGTATCCTTCGTACAAAACCCCTGTTGTTGTCATCAAATGGTTCGTCCAATTCTATTGTAGAACTCTCATTCCCTCCATTGAACAATTTGTTGAAGTACTCCTTCCATCTGTTCTTGATCTCTTCATTCTTCACTAATAGTTGGTTTGCTTCATCCTTGATGCATTTGACTTGGTTGACATCCCTTGTCTTCCTTTCACGAATCTTGCCATCCTATAGATATCCTTTTCTCCCTGCTTTGTGTCTAACTGTTGATAAAGGTCGTCATAGGCTTGACCTCAGGCTCTACTAACCGCTCGCTTTGCAGACTTCTTCGATATCCTGTACTTCTCTATGTTGTCTACACACTTGTCATGATGTAAGCGTTTGTAGCAATCTTTCTTCTCCTTGATAGCCTTTTGGACATCTTCGTTCCACCACCAAGTGTCTTTAACTTCCCTTCTGTTTCCTTGACTCAACCCAAACTCTTCTGAAGCTATCTTTCGGATGCATGTCGCCATCTTCCTCCTCATGATATTTGTGTCTCCCTCTTCTGCCCAAGGGCCCTCCTCGATAACTCTCTCCTTGAAAGTTTGGGCCACATCCCTTTAAGCTTCCACCACTTTGTTCTAGTGACCTTGTTATGCTTATTCCATTGTAAATGAATCTTAAAATGGAAGTCAGCTACGACAAGCTTATGTTGGGTTACCACACACTCTCTAGGTATAACCTTGCAATCTAAGCAGGCATGCCTGTCCTCTTTTCTCAAGAGGACAAAATCAATCTTGCTAGTGTGTTGGCCACTACTGAAGGTCACTAGGTGGGATTTCCTCTTCCTAAAGAAAGTGTTTGCTATAAACATGTCATAGGCTAGGGCAAAGTTCAGGATTTCCTCTCCTTCTTGATTCCTAGTCCCAAAGCCGAAGCCTCCATGCACACCCTCGAAACTGGTGCTAGATGTACCCACATGGCCATTGAGATCTCCTCCTATGAAGAGCTTCTTGCCAACTAGCACACTACTAACCATGTCCTCCAGGCCTTCCCAGAACTCCCTCTTTGAGTTCTCATTAAGGCCTACTTGAGGAGCATACGCGCTGATAACATTGAGAACCAAGTCCCCAATGACTAGTTTGACTAGGATGATTCTATCTCCTAGCCTCTTAACATCTACTACCCCATCTTTAAGGCTCTTGTCAATCAAGATGCCTACTCCATTCTTGTTTGTTGCAGTCCCCATGTACCACAACATGAAGCCTATACCTTCCACTTCTTCGCCTTCTATCCTTTCCACTTGGTCTCTTGAACGCATAAAATATTTACCCGTCTCCTCACCGCAACGTCGACTATTTCTCATAACTTACCTATTAAGGAACATACGTTCCAACTACCTACACGGACCCTAGTTGGCTCGACTAGCTTCCTTACCCTTCGCACCCGCCGAGGAAGATGCAAAGACCCTTGCTCATTTTCCACTACACTCGGGCGCCAATGTAGCGCACCACTAAGGATGCGATGACCCGATCCTTGCTCACTTATCACCGGCTCCAGATCAAGAGACGACGCGTCACTTAAGGGGTGATGGCCCGACCCTTGCTCATTTAACACCATACCCGGGTTCCGATATGGCGCGTCGCTAAGAGGGTTACGCCCCAACGATTTTCTTTGTGGTTTCATCTCCATAAGATTTGGCTGGTTTTTACGTTGGTTTGCCGGACCTAACACAACCCTCCTCCTTTACCGGGCTTGGGACCAGCTATGTTGAAATGACTCAAGGAAGTCTTCCAATCAACATAGGCAGAGTTACTCCGATCATGTACAAAGTAAAATTTTTGTAACTTGTAAAATTTGGTAATAAGATTTCCGCTGCAAACTGTTGGTGTGTGATTTGTGTTACTTAATCTCATGATCTTGGTTGTAAGTGGTTTATCTGATGTCCTTAGGGCAATCAGACAGATCCTGTTAAGTTATCTAGTGCACATGCATAGCCGTCTGAGGTCTTTGAGACAAGGACAGGTGCATGTGGGCCCAATAACTTGGGAGGTTCTGCCACATGGGCCAGGCCTGTAGGCGCTGATCCCCTCGTGCATGTGCTCATCCTCTCTCTGCCCTGCGGACCCCGCCTGTTAGGCCTCGTCCCTAACCTCCCGCCCGTGCACTTCCGTCGTGGACGTGCCCACGTCCGCGCATTTCTCGGCCACTTGCACACCCTCGACCCTTTTAGAGCCCGCACCCCGCTCGCCCACTTCTCCGTACTCATTTGCGCCCTCAGCCGAGCACCCTCGCCCTCTCTCTCACTCTGCGCGCGCCCAGGGAGCTCCGCCGCTGCTCACCGTGGTTCCGCCGCCGTTCTACGACCGTTGTTGAGCCCCCGTCGTGTCCATTGCCTCGGTGAGTTCCGCCTCGCCGTCAGCAACTCGAGACACCCCTCAGTTCGCCCTTAGCCCCTCTGGTTCGCCCGGTCTACACTCACCGAAGTATTTTACCGTGCAACCAGAGTCCGCCACCGTCGACCCGAGGCTTCTCCGTGTCCCCACCGTCACCCAAGCGCTCCTGAGTTCGCACTCGAGGTGAGCAACCTTCCTATGCACTTATTTCGTCTGTTACTGCTCTAGTGCCCACACAATTCCTTGCTAGAGTTGATCCGCATCGCTGTTAGGTCGCCTCGCCATGTTCCGTGATCTTTGGTGCCTCCGCGCTGGTATTGCGCTCACGACTGAGTTCGCCAAGTCACCCTGATCACGCATGAGCTTTCCCCTAGCCCCTAGAGCCCTGCCATGTCCGTTCCTCTTGTCTCTGGCGACCTCACCATTGAGGAGCAGGAGCGGCGCCGCCCACAGCCGTAAACCTTCTCGGCGTTGATCTCCACTGTTTGATCCTGATCACGCGGTCCAGATCACCGAGTACCGATTCACACTCGCGCGCTCTGTCCTCGGGCCCACCGATCAGCGCATGCGCCCCATAGCGTTGGCCCAACTAGTCAGCCCACCTCACCCCTCGGGTCGCTGACACCATCGGACCGCCTACCAGCGCTTGCTCGCCCACGCCCACGCGCTCTCGTTCGCAGATCAAATCTCAGTCGTTCGCTTGTGATCGTGCGGTCGAGAGTGCCCGATACCCATCGCGTGACAGTTTTGCTTAAAAGACCCCCAGTTCCCCGGTAATAGAACCCGTCGTCCCTGAATATTGCGCGTAGGTCCCTTGCTTCTTTTAAACAGACCCACTGCCCTTTTAAATAATCACAGAATTGGGCTTAGTTTCATATTCAAACTTCAAAACTTGTTTATTTCATATCTTTTTCATATGAACTCCAAATTTAGTGGTTCAAATTGCAAAATGTTCATAGAAATATTCTCTGTCCAAATAAATTATAATCATCCACAGTCTGTGCACTTTAGTTTTATGCCTAGACTAAAAGTTAAGTTTGAGTAATAATGTATTTGTTTAATAAAATAAATAAAAAGAAATACTAATGGCACTTAGATGTTTAATTTTGTGAGATTAATAAAATGTTGTGTATGAATTGATCCCTGGTATAATTTTGGGTCTCACCAAAATTAGTGGCACTAAACTAAATAGTCCATAATATCTAGGGAATCACTGATCTCTATTTATATTAAACCCTAGCATTAAGTGTCCCCTTTATGTTCATAGTGTCTTATCAAATTGGTGTTCACTTGATTGTACATGTTTGGTGTGCTGTTCATTTGTGCTTTCCAAATGTATTGAATGTATGATCGCATTATTTAGACAACGAGCAGCCCGTGGTTCCTGAGTGTGTTGCTAAAGATCTTCCTGAGCAATAACCTGGTGAAGGCAAGTGTGTCCTTTGACCTATTATGTCCTACATACTCTATAATTCACCGTCCCACATTACATTATTGAAACCTAAGGATTGACTAGTTTGTATTTACTTATCCTTGTTTACCTTTTGGGTTATCATGGTTAGCTTTATGCTATTGCTTTACTTTAATCAATGAACATGATGTGAATATTTATGATATGATGATGTTATCCCGATTATGTTCTTGTGATACTTTAGGGGACTCAGGCCATTTTCCTGAGTACCTCTGTAAGGACCTGTTTGGGGAGCGACACTCGGGATAATAGTGCAACCATGAGGGTGGAATGGGACGCCCTTAGCTGATTAATTAGAGGAACCAAAGGAGTAGTTGGCTTCACCGTAGGGCCGTTAATGGGGTCCGGGCACAATACTTGCTCTACCGTGGCTGGTTGCAGAGGTTCTTGATTTGGTTTTGTTAGTCACCCTTCCTTTGGGGAGAGGTACTGTGTTTCAAACTGGAGAAACCTAACGGGTGGCTATGTCCTCTGGGAAATCTTTGTAAAGGCTACGTAGTGATACCCTGCTAGGCCACCTAGGTAGTGGTCAATGGAGATTGGCTCTTTCAGGGTAGAATGGGAATCACTGCTTGTGGGTAAAGTGTGCGACCTCTATAGAGTGTTAGAAACTGATATATGAGCCATGCTCACGGTTAAGAGCGGCCTTGGGATCCTCTTTGATTAGAAGAATTTTGGTTACTTTTATGATGATGACTAATGATGATGGTATAATTATGATCTCTGGTATTTCCTCTTGGAGGGAGTACATTTGGGTAATAACTGGGTTTATTACTAAAAACTTGGCTCTACTAGTAGTAATAAATACTTGACCAACTAAAAGCAACCGCTTAACCTTAACTCCATATATAGCTAGTCCACTTTAGCCAAACGGGACATTTGCTGAGTACGTTGATGTGTACTCACCCTTGCTTTACAAACCACCCCACCCTAGGTTGTCCCCACTATACTCAGTGCTCAGGAGGAGATGCTGGCAACATTGAGGATTTTGAGGAGTTCAGGACTATGATGAGTTCTAGTTTATCTTAGTGGCGAACCCAGTCAGCTGCGTGTGAAGGCCTTATCTTCTACGTTTCATATTTCTTCACTTTGATGTTAATGACTATGTTATAGACTAAGTGGATATTTTGTACATCTTGTTGTAATAATGTACTTTTCCGCTATTTAATTTGAGTAATGTGTGATGATGTCCAACTATGTAATCGCTGTGTACGTGAGTTTCTGATCCTGGCACGTACATGGTTCGCCTTTGGTTTGTCTTCCAAAACCGGGTGTGACAGTCCCCAATGTAAGTAAACTCGAGACATCCAATCTATTAAATAGTATGTAGATCATCAGCTGAATCAAATGAAAATAACAGATTGGAGGGTGTTGGGGGCCTTGTCCTCCGAAGGTCCTCAAAAACATGATTTGACAATGTTTTCCAAGTGAAATAAGAACAGGTATCTTCGGACTCGGATCATGGGCATAGAGTATGGTCAGGACGAAGCCTAAGCGAGACGAAGGGTGATTGAGACGAAGGATGGGCTGATCACCAAGTTGTACGCAGCGAAGCTTCGGCGCGATAGCAGAAAAGGAAACCGACTTAAAGATGAAAAGGCTACTTAGACCTCAATAGATTGCTATAAGCTATTAGCAAATGTAATGGGCATGAATGTAATTCTACATGGGCTGCGTCCCGTGCCTATAAATAGATGAACAGTAGTCCCGTACTGTTCACGCTGACTTGGCATTTGCTTTTGCGTCATCTTGTACTTTTGCCTTCCCTCAAGCCGAAGGTACACTTGTAATTTGAAATCATTTCTATTTTTCCATGATAATAAAATAGAAATGATTTTATGATAATGTTTAAATGTTTATATTACATCTCATGCTTTATATAAATTCTTCATCATTGCTTGTCGTGCTTACGAAGGTATGTCCTTCACAACCTTCGTCCAAAACTCATTATATCCCAAAGGGAAATAATGTTTCGAAGGACGAAGGACTTTAACACTTAACACTTTTTATGTTGCCTTGTTCTTAACTCTTAGCATTTGAGAACAAGTCCCCACATTGGCGCCCACCTCCGGTGAACTCACTTCCACTTTTTGAGTTTTGAACACCTTCGGCAAGCATAGACCTTCGTCATGGCGAAGAAAGTTTCAGCAATAGGGCTATGGCTCTGCAACCGCTGGACCCCAATCAGGAAACCTCTCTCTTCGGGAGGCCCGAAGCCAGAAGAGGAAGGTCACCAGTCCGACGCCTCAGGAGGACGAACTAGATCAAGAAATCAGAGATATGGAGATGCTTCATCAACAGGTGCAAAGGAAGAAGGAAAAGATGGCTAGGCTAGCTGAACTACAAAGGCAGATAGACGAAGCCTCCGAAGAAGTTCGCCATCTTACCCAAGATGAGCAGAACCGAAGGCCCCAACATAGAGAGCTTCATCAGGAGGGTTTCTTCAACGAAGATGACTGGTATGACAATTTCCATCATGGAAATTTTGCTTTTGATGATGCTTCTCCTCTGTCAGCTGAGCTACAGGCTACACCCTGGCCTCCGTCCTACAAGCCACCCCAGCTCCCCATGTACGACGGCCATTCAGATCCGAAGCAGTTTCTGATGAGCTACGAAGCAACAATATCTTCGTATGGTGGCAATACTGCGGTCATGGCAAAGTCTTTCGTCATGGCTGTCAGAAGTGTTGCCCAAACCTAGTACTCCTCTCTACGGCCAGGAACAATCACCTCATGGCAAAAGCTGAAGGACATGTTGTTAACTAGCTTCCAAGGGTTTCAAACGAAGCCGGTTACTGCTCAAGCTCTATTCCAGTGCACCCAGGATCATGAAGAATACCTTCAGGCGTATGTCCGAAGATTCCTACGCCTAAGGGCACAGGCACCAACGGTGCCCAATGAAATCGTCATTGAGGCCTTGATTAAGGGACTTCGGCCGGGACCTTCAGCTTAATACTTCGCCAGGAAGCCTCCTCAAACTTTGGAGAAGCTTCTCCAAAAGATGGACGAGTATATTCGAGCTGACAATGACTTCCGCCAAAGAAGGGAAGAAGCATACAGGTTCTCTGAGATGACCAGGGGCTTCGGAGGAAGATTTCATCGAGGCACGTCAGGTCAATTCACAACTCTACTCAGACTAATGATAGAGGGAGTCAACAGCAAAGGCCACAGTACTCTTCGTAGGCTTCGGGACAACAGCAGCAGGCTTCGGGACAACACAAAGCTCTTTCCGGCCGCCAGCTCCAAGGGGCAGAGGTGCCAGAGGCTTCAGAGAAAGATTCGGGGACCAGCCAAGAAAAATTTATTGTCTGTTCTGTGGTGAGGACAAGGGCCGTACCACCAGGATGTGCCATGTTACCATCCAGAAGCAAAAGGAGATAGCAGAAGCTGCAGCACAACAGAGTCAGCCGAAGCAAGTCATGCACACTGCTTCGTATCATTCGCCCTACATTCCAGAATATGTAGGCAATCACCCTGCAACTTCTGTTGCTTCGGCAAGTCAACCCCAAGCATCTTGGCAACAGCTTCCGCCTCCACCACCAATGCAACGAGGCCAGCAGCTAGAAGGGAGTCAGCATACTCAACACCAAAGGGACTTCAGAGAAGAATCCGAAGCTCGCATAGTCAATAGACTGTGCCAGAGTCGAAGCACATTTACTAACAAATATCCTACCTTGGCAGCAGTTTTTTCTATTCAGTATTATTTTCTTTTTAATAAAGAACACTTATGGGAGACTTGAGTGCTTTTTGTCGTTTTCAATCTCTTGTAATAGTTTCCCTTTTTTACCACAAGGAAAATATATCTTCTCCACAGGCTTAAGTCGCCGAAGCATAAAAATTTGCGGTAGCAAGGAGGACCTTCGAATTATCAAAAATTTATTTTAAAGGCACGCAGTGTGAATTCTTCAAAGCAACAAAAAGTCGTTCTAAGGAACACAGTGTAAGTTTGCTGAAACTACAAAAGTCGTTCCTAAGGGAGCGCAGCGTAAGTTTTCTGCTCAAAAGTCGTTCCCAAGGGAATACAGAGCATACAATGAAAAATAAACGCTGATACCGCCTAAGTAAAAGGCGAAGCACAAAAGTCAACGCGAATACCGCCGAAAGTAAAAGGCGAAGAAGCTCCTAAGGGAGGCTTATAGCGAAAATAAACGCTGATTCCGCTGAAGTAAAAGGCGAAGAAGCTCCTAAGGGAGGCTTACAGCGAAAAATAAACGCTGATACAAAAAGATTGTATAATCTATCGCAGGGATGTGTGTGTATCTTCAGCACAAATATCATCTTGCATACCATAACATCATTTCATCATTTTGCACAACATAAGCATCATACATCATATTGCATATGGCACAAGAAGGGGATACAATATTGATCTTCGGAGAATGCTCTGAAAAAGTGAAAAAGTGCAGCTCCATCAGAAAGACAACATAAAACTTTTTTATAGCTTCGGAGAATGATTTTACGAAGCTCGGATATTCTTCGTCAAAGCAATGCGGAAATTGTTGAGATATATATAGACGTTTTCTTCACGAAGCATGAAAAGAAGGGAAGGTGTTTTTTCGCCGAAGGCTCAAAAACGGTACATATGTAAAATTTCATGCATCGTAAAGAATTGAACCATAAAAAGCTCGTATATTACATTCAAAGTACAAAATATTACACACATTACATTTCAAATGTTTTCACAATAACATCTAGTCTTCCCTAAGTACTACTTCTGCAGCTTCGTTCAGTAGTTGATCGATAACTTTATCCATGATAGCTTCGGCCATTTTCTTAATTTCGTCATCCCCCTTCGCGCGGGGGCCTGCGGATGGTTCAGCAGGTTCTAAGGGAGGAGAAGATACGTCTATGTTACTATTACAAACCATAAACAAGTTCAAAATCAAAAAATTACATCAGAGCCAAAAACCACTAGTTAATACCTATTTGGCTTCGGGCTCTGCACTTTTCTCAGCGGCCTCTGCTACTTCTCTAGCGTCATGGATGCCTTTTTCGCTTTTTTGAATGATTTCCTGGGCCATTTCCCGGCCACCGTTATCCCAGATATCGGTGAAAAATTTTCCACCGACCAGGCTAGCTTCGGCCGAGGGGTCTTTTATATCTTCGGAGGATAAGGCGGCTTCGGATTGCCAGAAGCTTCAATGGTCACAGCCTTTCCTCTCCAACATAGTAGCAATCCCCCTGGCACCCAAAAGGCACAAATATCTCCACGACTATTTAGAATTTCGTCAAAAGCTTCAGCTTCGTTGCTGATCCACTCGATTGGGCCTTCCGGGTTACCTCTCACGATGTTCTCTTCACTTGAAAATGTGCTAACGCTGGCGAAGCTGGTTTTATTTTCTTAACACATTCTATGGATTTTTCGTAGCACCTCTTCTTGGATGCGCGAAGCTCTTCAACGCTTTCTTCCAAATGATTTGCCCATTGTTCGCTAATTTCTCGCTTTGTTTCTTCAAGTGTGCGTTCTTCTTTAGCCCTGGCTAGTTGCTTCCGAAGATCTTCAATTTCACGTTTCTGAGCCTCAGCTTGAGCTTTAGAAGTAGCTTCGTCTTCTTTTATTCGATTTACCAGTGAGTGTAATATTTATCTTTTTCGAGACCTTCGTTCCTTAGTTCAATCACTTCGGAACGAAGGTTGCTCAGAGCAATGACACACCCTTCATCTTCAGCATCTTTTTGGGCCCTCAGGGCATTGCTAAGTATAAGGCCCTGCAAAACAGGAAAAAATATGTGTGCGTCAATAAATTTAAGTAAACGAAAAATTTTGATTTCAAGAAATAATACAAAGATCTCATTTTTTCACCTTTAAGCTATTGTATGCCAAGCTGTCGGCCAGTTCGTTCTTCGATAATACCGAGAGCCCGTC
Organism: Zea luxurians; assembly: GCA_029449295.1. Taxonomy (NCBI): domain Eukaryota; kingdom Viridiplantae; phylum Streptophyta; class Magnoliopsida; order Poales; family Poaceae; genus Zea; species Zea luxurians. The sequence continues at coordinate 33,534,233 of JAOPSE010000002.1, read as the reverse complement.
TTCTAGTGTTGGGAAGCCGAAGCTCTTGCTCATCTCCCGACAGACAGAAATTCTTTGTTGTCAGGGAGACAATACAAGAAGTCTTCTTCTCCGCTGCCGTTGAAAATTAACGCCCCTTGGGTATTTCAGTTTTCGGGCGTAAAATTGGGCCTCTCGCTTTCTTTTTCATTCAACTTTTTCCCGAAGCATGTCGTAAAATATAATCCAAAGCTTCGGAAAATGCTTCGGGGGGTGGCGGTGCCGGTTTCTTCAGCCAAAAATTTGTTCTGCTGTGTTTCTGTTTCTTTGGCTTCCAAGGATTTCACCTTGGTGGGCTCTAAAGGCCCAGCTTCAGTCTCAGATTGGTGCTTCGAAGCTTCGGCACCAAAGGCTTCAATTTCTACTCTGGAAGTTTCAATAGTTTTCTTCGGAGTAGTGCTGGAAGACTTATCGTCTCCAAAACATCAAGTACATTAACCATCCTTTTTCTTTTGGGGTCACTGCTGGCCCCTTTTGGCTTGTTGTTGCCTCAATTTTGTTGGAGGACTTAAAATTTCAGATGTCTTTGGTTCCTCAGTCCGTGTTTCTTCTATTTTTTCTGTCCGGCACTTCGGCCGGCTCTGCAATAGTCGGCAGGGGAGATGCTTCTTTAGCTCCGGTGGCCGAAGGGGTCTCACCGACAAAATCAGGCGCCGTGGCCACTTCAATGTAACGTGGCCGGTGTGAGAATTATTACCCTTTTCCTCTTCGGCTCTGGCTCGCTAGGAGCGGTTGGAGCAATTTCTTTTGCAGAAGATGTATTCTTTCTTTTTTGGCCCGCGTGGAATAGCGGTAGTCAGGGTAGACAAACCCAACTGCATCAAATACTCGGTTCAGTCTCTTCTTCTTTCGGTCTCCGAAGGCCGCTGATAATGCAGTATCTTCAGCCTTCGAATATAGTCCGAGCAATTCGTCACTTATGGCTTCAATACTCTTAAGCCAGTCATCATCTGGCTCGATGAACTTATCTCCGTATTTGAATGTTTATTTCAGTCTAACTAGTCCACCTTCGTCAGGTTCCCTGACGGTTTCCTTTGGCATCTCCCACTCTTCTACAAGTGGCCATACTCTGAAGGCAATATGTTCCTGGACCAAGTCCCTTGTTCCAATAAAAGAGCAAACCACACCGAAGGCCCTCTGGCATTCTTCGGCTGCTTCATTCATTTCTACCTTCGGCCTCCGAAGGCCGAAGCGCTACCAGATAGGGCGCATAATGATACCTTTAACATCTTCCCATGTTTTTAAGTCATTCTTCACATAAAACCATTCTGTCATCCAGTCGCGGGCCACCTCTTCCGAAAGGTTGGCACGGGACAGCTTGACCCAGAGCGGGCACCGAAGCTATAACAACCAAAGTTGTTATGATATTATTCTTTCCCCCAGGGTTTCGTCTCATATACTAGCTCATGAATATTACAAAAACTTTTTGCATTTGGTTCCAAGCCCTGGCTCCTACAGCCCAGACAAAGATTCCCATTCTTATAATAGCTTCGGGAGTAACTTGGTGGAGATAGATTTGGAATATCTTTAGAACTTCAACCACGAAGTTGCTCAGGGGGAACCGAAGCCCAGCCTTGAAGAAGCTTCGGAAGATCACGACCTCATTTTCTCGGGAGTAGGAGAAGTTTTCTCTCCATCATCAGCCCTCACAATAGACACATCTCGAAAATATCTTCCCTCATATTGTCAAGATGACTCTGCTTAATAGTTGATTTTCCGAAAACCGTGTGGCTTGGTCGCCATGGTCGGTCTTCGGACTCTTCCCCGCCACTTTCTACATCATAACTGTCACTAACCAGTATCTTCAGATAAACCTTCTAAAATCTCTTTGGTAATCTTCTCCGATTGGTCTTCGCCATGATTCAAGAAAGCCAAGATTCATCTCCTCAGAAAGGCTCAGCTTCGTCTCAGCGACAGCTTTTTATCTTCGGACATCTTCGTAAATGCTGAGAAAGTGCTCTCGAAGCCGAAGATTAAAAATTTAAAAAGCCAATAAAGTGTTGTTGCGCAAGATCTAAAAATTTAGTAAGCGAGAGCAGATGGCAAGAAAGCGTGCCAAATGAACTTGTAGTGAGTTCTTATTTATACGCATTGAGCAAAAAGCTAGACGGTCCCGCTTGTCAATGACTGTTGCTATTCTAGCAAAGGGAAGGTGTTTTTCGGACCTTCGGCTTAAGGCCTTCGTCCATATCGCAATCTGAATTATCACTAACAAATTAGTATTGCGAGGGGCCACTGTTGGGGGCCTTTCCTCCGAAGGTCCTCAAAAACATGATTTGACAATGTTTTCCAAGTGAAATATATGAACAGGTATCTTCGGACTCGGATCACGGGCATAGAGTATGGTCAGGATGAAGCCTAAGCGAGACGAAGGGTGATTGAGACGAAGCACGGGCTGATCACCAAGCTATACGCAGGGAAGCTTCGGCGCGATAGCAGAAAAGGAAACCGATTAAAGATGAAAAGGCTACTTAGACCTCAATAGATTGCTATAAGCTATTAGCAAATGTAATGGCATGAATGTAATTCTACATGGGCTGCGTCCGTGCCTATAAATAGATGAACAGTGGTCCCGTACTGTTCATGCTGACTTGGCATTTGCTTTGCGTCACACTTGTACTTTTGCCTTCCCTCAAGCCGAAGGTACACTTGTAATTTGAAATCATTTCTATTTTCAATGATAATAAAATAGAATGATTTTATGATAATGTTTAAATGTTATATTATATCTCATGCTTTATATAAATTCTTCATCATTGCTTGTCGTGCTTACGAAGGTATGTCCTTCACAACCTCGTCCAAAAACTCATTATATCCAAAGGGAAATAATGTTTCGAAGGACGAAGGACTTTATCACTTAACACTTTTTATGTTTCCTTGTTCTTAACTCTTAGCATTTGAGAATAAGTCCCCAACAGAGGGTTAGAAGAATCAATTAGAAAATTAAACACGTTCGTTGGAGAAGTCAGTTGTCTAGTTTCCCATGATATGGAACTAGTAATAGGATACCTGTACCTAATACATCAGCAACAAATGG